>CP053150.1:2433231-3644847 GCA_014607495.2 Carposina sasakii
GAATGTCCGGTATACAAACTGTTAATTATTTGCGTGTACAGAACACCTTCTTCGGACCCGGATTTATTTTTAGATAAATTAGATAAATGCCTGTATGACATAATAAAGAATATAAAAAGCATTAAAAAAATTGTCATCACTGGTGATATAAACATTAACACCTTGAAACCAAGCAAACATACAAACCATTTAAAAGAACTTTGCAATAACTATAATCTGCAAATTCACTTAAATGTTCCTACTAGAAAAATGTCATGCTTAGACCATTTTCTAAGCAACATCAATTGTGCAATAGCTTTTACACTCCCTCTTTGCCTATCGGATCACGATACGGCTCAACTTTTAAGCTTCCCGGTGCAAACAAAATACATAAGGCCAAGATCGTATTTTGGCTATAGAAAGGACTACAGCGTAGATAACGTAGCAAAATTCCAAGAATGTTTGCGTGCGTTAACATGGTCTGATATATTCTCAGAACCTAACTTAAACGTAGCCTTTGACAATTTTCACAAATCACTATGTCTATTCTATAATTTATGCTTTCCAAAAATAAAAATAAAGATCAATAAAAATAAAAATAAAAATAATAATCATTGGATAAGTCCGGGATTAAGAAATAGTTGTCATAGAAAAAGATCTTTGCGGCATCATTACTATAAAAATAAAACAGTATTGAGCAAATGGAAATACATTAATTATTCAAAAATACTAAAAAAATGCATATGCAAATCAAAAATTATCTCTAATATGAAATTTATAAATAAAAGCAAAAATAAATGCAAAGCAACTTGGTCAGTTATAAATCATGAAATGGGTAATATGACATTACAAAATGACATATCAGAACTAAATATTAATAATAAAATTGTAAAGGATCCTGTACATATCGCTGATACTTTTAATAATTATTTTACAGAATTATCAAGTACATCCAATAATACTATTACTAATTTGACTTTGAATAATAATTTGACATTTAATAATAATAATAATTCCACGTTGAATAATGATAGTTTGACATTAAATAATAATAATTTGACATCATCATTACAGAAAAGAACACTATCAAATTCAATTTTTCTTATGCCTATGACAGAAGCTGAAGTTACGAAGGAAATTTTAACTTTAAACAATACTAATTCTGAAGGCTATGATGGTATAAGTACAAGAATTCTTAAGCAGGTTGCATCCGAACTAAGCGGTGTTTTGACATATCTGATCAACCTATCATTCTCTACGGGAACTTTTCCAGAGGCACTAAAAATATCAGTCGTAAAACCTCTGTACAAAAAAGGCCAAAAAGATGATTGTACCAACTATCGCCCGATTACTCTTGTACCAATCTTGTCCAAAGTGATTGAAAAATGTATGTATAAGAGAATTATAGATTTCTGCACAAAATATAATATAATTTCAACAAATCAATTCGGTTTTCAAAAAAACAAATCAACAACTCTAGCCATATATGCTCTTATCGAAACAGCTTTGAATCAAATCAATAAGAAAAATTTTACTACTGGACTATTCTTTGATCTGTCAAAGGCATTTGATTTTGTGGCTTTTGACATTCTACTACAAAAATTGGAACGGATGGGCATAAGAGGGAATGCTCTAAGTTGGATATCCTCCTATCTTGCCGGCCGTCAACAAAGTGTATCTATCACTAAAGTAGTGAATAGAGAATTGGTTTCCTATTCCTCCACATTCAGAGAAAACAAATGTGGGGTTCCACAAGGAAGTGTGCTTGGACCAATATTATTTGTTTTATATATTAATGACATAAGTATTTTAACGAAGCATAAATGTATACTATTCGCTGATGACATTTCAATAATAGTAACATCAGACAAAAAATATAATACAATTAATGACCACGAAACTGACATAAATAATACTATCGATAATGTAATTAAATGGCTTGAATTAAATAACCTTAAAATTAACTTAAATAAATCTAATTATATACAGTTTAATAAATCGAAACATCCACAATACAATATAAATTTAAATATCAGTAAAATAAAAGAAGCAACCAATAACAAATTTTTAGGTGTCGTCATAGATCAAAACCTAGATTGGAAAGATCATATTAATATCTTATGCAAGAAAGTAAATCAATTTGTATATGCTCTTGGTCAGATAAGGCGCGTTACGAATAGAAAAACAGCAGTGATATCATATCACGCATACGTGGAGTCTATACTACGGTATGGCCTCCCATTATGGGGTAATAGTACAGACCACGATAAAGTATTTATCGCTCAAAAAAAATGCATCAGAGCTATATGCGGAATCGCGCCTGACGAGTCATGTGAACCATTCTTTAAAGACCTTGGCCTATTACCACTACCGTCATTGTATATATATGAAATCTGTATTTTTGTCTTTAAACACAGGAACTTATTTATGAAATCAAGTGAAGTCAATGACAGATTAAAAAGGAATCCAAGTAGATTAGTACTTAGCGTAATTCCTAAGTCAACCAAATATGGGAAAAGTTGTCTTACAATGTGTATCCGCGTCTTTAATCACTTACCAATTGACCTAAAAATGCAAAGAGAAACTCAATTCAAGAGAAACTTGTATAAATTTCTCAATGAGAAAAATTTTTACGACATAAGTAATTTTTTTAATTGTAAATTTTGACATCGACTTCTAAGATTATTAAATTGTAAGCTCTATATGTTACCTATGAGTTATTATATATTATGCTGTGTACAATGATAGAAATGTAAATACCTAATATATTACTGTGTGTAGATATTTTGCATGCTAAGTCTGACTGGCTAAACATAAGGACAAATTATAAATATAACATCTGTAACTACTATGTTTATGAGCAAATAAAGAATTATCTTATCTTATCTTATCTTATCTAAGGGAGAATTCTTCAGAAGAGTGCAGCTTGGCTGGGCAGCGTTTGGAAAGTTGCATCATACCTTTGAGTCATCCTTGCCACAATGCCTCAAGACTAAGGTGTTCGATCAGTACGTCCTACCAGTCATGACTTACGGAGCCGAGACGTGGAACCTTACGGTGGGGCTGGCCCACCGATTGCATTTCACTCTGAAAGCTATGGAAAGGTCATGGAAAGGCTCGGAATCTCGCTAATGGACAAAGACCGAAACAATTATCCAGCAGAAGACTGTGTTCTGGACACATCTGTCGTAGAACCGATGGACGGCGGAGATTTTACAATTTTGGTGAACAAGAGCAATTTCGGTGAATACAGTTATACCACCAAAATAGCCACACCAAAATTGCAATTTTGTAGTTTTTCGTAAATAAGTAATGACATATAGTGGAGGATCTTAAACCTCCATAGAGTGGCGGGAAAAGAATAGCGGGTTCTGTTAGGCCAGAGTGCGCTGGTGATATTAGTGGACTGTATTTTGCGAGTTGCTACTATTGTTTCTACCGAACAAAAACGTACGACACACTTGCAATTCCCTACAGCAATAGAGGACGAAGAAAGAGGACTTAGAAGGAAAAGCACGTGTACTGACCTGATTCTCCTTCTCCCTCTCCAGTCTCCTTCCCTGCAGGGTTCTACCAGGATCGCTCGTCTCATTCAGTAGGCGGTAAATAGTTTGTAGATAATACACCACACAAAATAGTCTCTAAAAGTTCAATTTGCACAAACAATGTCTCAGCGTCGCGCGGTGCGGTAGCGGATCTTAGCGGCGAGTGCAGAATATCTCTGCACGTCTACTCTCATCAACGGTCAGCGAGAGAATAGCTGTAGTGTGCCGTGCACATGCGGGAAAAGGAAGGGAGATCGGTTGGGTAAAAGGTATTGCAAGCGGTAGAACTACCCGAAATATAAAATGTTAAATTACGTGTAGAACGAAACCCAACATATAGTATTTATGCTTTTTGCTTCTCTTTTAATTGAAATAGGTCCATTACTTATGCTGTACATTCAAGTTCATTCTGTTACAAGTTTTCCCAATATTTTAAATTCAGACACCAATATTGCAATATATTGCAAAATACTGTCGCAGTTGTCTGAAAAAGATTTCATAAATTTCTGACGGGAAAACTATAGCACGTGGAGTAGAACTGATCACGATGGGTGGGTGACCAAGACATGCTTAAAATAGGGATAAGTTCCTGGTTCTTCGAAACGCACCGTAGGGATGTATAGAGTCCCTTTCATAATTTTCACCAAAATTGTGTATTTCGCTCGGACAGATCTTTTATCGGTGTTTTAAATTTAACTGTTGTTCTAAATACCCTGATTATAGTATTAATTAGTAGATTAACTCAATATGTTCAGAAAATAATATTCGTTTTGTTCGTGTTTCTTACGTTTTTTCACTAAACAATGAAAATACACATCAAAGTAGATTGTGGATAGACCACCAAAATATGAAATGAGTAGTCAATTATTTTTTATATCTTAAAATATTCTATACAGGAGATTTTTAATTAATGCCTCATTAGCGTAGGTACAAGTACTACTTAAAATAAATATAATTCCACAGAAATATTCCACAAAATACCGCATTTTCAGTGACGCACATACGGCAAAATGAACCTTTTAGGCGGCCAAAAATCAAAGATGAGATATAATAAGTGCATTATACTTACAAAGGTTTCCGACCTAAAAATATTACTTTGTGTTGAGACTTGAGGAAATTTTGTAAGTACCTACCTACCTTAAAGGTAATTAAAGATAGAAATCTTAAAATAGGTACACAAATATTTTGTAAACCTATAATAAAATTAATTAGGTACTATCACTGTCGTCATGATCATCCATTGCTTCTTCATCATCATCATCATTATTTTCGATCGTTTCTATAAGAGGCACGTTTAGCATTTGTAACACCTCCTTAGAATAAGGTTTTCTCTTTTTATTATGGCTCCTTCTCTTGGATGCAATAAGTGGATCAGAAGCTATTAGCAACCAGTGCACGATATCTGTGTTTGTGTGGATTCTGGATGTTTTCCTAGCATGGAAAAGGCGTAGTCCTTTATATTCTTTTTGGCTAATTTCCAACACATCTTCTGTTCCTTTATTATATCTGCACCATGTATTAGTAGTTTGTGCACAGAAGCACTCATTCTGTACCAATTATACCGGTCTATGCACATTTTTGCTGTTTCGATGCAGTATTTCTTAAAATTAACGTAGTTGACGCTAAATCCGCATGATATAACACTCAGGATGTTAGAAAATCTCTTTATGATTTCAGGATCTATGCCTGTGATAGCCCCAGATTTTGTAGGCTCAGCAAAAAACTTTCTAGCCGTATTCCCATCGTTTGAGTTGCCTCCACCCTGCTTCGGTTGGTCTACCACTAATCCCATTTGATGGTAAAACTTAGTGGTTATTTCTTGCTTTCTTTTTTTTACATTTTCTTTGGCTTGTGTGCCCCTGGCTTGCCACTGTTGTAAATCAAGCTTATATGATATATGTAACAAGTACTCGTAACATCTAAGGTATGAGTGCAGGACAGATATTCCAAATTTAAACGAGCTAGTTGTAGGATATTGTTTTTTCAAAAGTAAATCAAGATTGTTTAGTTCCCTGGGTGTTGCATTGCACACATTACAGGATTGTGATGAAGTGTCTGTGAGTACGTTGCATGTCTTTCCGTCTATCATTGTACATACAGTACGATGTTTAAATATGTAACAGAGTGACCTCGGTAGGCTGCAAACGGGATATTTGATTGCTTCGTAATGGAGTTTTACCGATTCTTTTGTCTCCTTCTCAATCTGCAGGCGAATGATGCGGTTATATCTCGTTGAAGACGGGCTTGGGTTTTGCCACAAAATCTGTTTACCTTTAGTTGTGACTTCTGACATTTGCAGTGGAACTATAGTACATAAAATTATGTTCTGTCTCCATACAATGTATTGTTGGCAAAGCATTGGAAATAGCATGTCCACACTCCCGTCAAGACCCCACTTGTAAATAACTTCTATCGATCGTGGTGCATAAAAGTACGTCCTGCTGCACGTGAGCAAGTCTTTGGATAGTATGGTCCAAAATATCTTGAACAGGAATTTGCACTGCAGTCTCCGTGATATTTATGTTGTTCGGGTAACACTGCTTTTTTGTTTGTGCTATGACGTTGTAAGCTGATAGATGTTAGCGCCTTTTCGCTCCTTTTTGCCAATGAATATAGTCTTCTTTTCCCAAAATTATGAGCGCTAAAGCTTCTTCGGGAGAGTAAGGTTTCATGGCCGAATATGTTGGCGTATCATGAATCTGTTTCATGCGTTTGTATCTACGAGGGCTTGTAGTTAGCGCTAAGTTAACTAATTGTGCAGCTGTCCTTTTTCCGCTCTTAGAAAGGCTGGCTTGAGCAGCAGAACACAATAGCTCTGGGCTTGTTTCCGAAACAATTGGTTTTATTACCCTTCGTTTTGTTCGTAGGGAGCTCTCTTCAAAAGATTTTGAAGGTCTACCTCTGGGTTTAAGCTTGTAGTGACTACATTTGGTAACACTAAATCGTTTTTCAACCATTCTGCATTGCATTTTAAAAATCTATTCATCGTCCAATTCGACTTTTTCCACTTTTGTAATAGTTTGGAAACAAACAATTTAATAATACATTTAATTTTATTTACACTGTCTTTTGATTCCTTATATACACTAAACTTGTTCAAGATATGACTAGTTAATCAACTGAACGATGATTGTTTATAAAAGTTTTCAACACTAAAACAAGGTCCATTTTCCTAATCTTTAATTCCAAATGACTCACTCCCACTACCTGTGAATAAAAGGGTCTAGTGTCACAATGAGTTGGTTTGAGTTCCTAGAATTTATAATACAACAGTCAATAAATACACAAGTGTAAATATTTCAGAAAGAAAGCGGTACTGAGCGGAACTTTTTTTGAAAGTCTAAAGAACAGTAGGAGTATAATTAAATCGCCTTTTATTATAAAGTAGCACAATTTTTAAAAAATAATTATGTTGTTATATAACAAACATACCTGTGGCTTCCATGTCCATAATGTATAGTTAAGATTTTTGCACGAGATGAACAAAAACAACACGTTGATGCTTTCGGGTTTCGAATGCAACTAATGGTACACGACTCAACACTTACCTGTCAGAGTCTCGGGACCTTTGTTATAAACATAACAAAGGATATTTATGGCAGTGCGATTACAACTACCTGACTCAAAGAATAGAACAAATTTTAGCCTTATCTTCAAGTAGAAAAATCTATTTTTGGCCGCCTAAAGTGGTCATTTTGCCGTATGTGTGACGCCGCGAAAAAAATACGCCTGTGCAATTCACTCATCTTGTATATTCTGTTTTATACTTACTAAAAACAATTTATGTATAATATTTTTAGTTCTCGACTCTGTCTGAAGCTGAAATACTCGAGTTGCAACAGCGATACGAGGAGTTGTTAGGTTTGCTCAGACCTAATGCGGTGGGGCTCGTGGACGCTTTCGACTTAAGAGATGAGGTAAGCTAATTTCTTAACTGCTTATAATGCCTTAACCTATACAGAATGGAAGTGACAGTCAGGCAAATATTGATATGGCGACTTCAGACCATGATTCTGAGGCGAAAAGCACTGAAAATTTTCGCAGGAAAATTCCCAAATTTTCCGACATTTTTAATTTTTTCAGGAAAAAATGGTGTAGTTCGTTAATGACTTAAAAACAAAATTTTTACCTATGGTCGAATTTCCAAAAAAAGTTGGTCCCAAAAAAGTTCAAAATACTGATCAACCCCAATGGAGAGTCACAAGTGGTCCAAAAAAAACAGTAATAAAAATAAGCACAATAACCAATAAGCCTATTTAATTAGTCATAGGATCACCCGATACAATTGGCGCAGAGAGCAAAGATTACCGATAAAATACATTTCCTGCGAGTAATAACACTGTCGTATAACTCAACACAATAGTACTTGTTCAGCATTTCAGTATTTGCCTGGCTGTCACCCACACCCTGTATAATTTTACATAATACCTGTACTAAGGGTCGGTTCATATCTGACGGATGATGCGTCGAGCGTATCAGTTAACAATAGACGCTGTACGCTCGACGCACTAACGTTGAGTATGTATGAATGTGATATATGTACAACATAACTTAGATAGGTTACGTTCACAGTAAATTGCGTTAAAAATTGATAAACCGCGCGATGCGTTTCGATAGCTACAATATTTTTTAGATAACTATTAAAATGTAGTAATGAGTGACAAAGAAAGAGTTAGCATGAGCGCAAAACAGATAGCAACCGCGCTGAAGTGCACAGCACGCTTGTCACATAGAAGTGGTAGACGCGTCATTGTATGTTGACAGCTAATATGTCGGGCTAGAACAAAGAATATACTTACTTATCATTCAAATAATACATACATACATATAATCACGCCTTTATCCCTTACGGGGTAGGCAGAGTACCAAGGGCCGATAGAACCACATGGTGCCACTTCTGACCAATTTTGAGGGTATAGTTGAGATGTAGAAGTTCGGTTAGTAGTGACAGGTGGTCAGCCCATCACCTACAAAACACCAAGAACCTCTTGTACCTCTACTGACTTGTACAGTATGCCCGGGAAGAGAAGCAGCTGTCGTATTATACGTTTTATTTTCCCTCCCAGAGCAGGATAGAAGAAATAAATTAAATATAAGTTACAGGTAAAATGTAATTTCTAAGCTTTTATTACACATTTAAAAATATTTTTTACATAAAAATATTTATTTAACTTCTCTGAAACTCAAACATAAGCACGTCTATGGTCATGAAGAGGTCGGCACAAAATAAATAAATATCGAACAAAGCAAGCTCATATATTTAAAGATCAAAAACCGTGTTCGAGAAGGCTACTCTATTGGTCAGTTGCATCAAAACTGTTTAGTTTAGTAACATTAATTGGAAATTCATTTTATTTTGATAGATCCTGCATTCAACCCTTGGCTCGTACGACGGGCGCGTGTACGAGCGTCTGATGGAGGAGGCCATGAAGAGTCCCCTCAATCAGGAGCCTGTCAACAGGAGCTTCCACCAGTACCTCAAGCCGTTCATGCAGGGGAAACTCTAAAATAAAGATTAATAAAGTTTATACATGTTTTATTTGAACCTTTGTTGCCATCAGTCTTCTGTACCAGTATCTACTAGGTGAATAGAATATTTAACTCAAAGTATACCTATAGGTATAGTGTAGTTTATATCGAAGTGCTATAATTAATCATTAAGGCGCTAACTATCGTAGTTTTTGAGGATTCAAGATAAAAGTTGCTAACGTATGTACACTATTACCATTCCACAGATTTCCCATTATCTGTTTACGAGGGCGCTTGGAATAAAGCATCTGTACAGCTCACCGCAGTTTCAGAGGTAGGTAAAATTAAAATAATATTTACAAAAACATAGATGCATAACCTCACGCCCATGTCCCATAGGGGTAGACAAAGACTATAGATATTTACTTAGTACGTTCCGAATATACCTCTTTCGCCTCGTCCACATAAGAACTTTTAAAATACTTAATAATAAGCTTCTATGCTGCTCTGGGAGTGAAAAAAGCGTATAATACAGCTGCTTCTCATCCCGGGCATACTGTACAATAGAGGGATACGTGTCAGTAGAGGGACAAGAGGGTCTTGGTGTTTTGTAGGCGATGGGCTGACCACCTGTCACTACTAACCGAACTTGTATATCTCAACTTTATCCTCAAAATTGGTCAGAAGTGGCACCATGGGGTACTATCGGCCTTTGGTGCTCTGCCTACCCCTTAAGGGATAGAGACGTGAATATATGTATGTATGTATGTATGTAATAATATGAATTTTTGTTGGTAATTTTTACCGCATTATTACAATAATTATAAGTAAGTAAGTTATTAAAATAGTTCCTCGGAGGTTCCATCTGTGAAACCATTATCACGGAAATCACTATCCGAATACAATATTTTGCTATTCAAATCTACCTATAATGGTCTACATTTAGTTAATTTCCTGAAGGAGAATATTAACCAAAAGGTCACATGTCAAAGAAAGTTGTTCAAATTAATTTGAAACTTGCATAGGATGCAAAAATGTTGTAATTCATTAATTAGTTTATAAAATTTGCATATATTTGCAATATTTATCACATCAGTGGGATGACATCATTAATAAAACCGTAAAATAAGACTGTTTCACATGTGAGGATTCTAACATGACACTATATCTATCTATAAATGATACTCCTATAACCTAACATTAAAACTTATTTGAAAAATGGTTGAACTCGTATATGTGTTGACTATGTTACTGATATAAATAATTTTATTGTTAACGTAGACAAATACTATCTTAAATCTTTTTATGGAAAGACATTTTAAAGTAATGGCCAAAAGGCTGATGTCGATTTTCGCATCTATGTGGCCGTGCCTTTATTTAACTGTTCAGCTTTTTATTAAAATATATCTTTTTCGGTGTAAATAAAGTTTATGGGCTATTGAACTAGTTCGCCTAATAAATTAGTAGAATTTATTTATAACATGGCAATACCGGTGCCCATAAACAACGTCTGAATAACCGCGAATACGAATAACTGTTATGGGAATATAGCGAAAAACAGGCATGACAAATAAATTGCCGGATATAGATCAAGAAGTTTATCTTAATTTGGATTATCATAAACGGGTTTTACCGTTCGTAACTGATGGTTATTAACAGAAGAGAAACATTCAATTTGATTGTAAACCAAATGTTCCTGGTATTACCAAACTGTAGAAAAGTGGGTGTGTAATTTGCACATTTCTGCCCAATGCTGCCCAATATCTATGACTACGCCTCATACTGCAGTACCTACTAGACAAAAACTTCAAACCTAAGATATAAATATAATTTTATACAATTTCTCACAAGACAGTAGTCTGTAGTCCTGTAGTTAAGAATTAAAGGCCATAAACTAAGGTCGTATATTGGTAGGGTAACCTTCATGATGAGTTACATGATCTCGTGATTAGGTATTAATATTGTTTTCAAGAAAATGTTTTGGATGAATTGTGTACAATAAAGAATACAAGAATGTTTCTGTTTATTACAACTTGTTTGTATCATTGCCCATATTAAGCATGTGCTGCTTGGTTCTTTAAACTTTGTTACCATGCATTCGTCATCGTATATTTTTGTTCGTGCGTTTAACTATTTATCTCTCTAATGATGTCCTCCATGTTCCTATATTAGCCAATTATCGCAGAAGCTTCTATAAAACTCATGTTTATAGCCCCTCTGCTATGTGTGTACAGACAAGAGATGGGCAAAAGTTTGAGTTCTGATGTAAGCCTATAAGACACTGTCAAATAATAACACAAATTACACCCCACATTGTAAATCTCTGACACTCACACATTTAAGGCGGTAATTGGCGCGCACACATTGCTATCTACTGTGTAAGTACGCGCCTCAGTATAGTACATGCTTTGTCAGTTATCGAGCACTTGCGTTGTTGCACATCGCGAATTTAGGCTTTAGTAGCTGGTCACAATGTAAGCTTCAGTTGTCCGATTGAGCTTAGATTTTGAGTTGCATCACAGTCACAAAAGTATGAGGTCACAAATAAAAGGTTATTTACGTAGCGGAGTGTACGGTATGTAAATGTTCGATGGAAATAAAAATCTATAATAATATGTATCATTTATTAGGGCAATCAATGTTGGGGTACCCCATTACGTCTCCTAAAATTATGTAATAATAGTATTTCCTAAGACATAAAGGTCCTAAGTATCACTAGATAGTAGCTTCCCGTTATCTGACATACATATGTATGTATGTATGCTTACAAAACACGACATTCTCTCAGGCATAATATAGTACACTGTCTAATATGATGTCGTACATGAACGCATTTTTTGCGCTTATATTGCAAACGCTGGCTAAAAATCAACAATAACGTATACCCAATAATAATATTCGTATGTAAAACGTAGGTTAGCGAGAAGCGAAGCGATGAGCGTGTTAGGTGGATGCGATTCGGCGAGTGCTAGAACCGACTTTAGGACGTTTCCTACTAAAACAGAAACAAACTACATATCGTCGATGAAGTGACAATGTTATTACTCGTAGGTACTATTCGCGGCAACGTGACGTATCGACAACAAGAAATGACAGGTACAACTCTATGTCAAAGCGCTTAGCAGTGGCCGTGCGCGGGAGCGGCCGATTCAATATGTTATCATCACTCGGTCAAACTGATTTCAACACCAGGCACACACTTAGCGAGCAATGTATTAGGTTCAATCGTTAGCATATGTCACTCAGTGACGAAATGTACTAAAAACAAAATTGTTATTGTACTTACCTATGAAAAGTGACCCCTTCAAGTTTATGGTCACTTCGATTCTTGCACACAACCACTGAACAAGCAGGCATTATAATCCCGTGTGACGCGTTATCAAGTCCCGACTGATTGCGTTTTCGCGATGTTTGCCTATTTTGTTCATAGTTCAATTACACCGCCCACGCCCCCACGGCCACTCTATAGATCTCTGTGGTGTGTACAGACAAGAGCAAAAGTTAGTTATCCGACTGTCAAAAATGTGGAATTGTTTTTGCAGGTATGCTTTGTCAGGAACTTAGAATTGTTATAAATGTAACAGTTGATAAAACTGAGCCAAAGATTTACAGTGCATGTCGTAAGTATCTAAGAGTCGACAAGGGAGGGAGAGAGGGAACACAGATATTCTCTCAGGCGACTGTCATTAATCATTTACATCTATCCTCGCTATGCTAATTGTGGCAGTAGGATGTCCTTTTTGTTCCTGCTGTTCGGGAACACAGCCATGCCTATATGTATAGTATAACTAATTGACAAAATGATAATGGCGTTGACTGTACTAAAAGTTCTGTAGCTTTCAAACTGCAGGATTCTAATCTAATGACATGTAATATGCAAATATTTGCAATATAAACATAATTGGTGTTGAATATTTCTGGTAGTTAATTAAAGTAGGTATTTCTTTTATAACTTGCATAATTTATGGTCCATTTTAATAAATAAAAACCTCATAAAGATTTAAAATAATTTGGTAATTTACGAAGAAGCATTTACATGCCCGAGTTTCTTGATAGTCGGCTCTTACGACCCACACGGAAGAAGATGCAACTGATGTTTTCTAATGTAACCCCGCATCAGCATAGGAGGGCAAAGAGGATATTTCATACAAATATTTCGCATAAACATCAAACACGTTTCTTTACAAACCATTGCATTTAGGTCAACTACATTTTAACGGTCCATCTCCCTCTACACCACCATACGTATGACAAGCTGTGTGTTTACACAAAGCAGGATTGTTTCTATTCTAGAAGTTGAATGATCATTTATTTGCTCAAAACATGGTACAATATAAAACGATAAGCTTCCATGATGGTAACCACAGTATCTTTATTTGACCAGGCATACAGTAGAGTGATAATGATGTCCACACTGAAGCATCAGGTCGACAAAACCTCCGACATATCAGTGCCGGTGAGGGGGGTCCTCAACCAATTGGTGGAGCTTTACGTACTGGGCATTGGAGAGGCTGGGAGACTTATTGCTGGTTTGTATTTGGTTCAAACATTTGAATGTAAACACAGGTAAACGAATTTTAGCAAGAGTGTCTGTGGGACTCGATAGTGCGGTTTGCGGATTGTAATTGTAACTGGTGATCCTGTAAATGTATTTAAGCATAAAGTTTTCCAGTCGATTAATACAAGTTACTCCATGCTTATGTTTTAATACGCTTCATTACTTAAATAATGGTTAAATAGTTTTACTTCATTTATTGTAAAAGTTGTGCTAGCCTGTAATTGTGATACATAATATTATCGTGTACTCCTGTCCAACTTGTATCTTAACTGTTATGTATTATGTTGGCTTTCTAATTTAATAAATAAATAAATAAATAAATAAATAAATTGTACAGGCTAAGCAACGCTTGCGCCTGCCGGTATATCCCAGAAGCTGGATTAGCTTTTACAGTTGGAAGAGGCCTAAAAAGCGATCTGACAGCGATCGGACATATGGCTGACATAAAACGATGCTAATGATGCTGAGATATATAGCATCTAAGGAGTGGGTGGAATCAGCCATAGATCTGAAAATGCATCATGTTGTATTCTTTTAAGTTGATTTGTAAAGAGAGCGGTCAAAGCCACTAGTAAGAGATGATTAGACAAGATAAGCATCTATACAATGCTAGATAACCTACTAAACTATTGAGAATTAATACCTATCAATAAACAGTTATCTGTAATATAAGATGACGGACAGATAGACTCATCACATTATAGAACACAATACGAGTCGAACAGTTACAAAGATTAATATGTATACGAGTAGCTCTTGCAAAAAATTAAACCATTTGATAGCATTTGATATTGTAGGAACATACTTAACTAAATTCTTGGTTAGATTGTACCAAATATTTTTTAGATTTATTACTAGATTTGCGTAAAATGTTTTATTACCTACTAAGGTTCATTTAATTTTGTTTTCCTAATGCAGCGAAGTATTAATCTATCTAGGTTTCAAATAAAGTCAATCATTTATAAAAATGCAGGTAATGGCGATAGATACTATCCATGTTTAGTAAGATATACAATGATTATATTTTGTATTATAAAAACTGGCGCTGTTTAATTTAAATAATAAACATAATTGAAAATAAATCATTAATAGACATTAAGATTAATAAAACTGAACCCAAAAGCATTTTTTAAAACACAAATGAATTAGAAATGTAAATAACCGGTTAGTCGTATGAACAATTCCGACATTTGAATTGATTTATTTTTAGCTTAGTTAAGTGAATTATTTTAGATTTATAACCAGCTAGATCTATCGTTAGAGAGATAGTATTTGAGCTAGACTTAGATTAATTATAGTTCAAGGAGTCCGTTGTAGCTCGACCTTTTTTCTAAGACACAAAAAGGCAAATATTCAAAATATATGGCTACGATTACTTGCCCAATATGCAGGTCCTAAAGTAAGAAGAGATAGACTTTTAGATCAAATAAGTAAGTATAATCTGGAGTCAAGACTGTGAGTACACTGAATATCAAATGATGAGGCTGGTATATCACATGATGATGATATATAGATACAAACACAGATACTTACCATAAATTTTCATGATGCCTAGACATACAGGTACATATAAACTGGACCGATTGTGTCCGGATATACATTCTTAATGACCAAAAAGGCATAACTTATATACATTATATTAATAGTTGGAGATTTAACACGATTTATGAATAATTAATATGCAAATAGAGGCGTGATATCATATTTAATATTTTTTTTAAAACGAAAAACCGACTTCCTCCCAAAACTCGAGCTTACTAAAGTAAAATTTTACTAAAGGGCAAATATATATTTCGTTAAGCCGTGTACGAAGCTTAGAAGGCATAATATTGTCAGATTTATATGCCAGCAAATGATTAAATAGGCCACATGACAAAAGAGAGAAATGAGTAGGCTTTGAAACTTTACGTCTGACAATATAAGCAACATATAATTACACTCCTTCTTCCTACCCTGTTCCCAATCATTTGGGGTCGGTGCAGTATGTAGGTACTCTTCTTTTATTCATCCCTATCATCCGTCATCTCGTTATTCTCATGTCTACCTCTTCCTCTATATCCATCTTACTTCGGACACGGCTTAACGCAACATATAATTTCACGACTTAACACAATTACTTATCTTCATCTTCATAAGCCTATTGCAGTCCACTACTGGACGTAGGCCTCCCCCTGCCATAGGGGGATTTTGTTACTAAAAAGTTCCACTATCTGTTTTTCGGCGGCTCCATCATCAGACCCTCGTTTCCTTTATATTATGTGTAGCTGACCAAAATTCTCTATAAAAATCTAAAAACGGACTACTCGTGCCATTTATATTTGGGGATATCCCTAGATTCCTTAGAGATTCCATCATCAGATGTTATGTTTTATATGTAGGTGATCAAAACGCTCAGTAAAAGTATAAAAACAGACTACATGTGCCTACAATATTTGAGGATTGCCCTCGATTTATCCAAGATCCCATCATCAGATCCTGATGTGGTGAATATGGGATCAACTTGGAAGCATACCATGACAAACTATTTAAAAAAATGAAATCGGTTCATAAATGACTTTTTTTTATCTGTGTTACCTCAGAACTCCGTCATTTATGAACCGATTAAATTTTTTTTTATATACAGATCGGCCAATTACATTACATCCAATAAAAAAGATATAAAAAAAATTGTTTTTCAATCTACGTTATCACAAACGCCTACTAAAGTCGATCGATAAGAGTAAAATTAATCACGTATAAATCGATAACTGTCTACTTCGATTACTATCATACATGAATTTGATCTACTAACCTAACATATAGGTATATAAACAAACAGAAGATAGACATCTAAGCAATAATACCTATATATTAATCAACTTTCATCCTTATCCCGAACAGCAATGGTTTGATATAAATTGATCCAAAGAAGGCCCAAAACGTGACTATATTGACCAACCAAACATAGTAAAAGTAATAGAGTAGTTTATAATACTGTAGAATTCTAATGGAATCTAGGGCCCCGATTCTCACGTCCACATGATGCAATTATGTAACCATAATAGTTGCATGCGTAACCTTTTTTGATATACTTACCAATAAAAATAGCAGGAAGCCATAACATAATATAGCTGGTCTTAGCTAATTTGCAGCTCGATATAAATTATTTATAATAATTATAGGTTTATTCTATAATTTGTTGGTAAAATGTAGGTAACGCTAGAAGTATGGGTGAAGCTAGGTCAGGATAGATCTAGCATTCATTTCAGCAGGAAGACCACTGCCGAATAGGTATAGGCCTCCTCCAATGATGTGAAGCGGCCTTACTCTCAAAAATATTAAGATAAAAAGTGCAGCTATCTATGAAACCAATAAAGTTTTATATGAAATATATCTGCGGTAAACTAGTTATATGTTTCTACTATGTCCCCTTGAAGGTCAGGGTACTGCTATACAGGGGTCAATATTCGTGAGTAGGTAAAGTTTGCAAAAAACAAATGAAGGTATTAAAAATGTGATCAATTTCATGACAAAAACAGTCGTGTATTTTCTTTTTCATCATCACCTTCATCTTCAGCCTATTGCAGTCCACTGCTGGATGTAGGACTCCCTCAGGGCACGCCACAAGGCTACTGCCACAGGGGGGGTTTTGCCCATAGTCACCATGCTGGGCAGGCGGGTTGGTGACCGCAGTGTGATTTTCGGACTATGTTGTCAGTACGGGAGGCGCTGCTGCCCGCCTCCCGGAAACCCTTTAATCGCCTCGTACGATACCCACGGACAGGCATGGGGTTGGTATAAACTATACTCTGCCGGCACCACGCGGCTAACTTTCTTTTTATCACACTTTTATTATAGCGACAAACAGAAGGCTCGCATTGTATATTAAGGGCCGATTTTCCAAACGTCAGATAGCGTATCAGAGGAATAAAGTTGATGCTGTCATTCTGTAAAACTTGATCATGATAGAGACAGCATTAACTTTATTCTTCTGATAGGCAGTGACGGATTTACCAGCAGGCTGAGTAGGCTCGAGCCTAGGGCGGCAGATTTTGGGGGCGGCAAATTTGGGGAACGATTTTTTTTTTTTTTTACCTCATAGAAATCAAAAATATTTTTCTATGACGGTTTTCTGATGTCTTACAGATAGAAGTCTGCAACAAATTTTGTCTCAAAAATTTACCGAAAAATTATTTTACGTGCAATTTCAACGAAATTGTTGCATTGTAAAAATAATGTATGATATGACAATTGTTGAGGCAAGGGCGGCAAAAACTATTCAGCCTATACCTTGAAAATTTGTAAATCCGCCACTGCTGATAGGCTATCTGACGTTTGGAAAAATCTGCCCTAAGTAGTGTAAAGTATAAAATTATGTAAATAAAGGTGTAATTTTTTGTTATATATTTTTAAGTATTTTTTTTCATAGCCTCATAAAGAATGCTTATTATTGACAGATAGAACCGGTTCATTGGTCTGTACCAATTCGATGATAACTCACTTGTGACTTGCAAACCTAGTATAACACTTTTCGAGTGATAGGAGCTATTATATTGTAAAAGAAGATATCAGTGAGTGGTCAATCTAGGGCAGATTGTTATTTGTTCTATCTTATAACATTTTTTATTATTTTTATTATACATCTGGCTCTTCCGCTATGCAGTCGCTGCCGTAGGATCTCCTTTGTGATCCTGCAGTGCTGGCTACCCCATTTTGGGAATAATATGTGTATGTATTACAAAATTTTTCAGGTTCAAAAGAAGGCATGGTATACTTTTGTAAACCGCCCCCTGATTATGTAAAAGCAATAGCAGAGCCGAAGCAAAGCGATAGCGAAAATTGTACAATATTCGCCTTGAAATGTCAAAGTTCCTTTGAAATTAATTTTACGTAATACGAATTTGACAAGCAATCAGCGATTTTTGTACAATTTTCGCTATCGCTTTGCTTTTGCTAGTTAGGTAATAAGGGGGCCGTACATCTTCTAATATTTTACGTTACCAGAAATACATATAAGGTCTTTTCTAGTTGGTTAGAGTTGGTCCCATAGTGAATGTTGTTTCTTTTTACCTACCTAGTTTCATGTCAAAAGATAATCTATTTTTGAAAAGACCTTATACAGGATGTTTTTTCGTTGCCATCCTTAACGAAGGGTAGGTACGTACTCTATACATCAAATAAAGTAAGTTTATGCCAAAAAAAAAAATGCTGGGAAACGATGTAAATTTTTTTGAATTTTTTTTTATTACTTGATTAGGCGATATTTATAGTGTCCAGTGTTTATGCTAGTTTTTTCATAGACATATATTAATTATTTCTCGTGAAAAAAAATCTTGCTACACGCGTCAACATTTATGCAGAAAAACGCAGTCTATTTACTCAACTTTGGACCCTAATATTTTGGAAACCAGACACTTCCCAGGTATTTGCTTCCATGGAGAAAAATTATCGTGATAATGAGGAGATTCCGTAGTTTTCGGGAAAGTTGACGACCAAAAGTCATTGTTACCAAAATGGGGTAGCTCGAACTGCGGACTCATAAGAGAAATATAGTTCTGAAATATACTACAATTAGCTCGTTGTAAGGTGGTAATTAAAACTCTGGACAAAAGACAGACACCGGCCTTTAATTGGCTTTTAAACCATATAGGCTTACTACAACTTCAGTTTCTATGTTGACTCACTTAAACACTGTTGTAAAGAAATAATGGGGTAATAATGAGAAATAAGTAATGGGGTAGCTCGAACTGCGGACTCATAAGAGAAATATAGTTCTGAAATATACTACGAGTACAATTATCTCGTTATTTAATTTGCGACTGTTGTAAGGTAAGTAAAACTCTGGTAGACAGACACCGGCCTTTAATTGACTTTTAAACCATATAGGCTGAATACAACTTCAGTTTCTATGTTGACTTACTTAAACACTGTTGTAAGGAAATAAGTACTTATTTATTACAAGTAGCAGAATCACTAAGGATTCCAACCTGTATAGAGGCATAATACCATGTAATTATTATAGTCAAGGTATTTGTATCTCATTTGAAGTATGTAGAGCTGGATTTTTATCTGAGCATGTTTAATGGTTGCTAATTATACTTACGTATTTAAAACTTTATCTATTTAAGCAAATTGTCATAGTTAATGGTTTGTAAGCTTGATCGTTCAAACCATAAAGAAACTGTGATGTTATTTATAAAGTATTATAATCAATGACTATTTCGCTTATAATTAGATAAATTTTATGGTAAAGGTACACAATAAAGTCATAAGTAAAGATAAACTTATTTATTTAATTTCCAGTCTTACAAAATCGTTACAATTTTTTGAGAATAAATTAGTAGAATAAATAATAAATTAAATGCAATAAATTATTCGCACTTTGCAAAAACATCAAGACAAGTTTACGAGTTCCACAGAAGTCGTCTTGATATGGTTGCTTTTATCAGTGCCAATAAACAAACTGGTTTGGTTGTTTATGCGCTGTGCGCCTTGGCGTGGGCCGAGCCGTAGCCAGACGTGTTGGCGGCCGAGTTCAGCACCCTGTAGCCGGTCTGCAGGTCCTGGGCCT
This sequence comes from Carposina sasakii, assembly GCA_014607495.2. Lineage (NCBI taxonomy): Eukaryota > Metazoa > Arthropoda > Insecta > Lepidoptera > Carposinidae > Carposina > Carposina sasakii. Next base: position 2,453,333 of record CP053150.1, read on the forward strand.
TGGCCGATGAGGAGGCGGAGCCAAAGCCAGATGTCTGGGCATCAGCTACAGTCCTGGATCCACCGAAGTGAGATCCCTGAGTAAGGGCATCAGACCTCAATGAACCGAATCCGGATCCAGTTTTAGCTGAGGAGATAGCTGAGCCGAAGCCTGCTCCGTTGGTATTGGCAGCAGACTTAGCGGATCCGTATCTGGCGCCGTTGACGTCAGCGTTGGCGTTTGCAGAACCATAACCGGTGTTAGCGTTGGACTTAGCGAAACCATATCCGGCACCATTGGTGTTGGCAGCAGACTTAGCAGATCCGAATCCAGAGTTGATATTGGCGTTTGCGTTGGCAGATCCGTAACCAGCTCCTTGTGTGTTGGCGGCAGACTTAGCCGAGCCGAAACCGGCGCCATTGGTGTTGGCAACCGACTTAGCAGAACCGTATCCTCCATTGATGTCGGCATCAGCCTTGGCAGACCCATAGTTGGCACCATTGTTGTTAGCGACAGCCTTTGCGGATCCGTATCCAGCATTAAGGTCAGCGTCAGCTTTGGCAGATCCATAAGAAAGCCCCTGAGTGTTTACAGCAGATTTTGCGGAACCAAAACCAGCGCCGTTGGTTTGAGCAGCGGACTTGGCAGATCCGTATCCAGAGTTTACGTTAGAGTCAGCGTTAACAGATCCATAACCGGCACCGTGGGTGTTGGCAGCAGACTTGGCAGATCCGTAGTCGGAGCCTTGGGTGTTAGCGGCAGCGTTGGCAGAACCATATTGAGAACCGTAGACGTCGGCAGCTGATTGAGCAGATTCATAACCCTGGACCTGAGCTGTTGACTTGGCACCATTGTAACCGCTGTTTACCTTTTTAAGAGGGAGGTTGGGGCCTTCATAGTCGGTGCCGAAGTGCCAGTGGATGCCCTTCTTGTTTGTGGTTTTGGAGGAAGCAATAGCTGAACCTTGAAGTCCGTTCACATTAGCATTAGATGAGGCACTTCCGTAGTTGGCGCCATAGTTTTGGGTTTTAGTGGCAATGACGGAAGGTTCGTATTCACCATTGTTTGCAGATGAGAGAGCTGAACCATATGCACCGTTGTATTGGGTTTCGGCTTCGGTTTGAGCAGATTCTGCAGCTCCTTGAGCTTGAGATGAAGCAGAGCCATATCCACCAAGTCCTTCAGTTCTGGCATTAGTTACAGCAGAACCATAACCAGTCTTAGCGTTGGAGGCAGCAGATCCAAAACCGGAAGACTTAGCATTGGATGAAGTTAGATAACTGCCGACGCCTTGAGTCTTTGCGGAAGATTGAGCTAATCCAGAGCCGTGGGTCTGAGCAGATGAGATAGATGATTCTAAACCACCATTTAGGTCGGCGGATGATTTGGCAGAGTTGATGGCAGGAACTTCGTAACTGGGTTCAGGGACATCAAAGTTCTGTTCATATGTGATGACGGTTGCAGGTGCGGGAACTGGATAATATTGTCCATCATTCTGAGCTAAGGCTTCAGCGGAGCCGTAGACAGGGATTTCAGGAGCGTCGTAAACCTGGGCTTGTGCTACGTTCTGTCCGGGGTAGATTTCACCAAGTCCATCGATTCTTGCTAGCTGAGCGCCGCTTGAGCTGCTGCCGTAAGCCTTAGCGGCACCGCCGTTGAGGGAGGCGGAACCGGAAGCTTGGCTTAAGCCACCAAAGTTGCTGCTGTAACCTTGCCCAATGGCATAGCTACGCCCATCGCGGTAAATAACACCTAGAAAAGATGAAAACATACATATTATTAACTGTAAATAAAATAAAAATATTTTTCACAGCTAAGGTAAACTAATTAGGTATCTAAGTAAGGTAAAGTAGGTACATTTACGATAAATGTGGCTATAAGTTCTCCTTGGTGATCTTGCAGTTCAGGCTATTTTTGGGGCCACAGTATGTATGTAAGGTAAAAAAAAAGTGAAATCAAAATATATTAAAGCTATGTTAGAAAACAGCTAAGTATTTTCTATAGAGGTGCCTATAAATAAACTATGAATTTATGTAATTATTAAATACTCGTCCTGTGTAATCATATTTTATTTTATTTCAATAGTAACTAAAAATTCGTAAAAAATGAATGAAAAGCAATCTCACCGTTTATACGGACTGGGGTGGCATGGCACATGGCGACCAACGCCACAGCGACGACGAACTTGGCTGCCATCTTGCTGAACTGATTATTTCATAAGAGGACACGGCTGAGTGGATGTAGTGAGAGCATTTCTCCTAGCTTATATAGTTGGAACTATGATACCACCACTCCTCGCCGCCTGACCCAGAAGCAATGAACTTCACCTAGAAATATCGCTTCTTGATGGACAGTCGTAAATATATCTGATAGGTTACGGTAGATTAATGATGCGCGCGAATTTTAGCAAATGGCTATTAATTTAGTTTTTTTATTATCACCATTCGTAAGGTGCTCGCAAAGGACATTTTTGAGGATCCATTTTCTTTTTGATGACTGCTGTAATAAACTCGATTTGCATTGCGATAAGGTGGATAGTTTTATGTGGTTTTGTGCGATTTTATGTGGAATTATGTAGTATTTATTTTAAGGCAGTAATTTAAACGAGAAGCTGAAAATTAGATACATAATTAAAGGTAACTGCATTTGTTCATATAATGAAATATGCTCTTGTTATTAATGTATCTGGCTTAACAAGGACTGTGATATTTATCAAGTTATAATTAACTGTTAGTAGGTATATGTTAAATCTAACTAAAGTAATAGGTAATGCAGGTAAGTTGGATTTTTCTGACTTCGTAATAGCAAATACTTACTTAGGTAAATATTCTAGGTACGAGTAGGTAGGTAATAACTCATAAAAAACTTTAGGTATGAGAATATCCAGCGGATATTTCAGAAAAAAAATTCATATATTTGTAATGCATAGCGCGGCTAAGGTAAGAACTGCAGGGTCATATGGGAGATCCCACGGCAACGTTTAGCATAAAGAACTATTAGTTCTCTTTATTATTGATTAATTTAGCTAGTGACATCTGTCCCCGCTGTAGGAACTAAAATTCATTCTGAAAAATTATAAAATTATCAATCAGTGTTGTCAGTAAGTATTCAGAAATGTGGGTAGATGGAAAATATCCAATATTGTACGGTCAAAAACTGAATTGGTCGGAATTACGTAGGAGTATCTACCCCGAGTCGGTCAACATCCCGTTGTCTCGTTATTTAGGGATAATAATATTTTAGATTCACACCGTGATTGTAAGAAAAGTCTGGGAAATTATTTACTGGACGCAGCTAGTGAAAAAATTGAAAAAATCTACTTGGCTGCTGAGCAAGTAACATCGAGTAGCAGGTAGGCGATTCCATTATATTTTCCTATTTCGTTTACTTATACTCGTTCGTAGGTGTAGCGCATGGGCAGAGTCGAGTACCTAAGCTAACATAGCATACATTCATAAGTAGATAAATTAACCCTGTATAATGCACAATGCACTTGTAGGACATTGTTCTAATATCTAAATAACTACTACTAGATACCTAATATACATACATTGATTGATCTATAGCAGTGGTTCCCAAACTTTTTTCTCATAGACCCCTTTTTAAAGTTAACTGGTTCTGGTAGACCCCCTGCAGGCCTACACCACATACGAATTCACTGTAAACCAACATTTTTTCACGTCAACGTAGACCACCATCGAGTGTCCTGTGGACCCTTGGCGGTCCACTGGACCACTTTGGAAACCACTGACTATAGTAATTTGATGGCCAAAGTTGATAGAAAGTAATATCTTTTCGGGTCGAGTCGCGCCGTTCACTTCAAAGTCCGAGCTGGTCCAGTCTAGATGTTATCTATTACTCTTTTACGATTCTTAATATTCTGTATGTAGCTACATAGAAAACATCTACACACTTAAGTATGTCCCCTTAGGGGAACAAGTTGATAGGATACAAGGAGATAGATAAAATCCCATCTCACAACGGGTGCATGACTGCGTGCATCTCAATCGCCTCTGAATGCATCTAACTAGCAAGCTAACTAGTTACGGATAAACTAACCCATGTTGGTTATTATTAATTACAATTTAGTATATGTATTATGTTTGCCCTAAATTACTTTTATTTTTCTTTCGAAATGCAAGAAAATATTGCGAACTATTTTCTCACAAACATCACTCATCAGCCTATTGCAGTCCACTGCTGCTAGGGGGTTTTGCCTATAGATAGTCATAGATTTTCTCATATTATGATCATATTTTCGTATGTGACGAGGTATTTGCATCAATTAATACATACATATGAGATCATTTTAATTATAATCTGAGATAAAATTTCTCCTGGTGGGTCTTAGACTAAGTTTAAAATTTATGAACGAAATAAAATCCCGATGTCACAAAAAATAGGCCTTTTTAAAAACCTGGTATGAAACTTTACAACCCATCAGAGTATCTACTCAATAAAATTGTTTTCGTTTATAATTCCTAATATCCTGTCACCTACTACCTACCTATACTACTTTCTCTGTCAAAGCCTTTAGTTTATATCGATATCAATCAAAACTTTTTCTTTCTAATGCTCGCAAATAATAATGCAATACAATAGCGAAGTCGCCGATATGTCCCCTCAGATTACAAATTGAATATAAAAAATATAGAGTAATTCGAATCAGAAGCCCCAATAGGTTCTTTTTGGCTCTTAAGAGCTTTATTTGATGGCTGATTTTCTTTGTAATTAATAGATAAATGTTGTTAAGGATGCTGTAGAAAGTACTCAATGGATTTTCATAAATTTGGCCGCTGCTTCTCATTACTTCTTCTCCCGTGCGTCGTCGTAAGGGTCTACTAAGTATTTTGGGGTCGACTAAGTATTTCAGGGTCAACTAAGTATTCATGGATCGATTTCACAACATAATCAACCGCTATGTTATCATATCTCCACTCGTATGTTCGGTGGGTATTTTAGTGCAGTAAATATTTTTTAATAAAAGCACAAAAAGTGTGAAGTCAAACACGATAAAAAGCTTTTTCAAAAGTTTCATTGCATGCAACGAACAAAATCTCTGTAACTAAATGTTCTCTACAATTTTGGGCTTACTTCCTCCGCCGTCTACGGTCAAGTTCGTGGTCGTGACAACGATTAATTACTCGCTCGATACTAACGTCTGTTCTATTCGTTACGGAATTTTATGGAACTAAATATAATAAAAGAGGTAGCGTTAGAGTTATAAGGACACTAGCGCCGATGCTAGAGGACTATCTGAACCGATGTTAGGGAATACAATATTCGGACAAGCAAGTGTACGAGTTACCTACTAAAAGTGCTGATTTATTGCAGAATTCTACTTTTCGGATATTAATTATAATTATAAATTGAGTTTTGTTTCACCTTTAGAGATAATATATGGAAACCAGTCGCGAATATCTACTGACACCGATTTTGCATTATTGTTATTTTCTACTATAAAAGGTACAATCAGGTACATAGTTAGGGTACATAGTAGGGCAGATAGGTACTCCTTTATTTTAGGTAAGTAATACATACGTGGCTATCTTTGCCCATCTGTTGTTTGTCTGTGTCCGGCCCAGTTCCACTTCAGTCTTGCGGTCTGCACGCCAACGTCAGCGACACCAGTTTTTGAGTTATTGGGTGCCTACAGACGGAAACCGGCGTAGGGGAAGACCTAGAAGAAGATGGAGGGACAACCTGGATAAGTTTCTGCCGGATTGGGCCACTATAGCGGGAACAAGACAAGTGTGGGCTCAAATGGGGAAGGCCTTTGCCCAGCATAGGCTATTAAAAAAAAATTACATACGTAGGTATTCAGAGAAGTGCATAGGTGTACGAAGTAGTTTACATAGCTCGAATCTACAATTTTGTATTTACCTAGTTACATATATACCTTTAGAAGGGTATGTTTATCTAAATAAAGTAAGTTTATGCTAAGCCTTGAGACCAGTTAAGCAGATATTAATTATTTTCGTAATATACCTCTATTTACTCAACTTACCCTAATATTTGTAGGTTTTGTAAACCCCAACGTGACTCAATCTTTTAAGTATTTGCAAGTTGTATTTTGTAAACCCAGTGCTAATCTAATATTTGGTTGATGCATACTAGAAAAAAGTAAAAAGAAAAACACTTTTTTCTAGTTTTCTAATAACATACAGAAAATATTTTTTGTTACTTAGGTGCTTACATGAAGATATAGATTATCTATTTAGTTTTCCCTGTAAGCACCTAAGTAACAAAAAATATTTTCTGTATGTTATTAGAAGACTAGACCTGTTATTTTGCGTACTATTGTGTTGATAAACGTCTCCTATAACATTTTTTCTCATATATCTATACCTTATCTACATATAATAAAAATGTAACGGATCGCTGTCTGTACAACCTTTATCAACGCAATAGTACGCAAAATAACAGGTCCCACTTAACATATACGCTACTTTTTATTTCGGGAAAATGTTTTTATCCCGGATAATTTCGACATTTTTTTTCTGTAGTTCACACGGACGGAGTCGCGGGTGTCCACTAGTAATAAAATAAATAGTTAGCGACATTTCCTGAGTTTATCATACTTTAAAAGATACAGGAGCTAGTTTAGTTGAGGTGAACAAACTAATAATGATATTATGACTATGTCGCTCGAATTTCTTCCCACCTAACACAGTGCAGACTAATTTTAAATGAGCTAACATAATATCGATGACTTCACAAATATAACGAACCTATTTAGGATATATTAATATCTTAGATACAGTTATAAAGTTTGTTTCAATAATTGAGTCCCGCGGATTTTTATGTAACTAAATAAAATGATTAACACAGTGTTAGAGCTACAAAGACACTAGCGCCAGAGGATGGAATGGAATAGCATAGTTTTAGTCGATCGCCCGGGCTTTCAGTTCTATTATTAAATCTGTGTTACATTTTGTTATTTATAACCATCAAACAAAATATAATAATAATCTTATGTGTGTCTACACTCTACATGGTGTGTGATTTGAACAGTTCTGCCCAACCTCTTTTGATAATGGGCGTAACTACAAAAAATATTTTGTATCTCATTTGGTCTATCGTACCTTTAACTAAATAAATTGTACGAAGTGAGCCGGGCGGCTCGTAGAGTCCACACGTGACCAAAATTCTGGCTGCTACTTAGGCCAAAAAATAAGCATAGCCATTCAGCGCGGCAACGCAGCCAGCATTTTGGGCACGCTACGATCGGCTGACCATTCTGTAAAAATTTGTATGGTCAACCGACCTCCCATAGGTACGCTATGCCATAGCCCTAAGTAGTTTTTAAATATTCTTTTTATGATCTTGTAATAAATAACGAAATGAATAATAGCACAATTTCGACTACAGCAACAGCGGCAGCGTGGCCGAGTGGTCTAAGGCGCTGGTTTTAGGCACCAGTCCGAAAGGGCGTGGGTTCGAATCCCACCGCTGTCAAATTCTTTTTGCTATTCTTTTTACAATTTTTTTTGTTTCTATAATCTATAATATTTAAGTAAAATATTGATTAAATTATCAGGGATTTTTGTTGAATAAATTACATTCAGTAAAGTGGCGGCGCTAGTTGATCTTGTACTCGTACCCCATATAAAAATGCAAACGGAACGAAATACATACACATGATTTATTTTATTGTACTGGAGTAGGATTTACATGTTAATAACTATTATGTTTATAACTTTATATGTAAGTAGATAAGGATCTTATCTAGATTCCAGTTTATTTTGGTAAAGAAGCCGCGAACTGTATATTTTGTTGGGGCCATCAATTTTATAACTAGGCACCTATTTACTTATTTGGTTAGGCCATAATAAAAACGTAACGTTTGGGTAGCTGTATTTTATATTTACCTACCTATATATCTATTTTCTATTTGGTAATAAAAATACATTTTACCGTTCGTTTTTGTGTATGTATTTGAGTCTGTTTAGGGAATGTTTAATGGTTATACAGAGTGTGATATCTAGGCAAATGTTTATACAGGTGTTTTTTCTTTGCCACCCTTAACGAACTCTATACATCAAATAAAGTAAGCTTATGCCAAAAAAAAATCTGGGAAATGATGTAAATTTTTTTGAAAAAAAAAAAAAACCTATTACTTGATCGGGCGAAATTTATAGTGTCCAGTGTTTATGCTTTATTTCTCGTGAAAAAATCTTGATACGCGCGTCTATGTACATTTATGCAGAAAAAACGCAGTCTATTTACTCAACTTTGGACCCTAATATCTTGGGAACCAGATACTTTCCTCCTAGGTATGCTTCCATGGAGAAAAATGATCGTGATGATGAGGGGATTCCGTAGTTTTCGGGAACGTTGACGACCAAAAATCATTCTGTATATGCTGACTTCAGAAAAACCAAAAAACCGAAACATCTGAAAATTTTCCCAAGAAAACAGTTACAGATTTACAGTTTACAAACACAAATACACACACACACACACACACACACACACACACTAATATTCACAGTCGTACGAACACTACTCACTCACAAATTGATTAATGTTTTTGTTTCCTGGTGACTGCTGTAATTAATTATTTGCTGTAATTAATTATTATCTGTATGTATTGATTTTATTTTATGGTTACCTAATTGTTTTCTTTTTTTCTCACTTTTGTTAGTTGAGCCGTAGAACATGTTAATTGACTGGATCTGTTACATGTACTATGCTTTATGTTCTAATAAAACCAAAGGACCAAATAGTATATTACTTCTACCTTTTGATTCCGTTCGATATTGAAAATGATGAGCAAGACGGGTTCTTTGTAACGTTTTCTTCAATAAAAATGTGTTGTCGGTGCCGTTATCTTGCGGCCGTGGTACAGCAGTACACAACTACTTATTATATACTAGTGGACGCTCGCGACTCCGTCCGCGTGGACTACAGAAAAAACAAAATGTTGAAATTATACGGGATAAAAATATATATTAGATAATATGTTAAGTGGGACCTGTCACAATATATTCCTGAAAACTGCATCGAAATCGGTCCAGCCGTTTCTGAGATTAGCGTGCACAAACGCACAGACAAACCGACAATCAGACAAATATTCAAAAAATCATCGTTTTGGGTCCTATTGCGTTGATAATGGTCTTCTATAATATTTTTTCTCATATATCTTCCATGTACAGAGAGCGATCCGTTACATTTTTATTATATGTATAGATATAGATAGATGTAAATGAAGCTATTGTACTCTTCATTTAATTTGAATTACTCGCGTAGACGTTTTACATCAAAATATTATATCATCTATGTTGGCAGTTTGCATGACCTATGTCTTTGCTAGAAATGCAAAATGGTGACTGGCCTTTTTTATAAGGTAAAATAAGGCCCGGAGGGTAATAAAGCGTGGATTTTAAAGGAACACCGTTAAGCGCGCGGCCGCCGCGCGCCGCCATCTTGCCAGTAGTGAACGATTTGTGACATACATTTTATAAAATTTGGTGATAAAGAAATGTAAGTATTTTGATTTAATTGTTATTAAGCATAATAACGTAGCTCAAATCTATGCTATTAATCAAAAATATATTTATCATGTTATGCGTCTAATAAGGCGTTCTTTAGGATACTTGATTTTTGTTTCTAAGATCGAATACTCCACGTCGAGCTCCGTGGACTTTGACAACATTCGCAGCGTGGTGCAGCAGAGCGATATAATATACCTAGGTGACGAAAAGTCATTGTCAATTGACGGCCGAATGTGATCGTCATGATTTGGCCACTTACTCCAAAGCTTATTCGAAGTTCCTAGGCTAGCAGACATTATCGAATAGAGCACCGAATTAGGGCGTTCGTTTTCTCAGACAAAAAAATTTATGTGACAATAGATGGAATAAGTCACGACTCTTATCCATTTAATAGCGCTGCAATGTCACGATGACTAGATTCCACCGGACAGCCCGCAGTGACAATTCGCGGGGAAAGATGTCACAAAAGGGAGTACCAACTATTCGTAGTGTCTCATTTTGTTGATCCGCAAAAACTCTTGAGAATGCCTGTTCCTGAGGGAATTTGTGGAAGTCCTTAGAAAGACACATTATCAATTTTCACAAAGGATGCCTAATACGGTCGATACGGGCTTGTATTTCTGTGACGATTTGCAGCAGTTTAGTAGTCAGACACAGATAGGTCAATCAGCCGAAAACAGCTTCGAAATGGAAACGAAACCTGATCAAAGAAGGGAACTATTGAAAAGATCTTGGAAGAAACAACACCAAAGAAGGCACAAATCAAAGGGACTTCAGGCGCCCCGCTTGAGACTCTTATTGTAATAGTCGGCTCCGAAGCCGATGATTTTGGTTCCAACGTTAACCTTAACTAACTAGCAGAAAAGCCTAGGAAAAAAGCGATCAGATCTGTTTAAGGAACAAGAAACATTGAAAGAAAATAAGTTGACAAAGAAAAGAAAACCCAAAGAATCAGAGAAGAAGACTGATTGCTCTGACTTGGTTCTGCCCAGCTTGCAATTCGTGTGTCTGATTACGTGTGTTAAAACGAAGAATTTCAAAAATGATAAAGATTTTTTTTACTGTTTGTGATGAATTATAGTTCCCAAGGTACCTATTTTTTCCTAAATTTTTGAAATATTGTAAGTACGAAACTTTCGTTCCTATCGCTTTGCTTCGGCTTTGCTTATTGCATTGTTATTATCTCTTATTAGGTAATCAGTGGGTTGCGGGAATTGGTAGTTTAATAAGGCCCACTGTAAGTAAAAATGGTCTTTCCATACTGATTTTCGTATTACTATTAACGCAAATAACATTCATATGTAGACTTGCAATAATTTCTGAGTTATCCTTATTTGCCGCACCTTAGTAAAACATTAACGTGGATTTTAAAGGAAACAATTTCATAATTTCATAATAAGAGCTTCATTTACATATATTTATCACCGTTCTTTAGGATACTAAGTACTCCATTTTGACAACATTCTGGTGACGTCATTTCATTGCGGCCGTCGTATGATGGCGCTGAAGTCCTAGGCTAGGTTATCGAATAAGCCCGTTCGTTTTTTAAAGTGACAATAGAGGAATAAGACGACTCTTATTCCTCAATGACGTGACTAGAGGACGCCCGCGACTTCAAATACGAGTACCAATTTGTATGTCATCCGCAAAAACTCTAGAATGCCTGTTCCTGAGGGAATTTGTGGAAGTCCTTAGTTATCGGATGCCTAATACGTCATACATCTGTGAGATCAGCAGTTTAGGTTAGGTTACCGAAAGTAAATGGAAACGCGAAGAAGGGATATTGCGGAAGAAATAAAGGTAGGCGCCCCGTTGGCTTTGTAATAGTCGCTCCGGCCCCCTTATTAACTAACTAGCAGAAGCAAAGCGATAGCGAAAATTGAACAAAAATCGCTTATTGCTTGACAAATTCGTATTACGTAAAACGAATTTCAAAGGAACTTTGAGATTTCAAGGTGAATATTGTACAACTTTCGCTATCGCTTTGCTTCGGCTTTGCTATTGCACATTAGGTAATCAGGGGGCGGGATTGGTCCAATAGTCCTTCCCGTAACTGTAAGCTAGAATCAACAGAGACCGCAAGAGAAATGCAAGAAGCATAGAAAATCTCACGATATTGTATAGTGTAAACTAATAGATAATACAGAATTTGAAATAAGAAGTGTCTACGCTCTTCCGTTCACTTATCCTCAGAGTACAATTAATATTATTCTGAAGCTGTTTAAGTTTATTCAGACGAAATAACTAGTCATAAGGATTATTCGCAATAATTCGCACGGTCAAGCCGGATCACGCCGGTCAACTGTTTCATAGTGCAATAGTAGCAACAAGTACTCGTATAATATACATATTATGTACTTCTTACTAATATACTTATACTCGTATGTAAAAGGATGTGTGAATTAATGTTTTTTTCTATCCCTCGAATTTTGTAAAACTTGGCAATTTTAACAATCGCTAGTAATGTACCTAGGTACCTTAGCTTAATACTCTTTTTACAATTGTTATCCCGAGATATATATGGGAATTAAATAAAACAAGCGTCTCATAATGACCTGTATATTTACCTAAGTGTAAAGGAGCGTATTTACAACATACATCCATAACTTCAGACTACACTTAACAGTACTTTAACGTTATTGTTTACGTTCACGTGCTTACTGTTGCGTGTTTCGAGCAAACCCTATCGGTATCACCTAGGAAATACCGGTTTAGAAATTGATAGTAAACGCAACAGTTTAAGTAAGGTGAACGTAACAACAGGGGATATACAGGGTTAGTGCATAAATAGGTATAGAAACATGAATAGCGCTTCTAAGATAACAATATTAATGACTTTTCAGTGCAGCTACATAACAAACCTATTACTTACCACTGCCACTGTTTAACTCAGATAGATGTCAAATCTTCGGTGAATGTTTATCTTACTTCAAAACAAAAGTTCAATATTTCACCTTTCTTATCTTATCTCTTCTTCGCACACCTCTTCTTTTAAGCGCTATACATGTCTGCATGTCCATGAAACGGATAGAATCTGTACTTTTCAGTGAAAACTTAAATGTTCAATTTGGAAACAGGAATAGAATTGATATACATTTTTCTACAAATTATTCAATCAAATTAAAGATATCATAATTAATATTGAAAACAATAATGTAAGGCCCGTACAAAGTTCATAATAAAATAAAGATTAATAAAATAAAATTGATACAGGTCTAATTATAATAAAGTCATGGATTGATAGAATTGATAAAATGTAAGATAAATCATGATAGGTATATGTAAAACTTAGGTATCTGATAGAACACTAACGACATTATACAGCCCTCTAAAACATACTTAACTTAAGCACCTTCATAAGAACCGATACTCTAAGTTGATCATTAAATATTATAAGTTAATAACTTAGGCCCGGACAGTGCCAAATGCTGGTAGGCATTAATATTTCAAAATAATCAATTAAATAAAAATATTGAAGTTAAAACGCAAAAGAAGAAATTCAATTGAGCGAAGTATATAATAATCCCATTATATTTAATATAAAAACTAATTTATTGACATATTTTATTTTTAGAACTACAATATTTTATTTTTAGCACTACAATATTAAAAAAATCTGCATCATTTGGGACTGCCCTTACTAAATGCACCAAGATCCAAAATTAAAATTGAATAAGAAATTTGTGACTACATATACAGAAAATATATAAACCCATCCTATTTGTTATTTCAGAAAAATCATTATTAATCAAACAATCGTTTATTTACATAATTTTGAATTCGTGTTATTCATGCATAAGTTTAGTGTCACGAAACGAAGTTGTTTTCAGGGCCGATTTTTCAAAAGTTAGAGACTGTCTCTTGATCTTTATCACGTTTTAGAGAAAAACTGCATCAAAATTCACATTGAAAAATCAGCCCTTAGATGAATAAGTTATCACGCAGGCATTTAGTTTAGTTAGTTAGTTTGACTGGGCATTTTCCGCACTTAGCCTCTATAAGTGCGACCATTGTACGTATTTTACCTTACCTGTCTACTCCAACCAAACCAGATTTTCCCAGAAGGTCAGCAGCCTTCTAGGCTTGCCGCATGCTTTATCACCTGCAATGGTACAGATTTCACATAAAAGCTTGTCCTTCTGATATGAGAGTGGTAGAGAGTGCATTGACACACTAAGCGTAAATTAGAAATTACTTCATAATTATATTTCACGTAACTTGTTTCTGACTTTAAGGTTACAAGTTACAAAGGTTATAAATTTATATAATTAATTACTTCAATATTTAGATCTAAGAGAATTTACAATTACAATGTACAAATTACTAACACTATCGAGCTACTTCTTAAAATTTAGTTTTCTCTGATTCGGTAGGAATGTTTTTGGTTAATTTCTTGAGGATAAATAAACTCATGAGGATGTCTTAAGAAATAATCATAGCTGCATTAATGGATGGAATATACTAGAAAAATTACGAAGTTACAAAATCTAATTGCATTACATTTTCGAGAGAACTTTATTTATACAAAATTGACTTCTATATGTCTTTTTGGCTAAAGATTAGATGTGTCACTTAGGTACTCTTCTTCTATTTATGACCTCACTGTATATTATGTGTTTATATTCGTATTTTATATGTTGTTATTCCGGCAAATAATATATTGATGAACAAAGTATATAGACGAAAATAGAAATTAAAATGGCACAAAAGACATTATTATAAGTAAACGAAATAGCTACACAACCTAGATTCAGATGATTCCTTAAATTCTATTTTGTTACTTAAGATAATCAAGTAACAAATCAAGCAGTTGTTAAAATATCATAAACTTAAATAACAAAAAATCATAGACAAAAATTAATAGATCGTGCAATAGAAACCGCATATGTGTGAAATTCAACAATTAAAAACTGCTGCCTCGTTCTTGGCAATTAGTTCATAATTGGCTGGATACAGATAATTAGATTAAGACCTTTTTACTACCCCTTTTACCCAACGCTGGTAAGGAAGGTAAAGTGAACGCAAATGTTGCCATCTAGGTCACTCATATCTCAAAACACACATCTTGCTTTTCAAAATTAGTTGAAGCAAGTCAGCTGCATAATCTTCCAAAACTTTCTTTTCTATGTACTATAGTTAGCCTCTTCTGATAGATGATTAATGCGTAATTTTTTAAACATTTTTAATTTTTCTTTACAAAACCTATCAGGCTTATAGGTCCTAATTGATAATGTAAACATCATTAATATTATTTTATATAAGGAACACAAAATATACTAAATAAAGTAATTTATACAAGTTTAGACGTAAAATATTCGATGGAGAAACGTCAGTGGAAGCGAATACATAATCAAATAGGTATGTTACGAATAAACACCAAAAACAATGCCTTACTTAACTTGTAACATGAAACATCCCACATGTATGAACATGGATAGACTTTCATCAAAAGCAGTGCACGTCTATAGCTTTGTGAGTGGACACATTTTGGTCTTTAAACGTAGCACATAAAACCTTATGTTATACTAGTACACAACATTAGTTTATTTTACAACTTGTAGACATTCATTGCATTACAGACTGCATGGGATTATTTTATTCTATGAAACGTAGTCTACAGCGTGGGCAATGTACATGAAGGAAGCGGATGGCACTTTTTTTACAGAGTAGTTACAAAGAGACTCCCATTCAGAGCAGTTTCAGACAACAAATACCGACATTCAAACCACATTTGGTCGAAACTTGACAAAGTTTAGTACATCATTGAATTACAATCATCTAACCACATATTTTCATCCATCCTAGTGTAAAAGAACCATAATTAAGAAACATTCAAGTACATTATATTCTCAATGTTAGATTTACATTCAATAGCCATCAGAAATACATACAGTATTTGTACTTAGCTTGTACAGTTCATACAATCTGTACATGAGTACCACGTCAATAAATATAATAAATTAATTCGTCGGTTGTTTTTCGTAAATTTAAAGACGATCACAGAACAACATTATAGCCACGTTGAGAAATAAATTTTAAAAACTACGTACGTATAGATCGCAACGTACCTATTGGAAATGAAGGGAAAAAACGGAACGTTGCTGGTTGCATACTGTCAGAGAGCTCGGGAGGCGAGTCCCGGCTATCCAGCCGACTAGTAAACACGTGGCATAGTTTGTTCCGTGTCGTCTCACGCGTAGAACTCCCTGTTATTATGGCCCTTCCCGTAGGAAGCCGCCGCAGGGCTGCGCTTGGGCTCGTCGAGGGCGTAAGAGCCCTCGTCCTTCTTACGCATGCGATACACAATGAACATCACCACTAGGATCGCGCAAAGCAGTCCCACTACAGCGCCGCCGATGACAGCTGGAAAAAAAAACAAAATTTATATTAGTAACAAAATAACAATGATACTAGTAAAGTTAGTAAATCAATCGTTGGGATTTGGAATGTTGGGTACTGGAAATAGAACGTGTCTTAGATTGGATTTACTTCTTTACTCATTGTGCTCAAACATACCCCTTCCAGGTTTATATCTTTTCCTGTCCACTGGGCAAGGGCTACTCTGTGTCACATTATCAAAATCAGCTTATATTTTCAACGCAAATACGTCGTCTAGAGAAGAGGTGAAAAGAAACGGAACGCATAAGAATTGAAATGGTTTAGCATTTAACGACTCAGATTGTATTGTTATGAAATCAACATGTCTTCTACGACTATTTGTTAATAAGAAACAAACACCCACCGGCGAGTATACCAGGCTGCGCGAAGAAGCTGGTGGCGCGGTCTTCTGGTTTGCCGTTCATGATGAAGACTACGCTGTCGCCGGGCCGCGACTCTGCTCCCTCGTGTGTGTCCTTGTCCTGGAAATCAGATTGATGCAAGTTTTAGATTGCTTTAATCCTGACCAATTGGCAACTGTTTCCATAAGCTGAATTACTGAAGGAAGGTAGCGTGTTCACTTTTGAGGGAGTGAAACACGCTCACTTAGAAGATTTATTAGTTAGCTATAACACTGTAACACAGTTCTTATTAGATTAGAACCGGTCGCTAAATTGTTCTTCACTCTATTGTTGAGATCCAATAGCCACGGTAAGCATAGAGAGAGGGCCATGTAAATAATAATTGACAAGTTGCTTAACTTAGAGCATGAAAGAATGCCCGAGTTACTTGCCCGATATATTGGGCGTGACCGGCTATGACTTATGTTCCTATGTCCCCTAGCTGAGGGATCCACAGATTTCTGCCATCCCGTTCGGTTCTAAGCGTCGCGTTTTCGTCCGGCCATAGTATGTAGGTTTTGGTATGATAGTATATGTGCACTTTTTCAAGAATAAATGATTCGTAAACATATGACTTACAGTGACTGGGTTAATCTCTTCCCCTGAGATGTTAAAGTCGGGCTCCTGGCGCGAGGGGTCGCTCTCCCCCGCGCCGGTCTCGGTAGCCTCGGGCTGACCGTCGATCAGAATGCGCGTGCGGGCTGGAAATGTTAGGGAAACTTATTAGAATGTGTTTAGTGTATACTAGAATATTATGTTTTTTGAAGAATCTGATAATACTGGAAGAGGAGAGACGTTAGAGATAATTAAAAATAGGCGACAATGCGTTGGGATAAGATAATATGTAAAATTGTCTGGGGAGAAATAAATTTATCTTTAGTGCTAAACGTTCCACATCTCGTTTCTCTTCCCGTTGTCGGTATTGATTCTCTCTTGTCGCTCCCCAAATAAATTAATTTTACTATGGGAGTAATTTTCCTAAAAAGGCATCTATTTTTATAATTATTAAATATGTTAGTTGGGCATAGTAGTAAATTAGATAGAAAGACAATCATATATATTGTGAATGAGTAATAATTTACGTTAGTTTTTTATTAAAATAACAGATATGGAGTTAAATAATATAAATAATGTTTAAGTTAACAAATGACTAACTATATTTATCTCGATATGTACGGTTTTTCCTATAGATAAGAAAAGTAAGCAGCATCATACAATGACACAGTTATAGTTCCCAGAATGACGAAGTCAGGTTAGTTTGGATCGAGGAGAGATGATAATGAAACTACTGAAAAATATAATGCCACAACAGATATAAGAAAAGTCCAAGCTAATGGTTTGATGAAATGTTTGGTATCAGAGGATAATGTCATTTAACATGCTTTGGATGAAATTATTAATACTCTATAAAAATGCAATGATATGGCATTGTACCGCATGAGGAGACAGATCATGCAAAGAAAAAGGAAAATCTGATACATCTATAAACAATTAATCGAGCAGAAACGCCATAAGAACTTACCATAGTCCTTTGGTTACAATAATCAAGATGGAAGAAGGCACAAACAATATGCAATGAGTGTTGTTGGTTAGAATACCACAATATTAATGAGTCTCAGTGTTAGTTGGTTATTATTCAGTAATAATTAAAATGCGAATTCAAGGCTAAATGTCGCTATTATCTCTTGGTTGTTTTAGCTCTGAACTCACTCGGCGCGGACCGATCCTGAATATTTGTATTGAATTATATTACTTTACTAAGTGTAATTCTTATTAATTTAAAAATAATATAGAAATATATAGGTACGATTTTGACTGCGTACACACTCATCAGCCTATTGCAGTCCACTGTTGGACGTAGGCCTCCCCCAGGGCACGCCATGGGGGGATGCGGGATTTGGCCCATAGTCCCATTTTGACGGCCTATGCAAAACTAATTAGTAAATGGTATAAATGATTACCTAATAAAACACTTAGAAATAAAGGATTTTAAAGGTAAAACTAAAAGGTCGAAAATGTTTGTGTTGTTAATTGTTTGTGATTTCAAATTATTTTTTGTTTCAATTATGTTTTCTAGTTCAATAAATTCTTAAAACGGCATATATTCTAATATTCACATGTTCGACCTTAACTAAAAAAAACTGCAAAAAAAACTGGCATGCTCCAGCGTCTACTCACGAACTACTTGCTCGTTGTGAATGAAAGTAGGGATGATGGGAGTATCGTAGTCCGATGTCTCTGGTGACACCGCGACTTCGGGTACTGGAGTGGTGGTGGTGGGGGCGGCGGTGGACTTGGCGTAGTCTTCGTCATCCTCGGGCGGGTCCAAGATGGCGTCACCTGAGCCTCGGCCGTCCTCGTCGTCGACCCCCGGGCCTGGACCGTAGCCCGAGCCGGAGCTCTCGTCGATCTCTAGGCCGGAGCCATCGTCGTCGATGAACAAGTCGCGGTCAGACGCGCGCGGCTCGTCGCTGTGCAGGGACGTGTCCGGGGTGCCCTCGACGGGACTGTCCTGGAATTTGGAGAAACGCCCTTTGAGTATAGAGTAGGTACATGCTTATTAAAGCTTTTGGGGCTAGGATTTTTGCGCCAACGATCATGTACGAGTATGTCAAGATAAATTAGGATTTGTATGTACGACTGTTCAGGTAGGGTCAACATATCCATAGAGAAACGTTTTCTGATTACTGGTTTATTGTCTTATTTTAAGAATAAATATATGGTGGCTTGTGACACCAAGGCGTATTTTAGTACTTATATACAGGGTGTAACAAAAGGGGTATGTTAAGCGAAAAGCTATGTAAATAGACTACTAAAAGAAACCAACATACGAAATTTCAGACTCGAAATCACAAGTTTATTTTTTCAAATAGTATGGAGTATTCCTAAACAACTCAGGAATGTTCATACAATCTTGAAAAATAAACATGTGATTTCGAGTCTCAAATTTTGGAAATAGATTCTCTACAGTGGGCTATTTACATAGTTACCCTTTCTGTTACACCCTGCATAAAGGATGTAAAGCTTTTGATGGTAGCCTGAAAGTGTCGACGATCAGACCTGACGTGACAGTATGGTAACACCACTGTCCTATTAATTAATTAAGACATATTTTATGATAAACTAAATGAGAAAAAAGCTACGTTATACTATGGTATCTTGCAATCATCCCAAAAGAACAGTATTCGGAACTTATATTTATTTTATTCAGTTCTTAGTATTAGAAAAAATGGGAGCGCACGATTTCGTTCTTTACATTGATTGCATAAACGTTAGTTACATCTGAAAATCTGCTGACGCATTTCTATATACCTAGTTACCTAGCTAGGTTCCTTTTAATGTCTATGTACCGACCTACTTTTAAAACTTCACCCACTGACACCGAAATTGCAAAACCATCTTCTTTAACAATTAAGACTTTGAAAGCACAGCCCAATTTCTATTAAAAGGCGTTGTAACGTAACAATGAATAAGGAACAACACAAAATAAACCATAAATCACAGTTTCTCACACACATCAGTCATGTATAATGACGGTAATCACGGACGATAACTCACTCACCTGTGCAAGGAACAGGGACGAATCACAATTGAATGAATATTAGGCCTTTTTGAGGTTTTTTCGGATAGTAATGAATATAAGAATGTCCTGTAAATTCTGCGGTTGGTTTGCGTTGTGGCAGGGCGGCGGATCGATAGGCCAGGAGGCGGGGAGGTTCGGGAAGGTTTCGGGAAGCGTCGACAGATGTCGGGACCTCGCAGCTTTTGGCAAAAGCTTTCAGATTCTTTCGCTAGAGAGCGCGGGAAAGCTACGGGGCTGTTGTGTCCAGATTTTGATAGATGTCAGGAGTTTGGCCATTTATTGTAATGGAATAGTTAACGGAGACTGTTGAGAATGTATAATACATATACAATTTCAATTATAGGTACTCCTTAATCAATTGATGTATATACATATATTTATTAAGGTTTAAATTAAATTAAACCTGCTGAAAGTTTAAAGAAAAAAGCATGGCTGAAAGAAGAGAAACCCTACCTACTCGTACCTAAAATTAAAAATTTGCAAAATCCCATAATTTTTTAAATACTTTTTTCGAATCGAATACATTAAAATTGAATAGATAGAGAATTATTCTTAAGATATAATAAATAGAACAACATAACACAACTGAGATTGCTGTTTCCGAAAACATAATGAGTTTTCGGGCTTCCCCAAGACAATGCGACAATGCAAACAAAACCCAAAATCCCTTACTCAGCAATCCCAACACTTGCGTCGTTATTAACCCACGGACTCTTTCGTAAATTCCCTGGACCCATTCTCGCGTCATTCGACATAATTTCTGAACTGGGCTATTTGATAATAAAAATCTGGTTTCAAAATGGCGTATTTATTCGCAGTGTGTAGTACCACCAGAAATCAAAATCTACTATCATAGACCCCTGTGCTGTGCGGTAAATACGCTTGATATGTAAAAGTTCCTAATACCTGCTGATAAAAAACTTATAATATAAAACTTAATTATAATAAGATGGTGCAAACATAAAAAGTTGGCATCAACCGCATTTTTGCCCAGTTTATCAACTGCCATAACAAATGTCACCCATTCCGTCAATCATATTGTCTTTAGTTTTTCTGATATGAGATGATAATGATGATGGTGATGAATGGAAACGTCGGGAAAATCCTCAAGAACAAGTCGTTAGTCAAAATTAATTGTGTGAAGAGATCGTAGGCTAAAGTATCAGCTTATCTGCGTATAAAACCATGCACACGCACTAGATTCGTAATCGAAAATCGTACATCCAGATTTTCACAAGAAAATTACACCCGCTCGGCCGAGACTTGTGTTAGGAATATGGCGAGATACGCGAAAATCGGACTCCAGGGCCGGGCAGGGTGTAATGAAAAATATTATTTATTGTTCCGCCATAATGCGACCTGCGCCGGCTCTGTTCTCTTTATTACGGAAATGGAACTCTCACGTGTTTTTATTGTCATCCGTTAACTACCTGTGTAAAGCTAGAATTATGTTCGTAAACATTGTGAAATTGTGCTTTTACTGATTTTTTGACTCTACCACAGAAATAGGTACTACTACAGAAGTAAGAATGACCTAACCAAAATTTTAACGCTGTTTATGGTTATGCTAAGCGTGGCTTAAGGATATCTTTCGTGATTCAGCAGTCCTGAACTAGTGGACCGTTGGTTTAACCGGCAATTTTGTAAATAATTTATTTATTTATTTCTTTTCTCTGTAGGTACCTAGCTACTTAATCTCTTGATCAGCTATTACCCGATAGACGTATAATATATACTGAATCGGCTATAATTTATGAATCTATCGATAATGGATATTAATGACTTTGGGTTGTAATGATCGGATAATATCGATTAATTTTCATTACGGAAGTTAATGAATATAATCTAATGGGGAAGTAATAAAGAGCTGCCGGAAGTTGCTGGTTGAAGCCTCATTCAAAGCTAATCTTAGGTATAGTACTTAATAGGTAGGTAGAGAATAATTTTTTAGGGCTAATATCAGGGGGTCAATTCCCCAAAAATTTTGAGCCGAAACGCAACCACTAACGAACCCTTAACGAAACACGGTGCGAAGCAATATGTATTTACTTACCGCTGGAGTATTAAGGTACATTTAGCATTCCGTGGTCGTGAGTATGACAGAATAAAATCAAATATCTGTCTCGTGCTGTGCCTCAAGCACGAATATTTATCGTTATGGTTATAGTAAACGTAATCGTATAATTTTGTATGAATACCATAACAGCGCCGCTACGGTCGTTTGAGGAACTAAAATTCAATAGCACGAACAATTGACGTTTCATCGTGTTATCGTAATGGTATAGTTTACTATAGCTAAAGTTGAAATCGGCAGCACGAACACATTATTGACAGATGATCGTTTTATTCGACAGCTAAGTATCTATTATCACTCACGGAATTTTTCAGTGAGAGAACTATCGTTTTGATTGTTGTGGGCTATAAAAATATTTATTTAATGATAATTTAGTAAATTTTAGTGCTAGAAAATTATATATATGTTATCAAGAAACCTTTCTGTAGTTATAGGTATACTTCCTCTGGTGGTGTTTGGTCAACAATGATTTTAGAGAAGATGAAGAATGTTTTATGGATATGAAAGGGCACTTATAAATGCGAAAGACTTTTGTTTGTCTCGCTTTCACTCAGAAACTTTAAACCGATTTGAATGAAACTTGGTACACATGTAGTCTAGAACCTGAGAAAGGACATAGGCCATTTTTTATAAGGAAAAAAATTTAAACCCGGATAATTCAAATTTTGATTTTTCTGCACCTGACGCGGACGAAATCGCGAGCGTCCACTAGAAGATATATAGACCCTAAAAATATCTTTAGATACTTAATTATTATTTAGTACTGCGTCCACCCGTGACTTCGTCTGCGTGAGAAGGCATTGCACCCGTCAAAACGGGGTTGGGTCAAATTATACATATAAACCTTCCCTTTGAATACTCTATCTATTAAATAAACAATAGTTCTATTTTAAACATACATAGGGACAGACAGATAGCGGGGTATCTTTGTTTTATAATATGATTTCCTAACAAAGAAATTTGCTACTACTAAGCTGAAGAATCTCAAAGGCAAAAGTAAGAATCAAATTCTCTAAATTTTATTTTTTGTTGTAATTTAATTTTGGTTTTATAAACAATATGGTTTTCCAGGTTATTGTGTGCAAGGATGGATCGCTCTCGCCATTTACGTTGCCTATGTCGACCTTTGGACCGTCCCGCGCCTACACTAAATCACCATTTCTGGCAGAAACAACACAAGAATAAGTCGATTTTTAGATAAATAATAGAAAGAAAAGAACTCACCTCTCCATAAAATCCACCATCATAACAAACTGGTTAGTGTTACTCGTATACAACTTAGTCCTCATCGTAAGATTTTAAAAAATAATAAGGAACTTTTCACAGACCCTATGAATTGCTTCACATGCACAACCAAGATATTGCACTCTAGATTTCACTAGAATTCTACTTGAAAGTACAAGTTTTTGTTATTGAGAGAGGTTTTGTTTATGTAGAGTTGACATTGATAAATTGGGTTCGTTCAATTTTATTTTATGGGTCGGACCATTAAATACCCACCTTAATTACTATGTTTTATGTTGTAACAAAATTAAAACGTATAGTTTAGATTACTGTGATAGTTAAAAGATTATCTATTTATAAATGTAACAATAAAGTCGCAATTGTTTCACAGTTTTATGAACGCGCTTATATCTTGTTCTCCTGAAATACTATAGTCGTTAAATGTTAAAAGTCTAGTATAGTTTCATGCTGCCAATAATATAGTTATCTTATCGAATCGTATGAATACGATAACGATACGTTAACCATGCGGTTCGTGCTTGAGGCACTAAATATGTCTAATTACGAGTAAAGTAATTATTGCTTTGTTCTGATACAACGGTTCCGTTTCGGCTTCATTCCACCAGTACAGCTTTAACATAGCCCTTACATACAATTTCTATTTCCGCTATAATAACAAATACTAAAAAGAAAAATATCAAAGAATTTAAGGTTGGTTCCAATACAACATGTTTTTACAGGTTATTTTTTAAATAATACGGGTAATGTCCGCTTTAAAAAAGTACATACTTCACAATAGACATGAAGATTTTGAAATTGATCAAGTATAACCTAATAAATGTTCGCAATTATACATATAAATAGTTTAAATGTTAAAAGAGGAAATAAGCTTGAAATCCTAATGATACGAGTACTTATATAACCAGTACAGCTTCCTTATTAAATTTAATACAAAAAGTAAATAAGCGAATGTTTTTCTCAAAGGTTCCCGTTTCCTTAGTACAATTACAATTACGTTGTTTGTTTTGTAATTCT
The DNA here is from genome assembly GCA_014607495.2 of Carposina sasakii. Lineage (NCBI taxonomy): Eukaryota > Metazoa > Arthropoda > Insecta > Lepidoptera > Carposinidae > Carposina > Carposina sasakii. The sequence continues at coordinate 2,477,504 of CP053150.1, forward strand.
GAAACAAATTGCTTTTGTCAACAAATATGATAATTTCCTCTGGGAAAGAATTTTTTTCTGTAATAAATCAGTGATTCCTTCATCAGATAAGTGCTTACCGCTATCTCCGATTTAATATTGTAGACAAGTGGGATTTTATAAGCTTTAAGAGATTATCCTTTTTATTTAGGGCCAATTTATTCAATCTGAAGGATAATTTTATTAATGCTGCCTTTCTAAAGCTTGATCTAGATAGAGACAGCATCAACTTTATCCTTCAGATAAAATATTGTAATTTATCTTGTCTTCTAGCAAATATAAATATATATATATAAATAAAAGTATACTTGTAGGTAAGTATTAATTTTGAATGCGAGTAATATTGAGAGAAAGTGAAGACGTTTGAATGTTTGTTAATCTCACGAAAAAGACCAAACGAGTTTTGATAAAACTTTGAAATACAGTGTAAACATTCGAATGGGACAGGCTACGTAGTTTGCTAGTGAATGCAAAATTATTTCCTTAAATATGGTTTCTCTGCTATTAGATAATAATAAACTTTAGGTAAACAACAAAAAGCTCTCTCAAAACATAACCATACCCGCTCAAATGCCTTAGCAACAGGGTGAAGTGTCATGTACCACTGTAATGTTCGGGTTATACCGCCCCGGTGGGTACAGCTTGTATACCGGGAGGGACGTCATTAAGTCGGCAGTAACGGGAATACCCCACAATCCCGGGTTATGCGCAGCATTTCCACGAATAGAAGCAACGATGATAGACTAAACTTCACAGAAGCAAGTCTTCAGTGTAAATAATCTATACGCAATTTATAAGGTATGCAAGGGATGAAAATGTAAGTAGAGATTTTATAAATTTAAACTTTTTATTTAATTTACTATTTTACATACATACATGCATATATAGGTACATATAAATACTTAGCTGTACTCCCAAAATCGGCCAAGTGCGAGTCGGACTCGCGCACCGAGGGTTCCATACAAACCTGTTTTATTAGGTATATGACGTAACTAAAAATTTACAGATTTCGTAATTTTTCCTTTATTTGTGCTATGTGACGTTGCGTTGTACCAAATTTCAAGATTCTAAGTTCACGGAAGGTACCCTGTAGGTTTTGATTCCCTTGCGAAAGTCGAAAATTTCTTATTCTTTCTTATTCTTTATTGCACATACATAAAAAGAAATATGGCATACAACATAAAAGAATAGATGCATGTACAATGGCAAGCTTATCTCTACCAGAGATCTCTTTCAGCAAGCCAAGCAAGTAAAGAGAAAATGTTAACAACAGGGTAACATGTGCAATTAAAAAAATGACAGCATATTCAAATAGTGGACAGGTAGTGATTCTTCAGCTTTTCCCTAAATGTGCCAACAGTGCGACAATCTCTAACCGTGTGGGGTAATTCATTCTAGAGCTTAACCGCCCGAACCGAGAAAGAATACCCAAAAGCCCCAAAAGCCAGAAATTTGCGACATAAACGGCAGTATCTTGAGAAAAAGAGTCTTGACAGACGGACGGACGGACGGACGGACGGACAACTAAGTGATCCTATAAGGGTTCCGTTTTTACCTTTCGTGGTACGGAACCTTAATATATTCTAGTGAAGCCCGTAACTAAATACTATATTAGTGTTTTACCGGCTACGTCCATGGAGATGAAGCCTTAGGTAATAACCCTATGAGCGTGTAATGAAAACATGTTAAATCAAGTTACCTGGGGTGGGTCTCGTTATTAAAGTATTATTCAAGTTGGAATTGTGCTTCTGTGGCCCGGAGAGTGTACCTATGTATTCATATTCATATTCTTTATTGTACACATATATAGATAAAAGATAACACAATTAAAAAAATATATTGTACAAAGGCGAGTTTATCTCTATAAGAGATCTCTTCCAGCTAAACATAACAAAAAAGACATTACAGGAGAGGTAAAATACATGTGCACAGAAAAAAAGACAGATAACAAAAAATAAACAAATACTATACCAACTTACATACTTATTCCATAATAACCTACCACCTACTAACTTTAGAGAGGCAAGTAGTGCTCCTTAAGTCTTTTCTTAAAAGTGCCGATGGTACGATGGTATATCTATTCTACCAACATAATCCATTACAGTTACGCGGGGGAAAATTAGCTCTTACGTCTGTATTCTGGGTGGTAACCTTTCTCTTGAGGGCGCTTGAGTGAGTCTTTGTTTTAATTACAAACGATACGAGAGTTGTATTTCTTACAAATTGTGTAATGTGGTTGATTTTATAATTAAAGTTAATTATCAGGGAGCAAGAATAAGAGAGTAGTTCATTTTATGTAGGAACATAGCAAGTTGCCGTTAGTTATTCAATACAAAGAGTAAACAAAGCAAAATTCACGGTAAACTCCTAACATCGAATATTCAGAGAGAAAAAAGTAAGGAGACATGGCCGCCGGCGCCGGCATTTGATTGAAGAATCGCTTCCTCTTTGTTATACCAAATTGGATTTGTGCTCTTTCAATGGAAATATGAGTTACAAACACACAAATAGGTTCTAGTCCTAGAATATGATGTGATATGGCGTTAGATTAACATATTAGGTCACTAGAATGAAATACATTTCTAAAGACATAGCACCTTTATCTTCTATACATATCTTCTATACGAGTATCTTCTATACATATAATAAAAATGTAACGGATCGCTGTCTGTACATGGAAGATATATAAGAAAAAATATTATAGGAGACCTTTATTAACGCAATAGTACCCAAAAGAATGATTTTTGGAATTTTTGTCTGTTTGTCGGTTTGTTTGTTTGTCTGTGCGTTTGTGCACGCTAATCTCAGAAACGGCTGAACCGAATTCGATGCCGTTTTCAGGAATATATTGTTACAGATTAAACCCACTTAACATATAGGTTAATTTTTATCCCGGGAAAATGTTTTTATCCCGGATAATTTCGACATTTTGTTTTTTCTGCAGTCCACGCGGACGGAGTCGCGGGCGTCCACTAGTTATAAATAAATCTCGTGTTTTTCATACATTACTAATAGCATTTCGCATAGACTACTAAAAAATCATAGCATATTTCTGGGAATATCGGGAATATGTTATTATTCCGCTTTGCCTGTAAAACTTTATTATATTCAGATATCAGCTGTTTTGAAAGAAAATACATCATTTTATTAGTATCATTTTATTTTGCATTGAATACAATTTTAATACAATTTCGTTGAATTATATATTACTACATATACCTACGTTTTTTAACAAAGCCTAGCGAGGATTGTGGTTTCTAGTGATTCACAAGAGCCATACATACTCGAGGGTCTATTGTACACAAACACTCCTAAGTAAATAGAATAATATACGTAGTAATTTATATAACGGGTATATGTATGTGTGAACGTATGTTATTTCGAAAAAATAATATGTTCTATCACATCTATTGTACCTATCTAATAATTATCGCTGTTCGCTTATAATATTCGTATTATGTAATAGCAATCGCAAAGGAATTTGCGATAATATTCGCGATAATTGTAACGGTTTCGCTATTTCATTGCTATCTTTTTGCTAAAGATGCTAAATGTATGCTGATTATGTATCTTTTAAAGAAAAGCAGTAATAATAGCAATGCGACAGCTAAAATTATACAATATTCGCGTTGATGTGTTGAATTTGTCAAATCAAAATGCTGTTACGAGTACGTAATACAAGTTTTACAAGCAGAGTCCAATATTGTACAATTTTTGTTATCGCATTGCTTTTGCTAGTTAGGTAATAGGTACGGGGACCGGTTCTTAAAAAAACTTTTTGAGTCGTAGCATTCTAGAATAGGATTTGATCTAAACCTCAAACCGACACTGAATTAGTTCATTCGGGGGATGTAGGCGTGGAATAGAGTCTATTGTCTCTCCCCGATAGGACCGTCATCAATCTCCGTAGATACAGAGGGGCTCGTGAGGCTGTCCGTACAACATTACACTTGTAATCGACGAGTCCACACAGGACACCGATCTACATACTGATGGTTGTTTGCAAAGCTCTTGCTCGTGTTAATGTCACGTATAGAGGCGGAGGGATGGTGGTAGATGAAATTTGATAATACCTACATACAGGGTGTTTTTTCGTCGCCTTAAGGGTGGCGACGAAGGGTACGTACTCTATACATCAACTAAAGTAAGTTTATGCAAAAAAAAAAATGCTTGGAAATGATGTAAATATATATATATTTTTGAATTTCTTGATCGGGCGAAATTTATAGTGTCCAGTGTTTATGCTAGTTTTTTCAAAGACAGATATTAATTATTTCTTATGAAAAAATCTTGCACCGCGCGTCTATGTGCATCTATGCAGAAAAACGCAGTCTATTTACTCAACTTTTGACCCTAATATCTTGGGAAACTAGACATTTCCCAGGTATGCTTCCATGGAGAAAAATGATCGTGATGATGAGGAGATTCCGTAGTTTTCGGGAACGTTGAGGACCAAAAATCACCCTGTATAGTCACATACAGGTGTGAATGATAGCGAGGCTGATATCGAAATACTTAACAAATGCTATGTTGAGTTTCACCGAATTTGTTACAATATGAGATAACCAATGGGTTCATAATTAAATAGGTACTCTTATTATAACCGGGTAAAAAAGAAACGAAATTTGTAAATACCAGGTGTAGGTACACAAATCCTACTATAGGTATAACACATAATTGCTGTTCACCCATTTAACAAATTCAAGTTATTTAAATGTAAAGGAAAATAAATACAACGGCATACCAGCGAAACGTTTATGCGGAATCATTTCGACAAATATTTATTCCTTGTAACATGAGTCCAAGTTATAGCAACATTCAACTGCGGGTATTTTTGCCCGCCGACTCACGGCACGTTTGTAAACTGCGCATTATAACTACGGAGTTGAAATAAATATAGAAGACTGGAGAATAGACTTCTCGAATGGAGACCGCGCCTCGGCAATCGTAGCGTTGGGCGCCCTCCGGCCAGATGGACCAATGACTTAAAGAGGACGGCTGGTAGTGACTGGATGGCAAAAACGGGAGATCGAGCCATGTGGCGTACACTAGGGGAGGCCTACGTCCAGCAGTGGACTGCAATAGGCTGGCGACGACGTCTCAAGCTCAAATGCGATAAGGAATAGACCTACTTACATACATATACAAACATCATACATCATCATCATCAGCCTATTACAGTCCACTGCTGGACAGGCCTCCCCCGGGGCACGCCACAAGACTCCATGGGGGGTATTTGCCCATTCACCACGCTGGGCAGGCGGGTTGACGCAGTTTGTGTTTTGGACTATGGTCAACACGAGGCGCTGCTGCCCACCTCTCGGAAAAATCGCCTTGGTACCCACGGGCAGACATAAATGCCGGCACCACGCGGCATATACAAACATATACATTCGTTCTCTTTTGATCCTATTATCCATTAGTATCATCATACATCGATAGCTGATAGATGTAAGAGAATGAAATTTCGGTAGTGAAGAAAGGGTTACCATAATAGAAATAGGTTATATTTCTATTGTTACCATGTTTCCACTGTGGAATTGAGAGGCCAATATAAGCAGTTTAGATCTGGCTTTTACAATGAAAACAATCATGCTTTGATCACTTGTATCGAATGCTTACTCCTTGATTGCATGTTATCAGCGGGTAAAAACGCAGGAAAATAAAGTACCTTCTTACTAAAGGTTGTTATTTATTTTCTTGCGTTATTATCCGCTAGAAGGCAAGATTAAATATTACTTTTCCTGTTTCATTAACTGGCTACTCTATTTTATTCTCATCTCGTAACTATTTAAACTCTGTTTTCATTACGTGCAAAGTAAAACACAATTTGCTATTCGGCCGGCATCCTTAAAGCGGCTCAAAAAGTTATACAAAGCGCTTTGTGGGACCTTTAAATAAGCGATGAATTCGCAAGTGCCGACCAAAGGAACAGTTTAAAATGTCAAGCTACGGAAATCTGCAGGCTAAGAGAATGTTAAGGTGTGTCCGCTCAAGGAAATACGTGTGGAGAAAATAATTTAAAATCTAAAATTAAAATCTACTATTTAAAAAATATCACTGTCGGAAATTAAAACATGCTGTACTGGGAGGTGCAGTTTTTTTTGTGCAGACCTTTTCTTACCTAAGTACACCATTCAAACGCTGAGATATCCTCTTGCTATACTTTCGCTTATAACTACAAGTACGAAAGGTACGTAAAGAACGACAGTAGATACACTTAAACTGGTTTAAGTCGTGGTTGGTGAGCTTAAGTTGGTTGGATGGTGTACTTTGGTACGAGACGGAAGGTTTTGTTTTGAATTGTTTGGCTTATTGCAATTATATTACGTATGTATTAGTAAGTTTACTTAGTTTTATGCTGCATTAGATTAGTACAAACGTAAAACTTGTCTAGGTTAGAGTAATTTAGTTATGTAAGTATTGTTTAAAACAATAGATACACTAATATTGTAGGTGAATAGAAAAACTTATTTAAGTTTATAGTACACCTATACCTATCGCGCCGATTTATATAAACATTGTCACGTCAATAAAAAAAAACGTGGACGACGCGACGTGCAGCAAACAGGACTTAAACTACAAAATCGAGTTTTTGGTATTTTTCAATTCTGAAATGCTGTTGGCGCCATCTAGTGTAGCCTCTCGAAGACAGCCGATACAAGTGCAGTAGACGAAGGCGATGCGCATCAATTTCGGACAAAGATATTTGAAGAACTCACAAGCGGACGCGTCTTGACTACCGAAATTGTATTATTTATACCTATTTATTACATTAAACATACACAATTCGTAAACGAATATTAAAGTCTTTATTGAATTCGATTTAATCCCAAACAAATGCATTTGTGGATGACCTATTTTCTGCTTAATTACAACAAACCGATAGTACAAAAATAACATCAATCGGTTAGTAAATACCAAAAGGTCAAGTTTAAAAAATTTAATGAAAAAAAATTTTCAACATAAAAGGAGTAAAAACATATAATGTGGCCCATATTTTGAATTATCTCATTGATTTAATAAATATTTTATTAATATCTACACCTATTAATAAACAATTTTTATTGATAACAATATACAAAATATAAAATATTACGTTTATAAAATAAGATTGCATTTTTTCCCCATACTAATTTGAGACGGTTGTCTACTATGACGTCAAAGTCTTTGCCATTATTGTATGCAGCAAACGTTATCGTATTTTTGAATTGCTGTAAATCCAAAACGGTTAAAGTTAGATATGCCATTCCAAGGGCAAACTCTATTCATTATTATTAGGTAGGTATAGCTGTAACTTACCGAAATAATCTTCTAACACTATGCAGTCGGGTATTTTCTTCAAATAAATGGGCTTATTTGGTAAAATCTTAAAAGGCAAGGTTTAGCATGTCGTGATAGGTCTTCTACGATAGGTGCATATATAGCCTTATTATGATAGTCGATGTAAAGTTTATCGCTCGTTGTCAACATAGTGACAAGTACAACACGCGCGATGGATTAGTGGACCTAGCTGGAGTATCGGACATATTATGAATCCTCGAGACTTTATGAACCATTTATTTATCTATAATTATTTACAATAATAACTAAACCTAGAAACTAGTAAAAAACTAGAGCTACAAAATAAAATAAAATTTACAAATAGAACACTCCTTGCAAGTCCTCCACCGCTGGCAATGTGCCCAAAAGGCTGGCAGCGTTGCCCCGCTGGATAGCGAGGCTTACTCGCTGACCAAAAAATGAGCCAGCCCTCGGTCATGATGCCTCGACCAACCTTTTTGAAATATCTTAAAAAGGTTGTGGGCTCCTGGACCCCATGGCCCCATGTTTCAACCCCAAACGGCTAAATAGGTAATCACCACTGAGGTTTGCGTATTTGCGTCGTTTGAGGTTTTCAGCTGCATTGGCCGCAGAGCCACTTTTGATTGTTGTGCCTGGGAGATGGGACGCTGCTAAGGTGTCAACGTGTCAATATAGAACTAAAAATTGTACATTTCTCAATCAACCCAACTAATATACATACATACATATAATCACGCCTCCCTTACGGGCTAGGCAGAGCACCAAGGGCCGATCAGTGGTGCCAACCAATTTTGGGTTTAAGTCTTAGTAGTAAGGTAGTCTTACAAAACACCAAGACCCCTTTTGTTGCGTGAGTGAGCATTATACGTTGACTCCCAGAGCAGCATAAAAGAAACTAATATGCCAAAGAACAATTAACAGCATAATGTGTCTACTGCAACAAATGCGATAGATATATAGATATTTGGTTCGTGTACTATATACACGATGACAATACGCGAAGAACTTTTTCTTCTCCTGTAAAATAACAATATTAACAGTAAGAAGGTATTGTCACTTTATCGACGATATATAGGTAGCGCAGTGATGTCAAAGTTATAGTGTAAGTACATCTTACGAAATATCCATACAAGTGGATAGGTTTGTACTTATTAATATAACAGGTCGCAGGAATTTAAAAGGAAAACGAATAGATTTAAAGTGGAGTATATTTGCGGAATTAATAGCAGAATGGCCTAGCTGAGTATCGGAAATTAAATCCTCGGACTTTATGTGGGTCACGTAACTGATGCAGTAGTAACAAAGACCACTCACCTTCGGAATTTCTGACTCCGTCTACGTCCTGCGCCCTGACGTCGATATCGTTTTCACAACAGTCACTTCAGGAAGGGTTTAAGTCTTAAGGAACTTAAAGTTGCGTGAGTGATTGATCTATCATCAAGCGATGGATAGGGCAGATACACGCGAAGATTGCGGTTGCGAACGAGCGCGGTCGATTTACGAATGAGCCGTTTGTCACAGTCGTACCACAAAAGTGCGGGTAGCTTTATAAAATTACTACACCGCCAGTATACAAGTATATACTACATGTGTGAAAGAAATGGGAAGCGTATTTTTATTAGTAATAGACATCAGTGGACCCTTCACCTCTGTAGTTTATTATTCATAGTCAATCTTACGTCTGTATCAAGATCAAGTAATTTACATAGATGTGGTCTACCTTAAAATATTGACATTACTGTGTTGAATCTTCACGACTAGACAAAATAAACAAACAGACAAACACACAAAGATACGAGCAATTCAGATTCCTGCAATCCAAATATACAAACTGCTCCATAGAAGCCAACGCTCAGGCTATAAATGTAAATAAATTATGGACGAAACACGTTTGATTGAATACTTCAACTGCGTGCCTTTTCAACTGTCCAATTTAAATCCCAAACGGCATCCAATGAAACCATATTTGGAACAGCATTTGATTGGCTACAGCGAGGAGACCATGATTGTCCAGCTAAACTTGGCCTGAACATGTCTCCCGCACTCGCTCATTCTAAGTATTTATTAGGCCATTCTTACATGCACCATAAAACGCATATACATAGATATGCTCTAAATGTGGAAACTTAAGTGGTGTATTGCATTAACTTTAGTTATTGTCAACTGTTTGTTTCCCGGCTGTCTTCCCGAAATGGGGTAGGCAGAAATCTACATCAAAACATCTGCATTAGCACTGGATAGGCTAGGAACAAGAGTGCGGATTTGCGTCATCGTAGCGACTGATGTCATTGCATAGTATAGTACAAAATCATGCATGGTACTGGGGATGGGGATACGCATGGGTATGCAGAAATTTCTGCTCGTAGTAGGTGCATTTGCGTGATCTGCCCGAGTTGGACTACCCGTGATTTTAATACGAACAGCGATCTGGACACCATGATAATGGCAGAGGACAATGACGTACTAGGAGGCCTTTATTCAGCAGTGGAGACTGCAAGCTGTATAATTAGATAGAGATTCCTTCAAGTAAATTAGAACACGCACCCCCCGATACGCTTTGCGGGGCAGTCTGATCATCGCCTTAGGCTAGAGGAAGCTGGGGTCAATATATATTGGTTGCTCTATTGGGTCAACTATTGTGGACGCAAAATGTAAGTTATAATTGACAGCCCTAGATCGTTCTGGAAATCGTAGAGGTTGTTCCTAACCACGAATACGTGGTTAGGAACATAATTGCGCAGCCAGGGTTATGAAAAATCGTTAATAATTATTTAGTTTCCAATCTGAGAGAAACGAAGATATTTATACACATACACAATTTTATTCTTTCTCTTCAACAACGGCCATAGTAAAACAAATTCAGCTATTGAAAGACAAAAAACGTAAGCAGAGATTAATAATTTAATTTGGTAAAGTAGTAGTAGATACAACTTGATTTTCATGTAGTGCGAACTAAAATAGGCTTTCTATCGTCCGTTGCAAAGGGAAATCAAGCTGTAATTTTCTCTAATCTTTTACCAAAGCTTTTACGTGAGTTCAAAACTCGACATGTTCAATTCTTTATGGTGATAGCCCAGTGGTTAAGACATGCACCTTCCAAGCGGGAGGCGTAAGTTCGATCCCAGTCACGGGCCTGTACCAATGAATTTATTTCATTTACAGATTTTAATGTTGCAAAATTGTCACTTAGCTCATGCCTCGGAAAGCACGTAAAACCGTTGGTCCTGAGCCTGATCTATCTCCGGTCGTGTCGGTTTCCCGTCCCATCGGACTACACAGATGCACTCTCTACCGTCTTCCGTTATTCTCACGGAATAGAGAGTGCATCTGTGTTTGCGCACACACTTGTGCACTATAATATCTCCTGCGTACCTGACCAATCTCCGTAGAGATTGGCTGCCTTGGCTTAAATACGGTCGGAGATCATCATCATCATTACAATCATAAATATTAGATAGTAGTTTATGACTTGCATCAAGCAAGTATTATATTTAGGAGTTGTTAGTTTATGTTCCGAGGCGACCATTGTAGTAGAATGTTCCATGCACGTCATGTCTTGGATAGACGTTTTGAATTCCATCGACTGCCTAATGCAGTTTGGATGGGGATTTGCTTGAAACTGTTTTTTTTTCATTTCCATGAACTGTTGAGCAGAAATTTTGTTAAAAGTTGATTTTTATAACCATAATCTAATTTTTGAAACTAAGTGAGCTAAAACGACATTGTTCTGTGTAACTACATGTGTATAATCTAATATCTTCGAACAAAATACTTCATATAATTGTGATAGAACTTCACATACCAAGGTAAGTTCGTTTAATTACTAATTACACTTATATTGCACAATGCATACAGTACAATTAATTTTGTTAACTTCCTTTCAACACAATTTTATCTAAGTTTGATATTGTCTTTCTTTAAAACTTTATCAAGATAGAGTCCAGCGTCAAATTTATCTGTCAGATAGGCTTTATAACTATTCCAAAATAATAAACAAAATCACTATACTATCAGTCAGAAATTTAACTTCCCCATTCATTCAATGGTCAAATTAATAATGTTTCTCTGTTGAAAGCAAGTCGAGAAAAGTCGGACTTATTTTAGAACTTTCAACTTTTTACTCTGCTCAGTTTGTGGCTAGCTGTCTTGCCATCTTCATTGCCCGTAACTGAACATAAAAGTTCTAAAACTTATTCTTTAATATTGTAGGGAAGTTTTTTATTGTTATTTATCCGATTTCCACGCATTTTTTTTCGCATCTCTGTCATTTCTCACTCGTTTTATTTACAAAACTTTGCATTATAGTGTACTGGTAAAAAGATACTCAGATTATCTATTTTTACCTCAAATACCTACCTTGAAACTGTGTTCAGTATTTACTATGTCAGGTTATTAAGAAGGGCCTAGTGAGAGTTTTCAATTCGAATTCGATTGCGTTTACGTTTGATGATCAACGTAAATACGTAAAAACGAATTCGAATGAAAAACTCTCACTAGGCCCTTCTTAATAACCTGAGATAGTAAATACTGAACCAGACAGTATTAAGTATTAATCAGGAATTAGCAAACCCATCCAATACTAACCGCAGCTTTAATTAGACTCCATAAAATACACGATGATAGATCTTAAACCTCGGGAAGGCATTACCTTGGTCCCCGGGGCGTACTGATCGGCAAATGAGCGAGAATTTCTTGAACATTCACGCAACTACATTAAACTTTGAGGAAGGGTATTTATCTTGCTATAAACAAGATATACACACGGGAAAAGTATATAGGGTTAGGGTAAATAGATTTTGTACCATGTGTATATTTAATCATTCTATTCGAATATTCAAACCTAAGTCTAGCGGTTGGCACATAATTACACATTTTTCCTGTACCCGTTTCAATATTATTTACTTCTTATTTCCAACTATTTATTTTTAAATTTGAGGCAGTACAGGTTATAATTCGTAAATCTAGTATAGTGATTTGTCATACTACGCGTGTTACATCTCCTTGCCCAATTACTCACGCCTACATAACTGAAACACACAAGATGTGTGAACCTAAAGATTCAGATATAGTAGCCATCCTTCTGGTAGTGCCTTCATCAGAAGTGGGATGCGGAGGGCTTCTTCCTAAGGAGATCTGAGACCCCAATGCATATTCACAAGGCACAAATAAGCGAATCTCTATAAATTAGGATTTCCAAATACAACGGAATTGTATGATTGTTCCTCTATGAACAACCCGCCAAAAACTGACTTTCTTTCCATCTGCGGTTTAAATATAAATATTTTTGATGTAACCAAAAATGTCTATTTGTATTAAATTAACTTTGTCCAGTAGTTTAGCTTGTAGCTAGTTCAAACATAATAGTTTTCACATATTTTGACCAACAGTAGTGACTGAGCTTAACTACTGATCAAAAACTAGCCCTAATTTTAAATAGGTAACCAGAGTTAACTTTATTACTAAAATTAATGTATCTTATCTCAGACTTTAGACAAAAAATAATACAAGAAAATTGCGACAATAATAAAATTGATCTTTCCTTCCCACAATCGGCACGAAGTTCCTTACAAAAAATTACATTTTCAGTCTTCACTAATTAGTTCATCCAAAATTTGTGCCAAAAAAGCTGTCAAAAAGCCGCCTCAAGCACATGAGGCGGAAACTTGAATCGTTAGGAGCGTGAAGTAATATTGTCGTTAGCGAAGAAGCGCTGCCGAATTACACTGCTTAGTTACACTACCGTAAGTTTTCCTCATTGATGCACACATTGCAATTCAAGAGCTTAGAGTTTTTGAAGCGATGTTCTTTGTGCATGATACTTAAACTCTTGATGAATGTTACACTAGCAGACGAACATTTTAATTACGCCTTTTATATTTAGAGTATATATAGTTTTTTTTTTAAATTTTAAAAGGTCTTTATTTTCCACATAATAAATACACAATACAAATCCAGTGTAGTTTATCCTAGACAGTATTTTAGTTATAATTATCACGTTTACAAGCGTTAACATGACGCTTTAACAAACTTAATGAGCACAAATAGAATTATTAAAAACATACTATTTTTAACGACATTACAATACTGTATCCTACGTTTAATCTGTAATCCTTATTATTACATTTATTAAATTGAGTTTATATAGTGCTATGGGCACATTAATAATATAAATATTAGGTATAGCTTATGAATTTTATAAATTCTATTTATAAATGAAAAATTCTAAGCTTAACTATATTATTTAGCACTCTCAACAAACTTATACACACGTTTAGCTGACTAAAATGTAGTTTAGCCGGATTTAGAATTTTCACAGAAAAAAGAGACGAGTGTGACTAAACAAAGCTTTTCATTCTCTAATACATATTATAAGCAGACGGCGGTCACGAATACAACCTTTCTGCGTTCTTTGGTGTGTGTAACATTAAATACACAAGCCTGATACTCGCACGCGTGATCGCATTTTACCCTCTCTGCGAAATCGTTTACAGAGAGCAGCGATAAGTACATTGAAAATGCCGAATACTCGGAAGAATACATACATAAAAATATTATCTCACCTCTTTCCAAGAGATCACGGATCTCCACTTGCAACGGTCCTGACACAGAATATCCGTAAATTTATACCAAGAAATTTTAGGGAGGCCTACTCGTACGTTTTGGGAGAGGCCTATGTTCAGCAGTGGACTTCCCAGGGCTGAGAATGATTATTAATGATACTAAGAAATATAAAAAATTTATGAGAAGAGAATATTATTTAGATCGAGAATCGAGAATATTATTAGAAGTTTAAGGTATTTTCAGTATAGGTAGTTCCGCGCCACTGTGCTCTCTGGGTCGTTACGTCGCGTAATTGTCGCTCATGCCAATTAGGGTTCCTGACTTGACGTCTCGGCACAAAAAACTGCGTCCCTTTATCAGGATAAAACCAGAAATATATTCCGTCCCGAACGTAAATTGTTACGTACACGTCTACTTAAAATTCCGACGAAATGTGTACGAATTTCTAAGTATATTCCCGAATTTTATTTCCGACGGGAAAATATTGTTCGTTCTTTAAAGCTTCGCAGCTTACAAAGGGACGGGCAAAGTGTAAGGAAACGATCCTATTCAGTCCGCTGTCTGTCCGAAAAGAATGAATGGAAACAGTTGAATCACAATAACAATAAACGACCCGAAGTGTGCGGACCATGGACGGGGTAATAACGGAGCTGTCAATACAAATGTGTACTCGTACGTATGGTGAAATGCGGGCTCAAATCCGAACATAATTTTATATGGCAGTTTAAATTTCATGATACGTGATAAGATCATGACAGTTGTATGTAATACCTACGTAGACGTTATATTGACGTGTGAACTACATATAGGTACATACACTCGGTTGTGTTTCCGAAATGGCGTAACAAGAACTGCAGGATTGCAAATAACATCCCATAGCCACGTTAAGCATGGCGGGGACAGATGTAAATATGTTAAAATTATTTTAACATAATCTGCCAATCACTATGGGTGTGTCCACCACCGGGCCCTACACCCTCCACTGACCCTCGGATCTGATAACTCATAATTGCGACAACAAGCACTTGCACTAACTACAATCGCCATGAGAAACCAGACCCGAGCACCTATTACGAAGACGATACATTGCACTATTCCGAAATCAAAAACTAGATAAATAATCTACATATGTTTCGCCTACAACCGTGGCATCCTCAGGATTATAGAAATTAGTAAACCACTAATTATTATGAACCTCTAAAAACCAACACATTACTAATACAATACAATACTAATACAATTTCATTTATAATCTGCCAAGTCGAGCAAATTTAGATTTTCTCTATGTATCGGTACCTATATGTCAAAAAATATAGGAAAAGCGATGCTATAAAGCTATAGGTTTTCATATGGTAACTAAGAAAAGGAGTGATACTCGTACTATACCGTCCCATTATAAACAGTGAATATAAAACATATTGGTAGATTATCGCACATAATAATTTATGAACCAGTGCTATATCTTTCCTCCATGGTCGGAGTTTCGGCCGGATTGGCGCCAAGCTCCGTCACTTTATTTACTTCGCTTCACTTTCGGTTCGGTTTATAGTCGCTCATTTTATCCTCGCAGGTGTCAATGATTGAGCACAATAAAGGAAACGTGAAAAAGTGAGTTGGGGAACTCTGATACGAGTAACTTATTTTATTGTTCGTTTCCCCGATTTATCTTTACAGAAGTCTAGGAGCTTCTTGCAATGATCCCCTAAATCTCAAATCTCTAATTTATGTCAAAAGTATAAGACGGAAAAGTGATTGGAATTAAGTATAATAAGTAGCTTCGTGTTTCTGAGACAATGTTGGTTTATCAACCACTCTGAGACCACTCAGGACTGCAATCAGGTTTAAAAGGGAGCTCTTTAGTGAAATGTTTTGAAACACGTAATATTTCCAAAAAACACGTTAACTTTCCTTATCCATCCTGCAGTAAATTGAATGTATTCTATAATAGATCAGATCACGTTAACCCTTCATTTCCCGGTGGATCAGATCACACCATGTGTCTGAACCGCCCCGGATCTGGGTCAAGCCTGTACAGTAAAGTAAGTATACATAGTCTTAGTCGATGATTTACGAGAATTTCCGCTGTCGGTGTCTGTTTTCCGTGTATCTGGAAATCTTGAAGTTGAGTATTTATATTTGGTTTTTGTTCCTTTTGTACTGAGCCAAAAGGTTCCTCCGATAAAAATATTTGCGACTACGAGGAAAAGTATTTATTTTGCAAATTCTTTGAAAATCTAAGATGTTCTAGTGAAAAGAAACCAATTGAAATATTCGTTATTAATAACTTTATTAATATAAAACTAAAACGCAACCGTTGAAGAAGCACGGTGATTATCTTTGTTGTTGGAAGTAAGACCATTATGCAATATAGGTATATTTCGTGTAACCAATAGGTACTATAAATACATTATAGTG
The DNA here is from genome assembly GCA_014607495.2 of Carposina sasakii. Classification (NCBI taxonomy): domain Eukaryota; kingdom Metazoa; phylum Arthropoda; class Insecta; order Lepidoptera; family Carposinidae; genus Carposina; species Carposina sasakii. The sequence goes on from CP053150.1 coordinate 2,493,803, forward strand.
ATTTTGTTTGGTATCATGGAATTGTGTGTCAATGTCCAAGATATGCCGCCTCTCCCTGCACTGTGAATCAGGTCAAGAGATGCGCGTCCCAACCGGTCCCCGTTGTATTTCTCAATTTCTGGATTAATCGTTAGTCAATAGACATTCGATTCAATTAAACTGTCCCAAGTTTGACAATAAATTATTTGTTCATTGTACCTACTCAATTTTGGAATACTTGTAGGTAGTAGCATTTAGTTAGAATGAATTATCAAGTAGCTTTATGCTCTATTTCCACAGAATACATTTATGAGTGCGTAATACTTAGATATTTCACCGAACATTTTATTTAGTTACAGACTTCCGCTGTTTTGTTTAATTCAACATAAACAACATTGTAATCATAACAACCATTAAGTACGTCAAAGTTTTTCGCCCTAAAAGTACTTTTTCACTTTCTAATCTGGGGTAATTACTTAACATAAGACAAGTCGACATTCCACGATAAAAAAAACTTGGTAAAAGGACTGTTTAAACGCTGTCTCCGGGGCACGCTGGGACACGCCGCCGGAAAATAATCTATTCTGCCCATTAGGAAGTACAGAGAGGAAATGTTATATTATAACACATGTACAACAGTGACCGCCAATGTGGACTACGCAGCGCAAAATAACCCAGTTATTGGCTAATATTTGGCTCCTGTATACGGAGGCGCGGCGGCGCGGAGTGGGCGACTCCATGTTATACAAAAAAATGTTGTTAGGCCACATCCTGTTCGTTCTTCCTTCATGAATCTGCCTTCAGCTGGAAAAATTAAAACTGGGAATCGTTCGCGCAACAGCCCTCTTTTACGTTTGCCCATTTTCTTCAATATTTAAGTTGTTTAATACTTTTCGGGAATTTATGTTTTATGGAATGTGTTTACCATCTGCGCCATGCCTTGTATTTGGTCTACAGTGGAGCTCATTAGGTATGTTCAACAGGGGACTGAAAATGATGAAATGACAGTATGGAGTCTACACAGGCAGATGCATCCGAGATGTCACTTTCTATAGGGATATTCAAAAGGGTATTTTGATCATATGAATCAATCGAGAGGTGGCAGACATAGTTACCGATAGAAAATACATACCACATGCACGACTAAATTACCCTGTCCGTCGAAAGTGGCATTAGCATCAGGCATTAGCTTTCTCTATACATCTACGCCTATGTGTAGAGGAGGCATTAGCCTAATTAACTTTTCTTATAGGTCCACTAAATACTAGGATTGATATTAAGAACGTTACCTTGTTACACACATGACAACACTTATTTCCTTTAGTACCAAAAAGCATAAAGCAATATTGGAAGAGAAGTGAGTTTATTATTACTTGTTTTTAATTAGAATAAATGCATACATAAATTAAATTGTTACTATATAGAATCGATTGAATAGACATAAAATATTTTTGATAAAAAAAAAATCGGTTCACAATTTGATTTATAGCTGCGACTAATTAATAACTGTCTATCTAGATAAAAGTTGGGGCCGTAAATAAAAGGTTTTTCGTTAAATTTTTCCCGTATCGTTTTCCGTTGGCTGTGAGTGGTGTGATTTAGTGGCCTATCTTACTGTCGTAAATCATAACGTTCCGCTCAGCTCCCGCGGCGTGGTTGGGAAACAATTGCGTTTTTGTTACTCCTTCGGACATCATGTTGTTCTAGTACCACACTGTTACTACCAGCGCATGAGGAGGTTAAATTGGTATTTGTAATTCGAAAGTTTGTATTCTCTATTACTCATAGAAATTTTGGTAGACACAGACGGTGTTGTTACAAAACCGCGTTTAAAGTTGGACAGTTCTTAAAAATGGCATTGCCTAAACTTGACAGATATTTTATACATTTAAGCTGTTAAAATGTATAAAATATCTGTCAAGTTTAGGCAATGTTTTGGTTAATCAATATTTAAATTATTTTGTAATAACACAAAGAAGAAATAAAATGAAAAGCAAGTTTATAGAGAATATTCAAAGATATTCCTGTACATTAGATTGTTCATATTGCTCCATTGTACCTATATAGGTATATTTCAATATCTAAGTCTGTAGGTATGTTTAAATCTTTCAATTTACTCATAAAGACATTCGTATCAATTGATATTCTAATTTGCTTATGCCCAAAAAGGAATTTATGATAAGCCTCCGCCAGCAATCTTCATATTGATGTAATGGTATTCAAAACATAATTTATGGAAATAAGAGATTTCTCAAATCCGTTACATGTGTCATATTTGTAAAATACTCATACATTGATAAAATAAAAGGTACTACGATAGGTACCTACGACTATGTAAAAAGTTTTATTATACATTACTAGTGGACACCCGTGACAACTCCCTGCCTGAATCCATGTTCCCCATGAACTATAATCTTGCGGTCTTCAAGTCGAGAGTGAACCGGTTTCTTTAAAGGTTGGTTCCCACGGTGCGTAATTCGCGGATGGACGCGGACGCGCCGACGGCTACGGATGGACGCGTACCACGGACGCGTCTGTATTACCACAGACGCTCCGTTTCCCACGATCCGTGGTGCGGGCTGGTGCGCGTCCGTACATAATATCACGCACCGTGGGAACCCACCTTTAGGCAAGCGCGCTCCATCTTAGACTGCAACGGTGCTTACCATCAGGCGCGTTGTGGTCAAGCGTAAGCCTATTTAATATATAAAAAAACCAGTAATTTTGGCGTAAAAGCAGACAGATAGACAAACATAGCTACTTTCATTCGGGCATTCTCTCAGGCGATGAGCTTGCAACTTGTCACTGATCTTTTACACCTGGATCACTGAACACTAGTGGCTGTGGGATCTACGTACGAGATCCTGCAGTTCTGGTTACCCTACCCCATTTTGGCAGCACCATATGTACCTAGTCGCCGTAGTTAGCCGCGTGGTGCCGGCAGAGTAGAGCTTGTACCACCCCATGTCTGCTCGTGGGTATCGTACGAGGCGATTTAGGGTTTCCGTGGAGGTGGGCAGCAGCGTCTATCCGTGCTGACAACATAGTCCAATAATCATACTGCGGTCATCCAACCCACCTGCCCAGCGCGGTGACTATTGGCAAAATCCCCCTATGGCAGTAGCCTTGCAGCGTGCTCTGCGGGATGGCCTACGTCCAGCAGTGGACTGCAATAGGCTGAACACGATGTACCGAGTAGTAAATGCAGAATTTCGAGATCAAAAATACGTATCCATAAGAAGATTCACAAAATAGCGTTTACCCAAATTGACCGACCTCTATCATGCCTAAGTACACTGAGTAACGAATGCCGGGTAAGACTGATTCCGTGAGATATACACTAATACCTATTAAGGGGTGCCGTGCCCAGGGCGGCTTCAAAGAGCTTCGGGGGCTTAAGTGAAACGAATTTGACTCGAGTAAAAAAGCTTGAATTTTATCACGTAATTGTAAGATTGGGACGCGGCAGCTGGTGCGTAAGGTCCCGTTCTATAAAATCTAACTAGTGATCAATGGCCTGTGCTAATTGTGTGCTATTGGTTTATAAAGGCGAAGAGCTATTGAATTATCTTGGAATTAGGTTGCGTTCCTTTTGCTTGATCCTTACGTTGAAAATGTTGAATTGATTAAATAACTAACTAGAGCTTACTTGGATTACGTGAGGTATATTATTTTTATTATTTATTATGCATTTAGTCCGAGTTGGTTTATTAGCAAATAAAAGTTTCTGTTTCTCTACACATCCTTACTACTTACTCTTGTTATAGTCGATATAAAAAATAGTAGGTAATATGCTATTTCTTCATCATTATTTAATGGACGCTAGTTGTTTTGGCTTATTAATGATTGAATTTTACCTGAAACAAAAAAATGTGAAATTAAATAAAGTCAATTAAGAAACTAAGGTAACTACTAAAAACATAAATTATTGTATGCACGAAGGAGAGTCTGTGTGCAGTAGGTGTTTTACAAAAATTTAAGTTTTGAGAAATGGTAAATAAAATTTTATGGAATTAATTAAACACAGTGTTTATTCTAAATTAACATCGAACAGGAAAATATAGATTAAAAAAAAAACAAATCGCGTTATTATTAACATATCCGCGTCTAAAGATTTACAAAAGACATTTGGCAGCTTAATGTATGGAATATTGTCATTCGAATTAGGCCTGAAAGTTTTGGAATAAAATTTTGGTAATTTCTATTGCTAGATCCTTTAAGAAAAAGTGGTCATACTTATTCTATTGAATCTGTTTCCAGGCCAATTTACCATTATGACCTTATTTGACTTATGCCTTCAAAGAATTTTGTCAGACTTTTAAGGCTCCAGCACACCAGATGCGTGTGCACGTAAGCGAGCCTTTATTGGTTGTAATGTATGGAAAAGGCACGGGCAGACCGGATAATTAGACGTAAGCATAAGTAACGGTGATTCTAAATTAAACTCAGAGGTAGTGCACGTCTATCGTATACTTCTCGATTTACTTTTATAAGTAACATAAAGTAGCATATCTATCTTCATACTTCACATTCTGTTTTTCTATTTTAGTTATTTTAGTTAGGTCCCCCCGGGATTTTCTATGCTTTGTTATGCATTTTTCTGGTCGCCTCTGTTAATACTAGCTCACAGGAGTTGCAAGCGCGGGAATGAGTGGTGGGCTGATCCCGGTTATACTTATTTTAAATCTTGTTTCCATATTTTACGAATTGCAGTAAAATCAGGAACTCTATCCGTAAGTGTCAAACAACATAAACGCGCGACGCAAAATAAACTTTTTCATAAACTCTTATGCGCTGTTTTATATGTAAAAATAGAGCAATCGTATCCGCAGAAACAAATTACAGGGCAATAAAGACTAATCCTGTCGTCCATTGCATTAAGCGGTGAGGATAATTGGACGAAATGGAAGTAATCTTGTCAACGACGTTTTTGTTATAATAACTTTGGATAAGGTTTCCTTATCTTAACAGCACTTTGCTTTTTAAAATGATCTTTATTTTGAAGTACAGTTTGTTCAATTCACGGGAATTTTAGCTCGATAGGTACCTACAGAACGTGGGTGGTCATTGTCGTCAATCAGGGACCATTCATTATTCATTTTCTGATGATTAACATTAACTGGCGTTTTTTTTTTTAAAAAAAAATTGATAACCTTTTGGCGTTATGTCCAAGTTTTAATATGTCAAAATTTACCCGATAATGTAACGGAGGAATTATAACATAAAAGCCTGCTTCACGTTTCTATCTATTCCTATATCGATATGTTTATTAAGGGAATAGAGTAGAATATTTCTATTTGAAAATTAGACCACGTAAACTTCTAATGGAAATAAACAACAACATTATAACTGGTACCTACCCAATACCTACCTAATACTCATTGAAAATACTAACAACAGCAACAGTCTCTTATTTGTTAATCAAAGAGAAGCGTTGTTTATCTGCCTGTCCCCGTATTATCTCTGATGTGAGGGTAATGAGGTAAACGTACCTATATAAACACGTATACCCGTAAACACGGGTAAACAACAGGTAAAACATATCGGTACAATGTATCGACGTTGACATTCCTTAATGATGAAACGATAGGAATCAAAGCCGTTTTATCAGTTTATATGAATGAGGCGAAAGAGGTATGTTTGGAACGTACTAAATGGAGATCTGTAGTCTCTGCCTACCCCTATGGGATATAGGCGTGAGGTTATGTATGTATGTATGTATCAGTTTATAAATATAAATAAATAAATATTCCATAACAACACATTAACCTAGTTTGCGTTTCAAAGTATATAAATACAAATATGTATAGAAACTAGTCGGAAACAAACATTAATCATATCAATGTTTGCAAGGAGAACCCAGGACCTTTTTGCGTTTTACAGTCAAACTAGTCTTATGAAGGAGTCAATAAAGATTATTTCGCAATAACAAGAAGTTTTAAGTCAGTTCTAGTGAACCTGATGTTTTTATGCTGATGCGTTGTTTTGTAACCAGGAGCACTTAACCTGATTATGTCAGTTAGGGGTACGGCTTGTTAGGTTTTAGTTCTAGTATACGTAATGGCCGTAATTGGCCGCGTAGTTTCGGCAGAGTAGAATTCGTACCACCCCATGCCTGCCCGTGGGTATCGTACGAGGCGATTAAGGGTTTCCGGGAGGTGGGCAGCAGCGGCCTCCCGTGTTGACAACATAGTCCAATAATCATACTGCGGTCACCAACCCGCCTGCCCAGCGTGGTGACTATTGGCAAAACCCCCCTATGGCACCAACCCGCCTGCCCAACACGATGTACCGAGTAGTAGTCCAAAATACAAACTGCGGTCACCAACCCGCCTGCCCAGCGTGGTGACTATGGGCAACTACCCCCCATGGCAGTCTTGTGGCGTGCCCTGGGGGAGGTCTACGTCCAGCAGTGGACTGCCAGAGGCTGATGATGATGATGATATACGTAATGGAAGTAATTTATTTCTTGGCAAAATTAATTTAACATAGCGACAGAAGCAAATACATACTACTATTTTCCACAGACCCAAAATGTAAGAAAGGAGTATTTGCTTTTACCCTGTCGATGAGTACATCTAAAAGATGGAATAAGAGAGGTATTTTAAGCGAAATGTCCGCTATATAAAACTTGATAGGGAAAATTTGATACTCAAAATCCCATGTTTATTTATGCATATAGCATGGAAAATTCCTAAACAACTCAGGAATGCTCATGCAATCTTGGATAAAAAATATAAGTACGATGTACGATTACGAATCTCAATTTTTGAAGAGAGGTTCTCCCCTTTTTTATAAGTACCCTATAAAAGTAGCTATTAATATATCATACCAGGGATTCGCCCCGGCTTTGCACGGGTGTAACGCCCTTTCACGTGGACGGCTTTAAGTTTTTCTCTGCGTAAGAACCATTTTCATACTTCAAGAGATATTCTAAAAAAAGAATTTGTGAAATCGGTTCAGCTGTTCTCGAGATTTGCGCTTAGCAACACATTTAGCGATTTATTTTTATACGCATAAACAAAAAATACGCTCTACTTTTGGCGCCAAAAACTCCTGAACTAGTTTGAATCCGGTTCTGCGCCTCACTTCTAAAGTGGAAAACTTCTCGAACAATAAAAGAGGCGCCAAAAACTTCCCGAAGACAATATTTGACTGAATTTATTTTTAAACTTCTACTAAAATGATTTTTGTAGAGTGCAAAGTTTTTGTCGATTTTCCTTTGCAAGTGAACATTGAGTTTATTTGAGTACCTATTGCATTAATAGAAAAAATATGAAATTCTGAATTGAGTTTAATAAAGCAAATGTGTACGTACATACATACTGAAATTTTTGGACTATATTTTGAAATCGACATACATAATAATATTATTTTGATGTCAAAAATACTAGAAAAATTATAACAAATTTGATTGTATTGATATGGTATGGAAATTATTTTTAATAAAACACAATCCAATCTCATAAGAACCATCAGGAACTCCCGGTGTTTAGGGAAATTCTATTTATTCCACGTTGGATTGCATCGTAATACGTAATAAAGGGATTCCTTCCAAGAGTGAGGGAACCATGTCAGTGGGTCAAACGTATTTGTGCTTTATTTGGTACCCATGATAGAGAAAAGGGATTGAATCACGGTTAAGTTACAATTACAAGTAACTAAGTACGAGCGATTGACCGCGACTCTGTGTTTCCTTTACGTTGATTAAAGGAAACACAAAATTTTTCTACAATGGCCGTTTTCTTTTTGCGATACACATGATGTTTCCTATAAACTGTATGGGTTAATTATTCAATTTATAGGTATTTTATAATTGGAAGACACTGTGGGGGCCGTGATAATCAATCCAACTATCTATTTTTATTAATTTTGAATGTAGTCCCGTTCCCAATTTGCGTGTCCTGTCTCGCTGGTTCCGGCTATTTTTAACCCGCGACGCAAAAACGACGGGGTGTTATAAGTTTGACGTGTCTCTCTCTGTGTGTGTGTGTGTGTAAATGTGTGTGTCTGTCTGTGGCATCGTAGCTCCCAAACGGATGATCCGATTTTAATGCGGTTTTTTTTGTTTGAAAGGTATATCAGTCGAGAGTGTTCTTATACTGGTAATTAGCTCACCAACTTACTTCAAATTTAGTGGTGATTAGGATATCTCACATCTTTAACGATATTATAAAGAAACGGTTTGCAAAACCAAACAAACTTAAAACTCAAAGATGATCCAGCGCCCTTGTTTTAATGGCTCGATGCGAAAATGGTCCTTAAAAGCTAGCCATTAGCGAAGGACACTGTCATTTATCAACGGAGGCATCTACAGAATGTCGCACAATTTAAAGGTACACATTTGGGTACTATTCGTGGTACAGTCACGTCACACAAACACCAAAGACATCTATCTATAGCATTTCGCTTAACATACTCCTTTTATTACAGCCTGTATACTTATAAAAGTCTTTGACCTGAATACGACTGAGTGACGGAATAACAAACAGCTTAAACTAAATTGTAAAGTTTGGGCGGACAAAGTCGTGGGCGGCCGTCTTTAGTACATTCCCGAAAATCACGGAATCTCCTCATCATCACGATCATTTTTCTCCATGGAAGCATACCTGGTAAGTGTCTGGTTCCCAAGATATTAGAGTCCAAAGTTGAGTAAATAGACTGCGTTTTTCTGCATAAATGCACATTCACGCGTGTAGCAAGATTTTTTCACGAGAAATCTATACATATAATAAAAATGTAACGGATCGCTGTCTGTACATGGAAGATATATAAGAAAAAATATTATATAATACCTTTATCAACGCAATAGTACTCAAAACAATGATTTTAGGAATTTTTGTCTGTTTGTCTATGCGTTTGTGCACGCTAATCTCAGAAACGGCTGAACCGATTTCGATGCAGTTTTCAGGAATATATTGTGACTGGTCCCACTTAACATATAAGTTTTTTATCCTGGGAAAATATTTTTATCCCGGATAATTTCGATATTTTGTTTTTTTTTCTATAGTCCACGCGGACGGAGTCGCGGGCGTCCACTAGTAATTAATATCTGTCTATGCTAAAACTAGCATAAACACTGGACACTATAAATTTCGCCTTATCAAGAAAAAAAAAATAAATAACATCGTTCCCCAGCATTTTTTTTTGCATAAACTTACTTTATTTGATGTATAGAATACGTACGTAGGAGTGGCAATGAAAAAACATTCTGTATAGGTACATATACTTACACACGGGAGAGCCAAATCTGCAGGATCTTGAGATTGTATAGGCCTTAAAGAACAGTATGTCGAAATTGTACCCGTATTTAACGTAACAGCTCTCTCTTAGCTGCGTCTGTTGATTTTGCAAGATTTTGTTTACACTCTTTCTTTTGTTATACTTCAACTAGCTCTAGGTACCCTAGTATGAAGGGTCCTTAAGTCCCATGGCCATTATTATGCCGCCTTTAGCCACAAGAGAAATTTCCTTAATCCCTTAACTTAAAAAAAAATCACATTATTTTCCCGTCTTTGCTATTTATTCGCTGTGTTTTCCTCTTCTTTATTTAGATGGCCTTGCTTAATTAAAGTTTAAGACTAGTTATTATTCTTTTAAGAAGCTTTTAAAAGTTTTTTTTTAACTTTACCACACGGTGTTAGGTTCATAACTTGAACTAAGTGTGTTGTTTATTGCAGTTGCATGATAAGATATAGAGTAGGTAAGTAAGAATTAGTTAGTACGAGTACACAAATCTTTAGGGATCTTGCTGTAAATCTAAGTTAATATGTTGTAAAGTTAATGAATATTTATTTATTTATTTATATATACTCCGTTGTTTCCAATGATCAGATAGGTCTGTTTGAAGGATAAAATTAATGCTGTCACCTTAAGTTTTAGACAAAAACAGCATTAGAATTAATTATAGTTAGAACTTAGTGAAAAATCCTGCCATAAATAGTGCTGAAATGCAGCTACAGTATCAACGCGTTCAATGTACTTAAATCCGCGAACTTTGGTTTAATATTCAATACATAATTGTTAATTAAATTTAGTAAACCCAATGTTCCCCTCCAGCTCATCAGAACTAGACGTTCGTTAGAAGCGTGTGTTCCTCCATTATGAGTTTAATAGGAGTGAGTAATTGTGTTTTCACTTGTATGACTCGTCAATCACGATTTGTACTAGACATATATACGTAATGTGAAATACTTAGAAACTGCGATGAATATTAATAATTATACAAATACATACATATACAGGATGTAACAAAAAGGGTATGTTAAGCAAAAAGCTACGTAAATAGCCCACTGTAGAGAACCTATCCACAAAATTTGAGACTCGAAATCACAAGATTAATTTTCAAGATTGTATGAAAATTTTTGAGATATTTAAAAATTCTCCATACTATCGGGAAAAATAAACATGTGATTTCGAGTCTCTAATTTTGTGGATAGGTTCTCTATAGTGGCCTATTTACGTAGCTTTTCGCTTAACATATCCTTTTTGTTACACCCTGTATATACGACTGTGTTCCCGCTCCCTGATTACCTAATTTGCAATAGCAAAATTAGCACTCAATTATCGCGATCGCGCGGCTTCGGCTTTGCTATTGCCAGTTACGTAATCAGGGGGCCGAAATAGGATAGCCAGAACTACAGGATCATAATGGAGGTCCTACGGCTACGTTTAACATAACGAGAACAATGTAAATGATCAATGACAGGTTGTTAGTTTATTGTTTGAGAACTAAATAATATAATAGAATGGGTTAAAGTTGGCCTAAATTACTCAATAATTAAAAAGTCGACACTTAATAGTTAGTTTATTGTTTGAGAGAATGCCTAAATTCCTCAGTCGACACTTACGACATGCACGGAAGGAGATGCAGCTGATATATTCTATCGAAGCCCGGCATGAGCACTCAAAGAAATAAACAAATAGATTAAATTATAAAACTAAATACTTGCACTTTTCGCCGAAAAAGCAAACCCGAGAACGAATCCGAGAAATTGTGTGGGTAATGTTTTTATGTAGTCCGTCCATATTAAATTTAGAATTTTACATTTATACATACATGGAAAAACCAATTAATGAGTGATTAAATTAACATTTCGTGATTACGTATTATGTTATGCAGTTCGCAAAAGAGTGAGTTAAGTTCGTAAAAGCCAACAAAAAACCTCCAAGACACAATCGAAACGTTTTACCAAAAAATACTCAATGTACCTATCAGTAATTCTATTATTCCTGCATCCCATTATTCAGAAGCGGACAAAATGGAAAACCATATTTTCGCACCCACTTTACATAAAACCCTGATTTTATTATGCTCCTTCTGATTTCTAACTGCGTGAAATTCTGTAATCTCAGTACGGATATTCCCATTGCTGGACCGTTCGATGAATTTGAATAAAGGACTAGTCGTAAGAGTTATATCTTGGGAATGGCAACGCCACTTGCTATACTTTTACGAGATTTACATAAATAGCAGCTTTCATACTATAGGGGCACAACTCGAAAAAAAAAGAGTATTTGGAAAATGCGTTTAAGATGTAGCCGTGTTGATTTTGTGCCCAAATATTATGAAAACTCGAAATCACAAAATTTTCAAGATGTGCCTCTATAGTATTAAAGCTGTGATTTTTGTGTTGGAATAGGCTCGGAGAAAGATAAATATGTTGGCTTATTCATCGGGTCTTATACTGTGTAGTGTAGTATGTAAGAATATTCTAGAATAATAGATTAACACGTCTAACCTCATTTTTATGTTATTTAAACCAATATAGTCTTAATAATAAATCAGTCTTCATTCAGCAGTTGTTTGTTTTATTTCAACTCTTAATACTCTCCGTACATAGCGACCCTGCCATGGCGGCTAGGGTTCTTGCGCAGCGGTTATCCGACGCGGTCTCTACCATAACGGGAGTGGAATAGTGTCGGTTACTTTATTAAAAGAAATCTATAAATGAAACATTATTGTATCAGTACACAATCATGTAGCGATTTTTTATTTTATTTGTCGCGGAGAGTAGAAAACATGGGCAAGCAACAATCTAAAGAGGAGATAATCATAGCACAAAATGCTGCAGTAACTCACTTATGCTTAAAAGAACATATGTCCATATTAGTACTAATGAAGCATTGCGTCTGAGTATCTTTCAATAGTGTAGCATAATCAGGTTTGTAGTTGAAGATATGCCAACCTAAAGAATCCAATAGTATATGGAGCGTCTGATTATTTAGCGAGAACGGTGTGTGCTTTAATTTAAAAATGCGACCTACACATAAATATGTTGATCGTCCTTTTTTTCGTCCTTTTGAACCAATACACGAATGAAGTCTATCATCATCACGATCATTTTTCTTCATAATTCTGGTTATATTTTCTGTCTGAAACCAACTAGCCACTAGGGTGGAGTGAATGAAAAAAAATTGCTCTTTTCACCCTGTATTATTAATTGGATGACCTATGTAAAAGCTTTAAGAAATATGTTTATTTTCAGGTGGCGCAGAGATAATAGTTTCAAAAAAACTTTCGTTTTATAACATCAAAAGAGTTATTCTTACATGTGCTCAAATTTGGTTTTAACTTCGTCTATGTATCTGCAAATTTTTTTCTTATAAAACTTTAATATATTATGTTTTGAAATAATGCCAATTAAGTAAATTTTCATAAAAAATACCTAAAACACGATTTCCGGTATTACTATGATGATCAATCAAATTCAGGAATATGTTACATTGATGTGATTAAACACTACTTATGGATAACGAAATGATGAATTGAACCAAGTTCTCAATAGATTTTCTGGGCGCAAAGAAAGCATCAAGTAGTATTTAAGACCACTTTTTAAGCATCTCGAATTTCTTTTGATATTAAAGTGTAAATCTGCAAATTTAAACTTTCACTGATGAAAGTGGCCAGTTCTAATTTCTGTCGTATATTTCTTAGAAATAAAATTGTAGTCATCGTAGGATGTTTTTTGGGTCCTTGCCACGATTTTTTCACATTATTGGACTTTTGAAATATAAAATCAGTCGCGATCGACCTGTTGGCCACCCCTGCTCTATAGTATTAGGGAAGCTGCGATTTTCCATATTGTTCAATGTTGGAATAGGCTTGGAGAAATTTCACATAAATCTTTGATAAAGGGGATAATTTATGTGAAATGATTGCTTCCGATTATCGGGTCTTATACTCATTAGACTCGTGTCTTTGTTTTAACAAAAGTACAAGAATTGAAAAAATATCTCCAACGATATTCTACGTACATAATAAGAATCCGATAATGTAAAAGAACTGGCCATCTTTCATTATGAAAGTCATTGGTTTGATATCAAGTCAAAATCATCCGATTCTATAGGTCAAAACGAGATGACTTAAAAAGTGTTGTAATACTATTGAAAAGAAATTTTCTTCATGTGCTAACAAGATGAGTTAGTATGGAAAGTCGTTAATTCCAGTTACCAGATCTAAAAATCTATTATGATTTGATAGAATTAACGGAACCCCCTGTATGAAAAACAACGACTGTATTGCGAGTAAATATGTTTTTTATTTACCCTTGACGCAGTGTGTGCATTTAGCTGATTCGGCGTCTGTTCGTGGACCTACATTCGTTCTATAACCGGCAAAAAATACCTATTTTTGGTCGTCAAAAAGAAGTAGGACTTCTGATACTGACGTTATTTTTATGAATCTATTCATCAGTCAGATATACATTTTTGTCCATGGAAATAAATATTTATTTGCATATTTTTTTTCCTACCTTCATATCTGGTTAAAATATTAATATCTGTCACTGTTTGAGATACCAGAAAAAACAGGAAAAAAAATTTCATAATACACTGGACACTATAAATTTGTCCGATCAAGTAATAAAAAAAAAATCAAAAAATTTACATCGTTTCCCAGCATTTTTTTGGTATAAACTTACTTTATTTGATGTAAAGAGTAAGTACCCTTCGTTAAGGGTGGCAACGAAAAAACATCCCATATAGCGTAAAACTAGAAAATAAATTAAATCTGCGCATGTTTGCCAATTGCAAATTATCTTAAAAATCATAACATCATATTTAATATCGTGAATCCCTCTGAACTCATTTACTTTTAATAAACATAAATCACAAAAAATGGCTACCAATTTTGTTAACTACAGAAGTAATCATAACGATATGTAGGATTCAGAAAGCGTCGAGGAGTAATGCCTGAAATTAAGACATTTACTAATGTGACAGCAGTAAATTACTAGAATATCACTGAAGTGTGGTCCGAGAAGAAAGCGACGAAACTCGCTGTAACCTTACATTCCTTTAAATTAATCATGCCTAAAAGTAAAAAAGTATTTATTTTCAAAATTCACATTTGAAATTATTTTGTATTTATTGCTAATTTTACACTCATACATGACATTCAACAGTTGAAAAAATGCCTGTTATATCACGGAAAACAGGTACTATCATCTCTCAACCGAGTGTCCTCGAGAGAAAGGGTTACTAAGAATTGTAAGAATTCGAAACGTTACGTTAGCCCCCTTGCTTCACTTCACATACTGTCTCTTTTGTATTATACAGGATGTAACAAAAGTGGCATGTTAAGCGAAAAGCTATGTAAATAGCGTGGAAAAAAATAGTGTGGTTTGTTTAAGTAGGCCTTAAAAATGACATAAAAACAAAATTTTGACCTATGGATGATTTAAAAAAAAGTTGCTCTCAAAAAAGTTTAATTAACTGACCAACCCCAAAAGAGAGTCACAAGTGATCCAAAAAACAGCAATGTATCACACAATAACCAATAAGCCCATTTACCTAACTAGTCACAGGATCGCCCGATACAACTGGCGCCAAAAGCATTGCGTATTATCAATCAAATTAAAGACGCAAGTAATAAATAACACTGTCGTATAACTCAAAACAATGGTACTTTTTCAGTATCTCAGTATTTCAGTATCTGGCCGTCACACACACCCTGTATGTGATTTCAAGTCTCAAATTTTAGAAATAAGTTCTCTAGAGTAAGCTATTAACATAGTTTTTCACTTAACATACCCTTACTGTTACACACTGTATAGGTAAGTAAGTCAAAGAAAATAGTGAGCAGCAAGAAATATCTTTTAGTTATAAAGTCGTACATACATTACTAGCCGCCACCCACGACTTCATCTGTATAAAAGAACTCACTAGGTCCATAAAGAACACCCTCTAAGACTAGCGGTTGGCTCTATGTGCGTTGGTTCGTCAGTTATTCAGGACAAGGTATTTAATATACATAGAAAGATAAGATAATTCCAGTTCTGAAGATAACTTTTTAGGTTAGTAAAGTTACAGATTTATTCAGACTATTGAAGCTCCCAACAAAATATTTGTACCAATTTCCTAGAATACGTAATTTTCTCTTCTAAAGGAAACCTCACCGTAATTTAATATCCCGTTATTAATGCCGCGTTTTCCTTTTATATTAGTACTCGTTTTTCTGAAATTACTGAGTTACAATTATATAATTTATTGTATAACGTAAAATTAAATTATTGAGGCATTTAATAATAATATGAATAAGGGTAGAGTTTGTTTGAAAAGCATTATTTAGGGACTCGCTAAAGATTTTTTTAAATTAATGTTCTGACAACTATAATGCTATATTCCACCAATATCATCAATGTACATTTTCAATTTACATACACGGATTATTTTTCAATCTTTTGACATCGGGTGCATGGTAACATTACAATACCTATACATAAAATTTTACACTACAAATTTTATTAAAATCGCTCCAGCCGTTTTTACGTGAAAGAGTCACAAACATCCATCCATACCTACAAACTTACGCGTTAATAATATTAGTAGCATTACGAGTATGAATACTGGCGTAGTCAACCGCTTCAGCTTGTGACATACGAGCGCAACGAGGTCGCAATTACGCGAACAAATGACTGCCACCTGTGTGTACTTCAGTTTCGCCGAGGAAACAAACAGACGCAGGCTGTAGCTCAGCAATTACTAATTAATTTCCACTGTATATATTGTTTTACTTTGCTAAACGACGGTTTGAGAAACATGAATAAGGGAGGAGGTGTTTTAATTTGTGTAGTTATGAAAAGCAAATAGTGATGAAGAAGTTTAGTATTAATTTTACTAGTGGTTTCATCTGTTTTTACTCTTTCTTCCATTAGGCAATTGTCAATTAAGTTATGTTTTTTCTCTTTCTGATTTGTTGGTTAGAAGACAAAGGCGTAATGCAAAGAGTTTGGTTATAACTTCTTTCTATTCATGCTGTTATGAGATATTTCTTATATTATTGATGCGTGCTTTACACGGGTTCATGTTCTAATCAGGCAGTTTACCGGCAATCTCAATTAGTATTGATTGTGGTCTCCAATTCGTAATACGTTGCTGGTTTTATAAGCAACACCGATTCTAATAATACTGCTAATAGAGCAATGGTAGAAGACCAAAGTGACAGACATAGTCTCGAAATATAGCTGAAGTGGCAGTGGGCAAGCCACATCTATCGTAGAACCGATGGACGGTGGAGTAAACAAGTTCAAGCGTAGCGTTGGGCGCCTTCCGGCCAGATGGACTGATGACTTAAAGTGGACGGCTGAGGATAAACATAAGGTAGAGACAAAGACCTTGCATCATGCTTTTATATACTAGATATACAGGGTGTTTTTTTGTGGCCACCTTTAACGAAGGGTACGTATTCTATACATGAAATAAAGTAAGTTTATGCCAAAAAAAATGCTGGGAAAAAAATTTTTTTTTAGAAAAAAAGATTTTAATTCCTTGATCGTGCGAAATTTATAGTGTCTAGTGTTTATGTTAGTTTTTTTATAGACAGATATTAATTATTTTTCGTGAAAAAATCCTGCTACGCGCGTCTATGTGCATTTATGCAGAAAAACGCAGTCTATTTACTCAACTTTGGACCCTAATATTTTGGAAACCAGACACTTCCCAGGTATGCTTCCATGGAGAAAAATGATCGTGATGATGAGGAGATTCCGTAGTTTTCGGGAACGTTGACGACCAAAAATCACCCTGTATAGGTACATAATCAGTTGCTGATTCAACGTGGAATCTCGACATATACACATTTATACATTTAAAAGCAAACAATTCAACGTTACTATTAGGTATTTCTAAGTAATTTCGATAAGTTAAGAAAGGTTGATTTATTTCTTTATAGGTACAATTCTCTCTCCAATATGCCATGTGAATACCTAATACGTATATTATAATAGTTTCCGAATTACGTGTCCACTGGCCGGCGACCGTGGGGAGAATGCGAAAAAAGGGTCCAACCATGATGTAAGATTTAAAAGGAGATGGCTTAACGGCGTTTATTTAAATACATAGTTAGGCTAAAACATATGCCCTTCAGTCGGAATGAATAGGTTTGATCCATTGAAGTAATAATGTACTAGTTTGCTTTGATGAGTTCTGGGCCCGTACCCCTGAGTTTATTTCATGTACGGATTCAAATATTCTAAAATTGTCATTTAGCTAAACCCGAGACGTCAGCCAGGCAGCCGGGTGTAAAACAAACGCTAAATCCTTGGCAATATAAGTTTCGAAAGAAACTATATTGTGCTCATCTCATAATAATGTGATGATATAGTCCTAACTATTCTCTAATACTAACTACGAACCTATATATGTAAGAGTATCGGCGGAAAAGTAGTGGGGCTTTTAGTCATTAAGTGATAGCTTAATTATTGGCACAGGCTACATTAGCGGTTGCAGGTTTATATTAAATATAGCGTCTCCTCTATATCCTTCGTTCATGGGTCGAGCATTACAGACCCTTTCAGTCCCGGA
Source organism: Carposina sasakii (assembly GCA_014607495.2). Taxonomy (NCBI): domain Eukaryota; kingdom Metazoa; phylum Arthropoda; class Insecta; order Lepidoptera; family Carposinidae; genus Carposina; species Carposina sasakii. The sequence continues at coordinate 2,511,587 of CP053150.1, forward strand.
GCCTAAATGTTCAGATCACCGGCCCCCAATATGTTCGAATTTCTGAATTATTCATCCAGATACTTTACTTGGAGTGATCTGACCTTTGATTTTCAGGCCGGGATTAGCGATTTATTGACCTGTTTTTTTTTTTAAAAGAAACTCAAAATATATGGTGTCCGGCCTAATCCACCATCAGGCTTAAAGATGTTTGATATATTATTTATTAAATTTATTTGATCTTTTGAAGGAACCTTATGGATAATTTTGCATACTAGTACATGAACAATCAGCGTAAAGATTTTTAAAAGGTTTAGGTGCCAAAATAGACTAATAATCGTGTATTTTGAAATTATAGCGCTTGAAGTGATTAAAAGTCACCATAAACTATTTCAAGTAATTAAGCTTTTCTCTATTTAGCAGAAACTTTAGGTAGTATTTTGTAGGAAATAAATAAATTGCAAAACAAGCTGTACGTGTATCCATAGCACGAAAAGACATTACGGTTTACTTCAAAAAGTACTAAATAAAAACCCATAAAACCTAATAAGTCACGTTCGTCCTCTTTACAGGCAGTTACACTTCAGCTGACAGCCGCGTTAGAAATTTTAATGGAATCATTTACGAATTCCCGACATTCATACGTCGCGTGCGGCTTTTTAGGTGCAATCACTTGACATTAGAGCGTGCCGCGAGGTGTGTGCCAAATGGGCCCATATTGATCACTCTACTTTGTAATTTTATATGTATAACTAGGGGATAGGTGTACGGGTTGTCACGACTCGTCTGTTTTCGTCATGCAAAACTTGGTTGTGGGATCTGATCCTGCAGTTCTGTATGTATGCAAGATTTACAATTTAATCTAAAAGTGCCAGTTCACGGGGAATACAACTAAATCCTCGAGCACACCGGAGGCGTATGTGTACACGTACACGTACCTCTGAATTGTAATGTATGGAACTGTATAGGCACGGGCAGACCGGATGCGTATGCGTAGACGTAAGCATAGACGTCAAGCGGTGACAGTTCCATACATTACTCAGAGGTACGTGTACGTCTACGCTTACGTGCACGCAAACGCATACTGTGTGCTCGAGGCTTAAAACTCCTGAATCAATACCAATTGTTTCATTAATTAAATTCAAGTACAGTACAGAAGCACACTAAAAAGGCAATTGACCGTTATAGATTACCCTCTGAACTTTCCATAGCAGAAAACCAAGTTAATTTTCCGACGAGAACTTGATACAAAAGCCAGTTAAACTTAACCGGGAACTAGGTAACAAGTATACAGTTTAGTTTCTAGTGGTTATTAGTTGAAGCCCTACAAGATTACCAACTCGAAGGCGGGTTAATTCAGTGCTTTGGTTGAGTTTGCTGAGTAACTGATAGGTTTTAGTTGAGCTGAGTGATCATACATATATACATACATATAATCACGCCTTGTTATCCACATTGCGGGGATGTAGGCAGGTAGCATCGTATGGAGGGCCGATAGGACCATCTATGGGTGCCATGCTTCTGGCCAATAGACTACGGACTTAGCTATGGGTACAGTTGAGATATACAAGTTCGGTAAATAGTAGTGACAGGTTTGGTCAGCTATCCATCGCCACAACCAAGCACCTCTAGTTGATAAACGCACTGCATTGTGTCCATGACGATCTTTTAGATGCGTGAGATTGCTTTGTTATAAATGTTGCCTATAAACTACTTTTGCCGACAAACTGCTGTGCAGTTTGGCAGATAGTTAAAAGATAAGACACCCGCCTTTAGGGGGTAGGCTAGCATCAAGGGCCGATTACTAACTTGCGAGCCCATCGCCACAAAGACCTCAGTTATAAACGCACTGCAATTCCGCTAGTTTTAAAACTTTTTTCAAGATTTCACCCGCAGGCTAATTTACTAACTTGCGATTGGTCGGCAACCGGTCGCTAAACGTCAAAAGACGATTACGCGCCTGATTCAATCTAGCGATTGCGACCGGTTGCGTGTTAGATAATCAGCCTGCCGATAGAACGTTTCACATTACATATATAGACATGGATGTGTACCCGGAATGGGGTACCCAGAACTGTCAGGATCATAAAAGAGATCTCACAGTTTAGCATAGCCGGAACAGATGTGAATGATCACTGACAATTATATAGAGAGAATGCCCGAGTTCCTCTGTCGACTTTTACGACATTCACGGATAGAGATGTAGCTGATGTATTCTAGTGAAGCCCTCATTAATTAGCACATTGTATATTATTATCTTGACAGAAACTAATATTCTCTGTGTGCCTTATCATGATGAAATATCATTTCGGAATAAAAAAACATTGATTTTGACGAATTATTCTTACTGGATACGAAGCCAAGTCTTAGGTATACCATAATATTCTAAGCCAATCGGTCGCTTGGTTAGTATAATCATAACATTTGAGTTTATATTACAGATGATCAAATAGGTACTTTCTATTTACAGATAATGCAAGAGTTATAAGGTAGGTAACGTAAATTTCCGGATTAATCCTATGTGCGTTGTGGGTTTTACCTGCTACGGTTCAGGATATTATCCTAAGATTTATAATATGTTAGGAGATACGGATATTAATATTTAAGGGTGTAAGGATTATGTTCACTTTAGCAATCTTGCTATAGTGGCGTATCAAGTCGTCACTTATTACTATGTTTATATTATTACTAGTCCAACCTTTGAAAATAACATACAGCATCAAAACTGTTCTACCTTTAATGACAGAATAGGTACTGTGATATTAAATAATAATTTTGTGAACCATACCTACTAGTTAGGATTATAGGCAAAAGCCCCCATAGAGCAGTGGTCTCGTGGCAGGCCCTGAGTAAGGTTAAAGTTCAGACTGCAATAGGCTTGCTAGGCTTATGTGAGCTACAAGGTATGTACTATTTTTATGATCTATTTTTTGGTATTAAGTAAGTAACTTTCAAGTAAGAATTTTAATTATTAAAATATGAACTTGTTCGTAATGTCCTAAAAGAGTCGTCATACACCTAAACATTTATGTACACGTTTGTTAGCCCTTAACAAGATACTTTAGCCATAGAGGAATAAAATCCTCTATGCTTTAGCTTATTTCTTAGGGAAAGGTCGGATAATCTTTTCATACATAGGTATATCTTCTGTCGATCCTATTATTGGCAAAAAGGAGAAAGTGGGCGGATATGATAATTGAGTTTGTGGGTCAGTATCTATCGGTGGAGACCTCTTAAACATCTTTTCAATTTCATTATGTAACTAGGTAGGTAAGTAAGCACTTATCCCGGAAAAAAGTTTTTATCTGTAGACACAGATAAGATGGCACAGGCTGTAGGTAAAAATAGAGTACTGAGATTGAAGGTATAGGCAAAAACCCGCTTTCGAATTGTTTCCACTATGGACGCGAGTGCGCTGGCATTAACAATGGAAAGTGTCAACAAACCCGTTTTAAAAGTTAACCTCGCAGGAATAGAATTTACACATTATAACGCTTTCTTTATATTTACCATAAATATTATCTATCTGGCACATACCATCAAGCGAAGAGGACCTATTCTTTCTTACACAAAATTCGCATTGAATAGCTGTTAAAAAAACCATATTTCATCTTTTCTTCGAAATGAGTTTCAAGAGTTACGTTATTTATTTCTTTTTCTTTCGTTCGCATGTTTTGAATACCGTAGCTATAAAACATTGACGGCGGGACGCATTCGCGAGCTTTTGGCGTCAATTGACAATGCATTGTTTAAATTCAATTTATCTATTTCGCACAAAATAAGGTATAGAGGATGTTACGGAGTACAGAAGCTGAGTTCTCTTATTTTTCCATTAACGGCATGCAAAACAGTGTGGTATACCGCTATATATAATACAGCTATTGAAATAATTGTGATCAAGATCAAATTTGTAGATCCTAGATACAACTGCAATTGGTTTCTTACAAAAGTTTGAATTCCGATTAAATAAATTAATCTGCGAGTTTATTAGAATTATTTTAGAATAGCAAGTAATTGGTCGTCAGTTTACATCTTTGAGATAAATTGAAACAAAATGCAACATTTATAAAAATGCTATACACCTGCGTTTCTTCCATCAAGTAGTCGTCGTCAGCCTATCGCAGTCCACTGCTGGACATAGGCCTCCCCCGGGGCATGCCACAAGGCTACTGCCACAGGGGGGTTTTGCCCATAGTCACCACGCTGGGCAGGCGGGTTGGTGACCGCAGTGTGATTTTCGGACTATGTTGTCAGCACGGGAGGCGCTGCTGCCCACCTCCCGGAAACCCTTAATCGCCTCGTACGATACCCACGGGCTGGCATGGGGTGGTACAAACTCTACTCTGCCGGCACCACGCGGCTTGGCAAAAAGGTCAGGTAGTATGTATGCCTAAAAAAATAATTCATAAAATAAATCTAACATCCTAGACAGGTTCTAATTATTAGGGAATTTAATTAATTAAGAAAGAAAAGTTTCAAAACTTTCATGTATTTCGCATAATATATTCAGCGGTAAGTCGGATATTTTAATTAATGTTAAGTCTATCAAAGATTGCGCCCTGTCGGGGCCCGAATCCAAAATTAACACATCAAAGCGAAATTGGAAGGCTTTTGGGTTTTGATTTACATTTCAAAAAGGGGGAGCTCCGGAATTTGGGCCTTTTCCACGACCAACTTTGGTTTGGACCAAGTTTTTGCATTTATATTGAAATAGTTTTTTTAGTAGTAACAATGCGGGCGAATTGGCTTAGGAAGTTATATTTAATTAACTATTTTATAGAAATGTAGATATATAAAGTTAAATGGTGACTAGTGAAAAAGTCTCTCGCCTTAAACTGCCTCTCTAACAGAGATATGCTATCATTGCGTCGCTATGGATGAGTTAGATGTCCGCAAATAAAATTAATTGACATCATGGGTCTGATCTCTGATACAGAGACAGGCTTATTTAGCGTCATTCACACTATGTGATTAGTTGTGTCTATCATGTGTCTGAAATCTGACTCGTATCTATGCATCTATCCCTGAGAACTGTAGACCTCAATTCTGCATATCTTACCACTGAGCCATCAATTACTCGTGACGAATGATTACATCGTTATTATCATAGCTATACATAAGCCAAATATAATGTTCGATCTATCCTAACGGATCTTAATCCGGGTGGGAATCGATCTATTCCGTGCCAGCGCTCTTACCACTGAGCCAGGGGGGTGACTACGAGGATGATAGCTATACATAAGCCAAATCTCGGCAAACAAAGCTGAATCCCTCTTTCGGATTCTTCGAATCTCTGCATTCACATACATGACGGATACCATTATTCTGGTCTCCGCCATCATATTGGAGTGCAGAGCTCTGTCATGCACACATCTCTCGGTATTAGGGTTCCATTGTCTCATAATTGTTAGGTGGCACCAACTCATTTCATGGGCTCTCGGCTAGGGTGGACCCACTTTAAACCGAAGCCAACTCGCCACTTACTGACGGGCACGTATCGAGCTGTCATAGCTACTCCACTAAAGGCAAGGCAGAGGTACATCTCACTGAGATTATTCAGGTCCGTGGGAACGCTAACGTTGATTACTATCACGTATCTATCTCTATCTGAGAGTTCTACAAAAGAGTTACGGATCTCCAACGAATGAGATATTCTTCATGCACACTCGTCGGTTTAGGTTGATCTATTACATAGAGGTGAACGTTGAACTATTCTTAAACTATGAAATAGGTTGATATTCATTATTCTCTACATCTTCGATAATAAGGTAAATGTGCTTGTAGAAGAAAATAATATTTCCACATGTAACCAAGATATTCCTGTAAAGTTTAATATCAAGTCTGGCTCTGCCGTCGCATTCAAATAGCTATGAGAAAACGATTTAGAAACAAAATGAAAGGTAAGCAAGCATGCTCGTTTGCAATATCAAGATAGGTAGTCTCGAATTGCAACTTCGATGTACCGTTGTATACTAATATCCATATTACGAGCATTTTATTATCTATATACATTCTACCAGTGGCGGCTACTGACATTTTTAGATGGGAGTTCACATATTTTTTATATGAGCGCATGCAAAAATGCAAAATTACAGTTTGGAAACGCCGCCGCGCGTCACCGCGCGTGATCACTCCCTTAACGAATGAAACTATCCTCACCACAGAACACTTAGGACGAGCCGCCAGTGCATTCTACTATTGGAACAGAATCTATTGGCTCAAATGTATTTGGATCATACGGGTTCCGTATCTTTGTAAATTTTTGTAAGTAGGTAGCGGAAATTGATGGCGGGATTTTCATAATTTGTCGGTAGTGTTTTATAGTAATATTTTTTGATATAATTTATTTAAGGACGCCTACGAATTTTATAAGAACTCGATCATGATTAATAAATAAAAATAAATAAAATAAAATAATTTTATTTGAGATTTTCATCCATAATTTTGTTAGTATTAAAAAAAACTTGTGAGACTAATGTTGGTATGTGATTTATATATTCTAGTTTTAAAAGTACCCGCCCTGCCCACCTGGACCACCGGCACAACAATGTTCAATTGAATCCAGTGCCTCCAGATGGGACAGTCGGGTTTCTCTCTAACGACAGTCAAAACAATATTATATCGCCGACAATGTAAACACACTTTCGACTATTTTATAAAAGTCACTTATTTTGAAATCCAAAAGAATTACTTTTAAAAATCTTATCTCACCCTTTTATCTACGGCCTTTCCCACCTTCATTCTGTCCGTAAAAAATAACAGCTTCATACCAGTTTTCACCCTGAAATAATATTTGTTTAATTATACTGCCAGCACAATGGGAAAGAATGAAAAAAATCTTTTTGCCAAACATTTCCCCCTATTTTACTCTTGTTTGTTTCTCATTATCCAGTACTGAAAGACCGCAGGTGTCGAATGGAGATTTTTGAAGGAGGCCTACGTCCAGTACCTAGTGTACTGCAATAGGCTGACGATGATGATTATGTTATTAACCTAGCCTCACAATGGTAAGAGATACATTTTGTTGAGGTTTTCTTACAGTACCAATATACCTATTATGGCGCTAATAATGATTAATTTCATTTTCAATAGCCTAAAATTTTATAAGCCCAACGATAGAAATTCGCTTCTTTTTAACAAAAGCGAAGAATACCCAAACGAATATAAGAAGGGAATGGAATAACCTTCATAAGGCGATGAATGCGAATTCAATTTCTGTAACAAAGAAAAATAGCCCTAAAGAGAATTTAGTAAAAGTTTTCCTTCACGAATAATTTCGTCCCCCAAAGGATCTGCGCTAACTTGGTAGATACATACTCGTATATTGACATTGTACGCAAGTTTGCAAGTAAGTTAATAAAAAAGGATTACTGCAGGGTAAAGGTATACAAGTTTGTTAGAATACAAAATTTTATGCGACATCCTGTGTTAATACTATCTTATGTAACTAGTAATAGAGACTAGATTAGATTTCGCACGTTTCATTTTATGTTTCACTTTAACGGTTGAGGAATGTCGTAGTAGCGAATGAATCGTAGCATTTGTAGTGCTTCTACGAAACTGCTACGACAATTCGTAGTAGGGTTAATGGTTTTTACGTAGGATACATGCAACCTATTGTATGTCTTTAACGGGTTACATAGTGAATACAATTTTACCAGTGAATTTTACCTTTAAAAATCACTTTTTACACATTACCATATGTGTGATTGCATTGGAAAATTGTAAAATAAATCTTAACAAATAAAACAATGTACTAACATCTCTCACCCAAATGCCCTTAAGAGAAACCACTAAGAATACGCGCGTTAAACTCAAATATTCGCTATTAACATATTAAACATATATAAACAAACAAAACGCCTTGATATATAGGTAGATAAATCAAGCAGGTTCGATTATCTATACATATAATAAAATTGTAACGGATCGCTGTCTGTACATGGAAGATATATGACAAAAAATATTACAGGAGACCTTTATCAACGCAGTAGTACCCAAAAGAATGATTTTCGAAATTTTTGTCTTTTTGTCTGTGCGTTTGTGCACGCTAATCTCAGAAACGGCTGAACCGATTTCGATGCAGTTTTCAGGAATATATTGCGACAGGTCCCACTTTAACATATAGGCTACTTTTTCTCTGTAGTCCACGCGGACGGAGTCGCGGGCGTCCACTAGTCGTACATATGGGCTTGTAAACGCTCTTATACGGGCGGAGTAAACTACATAGAACCGAATCTATGGAACTTTGATATTTGAGCTCATATTACCTATACCCTATACTCGGACCTCTCAAAAGTCAATGATAAGTTAATCATATCGGTACAGCATTAATCTGTACATAAGAAAATAAATTGACTGGGGTTCGATTATTCCAATATAATATACCTATAATTTTGAAAATACAAGCTCTACCTACCTCTTCCAGCTCTACATATCTATCAACGGGGTAATACCTATATTGGCATGTTGTTAGATCAGTATTTAAGCTTACGATTAGTTAAAAACATCAGTCAAGTATTTTTGACGTTCAGGGCGTCGATTCGGTCGGGCTTCGGTCGGACCGAAAGATTCGAAAGCGACATTTCAGAGTAGAACCCCTGGTTACCCCATTATCGGAATACACAGAGCCGTGAGTAATATGAAAATAAAAGGTTTGTACAGTATTTTTGGTGATAATGTACATGTCATCATCAGCCTATTGCAGTCCACTGCTGGACGTAGGCCTCCCCCAGGGTACGCCACAAGACTACAATGGGGGTATTTGCCCATAGCCACCACGCTGGACAGGCGGGTTGGTGACCGCAGTTTGTATTTTGGACTATGTTGTCAACACGGGACTGCTGCCCACCTTCCGGAAACTCTTACTCTCCTCGTACGATACCCATGGGCAGACATGGGGTGGTACGAATTCTACTCTGCCGGCACCACGCGGCCAAAAGTACTGTATACAGGGTGTAACAAAAAGGGTATGTTAAGCGAAAAGCTATGTAAATAGCCCACTATAGAAAACCTATCCACAAAATTTGAGATCCGAAATCACATGTTTATTTTTCCAAATAGTATGGAGAATTTTTAAATATGTCAGGAATTTTCATACAATCTTGAAAAAAAAAATGTGATTTCGAGTTTCAAATTTTAGAAATAGGTTCTCTATAGTGGGCTATTTATACAGCTTTTCGCTTAACATACCCTTTCTGTTACACCCTGTATAAATTTACATGTGCACACCTACAATTGTTTTACTTCATAAAAATTTTAGTCACCGTTATAAATGAGAGACTAAATCAATTGTCACCGAACAAACCAAGTTTTTTAGATGCGAGAAACTGGGACACGCTTACATTTGGCCGGCGAATATCAAAGGGGATGAAAGCGGGATGCCGACGGAGCGTTCAAAACGGGCCTTTTGTAAGTTAGTGCCAGCCAAATTCAACGGTATTGGTTGATAGTGTTGTGACAGCTTAAATAATAGAAAGCCGAGGTGCGCTCGCTTTGATTGAAAATCCGGTGGGATAGCGTGTGCTGGGTTTGTGGGTGAATATACATACATAGATAGATAGTGTTCCCAGAATGGGGTAGGTGAAACGAAAAATATCATAGTATTTTCCAATCAAGAAACAACATCAGCAACAGCGTATGTAGGCTTGGTTGGAGCCGAAAAGCGCAGTGTGAAAAGGCCAGCCGTAAGGTGGACGGATGATCTAATCAGGACCACCTGTATACTGAATGCAAGCTGCTTCCAACAGGGCCCGTTCTTGTTCAGCAATGGACTTAACGGGTGGAACTAACGATTGAAATGATGATGATGCTTGAGTCAGTCAACCCGTTAATATCATATTGCACTCCCATGAGCTCTTGGTAAGTTATGTTAGGTTTTGTATCAGGGTCCATATTCTACTCCTTAGAGATTCAAAGACCAAGTAAAATTACGAGACCTGGCATAGTATATTATAATACTCGTATATTGTACCATGACCTATATATTTTACTCCTTTGGGGGTTCAGCGTCGGGATTCCTTTGTGCTAAGCTGTCGAGTGTCGGTATTTTATATTGTCTTCAAGCTTTTTCGTGTCTTTAGTGAGAATTTTAATATTTCTCTCGCATTTGATTTATTGTCTCTGCTCAACGTTTTTTTACCGACGTCTACCATCGCGGTTTTGAATACAGAGGAATCGTAATGGCTTTAGAAAGATGAGGGAATTAGTTAAATAAGGAAAAATGAAGTTAAAGTCAGTTACATTCACCTAGTTAAATATCACTTGTAATAATAACTTACTGGAATCAATAACGAACGACACGTTCTCAAGAGAGAAATTGATTTTATCAGCTATTCAGTGAGTTTTATAAAAGCGATTTTAAAAATATTTTTTCTTAATAAACATTCAGAGTAACACCCCAGCGCCATCTATATAGATTTAAATCGTTCGTGTGTTTGTAATTGAACTCCTTCTAAACGGCTGGACCTTTTTGTATGTTATAAAATTATTAATAAAGAAATGGAAAAAATTCCTCACCCGGGTGGGAATCGAACCCACGACCTCTGCATTCCGCGTGCCAGCGCTCTCACCACTGAGCCACCGGGTCAATTACTCGATGACGAATTTTACCATCTCTTTTCTAAATTACATATTGGCAACGTTATTTTTCATCCCGATAGCTATACTAGCCAAATCTCGGCAAACAAAGCTGAATCCCTCAGCACAATGTTTAAAGATGAAACGATCAACCATATCCTAACGGATTATATTAATGGAGAAGTGTTTTTATAAATTTACCTTAGTCAAGATATTATATATTATAAAATTATATATAATTATATATAATTGACCCGGTGGCTCAGTGGTGAGAACGCTGGCACGCGGAATGCAGAGGTCGTGGGTTCGATTCCCACCCGGGTGAGGAATTTTTTCCATTTCTTTATTAATAATTTTATAATATATAATATCTTGACTAAGATAAATTTAAAAACACCTCTTTCTCAGTTTGTATGTGTTCAAGTGTTTAGATTCACAATTCGGTCAAATAGAACAAGTTTTTCTGCAGTCCACGCGGAATGAGTCGCGGGCGTCCACTAGTAGAATTATAAATCTATAGCCCACTACTTTATCTGGAGTAACTTTAATGATCTTTTCAATAAGAAAACATGTATTTTGATTGTATAAGTATGGGTGAATCTCATTATAGCAACTCTGTTGGTAATAGCTGGGCGTGACTGCGACTAAGAACTCTCACAACAGGTTGACAAATTATTATCTTCATGGCCGTAATAATAGGTAATAACGACCGTTTCAGAAGTTTAATTAGGTATGACCGATAAATTTATGAGATTTATGCGAACTGCAAACTAGAGAGCCGTTGGTGAGTCGAAATAATTTTTAGATGTTTCTATATTCTTATATTTTTGTGTTATGTGTACAATACCTACACCAAAATTATTATACAAACATAAAAGTGAGCTTCCCTCTAAGAGATATTTCCTCAGAATCAGGTGAATTTATTTGTTACTCGAATAAAATGTTTGACATTTTTGAATGTTTTGTTCTGCCTCAAAAAATACAAATCGTGTAAACTTGTATTCTTTATATAAAATACATTTAACATTGTATTCAGCTTTGTATTCAATTTTTTTGTATCACAATAATACATTGCTCGAAAAGGTTATGTAATTACGTCCGTAATCTGCGAAATACATAAATAAAAAGACCATTCAGATTTGAAATCCATAAAGCTAAACATAAGTCGTCCTTTCTCCGAGCTCAAAACAAATTGTGCGCCGGAAAGTTTTAAAATATGCGAGAAAAAGGTTCGTGGATACAAATGAAATGAAATCAACAAGCGAGAGTATATAATAGAATTACTGTGTAGCACAACAAATATAGTCATCATCGAAAATTCCAAAAATGTATACCTATAGTTATAGGATTCACTATGGGTGTGCCCACCACCGGGCCCTACACCCATAGTGAATGTTTGAACTTCCGAATTGTAACGCCTAATACAATTTCATTTATAGTTATAGGACTCAATAACAGGATTTTAAGTATCCGTTCAATATAACAACGGTAAATATTTATAGGTAATCAAGCTTTGTCCTCATTTGTAAAATTATTTTGTCTTCTTTTACTTTTCTTGTGCGCACATGTATTTGCGTTACAATTTAGATCGTGTTTTTGTAATTTGTATAGTTTAAGTTACATGGAATTGTAATGTGTAGTGTGTGAGAAATAAATAAATAGAATAAAATAACATGAATTGAATCTCGTATACAGATATAAAATCGGCTGCTAGGCGGCTTCGACTGTAAGCATCGGCATACATTTTACCATTATTGTAATATACTTAACGTTTTACTTATTTAAAAAAATTATCTCTACTTCAGCCTAACATTATAGTATGAACACGTATTATTCCTTAAATTTTACTGTCAAATGTCATTTTATGTACAGACTTTAGACGCGTTTTTGTAATAACACCGCTATTGATTGGCAGAGTTAAGCCTACTGTTACCTATTGAAAAATTTGCTAACTGCATGAAGACGTTCATATTCTTTTTATACTATGATGTAGAACTGCGATCGTTATATATCTACATAGGCACATACATACAACGTTAGCTTTCAGCAATGTTTCTCGTTCTAATAATGACGGGACCGAATTACACGCATTTGAATTTTTGACTTTTTAATTGAATTATATGTAACACAGATGGGTATAGGTTGAGAAGGGACGGATTGTATATTTTATGCCTACCTAATATTATCAACAAGGAAATTACCGAGAGACGGCTGTATCTTTAGAATATTCTGGCAGTCCAGGAAAACTTACCTACTATTTCTCAAATATTACCTTGTTTTGTTTATCGCGGAAACAGAAAAAAAAGCTGCTGTGCTAAGCTGCTGTGATTATACATATAAGATTGTGACTATCTATTATTTTGGTACCTAAAATATAATAGAACCTACTTACAACTATTAAGGGAAACATGATTCGCTATGAATTCTGCGCATGTTATATTACCTGAAACAAAGACGATTCATTTGCTAAAAAGATACATAGTTACATAGATAAGTAGGCATACATATACACAAAAGAAAAACGTGATATCAATCAATTACGGTTTTGTTTAGGCAGGATGTCAAAAAACAAATAAAACACTAGTTAACAATTGAAATAAAAGTCGCAATAGCAAAAACCGAACAGTAATGTCCTTACATATTCAAATGTAAAACAAAATCGAAAATTCTGGATAAAAAATCTAACGCTCGCTCGTGAAATAAACGCCATCTAGTGGTCGCTTAATTTAATTCTGTGTCCGTTCCGCTCCTGGAAACAAACATTTTTTAAATGGCAATTTACTTTTTTGTGTTGGCAGCGACATTGTTAATTGTCTTGAATACCTTTTGTAACTCAACCGAACGAGAATGCGAAGTGATAATTGATTGAAGCTATGTATATGGAAATTCAGGATTTCTGGGTATTGATTGTCCCTTTCAATTATTAGACATCACATTATAAGTATACATAGATGAAGATATGTTCCGTCCATGATAAATCATCGTCGGTTATTTTCATAGCAGGATACACATCGTGGGAGACACAAGAGAAAAAACGTGTTATTGTTATTATTATAAAATTGACAACCATTTGTTTGACGCTATCATTTTGTTCGTGATTCAGAATTTCCTATTCTTTATTCTTTTATTTATAATTTTTTATTATATATTTAGTTTCGTGATTGCCTAATTTTTAAAAATTACTTCAATGAATATACATAGGTACCTACATACAAATATACTATATAGGTATCATTATGAACTTTATGTCCCAATTTCATTCTTTTTCATCCCTTCACTTTAGTTATTTTGATAACACTTCTATAAAACTTGCATGCAACCTACTTTAAAATTAAATATGAATTCTAAGCGAGAGGCGAGGATAAATTCATTTAGATTGAATTTCACTAAGCTGCGATACAGAAATGAAATTTTAAGTGCAGAGCTGGATTGTTTCAGCAACGCGCCACGCTCAGGGTGTCAATTCTCTAGTCCGTCGACATTTATCTCGTAATTGTAAATTTTTTGATCGGCTGGTATTTTTTGTAGGTACAGAATCCAGTCAGTACTCAACATTTGCATCCGAAAACTCGAGATAAAGTCCAGTGGTGGCAGTTGATTTGATATACCTACCGCGTGAAAGTGATGCTGAGGCTAGTTTATCTGACATTTTGTTTTTCATTTATGTAGAGTTCAAGATATGTCGAGTAATGCGAGAATCGAGCCTCAGTTTTCAACTATTCCCAAATGAGTTTACATTGTTTATGGCGGCTTTTTGTTTTCACATTAAGTGAGTTCCAGGAAATTTTGAGATAAGAGGAAAATATAATAATTATAGGTAAATTTTAAAGTTTTACAACTGTAGATATTCCTTTTCAATTGACTTTTTTGCATTTGTTTTTGTACAAAGAATAAGAATGATGTGTAGGTAAAAGACATCATATTAAGTTAATATGAAGATTAAAGACTTGGTGAATACTTAAATTTATCTTAATTAGTCTAAGCCTGAGCTGTTAAAATAAATACAGCATTGCTAGCGAAGAAAAGAAGGATAAAATAAAATAAATTTTCATTTTATAAGAGAAAATACAACTTTTCCCTTAATTAGATGCAAGTATCGTCCGGGACGCAGGATTAAAATTTATTACCCCCTACTTTGTTTAGCGCATACCTCTTACTTTACAAAGTAAATATTCCACTCGAAAATCTCGTGAATTTCGTCAATAAGGGCAGTTTTAAGGATTTTTTTTATTAGTTTCCCTAATTTTAGGGAGTTACAAGAAACTCTTGGAAAAGAAAATTGTTGTTGTGTTTTTTATTTAATAAATTCTTGATGAAAACATGTTTGTAATGTATTAGGAATTATTAGTATATAAATATACAAACCTATATTGTTATAATAATCCTGTTATAGAAGGTTTAACTTGGGGCATAGCCAGCCACAGATATGTATACTCGCGTTTAAACGTATGTCGTTATAATTAATTTCACACAAACAGTACTTTACACAAATATATTTACAATAATAAGGCGTCAGACAAAGCTTGAATTTTGCGTTTCAACCCGATAATTGCGTTAAATATGTCCTACGTGCAAAGCTGTTTTGCTGTTTTGGTTCGGATAATTGCACAATATGAACGAATATTGGGCTTCAGTAAACCACAGTTAATAATTTAGGTAAGTATAGTATTTAAAATAATTTGTACTGTGTAATATTAATATGGTTTTATTTTAATTATGTACTGTTTGAATTTTATTTTCATTATTAAGTATATCTTTATATGTACTTATAATTGTTTCGTAAATTGATATTAATTAGTATTACGTCTCGTATTATCATACTAATAGACCGGCGTGCATAGTAAAAATTATACACATACCGGGATTGGCTCACCACTCATTCCCGCCTCTGCAACTCCTGTAAGCCAGGATCAACAGAGGCGACCAGAAAAATGCAAACCAAACATCACAAACTCCCGGTAGAACCTAACAAGCGACTTTAAAGCATTAAAACTAATAGAATAGTTTTTTTTTTCTTAATGTAGTTTCTTAGAATTTGTTTAATTGCACATGTTACCCTGTTGTTAACAATTTCTCTTTACTTGCTTGGCTTGCTGGAAGAGATCTCTGGTAGAGATAAGCTTGCCATTGTACATGCATCTCTTCTTTAATGTTGTATGCCATATTTCTTTTTGTGTATGTGCAATAAAGAATAAGAATAAGAAAAACAGAATATGAAGTATGTACCTATGTTCATACTACGTACCTATGTACGCTTATACACATAATTTATTTCATTATTTTGAAACAAAACTACGTTACATATACAGGGTGTAACAAAAAGGGTATGTTAAGCGAAAAGCTACGTAAATAGCCCACTGTAGAGAACCTATCCACAGAATTTCTCGACTCGAAATCACATGTTTATTTTTCAAGATTGTATGAAAATTCCTGGGATATTTAAAAATTCTCCATACTATCGGGAAAAATAAACATGTGATTTCGAGTCTCAAATTTTGTGGATAGGTTCTCTACAGTGGGCTATTTACGTAGCTTTTCGCTTCACATACCCTTTCTGTTACACCCTGTATAAGTAGAAGATGGTACCTTTAAAACTCTAATAACACTCTAAGCCCCCGGAGCTACGGTTGATACATATACCTAAGTACTTGGACGTGGATGACAAAGTCCCGCGTACCATACAAACTTCACCCCAACGCACCCTTGCTAAATTAACATCAAGTCCAATACATAGGACACTTAAGTTTCTAAGCTTACACCTCGGATAGGTACAATTGAGTTTGCATTGCTACGGATTCTGGAAATCCTCCCACAATGGAATTTGTCATGCCCTATGACCACCGTTGAATCTCGTTTTATAGGGTATACCTATGAAGGAAATATTAATGCGGAAATGGAGATTGGTTTATTGTTCACATTCCACATTGTACTAAATTATTATAGCTTACAATATCTTGCTAAGATAAAAACACTTCTCCATCATATAATCCGTAGGATATGGTTGATCCATCATTTAACATTGTGCTGAGGGATTCGTTTTGTTTGCCGAGATTTGGCTTAGTGCTATCGGAAAAAATAACGTTTCCATTAATTTCAAAAAGAGATGGTAAAATTCCATCCGTAATTGCCGTGGTCGTACCGGCACGGAATAGCCGAGCCGTGCCGTGGTCGTACCGTAGCCGAGCCGATTAGTGGAAAAATGCCCATTGTCGCTGAAATTTACATGACGACATGAATTGCGATTTATAAAGCTATCTTTAAGACCAGCCAATAGATAGATAAGAGAGCGAGGATACCCAAAGGCCCTACAAATCAATGTTGTATAAAAAGGTATATGTATAAACACCACCCAAAACAGATAAGATTACAAAAAAGTTACAGCGCTATAGGCAGACACGATCAACCTAATATTGACACTTTGCTCTCAAACTCCAATATTACAAAGGCAACCGTGAAAGCGGCCGGCGGCCATTGAAAACTCGTTAGGGCTGGCAGCCTTAGTTTTTATTATAAAAACGGCTTAAGTTGAGAGTTTGAATTTAAAATATTTCTATTTGAGTACTGATAATGTCGCTGTGAAGAATAACGTTGAGAATAAAATGTAATGTTTTAAGTAGTCGGCCTTATTATATAATAAGATTAAATAAAATCGACTATTATTCACATAGGTATAACAGTAATAACATTAAATTTTTCTCTTTATGATTTTTTCAAATGTACCAGTGGTATCTTTATAAAGTCAGAGGCACTTTAGAGATAAGTGACTGACTTATATTCCTGCATCCCCCTAGCTGGGGCAGAGGGCCTCCACAGATGTCCGCCATCCCGTTCGGTTCTGAGCGTCACGTTTTATTTCGCTCCAGATCTTCCCTACTTTCTTCGCCTCTGCGATGATTGTACACCGCCAGGTCTGCTTAGGGCGGCCACGTTTGCGCTTCCCTTGGGGGTTCCAATCCAGGGCTTGTCTCGGTATTGGTTTTCCTTCTTTCGAAGCATGTGGCCGATCCAGTTCCACTAGCGGCGTTTAATCTGCTGGTCGATTCGGGTCTCACCGCAGCGTTCCCACAGTTCTAAGTTCGAGATTTTCTCGGGCCAGTAAATATCGAGAATATGGCGAAGACAGCAGTTGTCTGCGACCTGGAGCCGGTGCGAAATGTCCTTGGTAACCTTCCACGTTTCACACCCGTACAGCAACACGGTTTTAACATTAGACCGGAATATCTTGAGCTTGACTCTCCTAGTCAGTTTCCGTGATTACGCAGCTGTGCGAAGGTCGCTTTTGCTTTGACGATCCTCGAAGTGATGTCCTCTTCTAGAGTTAGAGATAAGTGAATACTTATATTATTTTGGCTTATTTTCTTACTGCCAAATATTTTGTTAATGAGCTTGATTTCTCTACGATCGTACTGAATCTGCGTCCATGGGTCTATGAGAGTGAGGGAATAAAAGGTGCACCTGTGTTTGCGACTACATTTGTACACTATTGTATTTCCTGTGTAGATCTCAGTAGATCCCCGTTAAAATTGGCCGCCCTCCGTGATCGAAATACGGTCAGGAAATAATTATACTTAATTATTGCAACTTGTAGCAGCCCTGGACGGACATGGAAGATAAAAGATCGGAAACCGCTTGCAATAAGCTTCACACGACGACTACATATGGTAGGTATTCAAAATTGATATCCGTATTTAAAAATATTCATATCTGTACTCAAAAATAAAGAACTTCTTTGCAATATTCTTCTGATCTCTGTGGATGTTCTTTTGTAATCGGATATTATAAGGTAGCTTACTCTCTTTAACACGCAGTCAAGTGATTTGATACTTGTAGAGCGGTTTCAAAGGCTTGAAAAGTAACACATACGCGGTTTGTTGCGAAAGCGATGCAGTTCCTAACATATTCGTTGAAATAGTTAGTAACTAAAATAACTAATATTCCACCCTATAAATCCGATAACAATGTAATTCCTTATTATAAAAAAATTGCCAACTTCAGCAGTAATTTTTTTTTTAGAAGACTGAACCCTTCTAACTTATCTTGTTTTCACCCTTCGAACTTATCTTGTTTTCACGTAACTTACAATTTGTACTAGCAGTTGTACAGTTTAATGTTAACCAGTCTCTGATGATGGAGCTAGATGGAATAGTGAAAAACGGTCTACCGGGTAATCTCGACCATTAACTCTTAAGGGAGGAAGTCGGTTTTTTATGTATATTTATTTTTTAATTCTGTTATAATTACATGATAATGTAAAACAAAATGTGTTATTGAATTACAAAGTTGTCGTAGTAAGAATATTATGACGACGTACAGACAGACTTTGTGGTCAATTCTGACCACAATACTAAAACCTAAACTTAGTCATGTCTGTCCTTCTTGATGTAATTACATCAGCCAATTGGCTGATATAGAAAGAGACAGGTAGGACTACCTTAAAGTGTAACAACAAGGTCAGACAGAATAGACCACATAGATTTATCATAGGATTAACATGTGAACAACATTTTTATACGGTAGTTTGGTAGCATAAAAACTAACATAAAAAAAACGAAAACTACCAACGACGAAGCGACGTGATGAGCAAATTCGATCGGATTTGCCGCGTCATTGGTCGGCCGGATCGATTGCCGGTAATCGGTTTATAGCCGGACCGATATCGGGCGGAATGCAGTGTAAGCCAGACAACCGACCGGACAGGGCCGGACTAATAAGCGCTTGGTAACTGTTGTTCTGTCAACGCTGATGCAGCTTAATTATGCCACCTTTGGCGTTGTAGACAGTTACATATATTGGCGGTGGAGGTTCCTAATTTTTGACACCGAATAGGACGCGATTCGCTTTTCATTATGTTTATGTTTTTTAAAGTTAAAGACGTCACTCAATATGCTACTTACATAGGAGCCAATAATTTAAGATAAACAACTAGATATCTTCGTTAATGTCTCATAAATTTTTTGTTATAATTCGCAATGGACTATATTTTTGTATTTGTGACCGAAAAATTATGGTAGGCTCAGCACTTAGAATAAGAATAAGAAATTATTTTTTCAGCATTTGCATACTTTTACAATGTAAAATAACCAAATATAAAAAAAAAACAAAATGCTGAAATGGAATCCAGCTCAGCATAGCTGCAGACCAAAACAAATGGTCTGCAGCGCTAGTTTTAAGCTGGACCCGTGGTGTTCCAGATAGTAAATTACAGTAGGTATAAAATATAATTTCAAGTTACCTACTAATATTATATTTAATAATTTTGTGAGTACCTCAATCTATCAAGCTAATAGGCTAACAGTAAAAAGTGGGTGTATCCCTCTTCTGAGCGAATGGTTTTCCAAAGGTGATCTTAAAATACTTACAAAAATCAATATTTATATTATTTACAGAATTTTTCTATGTGACAAGTCTACTCTATTTCCTGATACTCCATTAAAAAAGCACTATACACATACATTATTCTGTTAAAAGTTTAAAGCGTTCCAATCCAATTCTTTGACCCATTAACCCAACGAGTCGTTTATAACACCTTCTTTATGAGTAAGTGCAATCTAAAGTGTGTTTTAAATTGAACACCGCAGGATGAATTTCCTGTATCTAGCGACTAAGTGTTATAACCGCCATCTAGCGGCAAAGTTCAATTAAGAGATCGTTCGGGCTGCCCACTTGACTACGACCGCGCTTCTGTACGCGAGCGTACTTGTGCAATAGAAATTGTGTAAGTACTTGTGGTGATTGGATGGAATGTAGGTACAGTCGAGTACAGTGGTATTCATGCTGATTCGATTACGGCTTTCTGCCCTTTCAGTGAGGTAAGCACGAACCTTTTTACGCGGCGTAACGCTAGCGACTCGCTAACAAAATCTATGTGATTTGACAGTTTGACGCTAGCGTTACGGACTATCGAGAGGTTCGTGCTCACCCCACTGGATATTAGTAGACTATGTCTATTGTAAATATTATAGACATAGCATAGACAATACATAAAATTCCTGATCTATATATATATAGAAGAAATGGATAAAAATTACCCGGGTGGGAATCGAATATTCCGCGTGTTTGTGTTTGATAACCACTGAGTGATTTTTATTGCATAGACAGTGCCCGACACAATGTCGGCTGAAATTAATTATGTTTTGGATTGAGCCGTGGAATCATATGAAGCTAAATCTACTGAAAAAGACGCTGGACTGGAATTGACTTTTTTTTTTTGTAAAGATCCTGGCATACCTAACTATAAATATTACTGATAATAGGTATATCGTAAATCACGAAAAAAATCACGGTTCAGATGCATGTGTTTTATTTTTTCGTGATTTACGACAATTTATCAGTAATATTTATAGTTAGGTATGCCTAGTAGCATTTTAGTAACATTTTATTTAAATCCTCATATTCATGACTATTTAACTGCCATAAGAATAATTTTGCCGACAGACGGTCAATATTACACCATCGTCATCATGGTGCTCCGTTTTACGCTGTCACCCGGTACCCAAGATTGATTTCAAATTGGTTTTGGTCACATTGTGTGGGCAGTCCCTACTATGGAAAAAAAGCCCTGTGCCGTAGCTCCAGGCCATTAGCATACAACTGCCAACTGCTGCCTTATCAATTGTAAAGTGTTAAAACGAACCGTTTGAGCTGACGAGGACGGCACTCAGAAATAACAGGGCAAGTGGCGGCTGTCGCCATCTGCCTTGCTGAGGGAGACTGTGGGGTAAGTGAGAGGAGATAGCGAGAATATTTATTCATGTAGAGAATACACATTGTTCTTGTTAGAATTAGATTTTTGTCAAATTTGGTACTTGATGATTTTTTTACTTGCACTGAAGCGTAATGTTTGACGTCACTCTCGGAGTTTCTATGAACTTTTAGAGCAAGATTGTTTGCATCAAAGACCTTTCATTGCGTCTTTGCCTTAGCTTGCACTGTGGAATTGACGACGCTATGTAGATAGAAAGAGCGACTTTACGCTTTTACAATGGAAACAATTCTGCATTAAAGGTTTATTTGATCTTTAGCACCTCTGCTTTGGTAGCGGTTAATTTCTCTCGCGCTTGTGCAGGTACCCAATAAGGGGATTAACCACAGAAAGTCACTCACAACTTGCACCAAATCTCCTTAATTTCACAATTTCAACGATAACGCCTGAACTAACTGGAAATTAACTGCGGCACGGACCTGTTTTCTGCTAAAACGGACGAGTTGTATGAATAAAACATTCCCTCAGCCCGCTAACTCCCACATGCCCTATTATACGTACTTACAGTTTCAGCGAGGATTACAACAGATAAGGTATTTAATTTTGATGTTGTCAGGCTTTTTAGTCCGGTCAAGTTAGGCATAAAAATAGTGGTCAAATAACAAAAATTCCAACAGAGCCAAATTTTTGTGGAGAGCTTGGGTTCACCACCAGAAAGAAATATTCAAAAGTCCCCATCGATCCCATGTGTGCTATAAAGTTATGTAATCTCTAACTGATTCTGTTATGATTCAGTTCTGAAATGTCTAACTTGACCGGACTACTTGGTATGTGTGGACCTTAACATTTTGTTGTACCTAGGTATAGTATAGAATATCTGAATATTAACATATCAAAATATTTCTAAATAAACACTTAATCGAGTTCTTCCAATGACTGATTTAGTATTTTAAATCACAAACGTAGGTTTTTATGCTTTTTCTATAAAACAAATTGGCATACCTATAAGTACTTACCACAGGCACAGATGCTTAAGCTACTGCGTTCATTCATCATAATTCCGTCGCCTCTAGGCTCGTATAATCCGTATAAACCGTCACAATGCTTCCTCCTGAAACGTAGCGAAGTGGACAAACTGTGTCATTGACCGACGTACCTATAGCCTTAATGTCGTACCCTGAACGACCATATGCGATATGGATTTAAAATGTACAGCTTGAATTCCAGGCTACTAAGGTAATATTAATGTAAAGGTAGTATAACTATAGCTAATATTAGGTTCAATACAATCTAATATTTTTTACTGGTAGGTAACTAACTAGGTAGCTTTTAAAAAGTATTATATTATTTATGTATGGTGTTTAGCGATAAGCAAGGTCTCTAATCTACACTCTCTATCTACGAGTAATACGAGATTGTGAGGAATAATGATAAAGATTTGTTTAGTAATTTATTATTTTTTTTCAAATTGTAAATACAATTAGCCAAGGATTATTAACGCTTGCTTTATAACATAATATTTAGGTTGGCATAAATACACCGTGAAGAAACAGTGTCTACATAGCGATGTATTGAAGCATACTTTCTGTACTCTTCATTGTTTGACACACACAATGCTATCAAATGTGGCAGCAGCGAACATTGGCGCCACAAATCATCGGCGGCCATTTTGATAACTGCCGCCATTTTGACGTGTCATTTTGATCTTTATTGAGCAGTTAAAGTGATGTAGGTAGAAGTGACATAAAATATTACTGTAAATAATTATGTTATAATAATATTTACCCATATTGTGTTGTTATTGTTAGTATTATTGTTGGCATTTATATTAAGGCGCTCCTATAGACGAATTTTAGGTATTTGAGGGGGTTGAGGTAGACGTAACTGCGGGGCGCCCCCCGCAACCAGCGCAATCTGCCGCGGACGTCCTTATTCTGTCGCCATCCGTATTCTGGTTGATTTCGGGATTAATTGCCGGGATTTTAATTTCTTTCCTGTATAATCTATTTTGTAACTGGGTTGCTTACTGCGTAAATTGTAAATATCATTTAAAAATTTACAGGGTGTAGGTGACAGCCAGGCAAATACTGAAATACTAGCGATCGCCCACGACTTCGTTCCCGTATACTTAAGAATTCCTGTTATTTACCTACATCATACAAAGAACGAACACACCCTCAAAGTTTCACGTCTCTATGATCAGCGGTTCAGGCTGTGCGTGATCCGTCAGTCATTTAGGACAAAGCATTTTATATGTATCTATAGTAGGGTTGCCATCATAACTTTGAAAACCAGGATTTAAAGAAGAAAAACCAGGACATTTCGATTAAAAGCCAAGACTATACATGTGCGAGCCCAGTGACAATACACTTGGAGAGAGTTAGTGGCATGCGAATTTAAAAACAAGGTCTTTAACACATTCAGTGCCGGCACCCTTATAAAATCTGCGGACAGCGAATACTCTAAAACTCAGGACGATACTTAAAAACTATCCAGGACACCCCAAAAAGCAGGACATGTCCTGGGAAAACAGGACGGTTGGCAAACCTAATCTATAGAGATTGACCAGATTTATCACTTGCACTGTCATTATTGTAGAATATAATTTTATTCTATTTCCGTCTACATACAAGATTTAAGTAAAATAAAGCAATCACAAGGCAAAACAATTCGTGGGTTAATTAATCACTTTAAGCAAGCTTTTAAGCACGTAGTAGGTATAGATATGGTCCGAAACGATGACCGAGTCACCGAACTTTTTGATAAGTGAAAGGTGAACGCTTGATACTACTCGTATTTAGTAAATTGAATCCATTAGTCATCGTTTCCGTGGTGTAGCGGTTATCACATCTGCCTAACACGCAGAAGGTCCCCGGTTCGATCCCGGGCGGAAACATACTTTTGTTACATTATAAATCGGTGACATCACATAATGTGTAAATAAAATATAGATACTAAAATATATATAGTATATACAGTTGATACTATTGAAATATCGTGTTTATTACCCGACTGCCAAAGAGGGAGGGTAATGTTGAGGGAGTGTGCGTGCGTGCGTTGTAAGTATGTATGTATGTCTGTGGCTCTGGCGTGCTCCTGCTGCTGTCGTGGGACCTGTAGCTAAACGGCTTGATGGATTTTGAATGAGGTATCGTTACACGGTGTTATTTTTATCATAAAAGTGGGATAAAGACATAATAATATTTTTTCTAAAAGGGAAGCGCTTTCCCTTTACAACAAAAATATGTATGCGGTATATTAGATTCATTTCAATCACGGGAGTAATTAATATAGGATACGTTTTTTCTCAAAATTCCCACGGGAACATGACCTTAATTCTGCGTGCAAAGCAACTCATGCTTAGCAAGCAAAATTGTAGAAACTTCGAGGGCGTGGCCTGGCATGCGGCGCGCGGCGCGGTGCGGAGGGGGATATGCTCGAGTATACAGCCCGAATGCATTCGGGCACACGCAGGGCACACGTTTGACGGTCGTCTCTACCAATAGCGATTTTTTCGATACAAAACATTCGTCGTCTGACGCGAAGTTAAAATCAGATTTCCCTGACTTATAAAAAGTATATGGAATAACTCGTTCTTTAACCCGACAACTGCGCGCCGCAAAGGAGTGGTATTGTCTTTAACAGCGTATGCTATGTATGTATGTATTATACGTTTGTATGTTCCTTTGAAGCACTACACGAACCAAACGCCTCACTGTCTGATTATACATATTTTGTATGACTCATACGTTTTCACGTCCGCCGACGCAAGTGTGTCACTGAAGACATGACGTTAAACGTGAAAATGCAATATGGCGACTACTGGACGCCATTTAAATGTAAAAATTAAAAAAATTAAAGTCGACAAACTATATCGACTGGGGGGGGGGTCATGAATGACCCCCCCCTATTAAAAATAATTTAAGATTTTTCGATAACCATTTTGTATCTATATCGAGGGTTGCCATTCTCATAACTTTGAAAACTTAGTTTTAAGACAAGCATGACAAACCTTTCGATTAAAAGCCAATACATGTCGAGCCAGTGACAATTCTTGGAGGAGCATAGCATGCGACAAAAAGTCTTAAAATAAATAAAAACACATTCAATGCCGGCACCCTTAAAAAATCTGCGGAAGCGAAAAAATTCAGGCCCGACTTAAAAACTATCCAGGACGTACCCCAAAAAGAACCAAACTATGTATATAATAATAATAAAAAAACTGAAAAGATGAAAACAAGCACTTGGCAACCCTAATCTATAGATGTCCAGTGGTCTAGAATTCTATATTGTAGAATATAATTTTATTATGTTAATAAAATTTAAGAAAATAAAATCACAAGGCAAAACAATTCGTGGGTTAATAATCACTTTAATGATGTAATATAACAACTGAACAGTCGGGATCCAGTAACCGACAGCCAAGCTATTTTGAATATTTCAATGGTGAACGCTCCTGGCTGTTCAGTTGTTATACAGATTTAGCATTTTGGAATATCCAAACATGAATTATAGAATTCCTGACATCTATAAGTTTATATTAGTATATACAGTTTGGTTCTTTTTTACTATTGAAATATCGTGTTTATTTTTCTAAACACACACGCTTAACACACACGGTGTTATTACAAAACAATTAGACGTTAAAACGTATTTAGGCGTCAGCTAGAGTGAGACGCTGTATAGACAAGGTTTGAATATAGTCAAATAAAAAGGGTAGTTTTCAAGATGGTTTTAAGCCTGATTAACGTCAAATTTCTGATATTTTGTTTGACTTTTTTCAATAAGGTTTCCATAGCAACAAAACAGGGCAAACGAGGGATTATAGTAGCAATATCTTGCAGAGCTTTTGGAATATCTGAACCTGAACTATAATTTAGTACTTTTACTATATCATAGAATAGATTACGCTAACGTATCACCGCCACTCTGCGAGTGTATGACGAACCCGCCAATGAATTTTGCACCCATTTTTTAATCAAGTAACCCTTCTTATATATATTATTATACGTCATGTTCTTGTTTCATAATATCTAACACACGCATATCGGTTATACAGATATCAGTATACCTGCCCACAACAATTTACCCTGAAATAGATTAGTTACAATCATGCCTGGTATCCTCAACTAAGTATGTGACAATGTGAAAAATATTTTCAAATATGTTTTTTTATTACCTGACAAGCAATGATTACAAAATAAAACCTCATTGCTGACAAAGGAACTTTTTTCACTTCATCGTTAATCAGTTTATGTTAAAAAACGGTGTTTCAAACATATGTGACGTAATTTAAATAATTATTAGTTATTATTACTGGTATCACATTAAGAGAAATATTACACAATCAAATTTTGTTTGAGAATTTCTTTAATATTTACAAAAGATATGCATAGAAAGGAACGTTCAGGAATGAACGAAACGCAGATGAACGAATATTTCTTCCAAACATGATTTTAACAAGGCATAGTCCTAAATATGTTTAGTAATAGAGGGTCTTTAGATGGTGCTTAAAACGTTAGGCATTATCTAGAAAAACTCGTGTTAGATCTGTGTCATATTGCTTAGCGTTTCTTTTGTAATGAGGTCGCGTTTTCACCAGGGAACATTTGTTCCGCGACTTCGTCGCTCGACATGAAATTAATGTGCCCAGCGCGATTGTCGCCGGACATCGGGCGATTTACTTACGGGTTGCACAACTGGTCGTTAGTCGATGATATGCAAGTGTCGAAACACGCGACCATCGTGTCCCTTAATAGTCGCCTACAGGCTTTGAGCAGTCAGAACGTATGTCGCTTTGTGATCTGAAAATCACAGTAGTGTAGTGGTGGCACAGAACAACACCATCTCCTTCAAATTTTACAGCAACTAATACGTGAATGTCGAGCGATAAGACTGCGACATGTCGCCTAATTAAAACGCAGCTTTGTACTAATTATTTGAATATTTGTTTCCATGGCAATAACAAAGAATATTGTCAAATTGTTTTTTTTTTATTAGCTGACAAAGGAACAAATTCGCTCTGTTTTCACTTTACTTCACTTTACAGCTAAGCTAGCTGTTAAAAAAAGGTGTTTCGCACATGAGTCATATAATATAAATTCTTATTACTTAATATTACTGGTATATATTAACAGAAAAAATACTAAATCAAATTTTATTTCAGTTTATTTTTAATATTCATAAAAGTATGCATGGAAAGGAACGGTAATGAGTGAATGGAACGAATGTTCCTTCTCAACATGATTTTAGGCCCGGTTGTTTGGTAGATTTAACTATAATTATTTCAACAATTTGTCAGTTCAACCAATAGTTGTAACGGAAACACGTTGTTCGAAATATTATTTGATATAATAAGATTGTAATTGTATATAAATTTAACAAAAAATCTGAATCTGTGACGTATTTTTACCAATAGTAAGCTTGACTACAGATTAAACAACTGGGCCTTTTATATGACAAATGTCATATCAATACTGTCAATTCTGACCTTCACACCTATCTCTCTCCGTTCTTAGCATAAATGGCTGAGAGAGAATGGGACAGGTAGGACAAATTTTATGTTTAGGTTTATGTGCCACAGTCAGAATCGAATGGGTCTTAAATGTGTTTTCTATAGAAGTTGTTGAAACGTTAGACCTTGTCTCACAAAACGGGTGTTTAGACATTGCTTCGCGATTCTTTTGTAATAACACCGACACAATCTGACCAGAAGAAATGTCTATAAATAACTTAAAACTACGTTATATCTACTATTTCAGAATATTTTTAATATTTATAAAAAAAACCCTAGCCCAAAACGATAATAAAATTACAAAAATAAACATTTTTACAACAAGGATCGCTTGATTACAGATATTGTTATAAAAATAACTGAACCGGGCGTTCTTAATTCAGACCTTTGTTCAAAATTTCTAAATTAACTCCAATTCAAATAAGAGTACCTACAATATTAAACAACTCTTTATTTATTTAAAAAAAAAAATAAACGAAAACTTTCCATTTTTAAAAATTAGATAGATAAAAAAATAATACGTATTATTGTGATGTTTTAGTGGTTGTCCTTCTAAGATAATGCATTATTTTAATACAATAACGTCATGGAGTTTACGTAGACTAGTCATATCTAATAATATATACATACATTATAATCACGCCTTTATCCCCCACAGGGCAGGCAGAGCACCAAGGGCCGGTAGAACCACATGGTGCCACTTCTGACCAGTTTTGAGGGTATAGCTGAGATGCACAAGGAAGGGAAGCAGCTGTAGTATTACTACTCGTATGTATATTTTTTTCACTCCCAGAGCAGCATAGAAGAGTAAGAGAGATATATCTAATAATAACTACGAAAAATCTTTAATTACGATGAACAATGGCAATGCACGCTAGATAATGGAACAATTCCACATCTAAACATACAAATGCGCGCAGTCGGGTGGTTGTCGAGTATTGTACCGGTTATTATTAATTCCATTGTTCTGCACAAACTAACGTGCTGTTAAAATTGGATTCAGAGACCACTGTGTTATCTAGAAAACTCACTATGGAGGTAGAGGTGTAGATTCATTTAATTACGTAATTCTTTATACGTTGTAGCAATTATAGCTCACAATTTCATCTGGAAATCCTGTTATTCTCAGTCCCGAGGAAACTCTGGGGAACCTCTCTAAGGGATACCACAGTTCCCAGTTAGCCCAACAGTTTCGGTTCATTGTCTGTTAGTCACTCAATCAGTCGAATTGTAAGCAGAGTTCCATGTTACTTCATTGAAGGAGAAGTGTAAATGCTTCAAAATATCAGGAACATAAATATCTCATCCACAATGGTCTGCTTGCATACTAACGTACAAGACTGGCGCAAACCTACCAACCCATTGACCAGCTTGCTGGGCTTATGGTCTGAGACCCCAGGCATATGGGTGAGCACACGAGAGGCGTGGACCACATACCAATTATGATTTAATTAAATTGACTTGTGATCTGAGTTAAGTGCACCTATCAGCACAACCCTTTTATATATAACACTAGTGATCAAACCCGACTTCGCACGGGTACAATGTTGATACTAGTATATATATAAACCTTCCTAATCAAAATCCGTTGAGTAGTTTTAAAGATCTAAGCATACATAGGGACAAACAGACAACGGAAAGCGACACTTTTTTAATATTATATATCTAGGTATAACATAACAAGTAGGTACCTAACTACTTAACTATACTTTAGTAAAATAGTTCGATTCATCTGGAAGAAGGAAATGGACTCGAACAGCAGCTTTGCAGGTATTTCCAATTAAAACCCGCCTCGTAAGCGAGGCTGCATCCGGGGCATAAGCAAGGGCATAAGCGGAGCGGGTGGCGAATAAAGTCCTGCTTTGGCCTTAGTCAAGTTTTAGTACATACTTTGGCCGCGTGGTGCCGGCAAAGTAGAATTCGTACCACCCCATGTCTGCCCGTGGGTATCGTACGAGGCGATTAAGGGTTTCCGAGAGGTGGGCAGCAGCGCCTCCCATGCTGATAACATAGTCTGAAAATCACACTGCGGTCACCAACCCGCCTGCCTAGCGTGGTGACTAAAACCCCCCTGTGGCAGTAGCCTTGTGGCGTGCCCTTGGGGAGGCTACGTCTAGCAGTGGACTGCAATAGGCTGAAGAAGAAGAAGAAGTACATACTTGGGTAGAATTCAGAGGAATTTGCGTCCCGAACGCGATGAGCTAGCAACTTGTCACTGGCTTTTAACATCTGACCCCGCTATGTTAAATGTAGCTGTAAGGATCTCCTTTGTTATTCTGCAGTTCTCGCTCCCCAATTTGGGAACTTAGCCGTATGTTCTGTATATGTATATACTTAGATGGTAGTATATTGGCTGGCCAACCATTCGGTATATGGAAGGTATCAAGGTAAATATCCGAGTATCACAATTTACTTACAAAGATCGTTAAACCTTTACGATAACGTAAGTAACAAGCAAAAACTAAACTACGACTAAAGTATAAGAAGACATAAAAATATTTTTCTAAAGAAACTCTTTTGTAAACAATTCAGTACTTCTGAAGTTCCGAACGCTCCTGGCTTTTCCAGTCTCACCTTAAGCATTGAGAAAGTCTTCCCTCGCTAATAGGATAAAGTTCTAGCAGAAAACTACGTCCAATAAAGGACAGGGCCGTATGCAGGATTCAAAGAATGCCACCGTTAATGGATTTAGTGTGGGACATATTGAATTTAACTGCATTTAGAAGACAGTTCAATTTACCACCGTTTTATTTAAAATTGATTTCAAGAAATTCTTTCTTAGTGTTCAACTACACTACCCAAGGAGTTTTTTTGTTATTATACCAATAATACTAGCTTCCTATGCTCAGTGTTCTCTGTCAGTCACACACCATGGTAGAGACTTATATGACATATTTCATGTGAAAATAGCGTAAAATTATTAACACAGATTACATTTAACGCAATATTGCCTAAAGAGAATCTAAACACTGAAATATTCAGACAATCACTGCGAAAATCGCGTGGGTTCGTAATAATTAACAGAATAATACGATATTTGCTGATCGCATCCAATAGATAATCAACTCAACACGTGATTTATATTGTGAAAATTATAATATTATTTCGGTTCAATTTATGCATAATTTAATCTACTGGAAATAATAACCTTTGCCTACTTATATGAAACTCACTGATTTCAATTTGGGTAAACGATTATTTTAACTCAATTAATTACTTTAATAATAACTTTTGAAAGTGGATAATAATAATAATAAAATTATTCAAACACGTTCAAAACATTAACCTACTAGTCCCACAATAAAATCCCAGATCTT
Organism: Carposina sasakii; assembly: GCA_014607495.2. Classification (NCBI taxonomy): domain Eukaryota; kingdom Metazoa; phylum Arthropoda; class Insecta; order Lepidoptera; family Carposinidae; genus Carposina; species Carposina sasakii. The sequence goes on from CP053150.1 coordinate 2,542,677, forward strand.
ACTCGTAGGTCTAGTTAATAAATACATATATGTATATGTATATAGATATATACATACATAACATACACGGCGTTCTCGAAATGGGGTAGCCAACTTAAGGAACATAAAGGAGATGTTCAGCATACGAGTACCACAACCAGCTCAAGTAGCATGACCTACGAAACATAGGATAAACTAATGTATCGACATTAAGCCTGCAAAATACGATAAATATTGCCGCCATGTTGAATTTCATATAGAGACGATACGATATCGTACGATACGATATCCACGATGCGTGGTCATGCTAGGGGAGCAGGTTTAACATAGCGCGGGAACAGGTGTTAGTGATCAGTGGGAAGGCCACCCGCGAGGTGGACGGATGACCTGGCCAAGGTTGCGGGCGTCGGTTAGATGCAGGCTGCTTCCGACCGGTCGGAGTGGAGGTTGTTGGGGGAGGCCTATGTCCAACAGTGGACTTCTCAGGGCTGTAAATGATGATCAGTGACAAGTTGCCAGCTTATCGCCTGAGATAATGTCCGAGATTAATTATTATTATGAAGAGACTTACTTACTCACTCTCACAGTACACGCATATCCCTCTCTCACACAGTCCTTCCGACTTTTATCACCTTTATAGGATCTTTTATAAGGATTGATTTCCACCAGGCTGGCACTTAAAAAATGACTATAACAAAATATACAAAGTAGATAAATAGCCGATAATGTATACTATACATATAGGTACATACATTACCGTAGCGGAATATTTTCATTTTAATTAATCTCAGTCAAAGCAGGTTGCGTTCAAAGCGATTTCGACCAGATTCGGGATCGGCAACTTCATTAATCCCCCTCCATTAGTCGTCGCTCGGTTTTTTAGCTTTATCAATACCGATTGGAATCGGTTTATCGTATCCGTCTGTCGCTTTGGCGGCTACGGTTTTTAAGTGGTACCTAACTTCAGTTGGTCTGATTGAAATAGGCTGTACACGTATTACTATTTTAGGTTAGACTTTCTATGTGTAATTTATATAATTATATGATTTCGTCCACGTGAACTTCATAATTGTTGTTATTTCCCGTTTTTGAGAGAATTTGGGAAATCCCTTTTTAGTGGACAAATACGTTAAAAAAGGGATCTACGATCCAAATATAACGTTTCTAGCTTCATAGGGTATGACTACATATAGGTAAAACTAAGCTTTGAAGAATCAGATAGGACCATGGTCAGGACATGTTACTTTATATATAAAGATATGATAAATTGCTATGGAAATTCCTATGTATCAACTTAAAATAACTCTATGTAGAGTTAAGACGGATATTTTTATCTTAAACTTTTCTAATCACGTATAGGTCAAAGACACACAACAGCAGATCTATTTATTCTGTTTAAAACCTGCCATGCCCAAAAAGTACAAATCACTAATACAAATGTAGATAATCTAATATCTCATATCTAATATCTAATAGCTCAGTGGTAAGAGCACTGACACGGGGAATGGGGTCGTGGGTTCGATTCCCACCCGGGTGAGGAATTTTTTCCATTTCTTTATTAATAATTTTATAATCTAATATTCGTCTTATAGCGGAATGTGAAGTAAGACTCTGACTTGAGATTAACCTACTTCAGACTAAAAGCTAAGAAATTAGCATAAACAGCCAGACTGGCTGTATGCAGTAGAACTTTGTATACCGTTTGTGAAATGCATATTCATTGCCTCGCCTGTTGGAAAAAGGGGAAACTTAACCGTATTCTTCGGATTTCGTTTAATAACAGATTTCAGCCAAGTAGATTTATTTATTACCTGAAACAAAGAAATAAATTTATTATTAAATGCTGTAAAAATTTAGCAAACTCAAATTTGTCCTGAACGAGAAGGAATACTTATACAAATTTACCAACCAACGCATTGTGCGAGGAACAGACATAAATAATGAAAGGTCACTAAACGAGATTTGTCGTGCTCGGTGAACAGACTGTAATAACAACATATAATAACTAGGTCTAGATATCTAATTACCAATTATGTGATAAAGTACTTCATATTAGTTAGGTACACTTGTTTTTTGGCTATAAGGTTATTAGCAGTGCTCATCATCTTCCTGCCCTTATCTAATGATAATAATACCTAATAATATAATAATGGATGCTTTAGAAACTCATATTGCTGGAGAAATGGCGTTTATTTTTATGGCCGGCTGCCTGCCAACCTATCTATCAAAAATATTTTAGAAAGTTGAACAGCTGGCGGCAGTGCCCTACAATAATAATACCTACAAGTAAAATGGAATATCTCGGTTGTGTATAGAGATTAAATTTGCTTTTCTCGGATACTAATGCATTCTGACTCGCAATCACAATTGTATAGCAAACCTACCAATTTAATATAACTGATGTAAGAGGGACTGAACCCATATTACTATCTCCAGACTAGAATTTTATTATCACAATATTTGTGTAGGTACCTTTCAATATAAAATCCACTTTTATTATTCGATTCGCTTATTTGAATCAGACGAACCATACTACAAATAAAAAATTAAAATAATATAACGAAATTAAAATCAAAACAAACATGGGCGATTTATAGTCTCTCGTGTCTAGGTGATAAGCTACAATAATACTATCGATTATATTTGTGTTTATTACTTATTGATTTCGGTTAGATACGACCGACGTAATGTAGTACATACTGTAAGTATAACACACACAGAAGTGTGTCTATTATTAGGCTACCTAGAACTTTTTCATACGTCTTTCGTATTACGTATTTCATTTCACTGTCTCATGAGGAGATCCCGCAGCCACGTTTAAATAGCGGGGATAGATGTAAATAATCACTGACAAGTTTCATGCTTATCGTCTGAAAGAATGCCCGAGTTCCTTAGTCGGCTCTTGCGACATGCACGGAAGGAAGGAGATGCAGCTGATGTATTCTATAGCGATCTTCACAGGAAAATATAACAGTAACAAATAGACAGACGCGACAAAACTATTACTAGGTACTTATGTACGTATTACTTTACCTAATATGAAGCTTCAGTATATACAGGATGTTTTTTCGTTGCCACCCTTAACGAAGGGTACGTGCTCTATACATCGAATACGAGTAAAGTAAGTTTATGCCAAAAAAAAATGCTGGGAAACGATGTAAATTTTTTTGAAAATTTTTTTTTATTACTTGATTGGGCGAAATTTATAGTGTCCAATGTTTATGCTAGTTTTTTCATAGTCGGATATTAATTATTTCTCGTGAAAAAATCTTGCTACACGCGTCAATGTGCATTTATGCAGAAAAACGCAGTCTATTTTCTCAACTTTGGACCCAAATATTTTGGTCAGGTATGCTTCCACGGAGAAAAATGATCGTGATGATGAGGAGATTCCGTAGTTTTCGGGAACATTGACGACCAAAAATCATTCTGTATAGTATAGAAATAATACGACAGAATCTGCTTCAAAATACATTGTTTCATGGGTATTAGTTGTACGCCTATCTTTTCTGGGCACTTCTTTCTTACTATTGTAGCATCACCGGGATTGGCCCACCACTCAATACCGCCTCTGCAACTCCTGTGAGCCAGGATCAACAGAGGCGACCAGAACAATGCATAACAAAGCATAGAAAATCCCGGGGACCTAACTAGCGACTATAAAGCATTATAACTAATAGAAAAACAGAATGTGAAGTATGAAGATAGATACACTTAATATTAAATTAAATTAACTATTGTAGCATCAGCAGAGAGAGACTTTTTTATGCACCACCCTGCAACGTTGCAGTATGGCCATGAAAAGAGAGTTGAGGTTTTTTGAAACACTGCTATTGTAGGTATATTGCGTGTTTATGTGTTAGAGCACTACACATTTCTTTTAAATGTACCATAATGTAAGACTCTTGAGATATATTATATAGGATGTAACAGAAGGGGTATGTTAAGCAAAAAACTATATAAATAGCCCACTATACAGAACCTATTTCCAAAATTTGAGACTCGACATCATATGTTTATTTATCAAGATTGTATGAACATTGCTGAGTTGTTTAGAAATTCTCCATACTATCTGGAAAAGTAAGTATGAGATTTTAAGTTTGAATTTTTGTGGGTAGGTTCCTTTTAGTGGTCTATTTACATAGCTTTTCGCTTAACATACTCCTTTTGTTACCCTGTATACTAGTGGACGCCCAAGTGATGGCAATAATAAAGTAGCCAAACCCATTCAGTACTAATTAATTAATACTGCACATCTGTTTGCAACCAGAATTACATCAGCGACAGAACTTCCTACTTCCTAGCCCCACCTGTATGTAGACGTTTCCTACAACATGCAACCGACAGAATAATATAGTCCTAGTCGTATTGCATTAGGTTCGCGAATGGCTTGGCAGGCGTGTTTATTTACAGAAACTTGGCGGCCCAACTTGTTTACTAATGCCTGTAGTGAATTAGTTGAACTCCGCTGAAATCTTTAAGGTTAGGTGAAGGATGCACTTAGCTCTAGTTCTCTTGTGAAACAGAGATAGCTGTATTTGAATAATGTTGGAGTGGAAGGACACTTCTGCGCTATCTTTTTATAGTTTCGTGGTTTATTCACCTTTTGCAAAGTACGTCGGCCAACGTATTTGTATTTAGTTTGGACGTTAGTCTAGTGTTACATTTTAAATTGTTTTGAGAAGCACTCCACAAAACACAAGAATGTATGTTCATACAATCTTGTCTCAGATGTATTCCTGAGTAGGTTAGACATTCTCCATCCAACGATCTGGAAATAAAAGGTGACTGGGAAAAGAATACTCTGTATAATATAGGTATAACATAACCAAAAGTAATTTTTTAAGACTGGAATTAAAATTTATACTTAACAAAAGATACTGGGTTCGAATTCCACTAGAGGCGACCCTTGGCTATAACATTAAACTTCCATAATTTTATTTAGGAGCTCTTGTGCATTTACCTTTATATCCGGCAGCGTGTTACTGAGCGGCGCGGCAACGGTGCCACACACAATGCACTAAAATAAAGAGCATATTATATTACTGGAGGTAATGGCAACTCCATCTGATTCTCTATACTACAATTAACTTTATTAAAAAATAAAACCGACTTCAAATGCGTGAACACAAAAAAAAACTAAAAATTAAAAAAAGTTCATCCCCAATTTTCCACCCTTGGGGGTTGTTTTTTTATTTTTAAATTTAAATGGGACCACCCTTGAGGTATTACCTATACGCCGAAAAAAGATTTGTTCAAATCGGTTCATAATTGGCGGAGTTATCGCGTAACAAACATAGAAAAACATACGGGTCGAATTGAGAACCTCCTTTTTTTGAAGTCGGTTGAAAAGAGGCTAATCATCTTACTATAATATTATTTTCTCATTGAATTTTTCGAGAAAATTACGATTAGGTACCTTATAAATGTTAAAGGCCTTCTCAATGCCTTCTCAGGAAAATAATTTGTTCTTTGCGACGTTTGAGACGGTGTCTTGTGTCACTCTTTAGTGACAGATGCTCCGGGGTAGTGACAGAAAAGGGTCTAAATAAAAGTGATATAATACCTTTGAAAGTACCTTAAACATCTGTTTTATTAAATTTTAGGTTGATGAAACAGTTTTTTCAGTGAATCGGTGATGGAGACAGTAATTAAGTAGGCTGTGCTATTATTTAGCCAATTTAATGAGTGCTTAAGTATAAACAAAAATTCTCTAGTAGCTAAATAGATCTAAGCAAATATAGGGACACACCGACAGCGAAAAGCAACTTCGTTAAACGTAGTGACGATGTAGGTAAAGATAATTTAATTAAAAATTGTGTAATTAAGAAGAAAAATTACTATAACATATATTAAATTTTTTACCCCAGCATAATAACCCGCAATTAATTATAATCACAACGTTTACACAAACGTAATGCAGATATTGTATCTAACGACCTCTATGTAGCTATTGTGAGCAGACGCCATTCTGTGCATCACACACTGCAGTTAGAAACTAAGCACAACTTGTAATAAGGTTGTGCTCCCACTGTTCAGAATGGTAAATTCAGATCGGCAGATGTTAAAGTGCCATTATTAATTTCGAATGTATGTAAAGAGGCGTGTGAGCAGGATATCATTGATTACATTAAGGATAAGACGGGTGAATCTGTATCTTTAAAAAAGATAAACATGAAAAAAACCAGAATGTATAACGCTTACAAGCTATATGTATCTAAGTTAAAAATAGACCTTTTTCTGGATGATAATCTATGGCCTAGCGGTATAACGTTTAGGCGTTTTGTGCATTATCTGTATAAGTCGGAAGCAAACACGTAAATATTCTTTCTATTATGGATGTATGGCCAAAACGATGTAATTTAACTTTATTGAGCTTTAATTGTTTTTTTATGAATAGATCTTTTAAAGATCTACAAAATTTATGTAAAAAATCAGATATAGTGGCTCTCCAGGAAACGTGTCTGCTTCCACATGATATACCATTGTTAGGAACTATTTCGGATGATTTTGATTATACAGGAAAGTCGGCAGTGGACACGTCAAATGGTCCACTAATCGGTAGACCTTATGGTGGAGTGGCGTTACTTTGGAGAAAGGGCATTTTTGATAAAATAGATTTAATCAAATGTGATAGTGTGCGCCTAGTATCAATAAAAGCTACTGTCGGACCGCGCTCCTTTCTTGTGTTCTCAGTTTATATGCCAACTGACTCCCAAGCCAATCTACCATTATTTACAGAAATATTAGGAGAAATTAGTGCGATTGTTGAAAGCGAAAATGTGGAGAGTGTTTATATTTTGGGAGATTTTAATGCTCACCCATACGAATTGTTTTATAATGAACTCATGAGCTTTTGTGTTGACTGTAGCTGGTTGTGCGCGGATGTGGAAAAGCTAGGTCTACAAGGTAATGTCTACACCTATGTAAGTGCAGCGCACAAATGTAGGAGATGGCTTGATCACTGCTTGGTTTCCGATTCTGCCTGGCAATCTGTACTTCACATAGAGGTTCTGGAGGATTTTTTTGTATCCGATCACTTACCGCTAATGATTACATGTGACATAAGTATTATTAGACCAAGGTTGATGTCATGTGGTCCGTGGCGGCATAGCTCTGTTCTTTGGGGTGAAAGGGATGAATCTCAAATAGCTAAATACCTTGAATTGTGTAATACTGGGCTTCGTGACATTGATTTTCCCTCTGATTTTGTGGAGTGCAGTCGTGGGTCGTGTAGGTTAGAGAGGCACAGGAATATTATTGATACTATATATCAAAATATTATAAACATCCTTAGCGATGCCGCTAGTAGGACTGGGGGAAAAAACTGTAAAAAGAGGTCAAACGGGAGTAGGCACTTATGTGGGTGGAACAAGTATGTTAGAGAGTCTCATAGGGTGGCCAGGCTTGACTATCAGATGTGGTTGTCTTACAATCGACCAATGGTAGGTAGAATATATGAGCAGATGAATGAATCTAGAAAGGTGTTTAAGGCCCGCTTAAAGTGGTGTCAGAGAAACCAAGAAAAACTAAAAATGGACATTCTAGCAAAACATAGACTTGATAAAAACTTTGGTTGCTTCTGGAGGGCAACAAGGAAATTTGGTGTCAAGCCTGGCCTTCCTGTTAGTGTAGATGGTACCAGTGTACCGGAGCAAATTGCCAACATATTCAGGGACCATTTCCTAGTAAAATCTCCATTAGGCCCGTCAGTATCGGCTGCTGATATAACTGAACCCAAATGTCAGGGTGTGGCACCACTAACGCTAATTACTGCCAAACAAATAAAGTGTGCACTAAAGAGCATGAGTGGTGGCAAGTCTCCTGGACATGACAGCATTAGCGTGGAACACTTGAGAAATGCGGGGGTCCACCTTCCGAGGGCGCTCGCTCTGCTCTTTACGATGTGCATCAGTCACTCGTATTTACCACATGAGCTGTTGAAAACCATCGTTGTGCCCATCGTGAAGAACAGGACGGGCGACATTTCGGATAGGGCAAATTATCGCCCTATTTCTCTAGCTACCATAACAGCTAAGGTTCTGGACAGTGTGCTCAACTGTCAACTAGCGCAATTTGCGAATATCCACGATGCACAATTTGGCTTTAGATCCGGGCTATCCACGGAAAGCGCAATTATGAGCTTAAAGCATACTGTCCAGTACTATACTGATCGACGTACACCGGTATATGCCTGTTTTCTCGACCTCTCAAAAGCCTTTGATCTGGTGTCGTATGACATACTTTGGAAAAAGTTGGGAGACAGGGGTATGCCGGCTGAACTTCTTAGCATTTTAAGATATTGGTACACTAACCAAACAAATTATGTAAAATGGGCAGATTCTTCGTCTGACGTGTATAGGTTGGAATGTGGGGTGAGGCAGGGTGGCTTAACGTCTCCCACACTCTTCAACATATACATAAACGACCTCATCGAGGGATTGAGCAGCATGCGTGTCGGCTGCCGAATTGATGGAATTAGTATCAATAGTATTAGCTACGCAGACGACATGGTGTTGCTCAGCCCTTCGGCGGGTGGCCTTAAAGAGATGCTAAGTTTTTGTGAAACCTTTGCCACAAACCATGGCCTCACTTATAATGTGGCAAAAACGGAGTTCATGGTTTTTGGGGCCGTCGGTAGAGTGATCCCTAACAGTGACATAAATATTACGCTCAATGGTAAGCGTATTAATAAAGTCAGTAAATTTAAATATCTGGGGCACATTATTGCCGACGACCTCAAAGACGATGAAGATATAGAGAGGGAACGTAGAGCTCTGGCGGTTAGAGGTAACATGCTGACTCGCAGATTTTCTAGATGTAGCAATCAGGTAAAAGTAACCCTTTTTAAAGCATATTGCCAAAACATGTACACGGGAAATCTGTGGGTCGGTTATACCAAAAAATCGCTAGACACCTTGCGGGTCCAATATAATAATATATTTAGGATGATGTTGCGACTGCCGCGATTCTGTAGTGCGTCAGCGATGTTTGCTGAGCATCATACTGATGGATTTGCGGCCATAATTCGTAAGAAGACCACATCGCTGATTCGCAGGGTGAGGGGCAGTCACAACAGCATCCTACAAACAATAGCGGATAGATACACGTCGCCGCTATGGAGGAGTCTGATACGGAGGGTTATTGTGGAGGCTTCAACGCCACTCTGATGGCCCTCGGTGCCAGGCCCTCAAACAAGTGTTCTAAATATCTGTGTGCATTAATACTAACATAGTTTTTCCATAAGTTCCGTTTTTTCTTTTTATTAATACTAACACAATATGGACTAGCGAAATTTTTGTAGTCTGAAATAAAAACAATTATTATTATTATTATTATTACAACTCCAGACAAATGAGTTCTGTGCACTTCGAGACGTATTTACGGCAATATGCATAACCGCTACTCTCCTAGTTTGACTTTGCACTCGTATTTGGGAGACTCTGCATAATATTCTATTGTAATTATTCATCGGCGACTTTGGCGACTTCATTAGTTATTTAGAGGTAACTCTATGTCATGTGCTGATGCGCGACTTTGCTGGAATATATCAGCTGAATCTTTTTCCGTCTAGGTTGTAAGAGTCTACTGAGGACTTTGGACGTTCTCTCAGGCGATAAGTTTCTATTTATAATACAAGGATAGCATTTCGGATTTAGACGTTCCTTAGACAAACAGGAAGACTAAAAAAGAAAGATGTTTTTGACCAAATTGAATAATATACGAGTATTTTTGTAAAAAAGATACGATCTATAATTTTCGATTTTGATGAGATCCCTTTAAATCTGAATCACATTTTAGATCATAACTGTAGCTTAAAACCAACCATGTGGCAAATATTAAAAATCATATTTAAATACACTTAACTCTTTTTCCTTTCAACGAAAATGTAAAATATTTTCCAGGTTTATTTTCATGTTAATGCTCGACCAAATAATTCGCAATGTGGCAACCCTGGGGCCACGCTTTGTGCAATCAGACTTCACTAAGTAGTTTCAGACTTCAGGTTATTTTATTGTAGTTTTAAACTTACTCAACTATAATAAATATTTGAGGTAAGAAGCGCAATGTAGTATTAAATTTTTTTTTCTCAATATTTTGAAGGTAATGTGTACACCAGTAATTAACCTACTCAAGAACTCAGGGCGTATTCTTAGGCAATAATCTAGCAATGTGGCACTGGGGTTCAATTTTTGAAAAGTTGGAACGAAGCCAAAACAGAACCGTTGTAGACGCTCAGAACAAAGCAATAATGACTTTACGGTGACGTAATTAGACATATTTCAGCACGAGACAGATATTTGTTTTTATTCTGTCATACTCGCGACCGATGTGTGCTAAATTACGTGTATACCTTATTACTCAAGCGGTAAGTATATATTGCTTCGCACCGCGTTTCGTTAACGATTCGTTAGTGGTTGCGTTTCGGCTCAAAAATTTTCCAGAATTGCCCCCCTGATCTTTTATACATCTGGCTCTAATATGCTAAATCTACAGCCACATTTAGAATAGCAGGGGGCCAGATGTGAGAAATCTCTTTCGTGTTCCTGCAGTTCTAGTCACCCCATTTTGTGAACATGCAGTCGTGTCTATCCAACTGAGTTATAGCAATGGTTCACAAACTTTTATGAGACTACACATCTTCTTCTTCTTCTTTTTCAGCCTATTGCAGTCCACTGCTGGATGTAGGCCTCTCCCAGGGCACGCCACAAGGCTACTACCACAGAGGGGTTTTGCCCATAGTCACCACGCTGGGCAGGCGGGTTAGTGACCGCAGTATGATTTTCGGACTATGTTGTCAGTATGGGAGGCGCTGCTGCCCACCTCCCGGAAATCCTTAATCACCTCGTGGGCAAGCAAGGGTGGTACAAACTCTACTCTGCCGGCACCACGCGGCTACACATCAGAATGATGTAAAAGTCCCAATCGTACTTGAAGTACCTCCTCGAGAAACTAAGTGAAGTACTCGCAAGTAATTACAAACTTAAGTTATTGAATTAAGCAAGTCTTGAGTAGCACTTATCTCGTTGGGACCCATTAGAGTTTGTGTCCACCGCGCTAATTGCTACTTGAATAAATTTGCCTTGAGTATCCTGATTTTTGGAGCTATTAAAATACAATTTTATAGTAAGACTAGCTGTTGCCCGCGACTTCGTCCGCGTCAACAAACAGAATAAAATATTTTAAAGTACTTCTGCGTAAATTATATTTTTTGTTTTATTTTCTTGTGGCAGAAGAACATACTGATTTTCTCCGCAACCCGATCTTGACAACGCGACATATAATTGGTCGTGTGAAAAGCAGTCTTGACGTAAGTCAATTCCAACGTGTTTAAACGTTTGCCCCTGTGATTTATTAATTGTTACAGCAAAAGATAACTTAACAGGGAATTGAATTCTTTTAAAATGTTGAATAACTTTTCCTAAGACGGTATTTTCATATCTCTCAAAATTTAGCTGGGCTGTTAAGGGTTCTGCATCAGGTTATCTAGACCTTCAATTTTATTACGTTATATTAGAAAGTGCTTATCATGCTGAGCAACTTTTCCTAAGACGGTATTTTCATATCTCTCAAAGTTTAGCTGGGCTGCTAAGGGTTCTGCATCAGGCAGTCTAGACCTTCAATTTTTTTCTTTCATATCATTTCTACGTCATTTTATTCTTTCATACATATTTTTTGGATAACTTGAACCGTTTACGCAGCGCACGCAACGGAAGTCTCCAAAGTTGAATAATTTTCCCCGTTATTTCCACATTTTCCTCTTATTCTTCGTCCCTATTGGTCGCACTGTGATGATATATAGCCTAAAGCCTTCCTCGATAAATGGACTATCCAACACAAAAAGAATTTTTTAATTCGACCCAGTAGTTCCGGAGATTAGCGCGTTCAATCAAACAAACAAACAAACAAACTCTTCAGCTTTATAATATTAGTATTAGTATAGATATGTGGCAACAAAATAGAGTTCTACCTGGTTAAAGTTAGCATTTACTCAAGCTTTTGGGAAATTCAGTATACACAACCCTTTTTAATGCCAGGAAATAGATGAGGCATTCGATCAAATTCAACTGGTTGGCTCGTAGGATTTGTGGGACTCACTAACCGACAGATTGACAGAGGATATAGGTGAAGGAAAAAAAAAGGAGAATTATATCAAGCATCACGTCCTCATCAATGGTGACGAAGGTAAAAAGAGACACGTGAAAGGCTCAAACTAAAGTATTTCAAAGAGTTTAAAGAAAAATAATTTGAGTAGGCATAAAGAAAAATGAAAGTAAAAATTTTCAGACACATTAAAAGAAACTTACCAAAATTTATTCTCTCGAAAAATCATGCTAAAAGTTAATAATGAAGCGGGACTTAGGCACTTGCCTCGACGGCCATTAGCTGTGGTAGAAGCCACCACTAATTGGAGAGGCGAAATAGTTACCATTTACAGCGATTTCAACAACTTTCCAAACTGAATTTGATTTTCTAGACTACAATTATTAATCAGTTAGGTGTCCCATTGTGGATTTTTGTGATGTGAATATTCAACCTTCTTAGAACTTTTAAACTTTATAACTATTTAAATACTTAACAAACTTAGCAAACTTAGATGGTCATTTGAGATTTTATCTCTAAAGAGTTATTTAAATTTTCTAGCTGCCATTTATTGAAGACGGTTGCTTGCGATCTTGCGCTGAGTTTGAATTATATAGTATTCGTAATTTTATTGTAAATCGCTATATCTCATGTATAATATTATCATGAAAAGGCCGCAAAATTTTATATACTTTTAAAATTATAATACAATATAGTAGAATACTCGTATGCTTCGCGCGTCGTAGCTGTTCTACGAGAACCGTAGCCGGCGGTGCTACGACATCGACACTGCTACGGTGACACGACATTTCAATATATCTCTTACAAAATAATCACGTCACTGCTTACAAAATAACTATTTTACATTGATGTAATGTAGCCTAGTAAACCTGAAATAGTTCTATATATTTTTCAAAATATTTTACATTATTAGTATATTAATTTATTTCTAATAGGATTATATTCGTAAAACCTTCAAAGTGTTTTACATTTGAATACATTGAGGGCTAAAATACACGAGACAAAGAAAATATTTGTCAAACAAGTGTTAATAATTCCACTGGTGAATGATAAATATCTTTATGAAATACTTTCGCCGCGGCGAATGCAAACGCAACAGCGAAATAACCTCTTACAAGAGAACAAAGATAACTTTGCGGCCGCAATCGTAATTACGGCCTACTACCCATTAACATCCAGCCGCAAAGTTATAGTGGTTTACTCGCCCTACCCCCATTATATATAATTGGCTCTGTCACTCGCATTAACTTAGACGTTTTCTTATCTCGCTCTGTATTTAATTGTGAGTTTAACATATTCTAATTAGGTGCGTACATTTATTGGAATTGTAAAAAAAATACAGTACAGCAACATCAATATTTGTTAAAACATTTTTAAAATGTTTATATTTCAATGAGTTGTGAGCTATTTTTTGAGTAACCTTTATCATTTAGAGATAAAGAAACATAGTTTACAACCCATTCTAAGACCTACCAGATTTACACAAAAATTAAACTTAAACCCGTCAAAAAGATAATTTAAAAAGAAGTGTGAGTTGTTGAACAATACGTCCAAGAAAGAAAGTGTAAAACATAGTGAAGAAAGTACTGAAATGCTGAACACAAACCTACTATTACTTTAAATTAGACGCCAACGTTTGTACTCGGTGGAAATGTAAACGTATAGAACATATGCTCCGCAATGTACGACGCTCTCCACGGAAGTAAGCATAGAAGCTCGGTGTTTGTTTTGTCTCTTTTATCCAAAGACCAAGCATTACACCTTTGCCTAAAAGACCAACAAAACAGAAAGAGAAAAAACATAGTCTAATTGACAATTGCCTAAAACAAAAAGAGACATTTGTCATGTTTATTTTTAGTTGTACAGATTTTTTTATTTGATGATCTCCTGTATTTATGATTTTATCACAGTATTCAGTGATGTTGCTCAGTAAAACAGGATACATTTCTGTTTTTGCATTAAGTGCCTAAAACATCTTGTTACTCTTACACTAAAAAAATGGGATTATATTTACTTTCACTGCTTTATCTTACAGTTATGGCCCAAAATCAAACAAAACAGACAGTATCAAAATGCACTGTACCTAAGCCTTTAACCTAGAGCTCGATATGGAGGCGAATGTTCACAATAATATAAGCTCTACTCTATATACGTTAGAACTCATGTATCACAATACGATTGTTTACTTCTACCCGCACTGGCATAGACGCAGAGGTCAGTCTGGGGTCAGATTTGAGAGTAGACGGACGTGCAATATTATTTTAATATATATTCCCAATCCTAAACTTCATAACTGTTAAATTAACCCCGTACTAAGACGTCTTCAAGCGTAAGCCTATTTAATATAAAAATCTATTTTTTGTGGGTAAGTACTTAGTAATGGCCCATAAATGTTATGTACTCGTCCTCGTGAAGCCCCATTTTTTCATGCAAATATAGACCCCCATCGAGTCTCCTGTGGATCCCTGGGGGTCCACCTGGACCACTTTGGGAACCACTGCTTTACATTATTTCGGGAACACTGTGCATATGTACCTAAATATGTATGTAAGTATATTGTGTAATAAATCAGAGTAGCTAGAAAAATCTTGTAACATCTGTAGTACCTAACAACTGCCTAAATCTCGGGCACTTCCCGCTCAGCACACATGCCGTCTCTTTCAACCCATGTAAACAAGAGCAAGATGGCATGTATTAATAAAATTCATCACTTCGTCTGTCCCGGCCCTTTAGTACCGGACGCTGGTGTTGCCAGCTCCGTGTGGGTCGCTGCCAAATGTGTCACTCCACGGGAAAGATCGATTGAAGGCAATAACTAGAAATTGGCAATATTTTGGGAAATATAACATTGTATTTGATATTCGTAAGTACTATTTAAAGCAGTGGATACAGTCAGTTCTCTTAATCAGTTTATGAAAGAAAAAAGCTATTAGATAGAAAGAAATAAGTGACCTTTTTGCGATAATTTATATTTTAGTAAAAGTACTATGTATGTATACATGGTGTTTGTGACAGCCAGGCAAATATTGATACCATGATTCTGAGGTGGAAAACACTAAAAATTTTCGCAGGAAAATTCCAAAATTTTCCGTCATTTTTATCATATTTTCAGGAAAAAAATAGTTCGGTTCATTTCATTAGGCCTTAGATGATGACTAAAAATAAAATTTTAACCAAAAGATGATTTTCAAAAAAAGTTGCCCTCAAAAAAGTTCAAGAACCTGATCAACCACTAAGCCCATTTAATTAGTCACAGGATCGCCCAATACAATTGGCGCGGAGAGCTAAGATTACCAATAATCAAATAAAAAATAAATTTCCTGCGAGTTATAACACTGTCGTATGACTCAACAGAATGGTACTTGTTCAGCATTTCAGTATTTGCCTGGCTGTCACCCACACTCTGTATATAAGTTTATATAAGTTTGACCGCCCACACAAACTTACGAACAAAATGACTGTCCAAGCATACTCTGACCTTAAATAAACTATTTATTTTCTATTCTAAATGTTAGTTAATTTCATTAAACCCACGTTCTATTCTCACAGTATAGATAAGTATAATTTATGGCTACAAGTTTTATTAATCTTTAAAATTTTAAAAACAAGAGAATCATCTTATTAAAATGTCAACAAAAATTATCCAAACTTTTTTGTTTTTATAAGGAATTTATTATATAGAAAATACTAGAGGAAAATAGTTTACAACTTTTAACTTTATAGGTCAACCGGAAAACCAAACAATATTTATGTATGTAGTGCCATTGTCAAAGGATATCCAAAGTACCTTTCACCCTTTCAAAGGGTAAATGTCACATCTGAAAGCGTCTAACTCAAAACATCCTTTTGTGTAGATATGGAGGGTAAGCAACTTTGATCCTAACAATGTAAGAGATAAGGTTGGCCTAGATTTCGAAAGATACTCGTAGCATAATATTAAAAATATTACACATTTTGTCCTCAGGTTAACCGAATAGGTAATTAGGGTTTTCCTTAATCTCCCGATAAGTCCTTAGAAAATCCAATAAAGATATTTTTTATATTCAACAAAAAAACCACAGCTATTCTTACAGATTATACATTAAAAATAAACATAAAATGAAGCCAATTAAGGATTTCATTATCTATACTTAAACAATTAAAATCAGCAAAATCAAAAACAGTGCATAAGATGCGTGTGTTTAGAGCCCTAGGCCAAAAATTCTATGTATAATATATAATAATGATTCTTGTGTTGTGTGAGGGCTTATGTAATTGGATGAGTGTATGTGAGTGTGAGTGCGTGTGTAGGTTTATCACCATTGAATAAAATAAAACAATAATCACTTGGGACCAGACCACCAGGTAACTAACACCAGATAAGTGTCATTTGAAAATTAAAAAATATATTTAATATTATGTCTATTAAAAACGCAAATAGTTCTTAAAGTAACATTTTTTACAGCTATTTATATTCTTAATTTCTTAATTGCTTGTTTGTCAAATTATTGCAAAAATTATTTAAAATTCGCTACTTTTTTGTGTCATCTAAAAATAGCTATTTTGTAAGATGAAATTTTTTATTAAACTCTGTTTTGTCCCAGAAAAATAAGTCATTCCTAGAAAATCACAATATTATTGCAGAAATCGATTTAAGGATAATTTGGAACAGGCTACAATTTATCTCGGGAAAAAACTTTTTCAAAACCTCTACGTATTTCGATTTTTTTAGTTTTACATACATACATATATACACAACCATATTCCCAAAAAAGAATAGCCAGAACTGCCGGATCACTAAAGAGATCCCGCAGGTTCGTTCAGCATAAGAGGCCCACTATATAAAAAGGCGCTTTCTAAAAGCTAAATCGGTATTAAAAACAATCATGTCATCCAACCTAACCCAGTCTAAATAGTCTAACTTCTCGGCATCGTGCAATTTGGTTAGGTTAGTAAGTGGCAATTACAATCACTTGGAGACTGTAGTTCTATCTGCACACGCGAGCTCTCTGGGGATGTCGGGAAATATCGCTTCAGTCCACGAAGTGTGCTTTGGATTTACTGTAATAATATTAATGATTGAATTATTTTACTTTATTTACAACGCAAGGTGAATTAAATAAATTCTGTGTACTTACACTGTGTTATTGGTGTTTAACCATTATTTATGCATTGCCTAAATTTGACGGACAATCCACACATAAGCCGTCAAATGTAGTTTATTTGAATAGGTACGGAAGATCACTGACTAGCTGTTGCTCGCGACTTTGTCTGGGCCTATGTCCTTCTCTGTACTCCTACGTAACTTTTTTAAGTAAAGAAAACAAACTTACTTTAGCATTCATAATATTAATTGGTATAAACTGTCTAAACATCTCGTTATTATGTAAAATCCAAAATTACAAAACCGCAGATTAAATTTAAAAGTAAAACAACAGTGATTTAACAAGTTCAAAGACGTTTCACTAGTTTACCTGACTTGAATTCAAAATATACACTTTGGTGCATGAATACCAGTATGATCTCTAGACTAAAAGTTGAGTTTTTACACAAAACTTTCTTTGCCTTTCATAAAGTCAGCATATTAATATTCCTATCACCCGCAGCTGTGTAAAAACAGAATTAATTATGATCACGCTGTATTATCAAAAATTTCATTAGCAATTCAAAATTTTCTTGTTGGCTAAATTCATGGATATGCCTTCATTTTTGTATTTAACGTACTTGGTGGAAGATTAACGAAATGTGATCTCTTCTCCAATTTTTATGCAATATATTTTCTGTGAATAGTATAAGATGCATCAAAATTAATTACTTTACTTCCTCTTACTAAATATCGTGTTTAGATCAAGTTTAATCGGATAAACAATTCGGTTTTCAAAAACATACTTATGTTAAAAAAAAATTGGAACTTGCAACAAAAGGCTAGAAATCCATAACATTTGAACATTAACTTATTTACTGATCTCTAATTATTTGATCACTAAAAGCACCAAACTATGTTCATTTCCAGAACGTTTGGCTCAGATGCCAAACTACATTTTTCTGCAACCACGAATGATAACTAAATAAAAGTTACAAATAGGTCAACAAGCCCGTTACATACATTCTATTCAAATAAAAAAGCCACAAAGTATAGAGCCTATTCCGTAACGAGAGGCGAGAGTTCTCTTCGCAAGCAGTTCCGGCAACACTTGTGTACAACACGCGAGTTTTAAGGAATTTGAAGGTAGAACTGGAT
Organism: Carposina sasakii; assembly: GCA_014607495.2. Taxonomy (NCBI): domain Eukaryota; kingdom Metazoa; phylum Arthropoda; class Insecta; order Lepidoptera; family Carposinidae; genus Carposina; species Carposina sasakii. Next base: position 2,560,981 of record CP053150.1, read on the forward strand.
TACACGGTCTGGATATCTACGAGTATAATGCCGCGTAGCGAACGCCCCTGACTTCGCCGGGTAAATTAGATAGCCTCTTTGGGCCCCGCCCTTTATTTTCCCAAAGGGCTAAAATGGCTAAATAGGATATATTAAGTCAATATTATAAAGAAATATAAACGTATATTTTAAGTAAATTCGTGGTCCCGAGGAGATGTGTGGCATAAAGGTATTTGCTACAAGTAGGTTTTCGAAGTGTGTACTCCATTTATACCTACAAGCTCGTCGGTTTCATTCGAGGGCGTCAACTTTTTAATTTCGTCTGCAGACAATTCGCGAACATTCGCGAAGTTGGCGAATGTTTCCGGGATGTAGGCAACGAGTTCGGATTGATATACGGTTTTTGTGCGGAAAGTTTTGCAATTAAAACGGGTTTAATTGACATCGCATTTGTACTGTACGTATTTTTCATATACATGTAGGTAAACATACACATGATTATGGCTGTGTTCCTAAAGTGAAGGAAGGAGGAGATCCTACGACCCACGCTTAGCATGGCCGAGCCGGATGTAAAAGATCAGTGACAAGTTGCCAGCTCATCCCCTAGGTAGGTAGGTGAAAAGAAACAACTATGGGACCAACTCCGAAATATTGAAAAAAAAATCAGCTGTTCCATACAATCTCGAATTACTGCACTGAAATTTTTTTCAATATTTCGGAGTTGGTCCCATAGTGAAAGTTGTTTCTTTTTACCTACCTAGTTTCGTGTCAAAAGATAATCACAAATTTTCGATAGACCTTATATATCGCTTCTCGTATCCCAAAAATAGTAATGGATGTCAACCTTAAACTGACCATACTTTGAACGTAATTTTCATCACATGTTTAGAAACAACGTGTGTTAAGTTCCGCGCACACGGGCAACTTTTAACAACACTCTCACTGATGCGAAGATACTTTATTTACATAACCAATTTTTTATACGTAATGGTAAACATGGATCTGTATTCGATGAATAGATGACTCCTAAGATAGAATAGCATGGTGGTGGTGTATAGGTAAGTGACTTGATTTCTCTACCACCCATGCAATAACTATATATCTAATCACTTTGCTGCATTTTTGGATTAGACATGGATAGATCCCATGTCTAATCCAAAAATGCAGCAAATCTGCATAATTTAATATTTTTAATAAAATTAGTAAGGTCTAGGTAAATTACACAATATGCTTAGAGCTTTGAATGATAACGTAAAACTTTTTTTTGTAAAAAAAACCCTGTAAGTAAACACATAAGCATAAAATAATAAACAGGGAACTTTTATAACCGCGCGGGTACAATGTGTTCACTTCTTAATGGCGCTTAGCGACAACTTGCGACCAACTGTACTTACAGTGTAAAATATAAATTCACTTAATGACATACTTTGCTGACTGTACCCGGGGCGGGATCATTTTCATATTTCTCTTGTAATGGCTCGAGTTAAGCTGTGTTATTGTGCAAAAATTTTTGTAAGAGGGAAGAGAGCACGGTGGCTTATACGAGATGAGTTTTGAATATCCATTTGATGGTAAGTAAATAATTACAATTTTGGTATATCTACGTACCTAGAGAAGGTAAACAATATTGAATGTGTACATCGGTATTAACAATAACGGGTTGCTAGATCTGTAAGGTTTTAACTACTTATAGCAAACCCAAATAAACATTAACGGTGTTCTTACAAAACCGCGTCTTAAGTTAAACACTGTTCAAAAATGACATTTGACAGCATTCTGTGTCAAATTTTAGCTTACATTTTTATCAAATTCTGTTGTAATAACACAGTTACAGTGCTACTTTTAAACTGTGTATAAAAATATGCTGCCGGTGATGACCTACGGTGCCGAGACGTGGTCTCTAACTATGTGTCTCATAAAAAAGCTCAGGATCGTACAGCGAGCGATGGAGAGAGCTATGCTTGGGATCTCTCTGCGTGATCGAATCAGAAATGAGGAAATCCGCAGACGTACAAAGATCACCGACATAGCTCAACGGTCCAGCAAGCTGAAGTGGCAATGGGCAGGGCACATAGCTCGAAGAACTGATGGCCGATGGAGTCGGAAAGTTCTAGAGTGGATACCACGTATCGGCAAGCGCAGCGTGGGAAGGCCACCCGCGAGGTGGACGGATGACCTGGCCAAGGTTGCGGGCGTCGGTTGGATGCAGGCTGCTTCCGACCGGTCGGAGTGGAGGTTGTTGGGGGAGGCCTATGTCCAACAGTGGACTTCTCAGGGCTGTAAATGATGATGAATGATGATAAAAATACAACCTTAGAAAAAAACCGTGCCGTGTCAATCAATACACCAAGCTAAATACTCAATCAATAATTGCGACTTCAGGCAAAAGCACACAGCTTATCGCGTCACTAGTTGGGCCGGTATCACTGCAGGCGCATAGAGAAGCAGCAATGAATTTGCAATTGCCGACTCGGTCGATTTAACCCCAAACGGTGCGCGAGTCATTGCACTCATTAGCTAGTTAGATTGAATGCATTTTGAACCCTATTTCAAATGCTATAAAGAGTGAGACCCGTGTATTATTTTTCAGTTGGATTGAAACAATTTACTGGTTTGTTTTCTTTTAGTTTATTGTAGGTATTCTGTGTTTATCCCACCTTTCGAGTGAAAATAACGTTTGAGTTTGGAATAGTTCTGGTTTGTTATTGGAGAGCAATAGTAATTTATACCTAACAGAGCACTTTTTAATAAAATGGGACTATTTTTTACGTATAGCAAATAAAAACAAGCAGTGTTATTACAAAATAATTTAAACATTATTTAACTAAATATTATCTAACAATTTTCTGTCGAAATACAATTTTAAACAGTATCTAAATTGAGCCACGGTAAATAAATATCTATAAAAGTGGACATCAAAAACTCGGTTGAAGTACAAACAGTTGGCTGTAACATCAATTTAATTGACCAATTAACAACATGTAACGTACTGAACAACAAGCTAACCATAACACAGTCCCCTGCAGAGCCTGGTACTGTCACACAACTTGAAAGTCGCTCCGGGCCAGTTACACGGCATTGTCACCGGGAAGTTGGACTGCAATCCGTCCGTGTGTACGCTGTGTCTGTGCTAACAAGTTAGGTGTTCCGTGCGGGCATGATTTCGAGATGGAGGTCTTTTGTTATTATGTGTTCATGTTTTATTGTTTTATATTATAGTTGAACGTATCAACAATCTTTAATATTTAGGTACTTGTTTTAAAAAAAATCTAAGGTAAAGTTGATGACAGATCAGCCTTTCTCTTCCTTAATAGGTCTGTCGGTTATTTTATTATTGTAAGATACTTTTATTGTAAGTCTATGTAGGTTAGGTTTATTATATGTAGATATGTATTATTATTTAGGTATATTGATATTATGTAGGTTTATGTAAGTATATTTATTTGGTATTGTGTACACATACAATCTACCTTTTTCACCCAACTTTCGCTATCACAAGTGGTTTGCTAGAAGAAATCTCTTATAGGGATAAGCACGTCTTTGTACATTGTCAATGTAAGATGTTTTTCCATATAAAATGTCTGTGTACAATAAAGAATAGAATAGAATAAAGATTCTTAGAAAAATTTATAGTTGCGAGCTTATCGCTTAAAAGAATGCCGGAGTATCTTAGTCGAATCTTACGACATGCACGGAAGGAGATGCAGCTGATATATTCTAGTGAAGCCCCACATTAGCACAGAACAACTTTTTGAACAACCATAATAAATCCCAATAAATATCACGAAGTCCAAGTTCAGTCTAGGCTCACGGCTGGTTAGCTCTCTACGGACTAAGTTCTACTGTAATCCGACTGTGGGCTCACTGCGAAGTTGTCGAGTAGTACAGTTCAAGAACAAGTACTAGTTCGATCGGGCAGTATGTCAAGTTTCGAGAAAAGGAGTCGGTAAGAAAAAAGTCTATTTTTAGAATTTAGGAATTATTTAGGAATACCCACAATTTTTACACTTTTACATGATTGAGTATCATCTAAATCATACAATTCCTGGTAGTGCACAATTAATTACGGGCAAACACAGCACGTACTAATACTAGTCAAAACATTTCAAAAAACAAATCTACAAAAACGCATTATCACTCAGGTTTGTATCACACTGAGACGACAAGTAAACAAGTAATACCTTAATAATATGAAGTTAATCAAATTAAGACAAGTTAAGTATAACATACATATAAAGATGGACCTAAATCATGGTAAAAAATTGAATAGGAAACAATTGAGGCGAAATCATCATCATCAGCCTATTACAGTCCACTGCTGGACGTAGGCCTCCCCCGGGGCACGCCACTGCCACTGCCATGGGGGGTATTTGCCCATAGTTACCAAGCTGGGCAGGCGGGTTGGTGACCGCAGTTTGTATTTTGGACTATGTTGTCAACACGGGAGGCGCTGCTGCCCACCTCCCGGAAACCCTTAATCGCCTTGTACGATACCCACGGGCAGACATGGGGTGGTACGAATTCTACTTAGAAAAAAGTCTACTATGATTTATTACTATTCAAAAGATCTATTCGCTCACTACCGGACCATACTAGCCCAGTGAATGTCGGGTCCACCCTGTATCAGTTGTGTATTTGTTGCCAACACACCACTTTGCCTATACTTTATTGTGTATTGTTTAGCGAATTAATATCTGTCTATGTATTTACTATAGTATTGTAATGGTAATTTTTACAAAAACTATGTAAGTCCTTTGAAAAATATAGTAATTACTAGTGGACGCCCGCGACTCCGTCCGCGTGGACTACAGAAAAAACAAAATGTCGAAATTATCCGGGATAAAAACATTTTCCCGGGATAAAAAGTATATAGCCTATATGTTAAGTGGGACCTGTCACAATATATTCCTGAAAACTGCATCGAAATCGGTTCAGCCGTTTGAGATTGCACAAACGCACAGACAAACCGACAAACAGACAAAAATTCCAAAAATCATTGTTTTGGGTACTATTGCGTTGATAAAGGTCTTCTATAATATTTTTTCTCATTTATCTTCCATGTACAGACAGCGATCCGTTACATTTTTATTATAGATTGTAATGGTATTTTTTACAAAAATAAAGTAATTATTTCTGACAATCAATTATAAAAAGGATTAATCCTTTTTATATTGTTAAAGCATTTAGAGTACTAATTATTTAATTGCTAAAATATCCTTCAATAGTTGTTTGTAATTAGATAAACTATTTACATTTTTAGTATTTTTATTTCGAACATATTCAAATACGGTACGTATATAAAATACGAGTACGAGTAACAAAACGGCAGATATCTGACTCAATTCATAGCTCACTGCTCGCTGTGTCCACACTGACTAGTCATGTAGAAATTATAATTAACCAAGGTATAAAACAGTATGTTTGTGACATACGATAAAGCTTTTTGATGGCTAAAAAATGTTCCTTATGTTATCAGATCCTAAATAACATAAAAAATGGGAAAGAAAATTTGTTTTTTCTGTTTGTTACCCCCTCACGCTTTAATTACTCAACTAATCTTGTTGAAATTTTGCATAGGTATAGTTTGGAGCACGGAGAAGGACATAGCTGCATTCTGTAGCCCATACAAACGAAGTCGTAGGTTCCATTCGAAACAAAACTGAAATTACAAGTCTTTTTCAACATAACAAACATTCCCTTTACATTACAATAACATAATTACAAACATCTGACTATACAAACTCAACAAAAAAGGGTAAAACACAACGTCCGAACTCATCCGAGTCTCGAACAAGCGAATTCCAACTTTATTGTTAGCAGACGGAGTTAAATTTTCATGGCATTCCGCCTCGCCAAAGGGTTTCTTGGCCTCTATTTACAAGGGCCCGTAAACGACTATTTCAGATGAAAAATAAATGTGCTTTTGATGAAATTGTTTTCTCGTTAAATTAGATTATGACGAAGTACTAAGATAGTGAAATCAACTTACCTGTGATATCCTGTGATCATTCCAGTTTCCTTCAGCCATTGTTAAAGCCTCGCGTTGTCAAAAGAACACGACAAAAGGTAGGTTATGTATGTACGAGTATGTATGTATGTAGGTATGCAACATTTACGGCAGCCAGGCTAACTAACTTTTATCAAGTATAATCAATATCTGTACTGCTGCTGGTATAGCATGTAGCGTGGTGACTATGGTCAAAATTCCCCTATGACATTAGCCTACTGGCGTGTCCTGGGCGAGGCCTACATCCAGCAGTGGACTGCAATAGGCTGGTGTGATATCGCTGCCGTTATATCTACAATGCATACAAGAACTTAGGCTCAAGCGATAGGGTTAGATACTTCGTATCCGTGTTATTACAAAAGAATTAAAACCATGTTTTAACTAAACATTCCCAAAATTTGACATTTCATACACTTTTCTATTAAATGTAAGTAATTTTAAACAGTGTCTAATTTTAGACGCAGTTTTGTAATAACATCGTATAGGTTAAATTCAAACGATAGATTATTCTTCTTTGTTGCTCTGGGAGTGAAAAAAACGTATAACACTACAGCTGATTCTCTTCCCGGGCATACTGTACAAGTCAGTAGAGGGCCAAGAGGGTCTTGGTATTTTGTAGGTACCTAACCTGACACTACTAACCGAACTTGTACATCTCAACTATACCCTCAAAATTGGTCAGAAGAGGCACCATGTGGTTCTATCGGCCCTTGGTGCTCTGCCTACCCCGTAAGGGATAAAGGCGTGATTATCTGGATGTATGTATGATAGACTATTCAAAACACGCAGCTAAATTACTTGGGTCGTTTCATCGTTAAACAATAATATCTGTTTAAACACAGAAACTGCCGCATTTATAAAATAAGATTATTTTTATTACAATCAATTAAATTTTGTTTTTTTTTTACTAAACACAAAAAGATAATCCGAAGCCCTACTAAATAAAGAGACGCTATTTTCGGCTACTTGTAATTAATTAACGTTGCGGCTGTATAACATAATACTGAAGCCTTTCAGTTTTTATGGGGTAGAATCATTTAGCTAATTAAATTGCTATTTAATTTTACCTACCGGCTGTATTTACTCAACTTTATATACTCAGATTATATTGTGGTATTCTTTGTTATATATAAAAGCGTAAAGCAGTAAGTACATTAAACAGAAAATGCACAAAAGAGAGGTTTTCTCGTAAATTTAATATATTTTTACAACTTATAAAGATATGGATTAATTAGGAAGAATTCAATTCCATCAGCAAATTTTCAATATTTAATTGTATCAGGCGTTATTACGATTATTCGGCAGTTCAAATTCCCTCAATTCAAATTCAAGATCCCTCGATGGAAGCATAATTTTCATTTAATCAGTTACCATTTACTCCGTACCTACATGTACTGGAACTTGGACCCTTACCTGAAACAGAAAAAATACGTAATTACTTAAAAAATATATAACGTATGAAAATGCCCACCATTTATCAATTCCCAATTAGTTTTGTTAATTAATACCGTAAAAAAATAAATTGAATCAAAGCTTAAATTTTCCCTTACTTCTCCTGTTTTTCAATTTATTTATCCACTCATTATCTTTTTAGACATCGCATAAAATCTATATCCTACTAATAAGTAATAATCCTATCCAACTAATATTATAAACGCGAAAGTTTGTAAGTATGGATGGATGGATGTTTGTTACTCTTTCGCGTAAAAACAACTGGAGCGATTTTAATAAAGATTGGTTTGGAGTTAGCTGACACCCTGGATTAACACATAGGCTACTTTTTATCCCGAGAAAATATTTTTAACCCGGATAATTTAGACTTTTTGTTTTTTCTGCAGTCCACGCGGACGTAGTCGCGGGCGTCCACTAGTCTATACTAATATTATAAAGAGGTAAACTTTGATTGTTTGTTTGTTTGTTTTTTTTTTGCAGCGAATAGGCTCCGAAACTACTGAACCGATTTCCTACATACCATTTCCAACATACCTACATGACCCCACGAAGAAACGGACACATACAAATAAATTTTAAATTTCAAAAGTAAATTACACCTACTCCCTTTTGGTGTTAATAGTCGTTAGGGGGTGTAAGAGAGTACGGACGGATTTCCCAAAATTTCCATGGGAACGGGGCAGACAGGAATTCCAAATTTTTACCTAAATTTCCACTGTACCGGAACAAAAGCTTATTCCATAAGTATAAAAATAAACTGTTTAACGTACACAGATGAAATTTGGTAAGTATGTTTGTTAGGGGGTGTAAAAGACCATTAAGAACGGGTTTCCGGAAATTCCCATGGGAACGGCACAAACAGAAATTTCAAGTTTTTACAAAAACCACATGACATATAAAGATGAAATATGACAGGTATATTCGGTAGGGAGTGTAAGAAAGAACTGAGAACATATTTCCCGAAATTTCCACCGGAACGAAACAAACTGGAATACAAATTTTTAAAGAAAAACGTTATACATATGAAGGTTTGTGCACGATTATATCAGCAAAGGCTTAACTAATTTGGATAAAGTTTTTGGGAATATATTTTGATGGACATAACATAACATTTAGCGTATTTTATTGTTTGTTCGTTTGCAGCGAATAGGCTTAGAAACTACAGTAGTATAGGTAGACGGAGCTGCGGGCGTCCACTAGTTAATAATATGTGTTTGTGATGATCTCCGACCGTATTTCGGTCAAAGCGACCAATCTCTACGGAGATTGGCCAGGTACGCAGACATATTATAGTGCACAAGCGTGTTCGCAAACACAGATGCACTCTCTATTCCGTTACTCTCATAGTCCGATGGGACGGAAAGCCGACACGACCGGAGAGAGATCGGGCGCTGGACCAACGGTTTTACGTGCTTTCCGAGGCACGAGCTAAGTGACAATTTTACAACATTAAAATCTGTACATGAAATAAATTCATTGGTACAGGCCCGTGACTGGGATCGAACTTACGCCTCTCGCTTGGAAGGTGCACGTCTTAACCACTGGGCTACCACCGCTTTTGTTAGTTAATAATATAAGCATAGTAATAAGGGTGTACTTTTGTTTTTAGGCGGACCAAGTCGTGGGCGGCCGCCCCAGCGTCTCATAGATAAAGAGCAAGCTGGTATGCACCGCTTTTAAAAATGCTTTTAAATATTATGCATAAAAGATAGCATAACAAAACAATAAAGTACAAGACTGCACTTCTCCGTCACCGTTACAAAAGTTACCGTAACACAGTTGTAGTTGTAGCTGGATTATTTACAACCTTATTTACGATACAGCTTTCGCCGTAAAATGGAGGAACAATCTAGGGGTCGCTCTTTGATTTTACTAAACTATTTTATGTTAAGTTCACTCGTAAAAAACTCCGTCAGACCCGCAAAATTGGTGTGCAGTAAACTTATTTATTGTGCAACCTATATTTGGTGACAAACATATGAAAATGCTAAGTTACTTTGTCTATGTTCGTCTATGTAGAAAAAAATAAAATGATACAATGACACAATATTGTGTGCTATCCACGTGACTTTTCCTAACCGACTTCACAAGAGGTTCTAAATCCGGTTTTATTTTACAATGTTGTTATCCTAATATAGTGTTAAAGTTTGATAAGGTTACCCTTATGCACATTTTTCTGCAGTCTGAGTGAGTAAATCACACTGACCGTTGAAAAATAACTCTTGTACAAAAAAGTCGATAGACTACCAAAGTACAATCAAGCCAAAAATAAGTACCAGAATTTGAGCATTACTCCATAGGCAAACAGAGTAATCCATTTGTGACATATTCACGCCTTTATCCCTAAGTATGTATGGAATTTTGGTGAATTTCATTTTCATAGTATAAAATACACATAAAGTATGTCATTTTAAAATTAAAAAGTGATTACAAACAGTACAAAAACACATAATTATTACTGATAATGACAGCAAAACCATTGAAATGTTATATACAAAGTGTAAAAGTATATTCATGATTCATCGACAATATTAAACCACACGGTACACCACAAATATGAAAATATTTAAATTTATTTAATTTCATTATAAAATAATAAAACCTTCTTTTGAGGTCAATTTGTTGTAATCGTGAACAGTAGCAACGAATATTCGTACTAACTACATGCTACAAAATATATTCGTAGTTTCGTAGTAAATGCTACGAAAAAGTTTCTCATACATAAAGTTTAATACGCTGTAATGAGTTAAAATAGCTATTTATATGACAAAATAATATTCTATTTGCTTTTATACATACACTTTTATGTGAATCTTTTGTAAAGTACCTACTTCGTTTTTTGAGATGTACCTATACCTAACTACTATGGGTACTAGAATGGATGTAATAATACATAATAATAAAATCTATAATATATTATAGTTCATTTGTAAAAAAAAATATTAATGGCTAGATACTCGTACTGTCTTTAGTAGTCAGTAATTCTGGTATTAACAAAAAAATAATCCTCCATTATATTTACTATTACTCCGTCCGCGTGGACTGCAGAAAAAACTAAATCTCGAAATCATCCGGAATAAAAACATTTTCCCGGCAGCGGTGTAGCCACCTAGGGACTAGGCGGGGCAGTGTACCGGGGCCGTCAAGCTTAGGGGGCCCTCAAATCCTTACCGTGAAGTCCTGGGTAGAGCTTGAATTTTCAAAAAGTAATACACATTTTACTTGAGTTATGTGGTAAGTACGAGAAAAAAATTTCGCGCTCGCTCCGCTCGCGCATCTATTATGCTTCTTTCAGTTTTCAATTATGGGGCTCGTAAAGTCTAAAAGTTCTTGGTAATGTCTATCCGATTGTAATCTATCTCATGTTTTATTTAGCAATGGTCAGAAATCCTCGGTAGAGCTTGAATTTTCAAGAAGTAATAAACAAGTTAAATGGTGAATACGAGAAAAAAATTCGCGCTCACTACGCACGCTCGCGCATGTATCATCTATCTAAGCAGTCTTTCAATTATGGGACTTGTAAAATTCAAAATTCTTGGTAATGTCTAGTCACGTGCAATAAAAAGAAGATAGTAAGCAAAACTTGCTCAAAATCGATAGTTGAGATAGCAGTGGGGCCCCATTTTTTATTTGCCCCAGGGCCCCTAGTTACCTTGCTACGCCACTGTTTCCCGGGATAAAAAGTAGCCTATATGTTATGTGGGACTTGTCACAATATATTTCTGAAAACTGCATCGAAATCGGTTTAGCCGTTTCTGAGATTAGCGTGCACAAACATCGATCCGTTACAATTTTATTATATGTATAGAATAGAATAGATAGATAATGTCACAAGGCTTATAAAGAAAACAAAATAATGCGTGTACAAAAGAAACACCGAAGGACAACTAAAGGAAACCTAAACAAACATCCTGTACACACTTCCATTGGCAAGGTTTACAAGGAGTGTGGGCAGTGTGACCCTGAAACATCGAAATATTTGTATACCATACGATGAAGTGAGTGAGCGAGTATTGAGTAACACCATTTCAATTATTTAGTTATTTTTTCAATTAATAACTTATTTTTCGGGATAAAATATATCCCACATTTATTAATAATTACTTGATTGGTTATTTTGTAATTAGCGATTGGTTACATATAGTTTATTGATTTTCATAATCTCGCGAGATTAAATTCCCTACGCACTATGCTACAACGCAAATAGTATATGCAAAAAGTCTGTGTATTTCTATCAAATTAGGTACGTAAATGTTAGGATTTAGGTATCGGTTTGTAAATGTAACCATGTTATTTATTAGAATCAAAGGTCATACAATACATCTAACTAACTTAACGTCACAGACATAAGGCGCATGTTCTACTTTCGATACAGCGACATTAAATCATTGGCGTGTATATTCCATGCGTGTATATTTCATATCGGCCAACTTGGCCCATTCTGAGCAGACGCTGACGGATATTGGCCGAGGCATTTGGTTTTATTGACAATCAGATAATCTTACTGATACTATTAATGGGAAAATCGTTATAGTTTGTTGTCCTATGCTGATTCGGGGCACTAGAATTTATCGGCTGCATCTTCTTTGCATTTCGCGTCGTATAATCGACTTATTTACCATTGGAATGATTCGTCCATGTCTATAAATTTAATACAAAATTTTATATCTGGACGGCGACTTAGGAAAAAAAATATAAGCTTTCCGAATAAATAAAATACTAAATCGTTTTAAATAACCAAAAGCCTACTCCTACAAATCCCAAAATGGCCGAGTCGAACAAATTGTATACTCCCCTACCTAATCCAGCTCTGAAATAATTATTGAAAGGCGAGTTCTACGGACGATCGCAAATTCAGGGTAATCGGATTTCAAAAACAAGGCACGCATAGAGATTACCATTTTAAGGCAAGGTCGGAGGGACTTGTACAGAGTGAGATACAGGATTTGGGATGAACTAACTAAACTATGAATAAGGTGACTAAACTTCTGAACTGATATTAAAACTCTTAAAATTATGCTCAAAGCTTGTTCACAACAAAGTATAGGGCCGATTTTTCCAATGAAGGATGATGCTGTATATTCTAAAACTTGATCAAGACAGCATCAACTGCATCCTTGAAATATCTAACTATTCGAAAAATCGGCGCCATCATATATTTCTATATGACTGCGCCTATATACAGGGTGTAACAGAAAGGGTATGTTAAGCTAAAAGCTATGTAAATAGCCCATTATAGAGACCCTATTTCCAAAATTGGAAACATGAGATCACATGTTTATTTTTCAAGATTGTACGAATATTCCTGAGATGTTTCGGAATTCTCCATACTATTTGGAAAAATTAACATGTGATTTCGAGTCTGAAATTTTGTGGGTAGGTTCTTTTTAGTCGGCTACTTATATAGCTCTTCGCTTAACATACCCCTTTTGTTACATCCTGTATATACGTATTTATTACTATTTATCCTTGAAGTCAGGGTTTTTATTTTGTAAGAGTTCAATAGACATAAGTGTTTTGTTAGCAACTTTACGTATAATACTCAACGTTGCTGTAGGATTCTTGATCCTAAACGTCTACAAGAATAACATAAGAGAGATGTGTTGCCTACCTATGTAGGTACATTGTGACGTTAATAAACTCCTAAAAACTATCCTAGTATGAACAAAAAGGGAATCGTAAGCCATACCTCCAAGAAGGTCTATAGGTGCCGAGGACGGAACTTTTTAGTGTCTCATAATGATCTGAATGCGCCACTGACGACGCTCGAGAGTGAGATAACGCAGAAGTGCGGGGAATATGGAGTGGATACTCTCATAAACATTAGCTGAATAGCCGAAAGCGGTGCATGAATAGGGATGTTGACAGTTATTTTATTTGTATTTATATCGTAATATCATAAAATGAACGAAACATTTGCGAAAGAAAAACTTCGCTAGCGTGAAAACTTTCCGTGATATAACAATTTCAAAATCTCAATTTTAGACTTGCCAAAAAACGTTTCATACAAACGGCTACCACATTATGACCTCACGTTTTCAGTAACTTGTATGCGCGTAAAAGAACTTTGGCTCGACAGCTATATTAAATGTTGCGTTTATAAATATGGTTACAAAACCAAAGTTGCTGTAAATGATGCAGGTGGTCATGTGATATTGTAATTTTAAATTAATTTCACATTTGAAAAATTGGACTTGCCCACTTAACTTTGAAGGCTTATTACTACCTCATTTGGACACTTAATCAAATTGTAATTTTATAGATAGGTACGATTTTGATGATTTATTCTGATAAGCATAAGATGTCATTAAAATTTATCCATAGTCAACATTGTTGTCAATGTTGAATTTTTATCATAAACTAGCTTTTCGCCAGTGACTTCGTCCACGTAAACTTTGTTAATTTAATAAAGCTAAAATAGCTGTTTAATGAATTTTATCTAGGAACGAGCATTAGCGTTATTCCGACTTTGAGAAGAAACGTGTACGAAATTATTTTTTACCTATACAAACTTTTAATCTATTCTTAGAGACCTATAGGTACTCAAATCAAATTAAATACATCACAAAAGAAAGCCGCGGTCCTACACTTCTACTTTTAGCGAACACTTGTCAGTAGTAACATCTCGTTTTATACATATAAATTAGTTTTATAAGTTAAGGAAGTAAGTTAAATGTAATATGCCGTGCATATTTAATTTAACGATTTAAGTAGATGTATCTAATTAACGCCACCATTAGAATAGAGCTTCTGTATTCTAAAGAACATAAAGTAAACGTTAGAGAAACGCTGTTTACCCAAAAATAAAATGATTAAGAGGAGGCAGACCTTATTTAGCATCTTTTTAATGAAATATGCTAAAACGGGTGCATGTTTGTTTAATGTGAGACTATTACACTATATTCTTAGTACCCTTAACTATGTCATGTAAAGCCAAAAACATGATTTAATGATTTTCGCTCGATAGTTTTGTTTTTTGAAATCGACATGTTTTTTAGTCATTTTTACTTTTATTTCGGCTATTACATGAGGTAGGCGTTTAAAATAAATTCGGATATCAAGATAATAATGATAGTAAACTTTTGTAAAGCCAAAATTAAAAAACAATCATAATTGAACACACAATTAATAAAAATCTTTTTGAGACTTACGCCCTTTACTTCTGAGCTCAATCAGTTGTTTAGCGTGCAAGCGATATTCTACTCTAATGCTTACTGAAAAGCGTTAAATAGTAACTTCGTGCCCGCTGACGCTCAGTACCGCGCTGTGCGCCGACGACGTAGGGTCTATGTCGCTTCCGCCCACGGCAGTGGCATTTTTTATTATCTTGTGGTGTAGGTATTACTCGATTGAGTTCGGACTAATGGGAAATAAAACTAAAAAATATGTTTCCAAAAGGAAGATGGCTCAACGTTGGAGAGAATTTTCTAAAAAGGGGAGAGAATCAAAGGTGTAAGTAGCTATAATCATAATTAGTAAGTATGTAAAGTTTAGTGCTGAGAATGCATTTTATAATGGACAGCAGAAAAAACAAAATGTCGAAATTACGGGATAAAATATTTACCCGGGATAAAAAGTATAATGTGTTATTCTGATACGTACCTAAGCTAATATAAGGTCTTTCCGAAATTAGTGATTTGCCTTTGACACAAAACTAGGAAAGTAAAAAGAAACAACTTTCACTATGGGGCCAACTCCGATATAGTGAAAAAAATCAGCTGTTCCATACATTTCAGGATTTTGCGTGATGAAGTAACAAACATACACACTCACACACATACAAACTTTCACCTTTATAAATTGGTAGAATTCCTTTGAACGATGGCGCTAGTTGCTTTGTTTATCTATGTAAAAGTCTACAAAAGAAATTAGTTCCGAAATCACACACACAGCATGAGAAGTATTCTATAAGCGCACTGCTTTACACATGAAGCACATACACAAATTTTATATACATTTACGAGTATATGTAGGTACAATATCTTTCACCCCTAAGGAACTTACTTACTACTACAGGTGAGGCATAAATATTGGAATAGGTATGTGGATTAGGTATTTTTCAATACTAGTCGGTACCTAATACAACGTGATTAGGTCATCATCATCTTCCTGCCCTGTTCCCATTTATTTGGGGTCGGCACAATATGTACTTTTATTCCATTCATCCCTATTATCCGTCATCTCATGGCTCACTCCTAGTACACGCATATCCTCCCTCACACAGTCCATCCAACATTTCTTTGGTCTACTTTCTTTTCTTTATATCCATCCACACTCATGCACAAAGCTCTCTGTAAAATATGCCTTTCATCCCGTCGCTTTACATCATAGACTCATAATATAGCTTTACATGCCCGTACCAAGACAGACGGTTACTTCGTAACTTGTCTGTGATCGGCGCAACTTTCAAACTTCCTCTTATATACACATTTCTTATTTTATCCATTCTTGTAACTCCACACATCCATCTCAACATTCTCATCTTGCTTACATGGAATTGATTTTTATCCTTCTTCTTTACGGCCCAGCATTCAGATACAAGACGACATTAGGTATTAGGTATCGCATAAAATATCATCTTATTATGAGAAATCAACCGTAAGGCATAGACTATAAGTTTCAATTTTATTATTTAGCAAAAATACTACAATATCATTAGAATATGAAGGTAATTTTCACCATTTCTAACAAGTTTATAATAGCCCAGCGGTTACATCGGCGGAGTCGAAAACCAGATATTCCTGGTTCGTATCCGGGTACAGACAAGACTTTTTTTTTCCTTTTTTTTTTTTACAAAATAAAAATCCTTTATTTAAATAAAATATTTGATAAATGAAATTGTATTAGGCGTTACAATTCGGAAGTTCAAACATTCATACTATTTGGTTTGTGTGCACAAATAGTATATATTTATTTGAAATATAAATAATGGTGGGTAATTATTTATATATTTTTTTTAATACTTAGTAGAGGGTAGTTAATTCTGTGTAAGTAATGTGTTGGGTTTTAGAGGTTTATAATAATTAGTGGTTTACTAATTTATTAATTTCTATAATCCTGAGGATGCCACGGTTGTTGGCGAAACATATGTAGATTATTTATCTAGTTTTTGATTTCGGAATGGTGCAATGTATCGTCTTGCATGCTAGGTGCTCGGGTCTGGTTTCTCATGGCGATTGTAGTTAGTGCAAGTGCCTGTTGTCGCAATTATGAGTTATCAGATCCGAGGGTCAGTGGAGGGTGTAGGGCCCGGTGGTGGGCGCACCCATAGTGAATAAAATATTTGACACAAACTAAAAACAATTTAACTAAATATTAAAAATTTAACCTAATATAAAAAATGCGTTTCGCTATTATCACGATATTTTCTATTTCCACAACTATTCTTTTTACGTAGGTATTTATTACATAATGGATCATTCACCGAAAACCGATACTAAATATTCACCGAATAAAGATTCTACGTATTTATCTAATACGTAATGGATCACAGTAATGGAACGGCCATATTGCATAAATATTAGTATGTATTAGGTCGAACAGGTACGATTTTTACCTAATCCGACCCATCTTTACTTACTACGTAGCATCTTCGGCAGCAGTTCCTTCTACAATATTTTGTTTATAGAATTCAAACAAATTGTGCCGAACAAAAAGTCCTGGAGTCGCCCGTCAAAGTTTATACCGAACTAATACCACCTGTAATTTTTGAAGAAAAGTGAGTGAGAACCTACCTACCTGCTATAATTTTGTTGTTTTTGCTCACTTGTTTTCACTTTTGGCTACTAAAACTTTTTTGATATTTTTAAACTCATTTCATATTTTAGCTCTCCGATTGACAGTTTGATGGTAACAGATGAGGTGGAGCATAGAACAGAAGGTATTTTACTGTATAAGGTAAATAGTACATATATATTTCTTGGGGAGTGTAGAGGATTAGTAAGAAAAATCATTTAATTTAATTGTATAGTATTTAAACGCACATCAAATAAAATGATTTTTTATAGTCACAAATAATTGGAATTCGTATCAAAATTACTGACTGCACAGCAAAATCCTCAAATGAGAATATTGCTAATCAAACTGCAATTTATATTTGTGGCATACGCATACCGCTATTTATCTTTAAATAAAGTTTTTTTTATTTATGCACAGCTAATATTGCGAATGCACATTATACATACCTGTTAACCCTTTATTTAAAAAAAACACCTACTATTTATATTTAACATACAGCAATTTACCTAAATGAAACGGCATTTTTTTACATAATCATCTTAATTTTAAAATTTGTTAAGTTACTACTTGTAACATTTTAACATATTGACTCACCTAAAAGCCTTTTTAAAAGTGATCTACATGAGTAAATTGGTCCCATTTCACATATGTATCGGATACTATTTTTTGTGATATATAAAATAAATCTTTGATATCTACCATAGATAACAGAAACACAGGAGATGGGCCGCTAAGCGCACTTAGTTTGAGTTCTGATGTAAGCGGCTATAAGCCACACTTACATTGACATCTAAATAATAACACAAATTACACCCAACATTGATAAATCTCTGACACTCACACATTTAAGGCGGTACTCTCATTGGCGCGCACACATTGCTATCTACTGTGTAAGTACGCGCCTCAGTATAGCAAATACATTCAACAAATTTCACACGTACGCTAGTGATTGACTGTCGATAAATTTGTTATCGAGCACTTGCGTTGTTGCACATCGCGAACAATTTAGGCTTTAGTAGCTGGTCACAATACAATTTTAAACATGTTTTTACTTAGCTTCATTTTTAGCAAATTCAACCTACTTTTTCTACTTCTCGTTGTCCGATTGAGCTTAGATTTTGAGTTGCATCACAGTCACAAAAGTATGAGGTCACAAATAAAAGGTTATTTTTCTTGAAGGGATAAAGAATAAAGTAAATTCGTAGCGGAGTCTTTAATAAATTAGTACGGTATGTAAATGTTCGATGGAAATAAAAAACTATAATAATATGCTTATTGGTAGTCATTTATTATCTACATTTTTATCACCATTATTAAACGGGCAATCAATGTTGGGGTACCCTATTACGTCTCCTAAAATTATGTAATAATAGTATTTCCTAATTTTAAATGACATAAAGTCATAAATATGTCCTAAGTATCACTACATAGTATAAAACAACCTCGCTTCCCGTTATCTGTCTGTCTGTCCCTATGTATGCTTAGATCTTTAAAACTACGCAACAGATATTATAATTTAAAAAAATATTTATTAATAAAAAACACAAAAATAAAGAAAGTTGACTTTGCACACATCTACATTAATTTAGGTACTTTGTTACACTAATAATAATAAGTAATTCACCATTGTTTTACATAAACATAATATTTTTTAAACTCTCAAAATTATCTACTTAACATTAGTTATTACTCGTAGGTACTATTCGCGGCAACGTGACGTATCGACAACAAGAAATGACAGGTACAACTCTATGTCAAAGCGCTTAGCAGCGGCCGTGCGCGGGAGCGGCCGATTCAATATGCGCAATTATCATCACTCGGTCAAACTGATTTCAACACCAGGCACGCTACACTTAGCGAGCAATGTATTAGGTTCAATCGTTAGGTTACATATGTCACTCAGTGAAAATTATTTTAACGAAATAAAATGAAATTTGGGTATAAATGCTAGAAAACAAAATTGTTATTGTACTTACCTATGAAAAGTGACCCCTTCAAGTTTATGGTCACTTCGATTCTTGCACACAACCACTGAACAAGCAGGCATTATAAAAAAACACTCCCGTGTGACGCGTTAGGCAATCAAGTCCCGACTGATTGCGTTTTCGCGATGTTTGCCTATTTTGTTCATAGTTCAATTACACCGCCCACGCCCCCACGGCCACTCTATAGATCTCTGTGATATCTACCATTAATTCGTTTTATTCAAAACTTCCTAATACTTGTTGCATTGGATGAATTTCATACATAAATATAACTATGATGCAGGTAATGTGTTCTATTGTATGAATGATTTTTTAACATACCTATATTACTTATTAATAAATTAATTAATTTAATTTAATTGTATTTTGCAAACAAAAATAAAATAAACATAACATTGAAATCAATTATAATAACGACTCTATGGGTTTTTATGTTCTCTGCGTTTGACCTAGCGTTGACCCGCCTGCTCGAAAGCGCGCGAATTTCGAATTTTAACACTACGCAGATCTTAACGCGTATCCTTGCATTGCGGGTGGCGGGGTATGTGGGCGGAGCAACCGTGGGACTTTTATTTGACTGCTGGCTCTTAACAAGAATAATGCCGAACTACGTTCATTTGATGGAGGCGAGCGCCTGTGAAAACTTTTTAGAAAACTTAGATAATTGCCTTCCCGAACAAAAGCCTCTTTTTACATGTCTGGCGACTTAATCGAAGTTAAATTGGCAGGGGTGCACCTCCCGAGGGTGAATGTATGAAGTGTTAGTAAATTGATTTCAACCCCCTCCGCGTATGTTGATGACAGTCGATATTTTGCTATGAGAGAGATGAAAAAGAAAGAGTTTTGTCGCTCGCCTTTTAGCGATGTATTTCAGTATTTTCACACATTAGATTAAGTGCGCTTTTTTTACAGTTGCGGAAATGCTGGTTATATTTACAATAGTTATACATATATGTAACCAAATTCAAGATAAAATTTAAACTTTCTCTTTTAAATTTAAAAGGTAAACGCTTCCCTCTTGCCCGTGTTGTCAATCCTGCCCACAGGTCACATATTTGTGTGGTCTATGATCCTGCCCTACTGATATGTATTAGGAATGTGATTTACGTCATTGTGAAGATATTTTAATGTTTGTTACTCGTCCATGTAAACCAAACAGATTTTGATAAATACAGCTTACTAGCTGTTGCCAGCGTCTTCGTCTGCGTGGACTACATAATGTAAATAGCCAATCTCCTTCTTCGTAGATACTTTCATTATAGTTGAGATACATGAACGAAGACGAAGGCGTCAACTAAAAACGAATTTTTGCTATCTTTTGACAATCACTTTCCGCTTGTAGCGGTGCCATGCCGACACCGTAAAGAGGGCGTATTTTTGCGTAAGTACGGCCGCTATATGACGCCACCGCTATCCTAGGAAACCAAAGCTTTACGATGAAATAACCTGTCACTATAAAGAGTAGCCATAAATAGCACTTCAACCCGTATTACTATAGAAGAGGCGCATAACGCAGTCAATACACGTATCTACTAGCGCCGCCAGTTAATTGGTACCTGCTACGGTCATTCTGCGCTCGTGCGTAGAATTCCTAATACAGAGATAGTGCTCCACAATATAGGATATTGTGGGCGTGCTTGAATAGAATGGGTGACATTTTTTGGACAGAATTACCTACAGTTGCGAGTCATTACAATTAGAATGTTACATTCGCGGACATAGGTACTTTTTATTCGGTTTTAAATTTCGCGACCATCGTATTTCGCCGTTTTCTTCGGAAGGAAAAAACAAGGCTACTTTAGGTTATCTATTTTTTATTGTCAAATTATAATCATCAGTCCTCCCATGATCAAAACTTTCTAATAAAATGGTTTTGTTATACACACACTTGTTCCTAAAATCTTATTTGCTGATGCTTCACTAGAATACATCAGCTGCATCTCCTTTCCTGCATGTCATAAGACTCAGGGACGTACTCTCAAGCGCTGAGCAACTAGTCACTAATAAAATTTTACATCTAACCTAATCGGATCTCCTTCGTGAGCAATTCTAGCTACCCTATTTAGGAAGCAGTTTGTTTTGTAGGTACGAGTATGTTTATCTAAAAGCAACATTAAAATATAAAATAATCCGACATTATATTTGTAAGTCCAATTGATCATTTGTGTAATCCTCTTTGCACACTAATAATATAGGTAAACTGATTAGGGTCCACCACAATGTCTACCTAAAAGATTATCTTTTGGAATGTTTATTTATGGCTATCATATAAGTACGATGCTTATTCTGGCTGGATATCTGCGAGTTCGTCTATATAAACTCGATATAACCTCTTGTCTGTTTTTTGATGAAAACTACATCAAAACTCGTCCAGTTACGAGTATTATAATTTGAGTTGGCAACATGGTTGCCGTAAACGACTGTATTTTACACATAAATAACGGCGGCTACGATTACGTTCGCGTAATATTTACAATTTCTATTATTCCCGTTCCCATGGGAATTTATCTTGTCTTAGAACTAGAGATTGCAAACCCTTTAGTGCCCTTTTATGGCCGGGCCCGTTGGATGTCTAAAAGGGCACCGGGCGCGGTTTGCAATCTCTACTTAGAACCCACCCCTGCAAACTTCACGTCTTTAAGATCAGCGGTTTAGGCTATGCGTTGATCCATCGGTTATTCAGAGCAAAGAATTTTATATCTAGTATAGTTAGCTTAGCTAGTTATATAAATAAAATGAAAAAGAGTATTGTCAATTGAAACCTTGTATAAACGGTATATCGTGTTACATTCCTGGCCATTAACATATTTACACAACATGAAGAGATAAATTTGCCAAAAAATTTACGTTTAGTGATCCTGTCTAACAATTGGATAGTTAAATAGAGGATCGTTTCCGTATATTAATGGTGGAATCGTTTTAGGAATTATTGACTTACAGTAAAGGTAGTTGGAAATTAATTTGATTCTTCGATTTTATTCCAATAGGATAGTTTATTATATTCTATTCTACACTCCACGACCTTTTAATTCCATAAGTCGTGTGGTATTTTCCATTGTAGCTTTTTGTCGATTATTCAAGATGCATTTTAAAATTTTAATAAAGACAGGTAGTACTCGTATGTCTACTATATTTAAGTTCACCTTTATGTACAAATGCAATAAACTACAGTGTGTTACACTCGGTAACAAATAGTTTGAAATAATCAATAAAGTTAAATGCCTCCTGACCCATATGGGACTGGTAGTACACGTGAAATTCATACATTACATCGTTTACAATGGACCAAGTACAACGGAGCTGATGCAGTGAGAAATATGGATGTGCTGAACCGATGCTCCTACATGCCTTGAAGCAGACGCAAATAAAGCTTGAAATAACCGAACTAAAGAAACTTTTGAGTAGCAATAGTTCGGTGATTAGTGTCAATCGAACTATGGAAGGAATAAGGCTCGTTTTAAGACGCTTGACTGATGTGCAAGCAAAATTTAAGATTTAACATATAAACACGACGTCACAAAAAGGGTTAGCCAGAACTGCCGTATTATAAAATAGATTTATACAGCCATTTTAGATTTTAGGAAAGCAGGATTAAGCAATGTAGAGCGATATCTCGCTTTTATAATGGGAACAACCCTGCTGTATACAAATATTCATCTTTACCCTGCAGATTTATGACCGAAATGAACTAACAAAAATCTCGACGGTTTTGGGTGGACTGAACAGTAGCATATACCTTTAAATAAAATGTATAATAGAATAGAATAGAATACGTTTTTATTTGGTGATTACAGACACACAGATACAATAGCAACAATGAGACTAAACAAACAGGGTAGAAATAGAGACAGTGCAAAAGTAATTAAAAATATGTATATAGTGCAACACAAACATTCTAGCCTTGATATTAACAGGTAACTAAAGAAACATCTATATATGATCAATGTTTGCTAACTGCCGGACTGGGGAACATCAGCACAGTATAACAATACACCACGAGACATCGGTTCACAGTTGAAGTGCCGAAAACACGTACTAAGCTGTTTGCTTCTACATTCATAGTGCGAACGGCCAAGATGTGGAACTCCCTGCCTGAATCCCTGTTCCCCATGAACTATAATCTTGCGGTCTTCAAGTCGAGAGTGAACCGGTTTCTTTTAGGCAAGCGCGCTCCATCTTAGACTGCAACGGTGCTTACCATCAGGCGCATTGTGGTCAAGCGTAAGCCTATTTAATATATATATTAAAAAATACCTACCCTGCTTTAGTTCCACTATACTAATTCCGCTGAACCTCCCGCATCCGTGTAGAGTACAGTCGGCACCAGTATTTTGCCATGAATATTCATTTACTTGATTTCCGATATCGGCTTTTCTTTTTTATTGTGGAAATCCAATGTACGAGATATGTTATCTCTATGGAACACGATACTGATAAAAGCTTCCTTATATCTTTATTTACAGTTGCGTTAAAAATAGCTGTTTACTATAATTTTGTAGCTAACTGTTGTATTAAAGTGAAATCTATCGTAAAAAATTTGTAATTACTTATGTACAGAAAATATAGAATTACCTACTTGCAGTCTAATAATAAAAACTATTTCTGGAATTTATATTATAACCATATTATAACATACTTATTTTACTTGGAAAGAGATTTCTTTTGTAATCAAAAATTTTATCTACTTCTTAAGTCTTTTTGTTCACCCCTCATTGGCTAAACCTATCTATTTCTCTCAGTTAATTTTAAAGCCAAAAGTGGTCCTCATTACAAATGGAAATTCTCTTTGATCGATTCCGAAATCAATATTAATACAATAAGTTTTAAATTAAACCACGATCATTATGCGCCTTACATGACAGAAAAATATAAGATATCTTTTCTATCAATCAGGATAAGATTTATGTTTTGCTTCTTAGTTGATATGGAAAAAGTATCAGGATTATTTTCGACTACGTACATCTTCTTATTTTAAAACAATTCTCTCCTAGAAAATATTATTGTTTACCCAAGGTTTACCTACCATCTTTTTGTGACTAGGACTATACATATTTATTTATTTTTATTTATTTAGGAAAACAAACAGTACACATTAAAATAATAGCTTGTAAAATAACTAAAACCATTAATATGTTTCCGCATATAAAATCTAAGAAATTAAAATTAGAAGGAGGGGAAGGGGAACACAAAGGAAAAGGCATAAAATATTTTTAGAGGATCAACATATAAAGGGCTAGGAAGGAATTGTAAAGAGAAAATAATTATAATATTAAAAAAAACTAAACATTTGGGGCACCATTGAACCAGGTCTTGGAGATGTTGTTCATAAACTTTTGCGCATTACTGCAAAACAAATCAAGATTCGGAATGTCGGCCAGTTTGTTCATGCTCTCCGTCGCTCGGATGAGGAACGTGTTATGTCTATAGTTCGTGAGGCTAGCATCTGCGGTCAAATATCGAAGGTGTCGAACAGTCCTATTCGGGACCCTAAAGTTAATCTTAGACAAAAGGAGAGAAGAATCAATGTCACTGTGGACTAATTTAACAATATAACAGACATCAGCAATGCTTCTTCTCTCCTGCAAAGGAAGTATATGGTGTCTGCGACACCTGGCCTATAGTTTAGATGATTTTACAATCTAGCCTAGCCACTACATTTATAGAACACAATTTGAACACTAAGAATCAGTTTAAATGACCATTTAATAAGATCAACAAGCATGCTTAACGAACAACCACGCACTGTTATTCATAGTAGGTATTTGGTACAAAAAATAGAAATACCCCACACCAGCCAATTGCACAACGACGTTCAGCATATAACAGTCATTTAGAGCAGTTATCACGAAGCAGCAGACAAACAGCACTGCCATAATCAGCACATGGAAGTACATATACCGCAAGTGGTATCCCACAAGCAATTTTTTCCTTTTCACATACGTTTGAAGGATCACGCCGGTGGCTATGAAGAATTGGATGTACAAAGTGACAATAACGAAGTTCAGGATCCATCCTGTCATCTCCCTCACGTCAGCTCTTGGTGTGAAGAGTAAGAGGAACATGGCAAAGCACAGCATGGGTATGACGGCAGAGCCAGCTATCATTATGAAGATTGTTCGCATTATGTCGCAGTACGTACATGGTATCTCTTCTGCCGCTGCTACAACAACCGCCATACTATAAGGGCACCTTTTAATAGAATATTTTATAAAAACTTTCGGTACACCTCAAGCTTCTATGTTTATTTTGTTGCTGTCATGCAGACACTGGTGACGGAAGAATATGGGCAGAGACCATAGAGACCGTTAGAGAGTAAGTATCATAGTCAAAGGTAAGTATATTCCTCGTATATTCTTTGATAGAGACAGTCAAATAATGAAGAAAGTCACTTATTAAAAATATACTATACAGGATGTAAGGAACTGCAACATAAAAAACTTACCGTTATAAATAACCTGAGACAGTCTGTAGCAAAGATTATTAAACAATTTCCCAAATAAAGGTAATTTTTTTTAGAAGTTCAGTTATTTTTCGTGACAAATATTTTATGTTTATGATTAAATCCTAATATTCCAGTTCTGTACATACCTATTATACTTGTGTTCTGTTTAAAGCACAAAATTTTATTGATAATGTTTATATACGAGTAATACCTATTATAAATACAAAGAGGAATCTATACATTGTTGTACTTATATAAAATCCTCTTAAACTGCAACCAAAACTTCCCGTCGAGTCTACTAGCGAAGTTTCTAAATATCTTTAAGTTCACATAAGCATTATGTTGACGTCGACTATTCATCAGGCAGTCTGCATTAGTGTCGGCGCTGACGGAGCATTTGTCAGCGCTGCAGCTGTGGTAACTAAAGACTGGGGTGAAGTAACATGTCTGAGATACTTTGCTGGATTATGTTATCTCTTGTCGAAGCTAAGTTACCAATCTGTACTACGTTAGTAATATTAGGCATTTTTCCATGTATTTACAAATATCAAATATGAAGAATACAGTCGATGCTGTCTCTATTTTCATAAAGATTTAGAGAAAGACAACATCAACTTTTTTCTTCTGATAGTCTACCTGATGTTTGGGTAAATCGGCCCTTAGTAGTACCTATAGGAGCCAAATAATAATTTTTCACAAAGTACGAAGAGAAGTAAGGTGCCCTTCTAATCCCATCTGCAAATAGGACTTGCATCGTCTACCTATACATTCATATATAGACATGCCGCATAATAATAATAATAATTTAAAAAAGCATTTATTTTGAAAAACATACATATAAATTCACGTCAGGCGCGTCAAAAACAATCACTTATTTTACCGCGCGCCAGAATGCGCGCGCATGTGCAGCTGCAACCATGTTCGAGATTTTATTTCATACAAATGCATGTAAACTAGTCTCGTAGCCACTGCAATTTCTGCCAGTAGACGGGGTAAATATGTATAACAAATAGGTAATGATATCTAAAGCAGTTTCATCTGATAAAACCTGAGGATAAAACGCTTTATAAATAACTGACAGGTCAACAACAAGAAAGAGTGTACCAGCATTATGAGTTTGTCAATTGATAGTTCCATTTATTTTCCTCCCCGACTTAATCCAGTTGCCCGGTGTACGTTTCTTGGAATAGTTTCTGTGGTCGACTTTGGAACTAACTTTTTTTGTATACAGTAGTCACTGATATACATTAAACAACTAGCGCCGCATGGAAAAGAATCATTTCGTATAAAGCAGGCTAGTTAAGTAACAGAGCGGGCAATTCATAAACCTACCCAACGGCATGGAAAAGCTACAAAAACAGCTTATCGGGCCCCTATTGGCCAATAAATACTCTTTTATGACTGGTAACAAAATATGAGACGTTATCATGAGTTAGGAACTTTATCTTAGCTGAGGGCATATTCTGCAGGGGGCGTGTGATGCGAGGGTCGATGTGTAGGTAGTAATTTTCGTGTCGACCTCAGAACACTGTCGATTTTATAAGTTAATGCATTGTATTTTAGAAACTGACGCAACTAGGCTAACTAATGTAAAAAATTACAACAAATAAGACGACATTTGTAATATATTGTTCTATTTCCTAATGCTTTTACAATGTAAATATAAATAATGCAAAAACTCATAAGCACGCACAATTCTCGTGTTATCCTTGAGCAACAACCTAAGGGCAGTTACTCCGCCAAGTTCCTTACCAAAGTGATCACTAAAAGGTACTCAACAAAAGAGTCTAATTGATCACCCTGACAGTGTTATAAACATCATAACAGTGTATTTCTGCCTCCAATACCGGCAACATTAGTCTTCCTATCACAGTATAGACATCACGTCACTTTGTACTCCAACAAATTACACCTTAGAGCCTGTTCCCACTTATCCGCTATTAAGTCGCATGTTTTAGTGGCAGATTTATATTTTCATGGACAAAACGAGTCGAGTGATGTAGTCTAGTGCTGATGCGTAATTTCACTGGAATACATTCAGCTGCATCTCTTTCCGTGCGTGTCGTAAGAGTCTGCTAAGGAACATGGGTATTCTCTCGGGCGATAAGCTTGCAACTTGGCACTTGTGATTTTTTTTTTGGCACTGATCATTAACATCTGTCCTCGCTCTGCTAAACATGGCCATGGGATCACCCTTATAATTCTGGTTCCTTTACAGTCGTGTCTACATGAATATGTAGAACAGAGTCTAAAAAAATACTAAAATTGACAGTAGAAAAATATCTCTTCGGATTTGTCGAATAGATGGAAGCACACCATATACACATATACAGCTGAAAATTTGCTAACAACCAACTGGTGTGATCAAATGCCTTAGGTCGTTTAAAATACGGGCTCGGTAACCGACGACAAGTGTAAACGGTCTCTTATAAAACTCCGATAGATTATATTACTACAGCGACTTTGTGTTGAGCTATTAGGAATTGCTCACTTGGAAGTGTATCTAGCACTTACTTACGTAATTACGTAACGGTTATGTACTATACAAGGTGTTTTCAAAATTAGTGATTCGCTTTTGACACGAAACTATAATAATTAACTTTTTTTAAAAATAAAACCGACTTCAATGCGTGAACACAAAAAAAACTAAAAATTAAAAAAAGTTCATTCCCAATTTTCCACCCTTGGGGGTTGTTTTTTTTATTATTAAATTTAAATGGGACCACCCTTGAGGTATTACCTATACGCCGAAAAAAGATTTGTTCAAATCGGTTCATAATTGGCGGAGTTATCGCGTAACAAACATAGAAAAACATACGGGTCGAATTGAGAACCTCCTTTTTTTGAAGTCGGTTGAAAAGAAACAACTTTCACTATGGGACCAACTCCGAAATTGTGAAAAAAATCAGCTGTTCCTCATTCCTCAATCATAATTACTGCATTGAAATGTATGGAACAGCAGTTTTTTTTTTTATTATTTCGGAGTTGGTCCCATAGTGAAAGTTGTTTCTTTTTACCTACCTAGTTTCGTGTCAAAAGCAAATCACTAATTTTGAAAACAACTTATATATAAAATACGTTACGTGTACGTTTACTATATGTAGACTCAAATTTTCTCGTCCTTCTAAATGAGAATAGAGTTTTATTTGTAAAAATGTTTATAATCAACATCAATTTTCTTTATTAGAGACAGAGGTATTTCTAGAAGTATGGGTTTTTGACACATATTTTACAATAAAGTCTACATACATACAGACATATATATGTCGGAGATCAAGATGTCATATCCTACAGTCGGATCTCCAACGCCATCTATTTTCAATCGTTGAAGTTAGAAACGTCAAGTCGACAGCTATCACTGACTTGAGGACAGCTGTCACTTGGGTAAAGACAAGACAGAGTACTGAGAGGGCGCCACTGTAGATTTACAACGACCACCGGGTCGTTTGAATTGAGCCGGAGGGTATTCTGTTCTTTTTGTTGCGTCTGTCGAGCGAAGCACGGGTGCTAATCAGCCTCTGTCTTGTACTTACCACGTTTCTACGTTATCCGCTAGAATCCTAGTAATCTTGTGCGTAGATACAGTGAAAGTGTTTGTGATTCCTAATTAAACTTGTTTACTACACGCCGCATTCTTTATTTCGGATTTTGGAAGATGTCGGACACACCTAACGGCACGCCACTCGACCCCTCTACGTCATATATAATCACGCCTTTATCCCATACGGGGTAGGCAGAGCACCAAGGGCCGATAGAACCACATGGTGCCACTTCTGACCAATTTTGAGGGTATAGTCAAGATGTAAAAGTTCGGTTAGTAGTGACAGGTGGTCACCTACAAAATACCAAAAACCTCTTGTCCTCTACTGACTTGTACAATATGCCCGGGAAGAGAAGCAGCTATAGTTATATATATTATATGTTTTTTTTTTCACTCCCAGAGCAGCATAGAAGTTTAAGTCTACAATATTAAAATTAACAATTTGTTTGAGTAAACACTCCAACATATCTCTAAATTAAAAACATTCCCAGGCGAAATGGAAATATATCCACAAGCAAAATAAAGTAAAAGAGAGTCAAGAATTTCGCAAAAACTTCGCGGGCACCTCCAATAAGGGGCGATAACACTATGACAAGATTATCTATGCATAAAACCTTATTATGTACATACATACATACATATAATCACGCCTTTATCCCTTACGGGGTAGGCAGAGCACTAAGGGCCGATAAAACCACATGGTGCAACCTTATTAATCTAATGTTTATATTTTTATGAACAATTTGATTTACAGTCACAGTTTTTTTTGTCTTAAAATTCACTCACGCTATAATTATCAAAGAATAATTAACAGTGTATGTAACAAAGTGTAGTAGACTGAAGTGGCAATGGGCAGGCCACATCTGTCGTAGAACTGATGGACGGTGGAGTAGACGGGTTCTCGAATGGAGACCGCGCCCTCAAAATATCGCTAACTCTATCCCAGAGACACTGTATATGGTGTATGTGAGTATGCATAGTATGTCCCGTATAAAAGGTCTATTCAAATTTGGGATTATCTTTTGACACGAAGTAGGTAGGTAAAAAGAAACAACATTAACTTAGGGACCAACTCCAAAATAGTGAAAAAAAAATCATAATTCAAGTTTGTATGAAACAGCTGATTTTTTTTTCACTATTTCGGAGTTGGTCCCATAGTGAAAGTTGTTTCTTTTACCTTATACATATATACATACACGGGCTGTGTTCCCAAAAAAATGGTAAATAGAACTGCAGGATCGCGAGTGAGATCCTGAAACTACATTTAGAATAACGGCGTCAGATGTAAAAGATAAGTTATCATTTGAAATAGCTGATCATCGGCTCATCACCTAAGGTTGCGAAAAACTTTGAATTAAATTTGAATTTGTAAATGATGATGTCGACTCTTACGACATGTACGGAAGGAGATGCTGATGTATCCTATTGTAGGTCCGCATAAGCACATATAACATTTTCTTTTATGTTTTTGCACAGATATCTTAGACAAAGCACATCTTCGAGAGTCAATGCCTCGAGAGACATCGCCAGACACAACACAATGTGAGTGAGCTAGAAAATCTCCAGTTCTATCATATATATGAACCGTATAAATATTTATAGAATTATACAAGTGACATTTTTCTGGCTTCGCTCAATTTTATACTAGCGGCAATAAGTAGAAAATATTAGTGGTTCGTCTTTTTATAAGATTTCTAAGTTTTTTCATGCAATGAAATAAGAAATATAGATGTGAAACCGGTCAGAGTTCCGCTTTTCGGTACATTCTAAAATACGCAGAACTTTGAACTTGGAACTCCCGACCGCTCTATGTCTATACGCGCTCTTTTGCCTAAAGACGAAATCCAGAAGATTGTTATAATCCATCTCCTTTATATCAAAACCAACATTAGGAGAAAAATTATGAAAATGTTTGATTGTTTCTTACTCTTTGACGCCACAACTACTAAACAGATTTTGATAAATCTTGGGAGTTATACGAGATGCTACTCTACTTTTCTGATCTTATTATTATTATCATATGAAAAATACTTATTGACGTAGGTATTATCTGAGAATTGTAAATATACATAATTAATTACATACGGCGAGAGAAGATTTGTCTTACACGAAAACAGATTTTTTATATGTTATTCGAAAGATATTTACAAACACAAACTTTAACTTACTTTAAAAGTTTTAAAAATTGAAAGAAAAAAATTACAACATAAAAGGAGTAAAAACCTTCCTACTTTTGTGCTACCTATTTACAAGAATAATATCTCGTCCTGGAACCCTCTAGCTAGAATGTGTCGGAAATATAATGAGATTGCTTATAACGACGAACTTGATATTTTTAATTGCAATGTGAATCAGTACAAAAAACATATCCACAGCATCCTCAGCACTACGTCATGTACATGAACGTAACTGTATTTTCCACTCAGTCTTGTCGTGTCTTGTCTTGTAGTTGCACATAGTATGTAAGTATATATCAGTGGTAGCAGGAATATATTAGTATAATTTTTTTAATGTTACTGTTTCGATTAAGCTTAATTAATTGTGCATACACGCCTAGGACATTAAGTTAGGGTAAAAACTGTACTGTTCTGAGATGTTAAATATTTTTACTTTGTGTCTGTTGTGTTGCCTTAATAAATAAATAAAATTAAAAAAACATACAAATTCATCCATATTTTGAATTATCTAATTGTTTTAATAAATGCTTTATTAATATTGGTACCTATGATCAAACAATTTTTATTGACAACTATACACAAAAATTATATATTACATTTATAAAATAAGATTTAATTTTTCACATGCTCATTTGCAACGCTTGTGTACTATGACGTCAAAGTCTATGTCATTTTAGTATGGAGCAAACGGAGCGTGTCAAAAACATTTTGCCGGCTCGTATTTTTGAATCGCTGTAAATCCAAAACGGTCAAACTTAGTTATGCTATTCCAAGGGCAAACTTAATCCATTAAAAAAATCATGCATATACCCTATTAACCTTTCTGAGTGCTGTTGTATAAGATAATGATATGATACGATTTGCAAAAGAAAATTTAAACTTACAACGAATCTTATATTACAAGAACCCGCAACTGCCTAACCTACCTTTCATTTATAAAAGCTAAAAGTATATTCCTTCGACACAGAAAAGAACTATGGTCATCTATGCAACTTATGTAGTGGTTACTTCGATAAGTCTAGCAGTCGGTGTCTTTTAGGCTATTATGGTTATTTCATTATTGCTCTTTATCATTTCTTATCATAGAGATAGAAAAGGGAGAAGCTGTCCGCACCTGATTCACTATACAAACTGGCACGCGACACACCCAAAGCCCAATAAAAATAAGTAATATTTTAGCAAACAACAAATTATTTATTATTATTGTCTCATTATTATATTAGTTACTTCTATGCTGCTCTGGGTGTGAAAAAAGTATAATACTACAGCTGCATCTCTTCCCGGGCATACTGTACAAGTCAGTAGAGGGACAAGAGGGTCTTGGTGTTTTGTAGGCGATGGGCTGACCACCTGTGTGAGAAGTGGCACCATGTGGTTCTATCGGCCTTTGGTGCTCTGCCTACCCCGTAAGGGATAAAGGCGTGATTATATGTATGTATGTATGTATGTATTATATTAGTATTATTATCTCACTCGGGTGAAAAAAAATATCATTTTCTTAATAATATTTATATTATTATTGTTATATGATAAGACTATTGTCTTATCAAATTATACAAAATTATATAAAATCTTACCAAATTATATGTGTAGCTAGTTGACCGTATGCTAGTGCTGGTCATCATTATATTAGGTACAAATAAATGCGGTATATCTGTCAAAATTAGGCAATGTTGTGTTAAAACGACATTTAATCCAGCAGTGACTAAAAATAAAAATGTTACCACACGCAAAGCAAAGCAAAAAAACTCAAAACAATCAGATTAATTTATCGAAGTGGATTAAAGAATTAAGTGCTATAAATTTTAGGATTAACAATGAATTTGAAAACAATATTTACTTTTCTTTTGTTATCTAAGTACAAATAGAGTACAAGATAAGGGTTTCTAGTAAGGGGTACATTAACTGATGTTTGGGGTGTGATAAATTACGGCGACAGGACGACCTTCATAAGTTTCTGCCAGGATGGACGGGGTTAGCAAAGAACTGAGACGTGTGAACTCAAAAAAGGGAGGCATTTGCCCAGCAGTGGGACACTACGACGGGTATATAAAAAAAATATTATGTACTTACTAACACTAGATATAAATAAATACATGTACATGTAACAAAAAATGGACCTTGTAGTCCGAAAATAAACATTTTATTTAATTTTTTATTTTATGTGACCAATAATCAGTGTACTTACTGATGAATTTTATATTGTCAAAATCTTTTAATCTAAACTTATCTATAAACATAAATCTACTTTGCAGACAGACATATACATACTTCCGGATAAGATTAAAGTAAAATCGTATATCTACGTATAGTTTCGTATAAGGAATGAGCGGACAACTACCTATGTAAGTAATACAACTATTTACGATAAGACAAAACAATATAAGTGCAGCTGACAGTAAACTTTGCGATATTTACACTTTGTCAGCAATCATGAACAGAATATTTCACGCAAACGTATTGATTTTGTGTACGGTTTTGTTTACAAAATGTGACAGTCAAAGTGCTTATGAAACTGTGAGTGACTTTGTGAATTTTCTATATATAGGTATATTTCTCGAATATAATTCATATCGGTAGAATCGAAGCTATACAACCTAAAGTTAAATTTGAAGATGCTATCTGATAGGACAGAACCAGGTGAAAAACTTGGAGCGAAGGCTTTTGTCCAGCAGTGAAAAAATAACATATCGCGGATATATGCAAGTAGTAAAAAATATTTCGTGACCAAATCGTCTGGAGTCTCATCTAAATAAACTATAATAATAATGAAATAAAATCGGATATATTGGTAGGATGAAAATAATAGTAATAATGAATTTCCGAATTGTAACGTCTAATACAATTTCATTTGAAAATAATAGGTAAATCAGAACATTACTTTTTCGTGGTTTAAACATTTATCTTTTTACGAAAATACTCGAACATATTATTATGTAGTTTAAAGATAATAAATAGATTAAGTACATTTTAAGATTCTTTTTATGTATCACGATATGGTCTATGCACGCTACAGCCATAATAAGGATATACTTATATTTTTTAATACACTATTAAATCTCAAATTATATAATATAAATTAAATCTTATATGAATTAAATATTATAATCAATACAGGTTCGATATATAGAAGCAAACGGCTATCCGGTGGAAACACATCATGCCATCACGTCTGACGGTTATATCCTGGAGATGCACAGGATCTCACATGGAAGGAACCAGGTCTACTCCAGGGATAGGCCATCAGTGTTCTTGATGCATGGTCTAATGGCAGCTTCAAATAGCTATATAGCTTTGGGCCCTGAACATGCTATAGGTAAGTTTCTTAAATAAAAAATAAGATATTTAACGAAATTAAATTCCACCTATACACTTATTAAATTCCACGCGGTAAAGGGTGAGCCTACTGCCGCATTTTGTATACAAATACAATAATTTGGAGACTTAACGAAACCCCAAGGAAATTATTTCCGAGATAATGTAACAAGTATTTTACCTGTTATAACTTGTAAGCCGTTAAACATTTTTATTTGTAAAAAATGTTTTATACCTGTGCATTTGTTTACCTACTAAATATAGATAAAAAAATAGATAATTTGTATTTCCAGCTTACAACTTAGCTGACGAAGGCTTCGACGTCTGGATGGGCAACGCTCGAGGAACCAGAAACTCAAGGTTCCACATCACCCTGGACCCTGACGACAGCGAAGAGAAGTTCCCATTCTTCGACTTCTCCTTCGAAGAGATTGGGATGTTGGATTTACCAGCAATGATCGACCATGTTCTAGAAGTCACTGGTCATCATAAACTACACTATATTGGTCATTCTCAAGGAGGAACCACGTTTTTGATATTAAACTCCATGAGACCTGAGTATAATGATAAGATTTGCTCGGCTCATTTGATGGCTGGTGTGGGATATATGCAGCACTTTCCGTACAGACCTCTGGCAATCCTTGCCCGGTTTACCAACACAATTTATGTGAGTGAAGAACTATAATAAATCTATATTATATATTGTATATATTATCTATAATATACACCTAATATGTATAATTGTACATCTATCCCCGCTATTTCAAACGTGACCGTGGGACTTTGATCCTGCTATCCCATTTCGGTAGCACAGACATGTCTTTATATATGTACATATATTTAAATTATTTTTTATTTTATTCCAGAAAACCGCAGTCCGATCGGGTATAGTAGAAGTATATGTATCTACGACGGAAGGTACAGATTCGAATAACATAAGTAACGTAACTAATGCTATATGTGATACCGATGATATATATTTTTCATATGCTTGCGAACATATGCAATCTGTGGGAATTTTGGTAAGTACGTAAATTAGCGTATTCATTTAAATCAGTAGCACACTTCATTATTGTATAGGTAGATAGGTACTGTGTTTCTTTATCTTTTATGTTTATGATGAATGTATATTATTCAATCGAGAAAATATAGTACATATTTATATCTACAACAACACTGATATATTTTATCATATTTGCTCTTTCAACTTTAACCCATTCCAGTCTGTAAAAAGAACAACAACGTTGTTTTTTAATTACAAAGTCCATTTAACATTTTTTTATATACTTCGCAAAAATCATAATAATTATTTAATGCATCATAGTCTATAAAATACGATGTCTCATTCTATTTATGACTAAAAAGCCAAAAAATCATATCATTCACGAATAAAATGAAATCTAAGATTAATATTTGGTTACAATGAGGCTAGGGTAACTCAACTATAGGTATTCCAGCAAACGAAACGTGACTAAACCTTAACTTTTCCTTACAGTCCGAAGAAGATACAGCAAATACTTCATTTGGCATGGGAGGTGCGGCTTTAAAACAATTAGCACATTTCGGCCAGAATATACGAGCCAAGAAATTCAGGAGATGGGATTATGGCATCTTTCAGAATATAATCCACTACGGTAGCTTATCACCACCGGAATATGACCTTGGCCTTATTACTGTGAATGTTACTATGCATTACACATTGAGTGATACTTTGCTGGATGAAAAAGATGTTTACGCTATGGCGGAAGTGATGCCAAATACTGTGGTTCGACAAGTTGGTAGAGAAACGTTTCTTCACGCGGATTTTGTTGCAGCTTCAGATGTGAAGCCGTTAGTTACCGATTATATTGTAGAAGCATTGAAAAATGCTGAACTAACGTAAGTAAAGCAAATAAATCAATATGGTCTTCTTTTACTGAGTGGGGACGTGACTAACAGACAGTGCACAGAGTGAACTACTAGATGTAGTAAACTGATATTTGACATGCATGTTCCAGGGAGAACACTAAGGATTTCCCGCTATTGCTACGAGAATCGTAAACTTCATGAAAAAAGTCGTGCGTGTCTTGTTTTACAAGAAACCTTTCGAACCTAATAGGTAGAGTTAACGTCTAACAGCCAATTGCAATAACTGATCTTGAGAGATTTTTTGCATATCTCAGATTTAATATTCAATTGTTTTCAAAACAAATTTCTAATTTCTGAACCAAAAATCTGAGATAAATTTTGATCTCTAGTATTGAAATTGGCCATAAATCAACTAGAATCAATTCGTAGTGTAAGAAAGAGATATGTTTATTTGTTTGCTAGGGTGGAGGTTTATAACAGAAGATAGAAAACATAAAAACGGAGACGACACAAGTACGAAAACATAATATAAAGGTATTGTCACATACTTAAAATGCATACGAATTTTGGCTGATATCAGACGACGTTGCGTTGATTCTACACTTTATAAATTCGTAAATAACGAAAATAATAAAGTTGCAAATATAAATAAAATATAATTTCATCACATTTATGAAGGTAATTAAACTGCTGCAGAGCTCTCCGTAACATAACTACTTCGGTGCCAAAAGAGGTTAAAATATTTTTGTTTTGTCAAGTAACCGTCGACATGTTATCAAAGAAAATAGAGGATATTTTAGCTTTTCTTATTGTTTTCAGATATACCCCGGACCGTGACGAGGGCGTTATAGGCACTGCTTCAATCATCTCACTTGGTGGATTTATCAAACTGATACCGATTCTATCGTATTTCTTGATGACATAATAATTATCAGTACGCCTAGGCTAGGTATTGTAAATATTGTATCACTAGTTTTAAGAAAAATATTGTGATTTTATTTTGTAAGGCTTTTATACTGTGTATGATCAAAAATAAAGTGAAAATTGTATTATCTGAAATACAGTTTTCCTTAAGTTTGTTGTTTGAAAACAAACATTTAACTTAAGTATTTAAAAAAAATTGCTTTGAAATATTTTATAATATTTCATACTTACTCGTATTTTATTTCCTTTTCCTATTAATAAGATGAGTGAACGTGAAAGTTTATAAGCGTGGGAAGATGCTTCAAGTTTTAGCTAGACCAATCAAGTTAGATGTATTTACAGAGTAAGTCTTTTACATAACTAAAGACCATTGAACGAATTGAAACTGAAACTTGTGGTTATACACATAATTATGTAGCTTATATATCAGAACTATAGGCTTTATATTATTTACGGCCGGCGGTGGCTCACCTGTTTCCACATACAAAAACGTATGCCGAAAAAGAGCAGGTACGTCACTTGCGTAAACGTAAAAACAAACTTTTATCATTTCAATAGTGCTATCAGCAATTTTTCCATGCTTCTTATCTTCATGTTAGTAAATATCTTCTAAAATCTGTGATATGATAATGCCAAGTTATAAAAGAGTTCACGGTAAATTAAATTGCTTTTTAATTGTTTACCCTATTTGTTTCATTATGATTACTAGATTGATTTATGTGTTTATTGTTAGTACTGTTTTAGGTACACCGGAAAATGATATTGTGGCAAATATTGCGTTAGCTCATGAGACGGTAAGTGGAAGTGTTGTAGCTAGAGGTTGTGATAATCAGAGCTGATCTTTACTTTCAACGGGGTTTAAAATGGTTAATTTTAATTAGGGGTTCGAATATCAAAAATTGCTCGTCAGAAGCTATACTAGAATACATCAGCTGCATCTCCTTTCATGCATGTCGTAGGAGTCGACTCAGGAACTTAAGGGCATTCCCTCAGGCAATGAGCTAGAAATTTGTCACTAATCATTAATATTCTGACCCCGCTATGTTAAACGTAGCTGTAAAGATCACTTTCGGGATCCCGCAGCTTTGGCCACCCCATTTTTGGCAACAACCGTGTGCATATATATGTTAAAACTAAAACTACAGCCACTAAACATAGCAGCAAATGGATACTCTGTCGAAGTACACCACGTCACTACCGAAGATGGTTATATTCTGGAGATGCACAGGATCC
This sequence comes from Carposina sasakii, assembly GCA_014607495.2. NCBI lineage: Eukaryota > Metazoa > Arthropoda > Insecta > Lepidoptera > Carposinidae > Carposina > Carposina sasakii. The sequence continues at coordinate 2,599,622 of CP053150.1, forward strand.
CACATGGAAGAGGCCTGAATGAAATAGGACCACCCGTGTTCATCATGCATGGCCTGATGGTGGCATCTCATTGTTTCATAGCCCTTGGAACTGAAACTGGAATTGGTAAGTTTTTATATAATTTTTCGATATAAAGATTGATTTTGATAAAGTACCTAATTAATGTTAGTATTAATTAATATTATTTATTAATTAACAAGTACGTAAAGGGAGAGATTACTTACTACTTGGCCATTTATTGGATATGATCAAATAGGGCTTTCACTTTACCAATTGGGCCGGAATCCTTAAATGTGTATCTACAACAATTAGCTATGACTACCGAACAATGCTAAAAATATGTTATTTCTCTCTTTTTTCAGCATACAATATGGCAGATGCAGGTTTTGACGTCTGGCTAGGCAATGCTCGAGGTACCAGACCTTCTCGCTACCATACAACTCTGAACCCTGACGATTCACAGGACAAGTTTGACTTCTTTGACCTTAGTTTCGAAGATATAGGGCTCAAGGATATACCAGCTATGGTAGATTATATCTTAGAGCACACAAATCGTGACAAATTGCATTACATTGGTCATTCGCAAGGCGGAACTGTATTTCTGGTTTTAACCTCTTTGAGGCCGGAGTATAATGAGAAGTTCGCGTCAGTTCATCTTCTGGCTGGCGTAGGGTATATGGAACATTTCCCGTTCTGGCCTTTACTTCCTGTAGCAAGATTGGCAAATGTTATTTATGTGAGTATCTTATCAGAAAGTCTTACAAGATACTGATGATAAATTTGGTGAAAAATACTGATTGCTATGTAAAAACCAAAAGTAGTTTATCAGATTACGTTCATCAAAAAGAAATTGATAAAGATAAAAAAGCTATACTTCATAAGATTAACATAATTGGTCAATTTGTTATTTCCTTCATTATTTAATGAACAACAAACTTCTATCTTTTAGAGATTAGCATTAAGATTGGGACTTGTAGAAATATACATTCCAGTACCTTTCACGAGAGATGTTACTGATGTACCCAACTTCTGCACAGGAGATGAGCAGTTACAAGAAGTATGCGATTTACTTACAGACGCTGGTTTAATGGTTAGTTTTCTATTTATTTTATTTGATGGTACACCAGGAGAGGAAATGGTAAAAGACTAACGGACAAAACAATATGTATAATTTCTGAGAAACCATTCATATATTTTGTTTACAGGGGCACGAAAAAAGGGAATTGGTTCGATAGGCAACATCTTTTTAATGGGAATGGGAGGTATAGCTACTAAGCAAATAGTGCATTTTGGTCAAAATATTAACTCCAAAAAATTCCATCGCTGGGACTTTGGAATGTTGGGGAACATATTTGAGTACGGTCAGATCAATCCACCAGAATTTCACCTTAGTCAAATTACGGCCAATGTGACTATGCATTACACTATCTCAGATATTCTTCTGGATGAACGTGATGTACCTCAATATGGTGGAAGCCATGCCCAACACTGTTGCCAGGAGGATAGCCAGGGACACCTTCAGGCATGAGAGTTTCATTTTTTCCCCGGACGTTAAGGCATTGGTCACTGATTACATTGTTGATGATATGTGGAGAGTCGAATCCAGGTTAGCTGACACAATTTTTTCTTTTAAATCCAAAAATGGATTTTTTTATATCTCTGCTGACATAAAAAACCTAAACAACTGTGAAGGCATTCTGTGAGAATTAATAAAAAATCATTCTGGGGGCACGGGAGTGGTGCCCCCGCCAAGTCGAGCTTTATATAGTCTCATCTTCGCTAGGGTGTCCTAGAATAGCAGCGTCGAATGTCGGCACCTAGAGGGCGTGCGTGACATGACCGTAACGCTATAGCAGCACCGCTATCCTAGGAAATCATACAAATTGAATCATGGTCAGATAATTTAATAAACTTATTTTCTTTCAGTCTGCAAGATTCAGAGGATACTACAGATTCATCTTCCAGTATATTTATTATTAGTTTTATTCTCATAAATACAAGTCTGATTATATCTTTTATATTAACTTAGATTAAATTAATTATTGTAAATACCTTTTAAGTAAAAATAAACCATGACCCTAGTTTTAATATTTGAGAAATTACTAAATGCTGACATTTAAACAATCCTAACAATTTTAGTACCTATCTTCAGTCTGAATTTTTACTCCCACTCGGGTGAAGAATTTTTTTCCATTTCTTTATTAATAATTTTATAATGAATTATTACTATAAAAGTAATATATATTACATTAGTTTAAAAAATATATAAGTTACCTAGAACTGAGCTAGAATATTACCAGCATTACCATACCCAATAAGCGGACTCAATTTCGCATAAACACCTAGGAATTTCAAGCATTTCAGTGGGACTAGGTCTAGGCCTCAATTTCAGCGACCGCGGAATGCAAATGAAATTCCGGGACGAAGGCCGCCGTCACGCGGTCAGCCATCATTAATTCGATCTGACAGGGGTCCATTAAATGTGCCGGTGATTTATTTGCATGTCCGGTTGGCCTATAGAATCTTTGCTATCTCTGGAGCTGCCCTTTGGAAGGTTTCGATGCTATCGGAAAAAGTTGACATATATGTAAGAGACATGATAGGTATGATGTGTTAAAAAGTGTGATATTTTACATAAATCGTCTTTATTGTGATCTGAATTTTTGAGAATCTCAAATAAGCTTTAAGCACATTTATTAAGTAACGCTACACATCACAAGCAGCTGTAATATAGATAAATAGGTATATGTATAGCATAATTTTGTAGATAATATGTTATTCATGGCAAACAGAAGATCAAGTCTTACGTGATATCATATTACGAGTTACCTACTACTATAACTTTTCACTCTAATGATTGCACCTACTTCAAAGCCTATAAAAACTTCTCTGTGCCACTGTGTATCGTAAAAATAATGTTCTTTTTAATATTGTGAGGTTGGCCACCTTATAGAAAGTTGTTAAAGACATCATCTTAGGATAGTGCCTCACGGTTTATTGACCCTGGAAGTGTCTATAAAAATGTGTCACTTAATAAAAATGAGCTTTGGATCATAAAGAAGGTTATTACGTTACAAATTTACAGGAGTACATGTCGCCCAGGATTTTACGGTCACAACTGCAGATTTCGCTTTGAAAAATACTTTATAATGTGAATTATATTTTTGCTCGACTTGGCGGGGGCGCAATATGCAAGAATATGCAATAAATAGTGAATCGCAATGAACTTTTTGCGGCTTCATATTTATAAACTATTTATAATATCCACTGGGTTATTCGCATTATTTCACAAATAAAGCTATGTCAATTCGCGAATTTTCAAAGGCATATGATATGATTTCAAAAAGCAGCTTCATTCAAATAGAAATTCGTCCACAATATTCTTATTCATAATATGTATAAGGTTCAGTATCGCATAATATGCTGTGGAAATAAACTTTGCAAAGGGAAAAAATGAAGCCCAGTGAAACGGAGCGTCCAGGCGTTTTGTGGGGAAGACTGAAGAAATAAAAAACATTTTTTCCTCATTTTCTCTACTCTGAGGTCGACATCGGTTATTCTTTTTTCTATTTATATTACATTATTCACGTATATAAGTGATAGCTCCAGCTCATTAGGTTAAGCGAGCTGTTTATATAGATAACTTATGTAGTTACTACAGACATTACAATTCTCATCGTTATAGGGTAGAGTCAAGAGCTGGGCCACCATTAACGACAGTTATGAGCAACTAGAGTGGGAATCTAGAAGTGGAGTAGTTGAAATACTTATTAGCAGCAGATAATTTTGTTTACCCCAATAAATGTACTTTTCTGTCATTAAATAAAAATACGCCTTTGTTTATTAACACGGTTTATTAACCGGAAAAACAATATACAGAGGGGAATGCTCACTCTAACTTATGCCATGGATACAAGGTATTAACATCTCTCACTCGAGGGACCTTAAGAGAAAAATATCATTAAAAATACGAGCGTACGGTAATTGGTGCAAGTAAACCTAAATAACATCGGAAACATATTCCAGACTATTTGCGACAATGACAAAGTTGCAAATTATTTATCAGCTAGTTGTAACTTGTGCTCATACGTCATACAAATATAGTTCGAAATGGCATTACACAAGCAAGTCACATACAAGAATCGGGTAAACCCAGCACGTTCTTCAAACAGTCGCGGTGCTGTGCCAAAACTGCAGGCTGCAAATAATATTGGATTTAACTGCATCAAGTCTAAGTCCTAATTTGGTTGGCAACTTATTGAATTAGATAAACCTTAGAAAGTTCGTAAGCTGAACTAAAGCTCATAAATAAATATATGTATATTAATACATTAATAATCACAGTATAAGTCACAGTACAGGTTAGGTTAGTAGCGAAGCACTAGAAGCACCCGAGTTCAGAGGGCCACTTTACCATCTCTGGCCCTCATCCCGTATTCTTCGTTTATTGGCCGACTAATAAACTGAAGTTTTACTACATAGTGGAAGGTGACTAGGTGTTCCCCCGACGTTCCACGCGCTCATCTCTCTGCAACATTAGCCGTCCAAGCCGGATTGGCCTTCCCGGCATGCACTTATGGGAAGTCCACTTCATAGCCTTAAAGATGGCAAGTCCTCCTGTGGGTGTATCAGATTGTGCGCTAGGTGGAGATATTCGCCATATGTATTCTTTATTAAAGTTCCCTTAAAAGGGCCTCGGCATTTAGGCTATGACCTGAGGCAATCATCTCAAATTACCTCTATAGTCCTGTGAGTTTCTAAAGAAATAACACGAGTACTTATTAGTATTTTGGAATGGTATAAATGAGTCTATAAGTATACCTATGTTATTATTTTATTTTAAAAGCGGCGATAGCTCAATAGTTAAGACGTGCACCTTCCAAGCGGGAGGCGTAAGTTCGATCCCAGTCACGGGCCTGTACCAATGAATTTATTTCATGTACAGATTTTAATGTTGCAAAAATTGTCACTTAGCTCGTGCCTCGGAAAGCACGTAAAACCATTGGTCCTGCGCCTGATCTCTCTACGGTCGTGTCGGCTTTCCATCCTATCGGACTATGAGAGTGACGGAATAGAGAGTTCATCTGTGTTTGCGCACACACTTATGCACTATAATATCTCCTGCGTACCTGGCCAATCTCTGTAGAGATTGGTCGCCTTAGCCGAAATACGGTCGGAGATTCATCTTCATCATTTTCCCCTATCGGGATTCAAACTCAGTGGCTGCTACCGCAGATTATTTATTCACATAAGGTAACCCTATTAATTCAACAATACATTTTTATATAAATAAATAGTCGTATACATAAGTATGCGAATTATATTAAGAACTTACTTGTTACGATGGGAAAAGAAAGGTGTTGAAAATCTTACCTGAAAAAGAAAACATACTATAAGAAATGCGGCGAGATTTAAAGGTTCTGACTACACATACTCCGTACGTACGTACCTCAGCTCTCAACCGTGGTTAGTGCACTTACTGCTTGAGTATTGGGAAAAGCTCCTATTGTCGAAATCTATTGTTATACCAATATTGTGCTAGCATTTTTGTTTTCGTTGTAGTGAAGTTTATTTTCTCCATATTCGTCTACTTCTAAGGCTTTAGAAATAGCATTTGGCATTACATGAGTTTCACGAAATACTTTTAAATTTAAGTACCTATTTACCTTTATTATTTTTAGGACTAATACTACAGCTGCTTCTCTTCCCGGGCATACTGTACAAGCCAGTAGAGGGACAAGAGGGTCTTGGTGTTTTGTAGGCGATGGGCTGACCACCTGTCACTACTAACCGAACTTTTACATCTCAACTATACCCTCAAAATTGGTCAGAAGTGGTACCATGTGGTTCTATCGGCCCGTGGTGCTCTATCTACCCCGTAAGGGATAAAGGCGTGATTATATGTATGTATGTATTTTTTTGGACGATGAAACTTAGCATGAATGTTATATGGAGAATGTAGCCGAGCTGTTTTAAAATTCCCAAGGGAATGGGAATTCAAAAATTTGGGACTGCTACTAAAATTCAGTATTCATCAACAGGCAAACAATTTACAGACTAGAGTAAAACCTTGTAGCATTAGTATTACCACAAAATATAATACAAAACGTAACCTATATAACAAAAATCTATCTAATCTTAATAGTCCTGTCACTGTGGAAACGTAACACAGTCTTAATAGTTTCGTTCCCGTTCAATGCGGCCGGCGAACCACAACGTGATTGCATTCGTAATGCCCTACAGTTCGATTAGTGTCGACCTGACGTGGAATGTTACGTTTAGGTTGGGTTCTATTGACTCTTCTTTGTTACTAATACTGAGGGATGCAGGTCAATCAATCATTATTCAGTGTGGCAGGCATATCACAATGAAACGTATCACAACAAGCAGGATGTAGAAAGTTAATTTAGACATATATATATACTATTATAGGACAAAATATATTATGTTATTCACTGGGAAGTGTTTAGGAAAGCTATGTTTCTCGAAATTCTCTTAGAAATCAGATTTCTATAGTCCCGTACGTTAGTGCTATCTGTTTTTCTAATAATGATTAAAGATGGGATCTATTTCACTAAACTTCACACCTTCAACTCGTTTTACATCTTGTATAAAAAAACACCCAGTACCTGGCAAAAATAGGTGATAAACAATCACATTGAATAAAAGAATAAAGTGGCCACGGAAAAATTAAAAACACATTTTAAAAAAATACGGCAAGATTTTATAGCAAAGACATAACAAAGTTAAAACTGCAACAAAAGTAGCATTAAATGGAGATAAACACAGCTTGGCCATAACCGTGGGGGTGGGGGAGGGGGGAGGAAGTCGTTTGGTCTCTCAGGCCCTCGTGCACGTTCGTTAGGTTAAACGGTTATGACAGAAGATTATTTTCATATTATTTCGTATAAAAGCAAGTAAATTGAGGAGATAAAGTAAACTTGGGAGTGTATCAGTTTTATTTATTTCGTTATTGTTAGTCTTCGTTTTCATGAAATCAAAATTTATTTCTTTTACATTATTGCGCATACTATGATGTAATTATAATATGTACTTCATTATTTTTAGGGTATGAAAAGAAAATGATGCATTGTGCTATTTGCTATGAACAAATAAATTACGTACCTTGGTTACCATAGCGTTGAATATCAAAACCTAATTAAGCATCATTATAGTAAACTTTATTATAATGCTTATATTAGTATACCTAAGTTGATAAAACTTCAAATAATTATATACAAATAATAACATAAACCCCTAACAAGACAGTATAAGACACAAGCAGCTACTACACGTATAAACACTAGGGGGAAGCGTCGGAAGTCGTTGGGTCTCTCAGACCGACACGTAGGACGCCGTTCGTTAGGTTAAACGGTTATTGCTCACTGTATTACATATAAGAGCCTAGCCCTGACTTCGTTGACGTTATACCCGAAGCCTTGTTGTATAGACTGTAGAGCTATCTATGAAAGAATTTTTCAAATCACTCCGACCAGTAGTTCCTGAGATTAGCGCGTTCATCTTCAGCTTTATACGTATATTAGTATTAGTATAGATAAGAGCCTAGATAGAGCCCTGTAAATACATTTCATTACTTATCTATTTATGTTATACTATATTTATAGATTATACGTGGTTAGATTTCACTTTTTGTGCTTTCTGAGTTTTTAATACTAATTATTATAAGCGTAAAAATATAATGCGTAATCTGTGTACTTAAGCTTTGAAGGCCTAAGCTTATAAATTTGATGTAAAATGTTAACTGTACTCGTATTCTGCCCTGCATCATCATATTATAAATATTTTATTCTATTGTATCTATTTCACCCTATATGTATTGTCTCGTTTTTATGTTGTTATTTGTCAAAAATATTCTCACCCCAAGAGATCTTTATAACTGTACATTCCTACCGGACACACTGCCCGGAAGGATGTGCACTCGCACATGATGCAACATGATGCATTCTGCGTATGTGTATCGTACTACTGAAATAGTTTTAAATATTTCAGCTCCCTACAGAAATATACATTTATATATCGCTTTTTCAGCTTAAATTTTTAATTATTCCACACAAAGCTTTCGCTGAGGTTACATTTATACGAGTATTGTCAACACTTTTAAGAACAAATAATCAGAATATCGTATACATACATATTAAGCGCTCAACTGTATATACCTGTACGTACTCCGTCCAAAAAAAATGCTGGGAAAAAAAATTTTTTTTTGAAAAAATTTTTTAATTCCTTGATCGTGCGAAATTTATAGTGTCCACGTGAAAATCCTGATTATGTGCATCTGAATAAAGGCTCGAGCACACCGGATGCGTATGCGTGCACGTAAGCGTAGACGTACACGTACCTCTGAGTTTAATGTATGGAACTGTCACCGCTTGACGTCTATGCTTACGTCTACGCATACGCATCCGGTCTGCCCGTGCCTATACAGTTCAATACATTACAACTCAGAGGTACGTGCACTTCTACGCTTACGTGCACGCTCACGCATCCGGTCTGCTCGAGCCTTAAAATGCAAGCAGGTTATTTCATTTAATGGGGTGTAAGAGACGTTGAAAATGTTTGAAACGCTGTCAAATGGACACAGCCTAATCAAAACTAGACCAGGACCAAAACGCTCCCGTTTAAAAGCAAAAAAACGTAGGTTCTTCATACATATATTGATATGCCTATAGATTAAACAAACATCCATACATATTCACATGGTTGTGTTTACGAAATGGTTTATGGATTATAAAGGACTTCCCGCAGCCACGTTTAGCATGGGGACAGGATGTTGATGACCAGCGACAAGTTGCTGTATACATTGAATACACTGGAGTACTAGACACGTCTCGTTGTCAACTTAACTAGGGCTAAACTAAAATAGTGAAGGGGTCAAGGCTCGAGATGACCCTGTTACCTTTGGAGTTATTATGACTAGGTCATAATTGCAGTGCTTCTTACTCGTATCATTGACTTAACTTTACAGTCATTTGTTACTATTTCTTATTTTGTTTTTGTTGTTATTTTATTATATAAGTACTTGGAAGTACATACCTTACGCCGTCAAGAATTGTGTATAGGTATCTATACAATTAATTATTTAATACTTAGGTATTTCGAAGTCATAAGTCATACAGGGTTAACATTCCGATACTGTTGGCCCAGGTCCAGAGGACGCATTTGCAATTTAGGAGACGCAACTAATTATAGATCTCTTACAATGTGTAGGGAATAAACAAAAATACACCGTTGAATTATTTGTAGGTGCCAAAAATATTCTGATATTCATTCATATAGATTAAAATTAAAAAGGAAGCTGCACTTTTCGCAAAGTTGATACTATAGTTACATATCTACAAAACTTGAGAATCGTAATCAAATGTTTAGTTTAATTTTTTAATCTTAAAACTTCATTAAAATTAACAGAATGGTAATGCTAAATGCTATGAAAATACCCCATAATAGAGAACCTAATCACAAAATTTAAGACTTCTGAGAGGTCTGAGGGGTAAGCACGAACCTCTCGATAGTCCGTAACGCTATCGTCCAACTGTCAAATCACATAGATATTGCTAGCGAGTCGCTAGCGTTACGCCGCGTAAAAAGTTTCGTGCTTACCCCACTGTTATGTAGAGATATATGAAAAAATTAAAGACGAGTTCCGAGTCTACAGATTATCTGTAGTGAATTTTTTTTTCGCTTAACATACAAGAAAATATAAGGTATAACAGAGGAAGTTGCTCTGTTATACCTTATATTTTCTTTTATGTAGCCTCATGGTGTCCCACTGCTGGACAAGGCCTTCAGTACATTATATGTTATGTTATCTTATGTTATTTATTATACCGAGGGGTACCACAGATTAAGGCGAAATTACACAAGATAAAAGAGATTGATAAAAACATAAAGCAAAGACCGTCCAAAGATAGGCACGAAAACAATTACCAGATTTTTTCACCCAAATAATTCGGACTCAGCCGTTTGGAACATCTGATAAAGTGTAATGCTACGAGACTCTCAATCGAATTCGCATCGGTTATCGAGTGAAATAACACTTCCCTGTAATCGAAATCATGACAATCGCTCGCTCAAAACTCGATTTATCGAATGAATATCGTATTAATTGAACGAAAGCACTTATTCCGACTGGATAGCGATGAGCTTTAATTGACGCGAAATGAGATAACATGCTATGGATTTTGGAAAATGTGGCTCACATCTCAAACTATACAATATTAAGCGTAAACAGTGTTTAAATTCTTCGGTAATAGAACCATAATATGTAGTATAAATAGAATCAACGTTTGTGGTTTGTTTATATGCTAAAGCTCATACATCGCCTCAGGTTAATAGCAGTGAACATTACAACAAATACAAATGTATTGTTGACACAGTTATCTCCTAAATACCGACATTAATATGCATATTATTGCGGTGTTTCGAGCTAGAATATCATATACGTACATCTACAAGTCTTGATAAACCAATGGTATGTGCTGTTTCACTAGTTTTTACCCGCAACTAATTCCATAACGATTTCAAAAATACCTCTAAAAATCTTACTATATTATATCAGAAGATATTTATCCTACTAATTATTCGTTATCAGGGTTATATGTGGAAAAATCTTTACATCATCTGAATCTCTTTATACGAGTATTTTGCTACCAAATCTGAGGGATCTAAAAATAATCCCTATCATGATCATTACTCATTATCATTATGATTTCAGCCATTTAATATGTCAACTGTTGAATATAAGCCTCCCCGGGTGGGCGCTTTTCACTTGACGGCATCGACAGCCGGGCGGTTGTTAGAATGCAAAAAGTATTAAATATTATGGCTAGTTTTTCCTACTGACCGACACCAGCAAAAAATACTACTGTAACTGATTGAAAACGGCCTGCAAATATAATCCTAGAGCATAAAAATCCAACTAAATGTTCCAATTTGCTATTCTATAAGTTGCAAGTAGGGATGTAAACCTAGAGTGGTATATGCGTTGAACGTGCCCTGAATATTCCTCGTACGATATCCGCACCCCTAAATACACGTTACCTGCTATTCTGAGCCGTATTTCAACTGCGTAAGACGTAAACAAAGGCGGCGGGGTGTAACTTACCTATGACAAAAGTGAGCAGGTAAGTAATAGTGGTATTTCCCTAAAATACGGCAGTATAGACGATATATCTCAAGTCAAATGCTGAGGGAGAGCTAGGGTTGTCAGCTGCTTAAAACTTTTTAATTATGAACTTTTAATTTCTGTCTTTAACGGCCAATTTCAATATTAGAGATCAAAATGTATCCCAACTAATTCCAAACAATATTGTTACAGCGAAAGTAAGTCTGTTTGTTTGTTTGTTCCTCTTACATACGCTTTATTTACTCAACTAATCTACTTGAAATGTCCATACCTATTAGCTGTATGGGCAAGCACTTAAGCAACATTCTATTTTTTAGGCGTTTGGTTCCGATATTTTGCAAGAAACTATTCAAACCAATATTTTTAGCATTAATAAAATTTAAGCTACACATCGCAATAGTTTTAAATTTATAAAGCTTATTTTGAGTTTCACAGTTTAAAGTTTTAGCACTAACCAATAATAAACAATTTCTTATAAACAAAAAATAACATTAAAAACATAGTCTCCAAAGCATATTAACGCTAAATCAACCTACCAACATAGAAAAAAGACAGAGTTAAATGTACAGTTCAAGTTAGTTGATTAACTTTAAAACCGACAGCTATTGAAAGTACTTACCTATGTCAATTTATTTCAATAAAAACTACCTGAATGCTATCGCTATAGAAAAACTGCTAAAAAAGCTAAAAAAAAGACAACTTGCTACTACATTATTGTCAGCGATCGATGACCCTGCTCACCTGATATCGCGTACATCCCGCCTCGCCGAGTGGAAGCGCGATAAAAATGCCGCGCGCCCGCTACGTGTGAAATTATAATAAAGCTAATAAGAATAGCTATATGCTGCTTTGCTATATATTATTATCGCATCAGGATTGTAGGGATATGAATATTCCCATACTCTAGCCTTTGTTGCCTACACCAAGTGCAGGATATTTTTTTTATATTAATATCTGTTTCACTTAAGTTGACAGAATAGGTTCGAATGATACTCGTACAAAATAAGCATACGCTACATCTCCGGATAAATAATTTCATTTTCAGAAATATGTACAACATTGGCTAGTTCACGCTAACGAGATACTATATACGAGTATTACAGATACTATATATATCATACATGTATTATATATTACTTAATAAAAGCATTTCTAGAATTCTACGTTTTCGATTTCTCTAAGGCTATTTTAATGTTTTTCTTTACTGGATCAAAAGGTTTCAATCTGATTACAACCAAGTACCTACGGGCTTCTAACAAAAATACAAATGATTTAATTTAGTATTTTTAAACTACTCTTATGTAGGTACTACTTACCTACAAAGGCAACCATGCGAAAATAACACAAAAACCTTTGAAAAGGAGCGGTGTATCTAAATCAGTTAGATATTTAAATTCTCGAAAACACCGCATGCAAGCAAACGTAGCCACGGGGAAAATTAGTTCAGCATACATCATGCAAATTTATTTCACCAGTCCGGATAAATGACAGCAGCCATAATAATTAATTATTTAACAGTCGCCATTAAACTGTCCACGGTTTCTGATAAAGCGAAGGATTACCTGAAACAATGCAGAATAAAATTATCAGAAATATTAAAGTGAAAATGATTCGAGGCTGTATTTTGTATGGGCAACTGAAGAGAATAACACTATTTAAATTAAAAAGTTTTTATGTAAGATTTTTCTCGGAAATTTTTAATTTCATAATACTGTACTAACATAGTCATGTAAGTCACTTGTGTATTACTAACATTCTATGGATCATCGTTGTCTGAATTAAATGTATTTTATTTTTTATAATAAGTAGTCCCCTAGGAATTTCGATTTTCTTAATCTCTATTCTATTCTATTCTTTATTGTACACAAACATTTTATATGGAAAAACATTTTACATTGACAATGTACAAAATAATCTCCTTTCAAATTAGCATCTTTTGTCTACACGAAATTCTCTACATTAAAGTTACATAGTCACTAAGGTTTCTCATCGCGACTGTAGTTGTTTGAGATATCTAACCATCGTGAGATTTGGAGGTCCGCGGAGGTTGCTAGATCATCATCATCTTCCTGCCCTGATCTAATTTTTTAAAAGGTCTCGGCGCAATATGTTCTTTCGAGACTCATATTGTCAAGGATATGGCAAATGCCTCCCTGGCGCCAACCCTAAGTATAACTAACTGGCAATTTTAGAATATTAAAATCCGAACATAAAATAAATTTAGAGGTACCTACAGGCCTGTGCCAGGGATTGAATCTGCGCTGCCCGACTGAAAGGCGCATATGTTAACCATTGAGCTATCACCGCACAAACCCGCTTTGGTCAAACTCAATAAACACTACATTCAAGCCCTTTAAATAAGAAATCAGAGTATCTAATACATGACTAGTGGATGGGTGTGTTTGCCGTAGAAGCACATGACAAGAGTGAAGAAGAGAAAAGAGATGAGCGGGTGAAGCCGTACCAATTTGTGAAGATCTGTTAATTTATATTCCTTTTACGATGTGGAGGCGGCGGTATTTATTTGGCATCTGGTAAAATAGTTGCACACTTCTGCCCTCCCTTTGGTGATAATGGGTGTGACGTTAAAATCAAACAAATTGACCTTGATCAACAAGGCATATACAGGGAATTGTATGAAACACGTCAGCTTCTGAGTTATTCCAAACCGTTCATTCCCTCGTCTCTTATTTATTACAAAACAACCAAATACAGTTTTTTTACTTAGAATTATTGGAAAGGCATCAAGTAACCTCCTGCGAATATGATCATTACCACCGTAAAACAAACCAAGGTAATCACGACTCTTGAGTAAAGAAAGTCATCAGCTTTGGAAAGAAAACAGAATCCAATACATTAGCAACGGGTTGGCCACGCCTGCCGTCCGACGCACGCGAACGATATGACTTGTGGATAGCGCGGGCCCAGGTAGAAGCGACTAGCGGGACAAAATCCTTATTAAATTGTTCAATATCTTTTTAATTACTAAAAAAAACTTCACCAAACAAATTCATATATAAAATCAAATACAAAACATAAAACTAGAGCTTTTTAAACGATTTACACACTAGATAAACACTAATTTCGCTAGACCCAAGTTAAGCAAGATTACAGTAACTTATAAAACTTATAAAACTGATAAAATTTCATACATTGATGATGCCGACTAAACCAAATGTATTTTTGGATAATGTGTAAACAGGTAATCGGTAATACGACAACCCTTTTACTCCTAGTCACAAGCAAGTTTTATTTTGCGAACAGAATTAGTAGTATGTGTAATGAACCTGCAATTCTGCAATAGCTACCCCATTTCGGGAAAACACACGTGTGTATGTATGGTTGTTATCAATTTATTTTGGGTTTGTACAATGCGTTTGGTATTACCTGGCGCCTGTGAATTGTACCAGCTTATAAGTAATACCTTACTAATGATGGTATGTCAGGATTTTCCCCAACTCATAAATATGTATTAATGGGCTTCCAGCGAAAAGTTTAATTTGAATTTAGGCACAGGTCAAAAACTGAATTATGATTAAATTTAAAATGTGAACTCTAAGGTGAAATGCTAATTAAGCTTTTGAATGCGTTTGAAGCGAGATTTTTAGAATTTAAATTACTAAAGTCATAGAATAGAACTATGTGAATGTTTGCGTAATTATTCTGCCTTTCTCCCATGATTGGGAAACCCCAAAAATCAAACCCATTTAAAAGATATTTGCAGTTTTGCACCCTTGCCACATTCTATCTCTTGTCATCCTCTTACCGTGTTATTACAATAAATAGTGGACGCCCGCGACTTCGTCCGTGTGGACTGCAGAAAAAACAAAATGTCGAAATTATCCGGGATAAAAATATTTTCCCGGTATAAAAAGTAGCCTATGTGTTAATCCAGGGTGTCAGCTAACTCCATAACAAATTTTATTAAAATCGCTCCAGCGGTTTTTACGTGAAAGAGTAACAAACATCCATCCATCCATACTCACAAACTTTCGCGTTTTATTAAACGTAGTAGGATAACGCAGGTCAAATATAGAGAAATGCAAATTATGTATTTTTACCTAAGTATTAACTTTGTAATAACAAACATGCGCACAACTGTATTACCTTAATATTAAATTAACCTTTAACAACATAGTACAAACTGTAATTAAGAAGTCTAGTGTGGAATATGTTTATTATAATGTAGGTACATAACTTGAGATTGCGTTCCAGCCGAATCCATACAAATAAAGGGTGAAGGCCGAAATGAAGCCATTCATTACAGCTGATCTCCAATGTATATTTTGTTTAACCTAAGATTTAAATCTTTTATTATTTTTATTTCGTCGGCGTAGACTACAGAATGTAGTGTATGTCTTTGTTCGTACTTCCAACTACTCGTATATGTGTGCAAAATTTGAAGAAGATTGATTTGGTAAATAAAGCGTGAAGCGGTAACAAACAAACTTACTTTTGAATTTTGATTATTTGTACAGATTGTAGCCAACAGATTGTGTTACCTTCAATGCATGTTGTAAGAGTCGGCTAATGAATTTAGGTGCGTTTTCAGGCGGTGAGCTAGCAACTAGTCACTGACCATTTACATCTTTACCCGCTATACTAAACATAGCTGTGAGATCTCCTTTATAACTCTGCAATTCTGGCAACCCCATTTCGGGAACAAATATGTGTTTATATTAGGGTTGTCAACCGTCCTGTTTTCCCAGGACATGTCCTGCTTTTTGGGGTCTCCTGGATAGTTTTTAAGCACCGTCCTGAGTTTTAAAGTCCTGACACATTCGCTATGGACAGATTTTCTAAGGGTGCTAACATCGGGCAAATAGGCGTCAGCGGCCCCTCTAGAAAGCCTAAAAGAAACAAATACTCGTACATAGTCACCGGCACTGAATGTGTTAAAGACCTATGTTTTGAAATTCGCACGCCACTAACTCCCTCCAATCGTATTGTCACTGGGCTCGCACATGTATAGTGCAGAACCATGATTCACGACCTGTGAGTTTTCTCTTTACCTCTACACATCATACAAGTTGATTCTTGTTTAAGTACACGTCTCGTCGTATAAAGGATCAGCCAGACATCCTTTTAAAGGGCGCCCAGACGCACCCCGTAACAACCCTCAGCCCTTTGTGACGCACCCTTGTTCTGCTTTGACAGGTTTTTTATTCCCTTTCTTGTGTAGCCGAGTATGTCGGATATGAAACTATTAGATACAGAGATCGCCATTTTGTTTGGGACCAGTCGCTTTGTTTCTAAACTTATTTTCTTTGTAGAAATGTAAGTTAATCTTGAAATAGGTAGTAGCTGTTTCCGCAGGGGATATACAGCATGTTATTCTCACTTAGCTCGTGCCACGGAAAGCACGAAAGCATTGCTTTTGGGCCTGATCTCTCTCCTACCGTGTCTTTCCGTCCCATCGGACTATGAGAGTGACGGAATAGAGAGTGCACCTATGTTTGCATTCACTTGTGCACTATAATATCTCCTATCTTGCGCAGTTGATTAGCTGCCTTGAACGTAATACTGTCTGTAGGACATTATCAAGTAAAATTTACCAAAAGTGCTACTACACCTTGTCTAATCTAAAAAGAATCCAAAACTACTTACTTACTTACTAAATACTAACTACTAGACTACTACAGTAAAGTTACCTACTATAGTACCTACCAATACATTGCTCCAACGTTGTTACAATTTTACAAATATTAAATTGTGTCTAGACAAAATAATATCGAAGTGAAATTTATAAGTAAATGAAGTGGATAAAATTTATACAAGCAGAGCCTTTCAAGACAAGTCTGTGCTTTTCAGTTATTGAAGTTTTAATAGAAAGTGCCACTAACTTGCCTCCTCGTTTGTAGAAAGTGGAATCTTGTAAACAAATTTTATAAAGAAAAAATATTTCACAACAAACACTGAACGGATCTGCATAAAAGTAAATATTGAACAGTTTATTCGTTCTAACTGCCGCTATATTACCGCACCGTTATCCTAATAAACCATAGGCGCTGATTCGTGTCAGGACTAATAAACAACTTAGCAAATTGTTAAATTTCTGTTGTAGCAAATTACTAAACATAAGTAATCAGCTCCTACTCTGAAATAAACAGGCAAACCACACCATTTATCTACTAATGCCATATTTTCGTAGGCGCCCGTCAGCCGTTTCAATTTTGCGATCGTTCCATCTTGTTTAAAACGTCATTTACTGTTAAACCTCCCTCTGTTACTAATAGAGCCTGTAATAATGCTTTTGAAAGCTTTGACCGAAATGTTAGCAATACTTAGTCTTACTTGCCTTATTACCCGGCAGCGCTAGAAGGAGAGTTATGTTTTTTGAGTGTACTTATGTATATTTCCTTAGCACCCCCCTATGATTTTACAATGAAAACCTTATTGGCATGCCCTAAACGGTGTGTCGCATAAAAGCTTGAAAGGTATAATAGATTCGTTTTAGTCGCAAGAGCGACACTGGGTCAAAATGTTTACGCAGTCGGGTTTTCTTTTTTAAATAAATGAGGCTATCTTCTACTAGTGGACACCCGTGACTCCGTCCGCGTGGACTACAGAAAAAACAAAATGTCGAAATTATCGAGGATAAAAACATTTTCCCGGGATAAAAAGTAGCCTATATGTTAAGTGGGACCTGTCACAATATATTCCTGAAAACTGCATCGAAATCAGTTCAGCCGTTTCTGAGATTAGCGTACACAAACGCACAGACAAACAGACAAACCGACAAAAATTCCAAAAATCATTCTTTTGAGTACTAATTGCGTTAATAAAGGTCTCCTATAATATTTTTTCTCATATATCTTCCATGTACAGACAGCGATCCGTTACATTTTTATTATATGTATATAGGTAGATAGATAGATATAGATAGATGATATTCTAGCTTAATTACTTAGTTCAGCCGCACAATAAATAAACTTTAATTATAACCCAATAATTAAATAGCAAAGCTTGCTTTCGTAAACTAAACCAAACTTTATACACCATAATTATCTCACACAGATTAAACTAAAACCCCACATAACACATTCCACACATAACCGCCATGTCACCACTTCGGTCCTTTAAACACTCTGACCCTGAAATTCCGGAATAGCTTCGATCACCACTGTTGGGAAGTCCCAAACAAGATCCAACTTCTAATGAGTTGGACACACAGTTTCTTAGGCTAAACACTTCTACTTGCTAGGAAGAAAGTGTACTCGTAAGAATGAAACAAAGGAAAGAACCTTATCAAATGTTGACTTTCCATTCGTTTTCGACAGTAAATTTTATTGGTATAATTTTTTTAATTTAGCTAAAATTAATTTTAATAATTTATATATTTGTCCCACTCGGGTGAGTTTTTTTTTTAATTTCTTAAAATTTATTTATATTATATATTTGTCTTAAATGACATATTCCATTGATGTTGGTCTGAGATCAGTTATGTTGTGGAATATCGACCCCGTGAGGTACAAATATTACAATCCTGTCATCTTAGATTAATGATAGGTCTTTGAGCGAAGCGGAGCGAAACGGAGCGAATCTTTATTCTAAGCCTGTCATGTATTTTTCGGATTATTCTACATTTACTAGCTCTGTAGATAAGGGTGAGCTTAGGTATATTAGTGTCAACATGATCTCATTAATAAAAAGGGTACCTACTGTAACCTCTCGTTATCTTAAAAGGAACTTTAAAGACATTAGTAACCTTAATAGCTTTGAATAACGGTACATATTACAAACGATAACAATAAAGTACCTACCTACATCTACTGTTATTTGTTGAAACTATGGTGCAAGCCTGTGTTGATGCCGGGCTTCACTAGAATAAATCAAGTGCATCTCTAATTCTCCATCCGCGAACCTATGTCATAAATAAATATTCACACACTTCACAACACATTAACTTAGTCCCACATTAAGATCCCTAAGGTCTTGTGTCGTGGGTACTATAAGCAACGGTATATAAATACATAGATAAGTATATAGGTAGAAACATCATGACTCGGAAACAAACATCGATAGTCATCATATCAATGTTTGCTCCTACCGGAACTCGAAGCCAGGACCTATGGCGTCGCAGGCAGGGTCACTACCTACTACACCAATCGGCCGCCAAATGTCATAAGAGTCGATTAAGGGACTTGGGCTTTCTCTCAGGCGATAGGCTAGCAACTAATCACTGATATCTGTCCCCAATATGCTAAACGTGGCTGCGGCATGTCCTTTATGATCCTGCAGTTCTGGCTACCCTATGTCGGGAACACATCAGATAACAAGGACTTGACACATGATGTCGTCACGATCAATCTATGACGTTGTACGTACTAGGGAACTAAATTAAATAAAGAAATTAGATAAAAACATGAACCTGCCGTAGGGTCATCGTTGAGTCAACAACGTAAAAGTTAAGAATTTTAATATGCCGATAAAACTTTTTGAGACATATCATATATTATTTAGTCTAAAATATAATTATTTTTAGTCAACAGTTCAATCGGGCGGTGATGCCCTGTTTCTCGTAAACAATGATAAAGAAGTCGGTCACTCTTAATACATAGATAAAAATGTGAATTAATTACTTTAATTAAACGTTTTTTAACATATAATTTAAAAAGGGTAATGTATTCAGAAGTTTATTTTTCCAGATAGTATGGAAAATTCTGAAATATTTTAGGAATATTCATACAATCTTGAAAAATAAACATAAATATGATTTTGAGTCCCAAATTTTATGAAAGGCTTCTCGATAATGGGCTGTCATAGCATTTTCATAGTGTTTCGTTTAAACATACCCATTTTGTTACTCTCTACGTATATTAATAATAATCGATTTATTAACTCTGGACACTTTTACATATAAACAAGAAACTATCTATTATCCAGCTTCCCGCTTAAGGTTACCATTTAGAATAACCGACAGGAATCCTGTCTCTGACCCCTTAAATTCCGCTCTTCTTGAACCATACATATTACCCAGGGACTGCAAAGTGGGTCCTCGTTAGAATATATGAATATGCACAAATGAGCTATAAATTCAACGTTATACAAATACTGTGAATATACATACATATAATACAGCAACAGAAATGTTACCCCGAAATACATACATAAATAGTCACGCCCATTATATCCAAAGTGGCAGAAGTGCACAAATTCCACTTGCACTTTTCACCAGTTAGCCTATTAAGTCCCACGTGATAAGGGGTGAGTCTACCGCCGCTTTTCGGGCACAAATACAACAATCTAGCGACCGGTAATGAGTCCAATAGGAAATGTTTCCGTGCCTTAGGTATTATAAGCTATTTAGA
The DNA here is from genome assembly GCA_014607495.2 of Carposina sasakii. Taxonomy (NCBI): domain Eukaryota; kingdom Metazoa; phylum Arthropoda; class Insecta; order Lepidoptera; family Carposinidae; genus Carposina; species Carposina sasakii. The sequence continues at coordinate 2,620,076 of CP053150.1, forward strand.
ATCACTATTGAGGGATCGCCCGCCACCGGGCCCTATACCCTCCGCTGACTCTCGGATCTGCCTACTCCACTTTAGTTCTATCTACCGAACCGAAACTAAAATGGAAAACTAATCCTGATGATGCCACGGGTGTTGGCGAAACATATGTCGATTAAAATTTTAATTGGTTTTCGGATTAGCAGCTATGTATTTATGGTTGCATGCTAGGTGCTCGGATCTGGCTTCTCGTTGCGACTGTAGTGTCTTGTGTTCGTGATCGTGAGTAGGCAGATCCGAGGGTCAGCGGAGGGTATAGGGCCCGGTGGCGGGCGATCCCTCAATATAACTTCCGAATAGTGACGCCTGATACAATTCAATATTTAGAATCAGACAGAGTCACTGCAGGATAAATATATAAAGTACTGTAAATATACATACATGTAGCAACAGAAGTGTTACCGCGGAAATTTTGTGAAATGTCCGTGGAAATTACCCCGGGGAGCTCAGCAGCGTTGTCAGAAGTGTGCATTTCAATATAAGGATTTTTTTGTCTGGCAAAGGGAAAATAACTGTTCGAGTACATATTCGGGGTCATTGCTAAATCAAAAGTCACAATAGCAATAAAATTTCACTTCAATTTACTAGCGAGGAGAATTTAATTTAAAACTGACCTTCATTTCTAAGTATTCCTTTCCAGTATTTTTGTATTTTTTTACAATTCTCGAATATCAGCTTCCATCAGCTTCCACTGTCATCTATATACCTACCTTTTATTTTAGTTAAATAAATTAATGTTTGAAATGGTAATTACCACAACCATCCCACATGTTATTATATTCAGATAAAGGTAAACTGTAATAACATTTGTATAAAACATAAATAACATATCTATACTGAATAATTTTACCAATAAGCAGAGAACTAAAGCCACTAAATCACCTTAATTAATTTTGTTCTTTCAAATGCTTAACCTAACGTTATTTACATAGAGCGAGACGAATCTAATGATACTCGTAACTTTCAAGCTCACATCGTGCCAAACATAACCCATCTTTTAGCGCAGTCGGGTAAAAAGGGAAATAGTACAAACCAGCGTAGTATTACATTATCTGTGCTACTAGTAACTCCTCTGTGGTGTCATACTATCTTCAGAATGCAAGCCTCTCACCGCTACAGTAAAAGGTTCCTGCACATTGCACCCGAGAGGGCTGTTATGTGCTTGGAAATAAACCGTAAATTGCGTTTGTCGAGTTGTCGTGAAAATTTTATAAAGTTTTTTTTTAAGTTAAGTAAGTATAATAATTAAATTATTGGACTTAACTGACTTTACTATCTGCAATAGCCTTTACATCGCTGAGGTACGGTTCGTTTTCGGATGCTCATGGCACAGAAATCCAAAGAACATGCAAAATTCTAATCTATTTGAAAGCTGAGTATTATTATGCTAAATCAGCTTTTCTATCAAAGGTTTCCCATTCCAAAATATACAGCCATCATTATAATCCCATATGGAACAGTTCCAATAACAGACAAACACCGGCTGTCTACAGCATCGTACATCAAAGTTTCCATTTCAAAAAGCTATCTGTAATGATTGCAGGGCACATGGCCGAGTTTTCCGGGTCGCCTATCAATCACATCGCGTCGTGGAGCGCAGATGACGCCAGTGTATAAGCGCCTTTAGTGTCAGATGGTCAGCCTAATGGTAATGATGATATTGTATTGCTGTAAGTGTCAGGAATTTGTGCTATTAGATTCGCATTTACGTAATTGTATGTTGGCAAAAAAATATGTCTTTTTTTTGGTTAGGTACGTTAAGATTGTCTTAACCCACCTTCCCTTACCTACTGAGTAGAATGATGTACGTATTACGTACATTTACTTAAACTATTGCTCTAGTACCTACGCTTTGTCCTAGAACTGAAAAACGTGTTTGTTTATGAGTTGATAATTATTGAACTTATAACTACTAGTTAAATATTCAATCTTTTGTTTGTATGAAAATCGTGTTCCCTTGCTGTTTTTTCATCAAAAATACGTTTTTTTATATAGAAAAACAAAACATTTTATCGAAATTCAAAAATATTCGCAATTTGCACCAAAAAAGACGAAGTAGGTCAACGGACAAAATAGCAAGCTGTATCCGCGTTGTATTTATACCTGTGCAAGATAATATGTGCAGAATATTTAGTTAATAAAATTCACATTACATTCACTATACCCGTGCAATTAAAATATAGTATAATAATAAATATAACCGCTACCTACTCAGGTGGTGGTTTTAATCCTCAAACTCAAATTTTTCTCAACCATTGCATTACCTATACCGAAGGGATACAAAATATTCTATCATCCTGTAGTAAAGATGACCGGGAAAAATAAATAAAATACAAATTTTACTACTGACATCGAGGTTATCGAAACATTTCCTCCAATTCATTGCAAATTCATTTGCGGTGGCAACGAAATGTCTATGGCGTACTGAAATATTTCTAATTACTTTACCGTAAAGTAATGCATGTACACCGCGATTCTACAACGCTTCCGAATCCGCTGCGTTTCCAGTAGAAACTTTAATAGAATTGGGGACCTTTCTCTTATTTTCCACCACATAAATATATTCGCCAGCATATAGGTATAAATAATGTGTTTCCGTCAACACGTATAACCCGTTGGGTTAAGTTAGTGAGATACCTGACGCGGTCGTAAATCAATCCACCTGAAGATACGGAATTACAATCCGGCGCCGCCATTTTGTTTTTTGGGAATATGTAATGTATTATTTACGTGGGTTTAAAAATATATCAAATGTTCTATAGATTCATCATCATCATCAGCCTATTGCACTGCTGGACGTAGGCCTCCCCCAGGGCATGCCACAACGCTACTGCCGCAAGGGGGTATTTGCCCATAGCCACCACGCTGGGCAGGCGGGTTGGTGACCGCAGTTTGTATTTTTGGACTATGTTGTCAACACGGGAGGCGCTGCTGCCCACCTTCCGGAAACCCTTAATCGCCTCGTACGATACCCACGGGCAGACATGGGGTGGTACGAATTGTACTCTGCCGACACCACGCTGCCACCTATAAATTGAATACTATACATTTTTTTTTTTGGCTAGGTAAAGCTTTAGAACTTGTGGAGTGGAAATTGGAGGAAGGCCTTTGCAGTGAGATAAGCCACGTTTGTATTAGGTAAAAATTATTCAAAGTAAAAAAATCCTGTGCTGATGCGGGGCTTCACTAAAATACATCAGCTGCACGTACTTCCGTGCATATCGGCATAGAGGAATAAGATATCATAGAGTGCTAATGTCATACCAACTATTTCGATGCACCATTAGAATTCGGTGCCTCACAATTCCAGTCATTGACACTTAGATTCTATTAGTGTAATGTATATTAATGTACTACATTACTAATGTATTGTAACGTATAGTTATGCAATCTAAGTGTCAAGGACTGGAATTGTGAGGCACCGGAAAGTCTAAAGGTGCATCGAAACTGTTAGTATGACATTAGCACTCTATGTCTACATCTTATTCCTCTATGGCTGCACATACTTCCGTGCATATCGGTAAGAGGCCACTTAGAAACTCAGGGGCGTTTTCTCAAGCGATGATCTAGCAACTGTCACTGATAGTTTACATCAAAAAGTGGCTGTGGGACCTACCTTATGATCCTGCAGTTCAAATCTACCCCATTTCGGGAACAAAGTCACCCCTTTATTTATATGTATGTCTCTATGTAATTATAAAAAGATCTACAAAAGGGTGTCATATGTTTGTAAGTATATTCTGTTTTCTTGTCAAAATAAAATACATGAACAGCCAACAAACTTTTTTTATTCCTAGTATAAAGTATTTTTTCACTAAGAACATCTTGCCCTCATCGAAATTACTCCAAAGATACTGTTAGTTTACGAGATGTCATCAACCTGGTTCACAGATTACTTACCAAATAGTTACAGTAAACACACTCCAAGAAGTTAGATCTTAAAGTGCGAGGACATAACCTCAAACTATGTGCCAGATGTTACAATAATAAAGTCCCACGGATTCTCATGGAACTAGATCAAATATTACGCAACAGTGTTAGATTTACAAGTACACTAGCGCCAATGTCAAGGGACTTGGTAAGTGTAACAAGTTGTACGTTTAACTTAGCGAAGATCACAAGAGCCGAAGTTAGCCGATATGTCGACACAAACTATCTATGTCGATAATCAAAATGTGCTATTACTGGACTAATGGGGCAAATATCATATGTTGTTTCATGCATGTAAATGTGGAAAAAATATTTCTTATAAAATCTATACTTAGTTTCTTAGCTAAACTGTGCATAGGAAAAGTTTTAAAAACATTTATGCCAATACAAACTATAGGTATGGCTTTTTCACGGAACCCCGAATATTTATACACTAAATACTAGGTTGTAAGGTTGTATTTCTCTATGTTTATATATATATATATATATATATATATATATATATATATATATATATATATACTGTATAGTGTGTAGACTGTGTAAGTAAAATTATTCAAGCTTCTAACGCAAAACCAGCCAACTACTACGTCTACTACGCGGTCACTATCCGTAGCACATGCTACGGACTACAAAGCTACTACGGTTGTAGACTGTTTTACGAAAATTACAATTTTATTGTGATGTGTGTGAACTTTAAGGGCCTTTCTAAGAAAAAAAAACTTTAAACTAGCTATAAGCTCTTCTCGGTATAATTTGACAGATATTCCATATATTCAGATGTCAAATCATGTACGAGGATATAACTTTACACGGGGTTTATTAGCAGCGCTGTAGAAAAGTAGGTATATACTCGTTGAAATCCAAGCCGTATGATTTTAGATATTTACCTGCAACAGAAGACAATGTATAAATAAATATAAATAATGAATGTAACTTATGTTTTGTTCTATCACGAACGCCCATTAATACGAACCTTGCACAATCGATTTTAGTGCCAATACCTGGACAATTAAATACAGCGTTGCCATGGGGTATAATTTGACGTAGTACTTATGTCAAAATAAATGCTGGGAAGAGATGTATATTAAAAAAAACATTTAATTACTTGATCGGGCGATATTTATAGTGTTCAGTGTTTATTCTAGTTTTTTCATAGACAGATATTAATTATTTCTCGTGAAAAAATCTTGCTACGCGCGTCTATGAGCATTTATCCAGAAAAACGCAGTCTATTTACTCAACTTTGGACCCTAATATGTTGGGAACCAGACACTTCCCAGATATGCTTCCATGGAGAAAAATGATCGTGATGATAAGGAGATTCCGTAGTTTTCGGGAACCTTGACGACCAAAAATTATCCTGTACAAATATGTACGGCCCTTTCCTAATGCGAGGCTTTACTAGAACACACCAGCTTGTCATTGATGTTAACAGCCCTGCGAAGTCCACTGTTGGACATAGGCCTCCCCCAACAACGTCCACTGCCACCGGTCGGAAGCAGCCTGCATCCAACCGACGCCCGCGACCTTGGCCAGGTCGTCCGCCCACCTTAAGTTTTACTATTATTATTTTCTGGCCCAGCTATGCAAAATGTGACTGTATCTCTGTCGTCTATTCAATTCTGACTGCCTCATTTTGGGCCGTACAGACGTATGTGTTTTTATTTTATTTTTCAAAGTTATTACAACACAGCACATAACATGGAATAAACGAGTAATTTACTTTGTATATAATTTTGAGAGTGCCAATAACGGTAATAACAATTATAATGCAAAGTAAAGTATGAGTTAGTGTCTAAGCATGATATATACGATACTATAAATTTAAATGTATGTATGGGCCCTTTGTCTATTTTGAAGCTATGCAATCGATGATACTCGACGGATTTTCCGTCAGGTATACACGGGTCCTTAAGGTCAGTTCACAACGATTTTATGTGTATTATATCATATAGCAACACGAAATATATGTACTTACCTGATTTACGTTTAAATTTATTTAACAAAAACAGAAAAGGTAGAAATATCTATAACTAACTTAAAACTATGTAGGGCTTTATTAACCACACGATATCATTTCAATGTGCGAATTTAGGATACGTTGAATGTACCTAAATACTCTTTTTTCGAGTAGTATAGAAAGTATTTACTTAAGTTGCTCTATTAAAAACGTAGCGTCTCGGTATGAACTGACCCTTAGGCTACATATCTACGCACGATCGTAGAATAATCCAGTATCGAGTTTTGAAACTAAACTTGCAATAACTTTCATAAATCTTAGAAGTCTAGGTTCAGTCCAAACATACAGTCTATAAACCATTATATATCTTGGTGTTTGCGTAAAGCTATTTTAAACCTTATCTCGAGAGTATATGGATAATATAAAATGCATGAAACTCATGTCATCGAAGTTATTTCAACTTCAATGTTTGCTATCACGTTGTTTGTCTTCCACAAGATAATATTTAAATAGAAGAGAATATCTTTATAATAGTTTTCTGGAAAGTGTGGTGTTGGATATTGAAAAATCTATTACATACGTAACCACATATTAGAAGCCAATGTAGAATCAACATAAATTGTAGTTATCTTGTTTTGTGTGCGATTTGTTTATAATTTAAAACCCCGCAGGTATAATAATAAATAATAATAGTAAAGCTTTATTTAAATCCACATTACCACAATTCCGATTAATATACTACATAGTATAAATATAAAAGAATACTATACTATTCTTTATTGTACACAGACATTTTATATAGAAAAACATTTTACATTGACAATGTACAAAGGCGTGCTTATCCCTATAAGAGATTTCTTCCAGCAAACCACTTGTGATAGCGAAAGTTGGGTGAAAAAGCTGAAAAAGAAGTATTTTTTTAACAAAATTTCAACTGCACTATGTTCAGATTTAATTTGCTAATTTTGGTTATGTACCAATTTTGTCGTGGCTTATATGGACCCCCTTCGGGTAAAAGCCTCCTCCAAGGACTTCCAACGTTCTTTGTGTCTAGCCATGGATATCCAATTTTTCCTGCTACATTTATCAGTTCGTCTGTCCATCTAGCGCCTGGACGACCTCTAACCCTGCGACCTCTAGGGCCTTGCCATTTCACCACTCTGATGGTCCTCCTGTCGTCGTCGTAACGGGCAACGTGTCCCGCCCATCTTCACTTCATATCAAGCGAGAAAGTTAAAGCGTCGGTTAATTTAGTTTTTTTTTTGCGAATGTGCTTGTTTTTAATCTTATTCCTCAATTTTATACCCAACATGCTTCGTTCCATTTTTCTTTGTGTAGTTTGTATTTTGTTTCTGGTTTTTAGGTCGAAAGTCCAAGTTTGGGAACCATAGGTGAGACATGGTAAAATCACTGAATCCATTACTATTTTCTTGATTGACGGTGTTAGTTGGGATTTGAGTATTTCTTTGTGTGCCCAGTACTTCTTCCAGGTTATTGATATTCTGCGATCTATTTCCTCCATGTTTCTATCCTTTCTAAAACCCCGCAGGTATACAGGGTATAAAAAGACAACGTTGTTGTTTTAATACCTCGTATTCTTTGTAGGGTTACGATCATTTTTTTCTATGGAACCAACACTGGGAAATGACAAAAAATAGAGAAAAAAAATTAGTTTTATTGCAAGCAATGTATTCGTTTGATGCGCAAAGTACAAATGTACCTACAAAACTAACATTGTGATATTGAAAAAAATGTTTGTAAACCGATTCCATGTGGATTTATGTAAAAAAATAAAAATATTAATGTAACTTTGCACCTCAATATCTTGGAAACCCGTGGTTTCCCAGGGGTCCTTCCATAGAAAAAAATGATCGTAATGTTAAGAATACAAGGTATTCTTAACATCACGATCATAGTCAAAGAATATTAAAAGAACAACGTTGTCTTTTTACACCCAGTATATATCTGTATACTACATACATACCTACAATTATAGACACGGCTATGTCAAATGATCAGTGACAAGTTGCTAGCTTGTCGCCTGAGAAAATATTCCTTAGTCGACTCTTACGAGTTCAAGGTGTACCTCAAGGTGCACTCGCTCCGCGCACCCAACACACTCACAACTTTCTTACAATTTACGTAATCAGCCTACTGTAGCATAAACATAGTAAGCTTACAATGTGAAATGAGCTTTAGATTTGAAGTGCGAGTTTATTGAAAAAGCGGCAATGTTCGGCGAGCGGAGTAAACAAGTGGTCAAGTATCCACTTGGGAATTTTAAAATACAGGGAGAGAGCTTTGATTATTTTAAAATAGAATTTCAGTAATGGTAGCCTAAAAGTATACCCTCAAAATAAAAGACTTACACTTGGATTTACATAAATAAAGTATAGGTAAATTCTTCTATGCTTCTCTGGGAGTGAAAAAAACGTATAAATACTACAGCTGCTTCTCTTCCCGGGCATACTGTACAAGTCAGTAGAGGGACAAGAGGGTCTTGGAGTTTTATAGGCGATGGGCTGACCACCTATTGCTACTAACCGAACTTGTACATCTCAACTATACCCTCGAAATTGGTCAGAAGTGGTACGATGTGGTTTTATCGGCCCTTAGTGCTCTGCCTACCCCGTAAGGGATAAAGGCGTGATTATATATATGTATGTAAATTCTAACATCAGTGGTTAGGATTAATCCTGCGACAATGAGAATGCTTACTGCTTCAATTCCATAATGTTATTAAAGCTTGTTAGTTATTAATTGTTGCTATAAATATATGACACAAAGGGAAACATATGAATAACGTTTGGCAGTAGATATTTTTTTCTCTAAAACAAAAACTTTCAAGTTAAAAACACTTATTCATCATTTAAATTGGAAACCTCAGAAACCTAATTCAATTCGGAATCAAGAGTCTCATTCACTTAGATCGGGGTTAAGACGTCGTTACGTTTGAATAATTTAGATACTTTCATTTCCTTTAATAAGGAGTTTGTTTCGTCGTCAACCTGAAAGGGGAGCTCAATCGCGATTGAAAATATTGAGGAGAAAGGAGAACAGACAACCTTATCGGGGCTAAAACCTCCTTGAATCTGGTAATTGAATTTCGAAGCTGAATGTTGAAGAAATTTTTCGATACGATTTTTATTGCGGCTTTTAAGTATTTTTGTGAGGAGATGAATTTAATTTTCTAAATTAAACTTGATCTTAGATAATATTAACCGACAGATACGAAATAGGTACGTAACCGTATGTAAGTACCTACTATACTATACGCCAACCGTCGTGGCACGCGCTGTCATATAACGTTTTACGACTGCGTGTGCCACGACGGCTGGCGGATAGTACTGTATAGCCCCTGAATTAGTGGGCCATAAGGGAAAAATACAAATACAGCATTAAACTCATTTCTTCTTTCTTTACCTTCGAGTTAAATCTTGTAAGTGGGTCTTGCTTACTTGTTTAATTTATTTTTAAGAAAGTTTGCCTACAGTAATTTATAAAAGCAATAAAAACATTCCCTCGTACACATTTGTGTCTACCATTATTATTAGTACAATTTTTACGCGGTAATAAAATTGGCCAACAAAAAAGCAGCGTAAATAAACGATGTGCGAATAAAAACATACGCTACAGTAAATGGTGGAATGTACGGGGAGCGTCTTTATTGCGACCGCTGTTTATAGGTCATATAAATTGGTATATGAAAAGTAAATATACCTACATACATATTTATGCATTTCTTCTATGCTGCTCTGGGAGTGAAAAAAAAACCGTATAATATACTACAGCTGCTTCTCTTCCCGGGCATACTGTACAAGTCAGTAGAGACAAGAGGGTCTTGGTGTTTTGTAGGCGATGGGCTGACCATCTGTCACTACTAACCGAACTTATACATCTTAACTATACCCTCAAAATTGGTCAGAAGTGGCACCATGTGGTTCTGTCGGCCCTTGGTGCTCTGTCTACCCCGTAAGTGATAAAGGCGTGATTATATGTATATGTATGTATGTATTATGCATATACACGGCTGTGTACCCAAAAATGAGGTAGCAACAACTGCAGAATTACAAATTCGAGAATTAGATCCTATAATAACGTTTAGCACAGCCGAATTAAATGTACAAGATGGCCCTAAATTCCTTAGTCAACTCTTACGACATGCACGGAATGAGATGCAACTGATTTGTTCTAGTGAAGCCCCGGATCAGCAAGATAAATTAAAATAAAATACAAGCTGCAATTTTTCAGCTAGCAACAAGCTTAAAACAAGCAACTTACAAGCCGAAATCAGTTAATATTTTACTATAAATCTCTAAAGGTGTATTTCAGTAAATCCTATGCTTTCAGCGAATTAAAAAATAAATAAATGTGTAACAAAACATCTAACTCGAAGAAGCCCGACCCAGTATTCCCCGCGGAAATACACAAAGAAACTCGTACTACTTGTCGCGTCTTATAGTCGAAATAGAAATAAAATGCAGGTATCCTAGCTGGAAAGGAGTGGATTTTCTCTTTCTGCTCTTTTTGAAGGTTCCGTGAAGGTATTATAAAGAGAAGTTGCAAAGTAGACCTGAACCGGCACTATTTTCTATGTGGTTATTGACATCAACGCCGAGGCAAGCTACTAATACTGAAGCTAGAAACGTGATATTTGGATCACTAAGAAGGGACCCGAGAACAAGAAATTACGGGAGTTCTAAAGTTAACATAGAAGAAATATACGTAATATGATTACGAAAAATCTATAGATAAGTACCTGTTCTATCTATACATCTAAACTACCAAAGAAATTTATCATGCATAAGTAATTTAAAATAAGGGTGGCGGAAAATAGCTTAGATTTTATCCTCGAAGCGAAGGCAGGTGCGGCAGCAAGCAATATATTAATATTACATACAAGGCACCTTTAAAACCGGGATAGAACATCATGTACGAGCTATTTATGATATTACGATAGGCTTTTTAGAAAAACGATAGTTAGGCCCACTTGTAACAAGTGTCTTAAGTTCATATTTTGTTATATCTAGTTAGCAAACAAATTGTTTTATTCATTAAGTGGCCATCTAAATAATCAAGTTTTAAAGAATGACGACATCAGATTTATCCTTCAGATAGGCTTTTATCTGATCATTGCAAAAATCAGCTTTTAGAGATAATGAATATGTACACCTAATAAGATATGGTTCAAATGAGTCTGTTATTTTTAAAAAATCGAATTTTTTATCCGATCTTTTACCTACGGCCGCTATATTACAACACTATATCCTGGGAAACCATAGCTTTGCTTTCTTACATATTGTCATCTCTCAAAAAGAAACAAATAATAATAAACTCATTCATAGCTATATCCTCACCAACATCGCGTAAATATTTAGCCACGAAGTCTCCAGAGAAACTGTCTCCACGAATTGTGGCTGAGAATATCCACAACTGTTTTCTGGAAATTTCCATAATCTCCAAAACTCTGTCTCAGAAGCTGCGCCATCCAATTAGCAAGTGAAGTCAAAGTGTGATTTCTTCCGAACTCGTAAATGGCGCAAAGATCTGGATAATTTGGGAGCTCACGGTCGATCCAATCGATAGATATTTCATTCTGATTTTGTAGATTGTCAATTATGGGAAAAGGTAGATATGATTTCTGGGCAACGAGTTGATAATTTCGCTTTGAGGGTTACCAAACTGTGTTAATTAGAGCCTAGTAGTATAATTAATCGATAAATATTAACATTAAAATTAATTAGGAAATATGTATAAAAATAGGATTCCGAAATTATGCAGATAAACAATTTTTAAAATCAGCGCAATCCTTATATTCTTTATTGTAAACACAAACATTGGACAATATAGTGACTTAATGTAGTTAGACAGGTTCGAAAGCAAGCTTATCTCTTCAAGAGATTTCGTTTATACATAAGATGTCTGATGAAGTCTGACTTCACGCCGTGTTGTGTCGGAAGATTAAAATAGCACCACCTCATGTCTGCTCATGGCAACAATAACAGCCGATTAAGGGTTTCCGAGAGATGGACAGCATCACATCTCGTGTTGACAATATTGTCCGAAAATCAGACTGCGGTCACCAACCAGCCTGCAGCGTTGTGACTATGGGCAGTAGCCTTGTGGCGTGCCCTGCGGGAGGCCTACGTTCAGCAGTGGACTGTAAAATTGTATCTGTATTCTCAGGACATAATATATTTTAAAAGGTCACACGTTGCACAAATATCATAAGATTCATATGAGTTAAATAATATATGGTGAAATCAGAAAAATAACCGTAACTCACAAAAAGTTCCTCGAACACATATAACTTTTCCCCGCGACGGGAAACTGACAGCAGATTTCATTTCCTCTTCCTCCGGAGAAATAATGTCGGTCGTCTGTGTATTTTGTTTTCTCTTCGGCGTTATTAGTAATTTATCACCTTGGATGCTTTTTCGTGCAAATACTACAATTCCGCATATATTTATATATATAAACTAGTGGACGCCCGCAACTTCGTCTGCGTGAACTGCAGAAAAAACATATATCAAAATCATCCGGGATAATATTTTCCCGGGATAAAAAGTAGCCTATGTGATAGTCCAGGGTATCAGCTAACTCCATACTAAATTTTATTAAAATCGCTTCAGCCGTTTTTGCGTGAAAGAGTAACAACATCCATCCATCCATCCATCCATACTTACAAACTTTCGCGTTTATAATACTCGTATTAGTAGGATTTACCTATATATATATAGGTATATACGTCATCGTCATATTAACATCTACATGTAGTTATATACTAGAGTGCGTTGCATCAAATAGTTGCTTTGGATGATGGCACTACCTACTAACAGACAATTTCTATAACTAATCTTGAGAGATTTTTTGCATATCTCAGGTTTAATCTTCAATTGCTTTCATACAAAATATCAAATTAGGAATAAATAAATCTGAGATTCTTTTTGATCTCTCGTATTGAAATTGGCCGTAAGTGTCACTGCATACAAAATATGTTAGTTCTGAAATCAGGAGGAGGAGGATCACAAAGGAGTTACTTTATGAAAACCCGGACCCTAGGTATTCAGTCTGTTTTTTACAGTCGCAGTAATGTTTTCCTTTAGTTTCTCCCGGACTTCGTTCCTAGGAATACGAAAATTGGTCTGAGTCCAGCTGAGACAACAAACAAACCTCAAAACTTCCCAATAACAAACTGAAACTATGCTTCAAATTCATAAACCTTTATCAAATTGTAGGTATGCACAAAATTGTATAGACGAATTTGTTTGCCAACTAAACCAAAACCAACTTTCAAAGAAAATTGACCTACATTAATCAATGAAAATTATCCTCATGCGAAAAAATATTAGGAAGAATACCAAAAAAACAGTTGCCTAAGAGAACTAGAGGAAAACCAAAAACTAAACTAAACAACAGTCACTGTAAAATTACAGAGCTAGGCTATATTTGTAGGAATTGTTTTTTGAAATAAGAAAATTTCTGCTTTATCCGCCATTGGAAATTATCCTTACGAGGCACTCGACATTAGGAGGAGTACCAGCCACCATCTGCGAGGGTACTGCGCGCATAAATCTGAGGGGTCCGTTTTATAGCCCGATACAAGTCACGAGAGATGAGAGGTTCAGTGATCGCTAGTTAAACAATCGACAGCTAGTTTCTACAACATTTATTCAATCGACTGGTCACGTGAGTCGAGATCGCTAGGTTAAAACAATGCAGACGGACAGTTTGGTGTAGTTAGTAGACCCTGCCTGCGACGACGTAGGTCTTGGCTTCGAATCCTAGTAGGTACAATTGATATGATGTATATCGATGTTTTTTTTGTACCCAATGTCTCTATACTTAACTTTGTTGCTGCTTTAGTACCCACAGCGACATAAGAGGTTAGAGATCTTAGTGTTGGACTAGCTAGGTTAATGCTACATACCAACAGGACTACATGAGGAGCTGATGAAGACTTTTTCTTGCTCTTCAAACCATTATTTCAATTGTTTATAATTTTCTCTGAATATTGTTACTAATTTCGCCTATGAATTGCCTACTTACGCGTCGCGCGGTTGTTGGGAAGAATAATTGCACAAAAAAGCTAAACCGTAAGATTTTGCGGGAAAACACGCGTACCCTATGCAAATGGAGGGGCCTTAGGCTTGCATAGACGTGGCATTTATACAGTCTTCACAAAAACAATATAGATTTTTTAGAGAAGTATACAGGATCTAACGAAAGGAAGTGCAATGAAAATAACCTACGATAAGTAACCTGTACACGGACGGATACACAAACTCGATTTTTTTTTTTTTGGATGGACGTAGGCACTTATACAGACGGACCTATTCCTAAATTGCTTAGGATTCAATTTTTTTTTTCCTCGTATATGGACGGATTACTTTGTATTTAGGTAAGTTGGATATTCATTGCAATTCGCTAAACATTTTCTTATTATAGTAAATGAATACCCGAAACAGCTTATTCCGGTTATATGCGTAACCCATTAGGGGACAATTTGGCGTGACATACACAATGAAACACTAGACGACATACTATCTCTCTGTCTGAGTTTGACACCGGTCGATAGAGTTAGGACGGTGGTGCACCAATTTTTGGTAAATGAATTAAAATTGAAAAGGTTTTGGTAATTTTCGTAATAACTATTATTTTTTGTTTTGATATTGTATTGAAAATATGTATTTTGGTACTATCTCATTATTAAAACCAAAAATACCTAAGTATATTTTTAAAAATGTGCAAAACTGAATGTATATTTTCGGTTTTTTAGTTTGTACTGTAAAGGTAAATATTAAATTAATTATAATTGTAAAAAGTAAATAACAAAAAAGTTTATAATTACTACCTTAGCGTTACAAGTGAGACACTCTTATCTATAATACTTTTCGTTTCTATGCTGATTATAACAAAGAGTCCAATTTCCATACGTATTGAAATTCTACGCGCGTATCACTATACGCTAACGTAACGACGACACCGTGTGCGAACAGCCTTAGCGTACGTATCTATACGGGCGAAGTTTATCGATCGGCACGCGGAATGAAGCAACAAGGAGATGTGATAGTCTGTAGTCCTCCTATCACCAACGTAGCCTACGCAAACGAACAATTTAAGTTTAAACTAGTCAAACTCGTTTTACCTTCGACCTCAGTTTACCCTTAGATCCATCCGCGCATATATTATGCACGTGATATAATATTTATTTTCGATTAACAAACTATGTAGATGTAGAATCTATCTCTTTTCATGTATTTCGTAAGAGTCGACATGGAATTTAGTTTTCTCGGGCGACGAGTTAGCAACTTGTCATTGA
Source organism: Carposina sasakii (assembly GCA_014607495.2). Classification (NCBI taxonomy): domain Eukaryota; kingdom Metazoa; phylum Arthropoda; class Insecta; order Lepidoptera; family Carposinidae; genus Carposina; species Carposina sasakii. The sequence goes on from CP053150.1 coordinate 2,635,327, forward strand.
TCTGTGTAAACGTGGCTGTACGATTTCATTCATGATCATTTTTGGCTACCACATTTTTAGAAACACATAAGTTAGGTTGGGTCACCTCCTTTCTGTTCTTGCTTGATGATACAGCTATGAACGAGACTCGTTCATTTGGGACCGGCACCACGGTCCCGTACAGGACCATTCAATTATATCGCGTACGCATCGTTTAGTTGTTTCAGATCGCAAAGAATGAAAGGTACAGTTAACAAAAGTGCAGCCAATTTTATGGTCTCACTCAAATGAGCACTCACACGCTGGTATTTTCAGTCAAATTTTTTGCGCCAGACTTACTCGAGTAGGTAATAATTTACATCATCGGAATAACAAATTTTTCACATTTTACAATGATTCAGGAGGATTTAAAAAAGAGGTAGGTAGTTAAATAAACTACACGATTAATTTGGAAGATGACGTAGTAACAATTTTTTTTGTATATTTTATTTAAACCTATGCTACCACCTGCATATCAAAGAAGGCCTGTTAGTGTTTATTTATAATTAACCTACCCAAATATTTATTTACAAACATCGACGTTCGATTAAATTTCCCATTAAGTATGATTAAGTTCTCTACAACGAGCACAGGAAAGAGAACACACATACTTAGGAATTTGAGATTCAATTAAAATTCGATTAAAAATACCTCTTAAAGCGAGTTATTTTTTTTCTTTTGAACCTGCATTAATGTACTTCACATTTAGATAAAGCTTCATGAAAAAAGGAGATAAGGAACAAAATCCAATAATCGTAATTTGGACTTAAAACCGTTAGGGAAAGGATGTGAAATTGCGAGATCGTAAAAATAAAATTGATCTTATAGAACTTTGTCGCAAGATTAGTTAAATCGTTTGACGTAAAATTATCGAAATAAAATTAAATACTTTTTACATTTACAATCTTTTTATTTTTTAATATATTTTATATAAAATAAAATATTAAGACGTGATTTTATGTACTTATACATATATGTTTGTATAGTGGACGCCCGCGACTCCGTCCGCGTGGACTACATAAAAAAACAAAATGTCAGATAAAAACATTTTCCCGGTATAAAAAGTAGCCTAAATGTTAAGTGGGACCTGTCACAATCATCATCATCATCATTTACATGAGAAGTCCACTGTTGGACATAGGCCTCCCCCAACAACCTCCACTCCGATTTACCTTAGGTCGGAAGCAGCCTGCATCCAACCGACTGAGTGGCATGATAACAGGTCATCCGTCCACCTCGCACCGGGTGGCCTTCCCACGCTGCACTTGCCGATACGTATCCACTCTCTTAGAACTTTCCGAAGCTCCATCGGCCATCATTCTTCGAGCTGGGAACAATATGGGAAAATGCCCTGAAACCCATTGCCACTTCAGATGCTGGAAGAACGTAAATAAGCTATGTCGGTGATAACTTAAATGTACGTCTGCGAAATTTCTGATTCGATCACGCAGAGAGATCCCAAGCATAGCTCTCTCCATTTAAATAAAAGCTTGTGCGATCCTGAGGCACAATTTAGATACCACGTCTCGGCACCGTAGGTCATCATCGGCAATAATACCAATTTCGTCTTTAAAGACTGGGGTATCTTGGACACAAATAAGCTTCGTAAGATTAGTCCCGAACGCTGCCCAGCCGAGTTGGATTCGCCGAGTTACCATTTACCTTCTCAATATATTTTATATAAAATAAAATATTAAGGCGTGATTGGATTACCTATGTTTGACCGTCTAGGTTAAACATACTCGTCAACAACTTTCGAGCTCCCTGTAACCAAAAGTACCCTAAATGGAGTTAAGTGGGACATGGACGTCACAATATATTCCTGAAAACTGCATCGAAATCGGTTCAGCCGTCTCTGAGATTAGCGTGCACAAACGCACAGATAAACCGACAAAAATTCAAAAATCATTATTTTGGGTACTATTGCGTTGATAAAGGTCTCCTATAATATTTTTTCTCATATATCTTCTATGTACAGACAGCGATTCGTTACATTTTTATTATATGTATAGATATAGATGACTGATGCCTTAATTTTGATTCTTTTATTTGGTCATAGATAAAAAAAACTGCATATTAGTGCACATATTTATGACGCTTGGAATGTTTAGTAATTAAGTAGAAGATATCACGTTATTGATTACCTTGATTACATCGAATACTAATACTTCATGAAACAGTAAATAATTTCCGCCGACTACATTGTAGTTTTACGTGTTCTGTAATTGTGTCTAAAATATGACAGAAAAACATTAACACGAGCAATCGATCGAATTTATACGAGGATGGACGTTCTTCACGGCCGATTGGTGTAGTTGGTAGTGGCCCTGCCTGCGACGCCATAGGTCCTGGGTTCGAATCCCGGTAGGTGCAAACATTGATGTGATGAATATCGATGTTTGTTTCCGAGTCATGGTTGTTTATATACTTATCTATGTATTTATATACCGTTGCTTAGTACCCACGACACAAGACCTTAGGGATCTTAGTGTGGGACTAGGTTAATGTGTTGTGAAGTGTGAGAATATTTATTTATTTATTCATCACCATTGCACACATAGCTCAGGTACATACGAAAGAAAGGCGCAAATGTTAGCCAGTGACTGGTCTCAATCTACAGCCATTACAGGTTTACATTGACTACCGCATATCCACTTTGTTTGTCTTTTATGGTCGCTATATTGTTACTGAGTAAATTGCCGCTGGTTTTTCTCGACTCGAACCTAATTCACTGTTGGAAAGGAGCCAGGGTATCGCACTGTTTACTGCACCGAATACATGTTTGTTGTGCTTCATAAACACAGTTAACCTAGATATAAGTAAGTAGGTATATGTATAGATTTTTGGAACGTAATATTCTACGCCAAATGTATATTATTGGTGTGGGAACACGGCTGTATGTAGGGATATTTTGTTTCTAATAGATGAGACCCAATGATGTTCAGTACGTTTTGTGAGCAAACACATCTTAAGCAATTGAAGTTATGCCACATCTTATTACACGCAAGGGACCTTAACTATTCTCCTCACGATCTCCTCCCCTTTGAAGCCTATAGAACATAGTCAAAACAAATAAGTAGTTTATCTTTCACTCAGGATGTTGTGATTAGTTTTAGTATGCGCTGTTTTCGTGAGATTAAGTTGATGTATTACTATTTTTGCTTACTTAAATACACATATAAGTTTCATCAAAATTAATCGAGATATTCAAAGTTGTACTATAAAGTTTATTTCTTTAGTCTGGCCCGCTTACAGTAATGTCTAATCCTAGATTTCATTTTATCAGCGGACTGGTAAACTTGTGATCTTCCTATTTTTGAGATATACGCGTAATGTATGAAATGATCTGCGCGGATGATAAGAGACGTTTATTTTTAATAAAATTATTAATAAAGAAATGGAAAAAATTCTTCACCCGAGTGGGAATCGAACCCACGACCACCGCAAACCCTGCCAGCCGCTCTAACCACTGAGCTACCGGGTCAATTACTCGGATGACGAATTTTTTGTTTTTTATTTTTTGTCTGATACAGCGCGGGCGCCCACGTACGTAACATACCTATATAGGTAGTTTTGTCCTTTAGAATCAATCCGAAGATAAAAGAAGTAAGAATAATATGCTGCTGCATTGTTCAACTAGTGTATAATACGTGTATTAAACTACTCTCTCTTTAGAACTAAGTAGTAATACCTTTCCACACGTCACAAAGTAGCAGCAATAAACATCACATCCTGCGAGAAAAAGTGTGACATCTCGTTGTTGATCTATCAAATATGTATGGAGGAGACAAGTAAATCGTATTACATTGTGCGTGAAGCGGAACGTTGGGTGTATGAATAAATGAGTACCTTAAGACAGAGGTTCTCAAAGTAGACGGTAGCGCCCACTGGTAAAAAACTATGTCTAAAACCGCAGCTTGAACTACAGATATGATGACGTGGGCATTGTATGAAAGGATTCTTTAAATTCGCTTTTATTAGCTTCAACACAGTCATCTAAATACACTAAATGATATCAGAAAAATAACGTGTACGAGTATGCCAAGAACATAATACTAAGAATACTAGCGTAAAAGTCGATTTTAACCCACTGGACGGACGTGCATAAAATTATGGGCGTGTAATTCAATGTTTTAAATATAAAGTGTTATACTATGTTTCCCTACCCAGTGGGCGTTGAACCACATAAGTTTGAGAACCAATGCCTTCGTAGGTACAGTATGTATTACATATAGGTATTTTATACTTTATTCGCAGTGAAATAAGATTCAAGACACCGTGTTCCTTTGATGTGGATTCCTGTGCTTGACAGGTACTTCGCCATAATCATACGCTATCTTGATTTGAGATGTTAATAATATATAAACGAAACAACTGGAAACACTAGGATGTCAGCACTTACTGTAAGAGGCGTTTAAGAAACGTTTTAGTTTATGTCTAAATAGTTTCCTCTATGTGAATATACCACGCCTTAAATTCAAATAATATCCTCGATTATCTATCTACGGTACATATTGATACAAAATTGTTTATTGAACTATGTACTAGTTTTTTATGAATATGCCTAAAATTAAATCATGTCACTGGAATATTGTGTAGGTAATATAATAACGTAAAAATCTAGAACCTCTTTTATATTTCTAATATCATTCAGGCAGGATGCAATTTGACATATCAAAAGCACACTCTGCCTCCAGATTTGGTGACATTCATTTTACTAAAAAGTAATTGAATATTGATTATTTTTTAAATGCTGTTCTTGCGGTAGGTATTGTAGTACGCGTAGTGTTCGTGTCAAATACATGCCTACACATTGTATTAGCAATTAATGAAGTAAACGTCTATAAATACATAATGCCACAACAAAAAGTTGACAAGAGACAGGCCTATAATTAATGTAAATATTATTCTGCTCATGTGTGCTGGTCATTTTTTTTTTTTGGTACTGTCAATACACTATATTTTGCGGTCTAAAATTGACTGTAATTGGTTATTCTTAAGTGGCGATTATACATTATAGATCGATCGATTACCGATGAAATCATTAATATTGCTGTGTGAAGTCGGCAGAGCAGAATAGCATCTACCCATGTTTGCCCGTGAATATAGTAAGAGCATAAAAGACAATTAAGGGTTTCTGGGAGGTGGACAGCAGCGCCCGTTTTAACAACTTAGTCCGAAAATTACACTGAGGCTACCAACCCGCTTGACCTATGGGCAATCCTATATCTCTATGGACTAAACCCCCCTATGGCAGTATGGCTTGTGGCATGCACTGAGGGAGGCCTACGCCTAGCGGTAAACTGCAATAGGCTGATGCGTGTATACTCCTAGGCCAACCAAGTGCCCTAAAACCGATTTTTTTGTTAAGCGCACATGGCATTATCTCTTAACATTAATACTGAAAACGTCAAAAATATATTCTAGATTAAAGATTTGTTGCAAGTGGCCCACATTTTAAACTAATTACAGTAACACCAAACAATACAGCAGTTTGTATGCGCACGTAACATCTACATACATCACCATAAACACACTTCCAGGCACGATGTGTTCGCATAATAATTCTAATGTGGCAACCCTAAGGCGATTTGCGCTAGGGTTGTCACCGCGACGGATATACGGCCAAGTTTACCGCCATAAAGGCAGGGGTGAATGTTTAATATGGATTTTATGGCGTTAAACTTTGTGTTTATTTTTAAACGGCTTACATTATGCCGGCTACAGACTCGTGCGAATTGCTTTGTTAAGTTAAGCTAAAACTAGGGCTGGGTCATTCCGCTTAACCAACGTTGTGGTTATAATTGAATTTACATTACCTACATAATGATATCAGTATTATGCAAACCAATATTATTGTCTAATTTGATAACAACCTAAATAAAATTTTCAGATCATAGATTAAATCTTCAATTGTTTATAGATATACATACTCAGTACAAAATCTAATAATCTCTAATATCTACCTCTATAAAAGATGGAACAAATCCGCGAGAACTATCCGTTATTGCCAAATTTTGAAGGTGTTCAACGCAATAATGAACCGGCATTCATACGTACTTTTTCCGAGACTTCGTCCGCGTAGAATACACAAAGTAGCCTAAGTCCTTCTCTATACTCCCAACTTTATGTAGCTATGCAAAATTTCTATGCATCATCGCTCACAAACTCGTGTATGATCGTCGTTAAATCGCACAGTGCTAGCCACAAGTTACCCGCATCTACAGTCCGTCTGCCACAAACATTGTGGGCATACCGATGCGAACCAAAGGTCCAATTCTAGTGCCTATAAACTATATCTAGAAGCTGCAGTCATCTCAACGTATTTGTTTATTCAAACGATTGTTTCGTTGCTATCTTAGGACAACTTGCATTAAATAAGCTTTCGTAAAGTTAATTTAATCCACAAATTATACATATCGTCTTGCTTTTTTAGACAAAAACAAAAAGAGATGTCGTGTGTGATAGCGGTTATTTGAAATTTAATTTAGCAGACAAAGGGCTATTTGCAAGGGGTAAATACAAATAGAATAGAATAGGCCTTAACTTATACAACATTAAGCTATAGGTTCGCAGAAGCTTGTAACCAAATAAATACACTAATCAACAAGCCGGAAAAACCGAAACACGTATCTCGTTCGAATTTCAACCCAAATGAAATCTCAAGTACAGTACGAACTTCAAAAATATCGAGCTCAATATTGGCTTTATGCAGTAAATTTACGAGGATCCACTACGACTTAGCAGTGTAGATTTAATAATCTTTATAAGAGCGGCACAGACCGAGTCGATTTCTACCATCTTAGGGTTATCGTCCATAGATCCCATCCCAACTTTCGGCACAACATTGAATTGTGATGTGAATAAAGTTTCAAACTGGATTTTTTTGGGGAGCTAGATCAAACGTTCTCTCAACCAACTGTTACATGTAAACTTTTTGCTACTCTGCCTACACGTGTAGCTTTACCTAAATTTGACGCCATTGCTTATTCCAGCAGCTGTACCTAGCTAAAATCTACACATACCATGGGTTTGCATGAAAATCATTTGTCGAGTACGTCGCCATATACCTGTCACCAGCCAGTTTATCTTGTTGTCTTAACTAGCCTTCAGCGAGACATTTGTATCTACCCTATCTTGGTTAACTGTTTCATACCGCACATTTACTATGGCCACTTAAACCCTGAGTTTATGTCGTGTATGCGAAAGTTGGAGTTAGAACACTGCAATGTGCGAAGTTCTTTATTTGAATGCTTCATGTCCGCAACTGGGGCATCCAACTAATAAATCTGAGAATACCCTGCCACAAGGACGCCTCGGGCGGCTTGTCAAAACGCCAATAACTTTAAAGATCGACTCCTCAGCCGAATTCGCGAGTTTTGTCCAAACGGTCCCTTTTGTAAGTTTAATTTGTCAGCGGAATTGGCCTGCCAATTTGAAAAGTTGAATCTTATGGTACCGACTGCAAATTTAACGTGGAATATAAATTTGATAAAATCTCCTTATCTTCTTCGCCGACCATAGAAGATTATTTAATCTAAAGTTAATCTACTTTAGGTAAAGATAGTGAATATTTTACTTTACAACGTCAACTTGGGACATCTTGATTAGCCACAACTTAATGAATTTAGCGTAATCCATCAATTTATCAATTAATTTAAATGTTTATCCATTGGAGGGCGAGAAGACAGACAATTTTGTATTGCATTGTAATAAAATAGATTAAAATAGATGTTTAACCAAAATGTCTATGACAGAGCTAGATTCTACAGACATTGTTTATTAATCACTCACGTAGCTTGTAATAGCCATGCACATACATATTGATAAATACAGATCTACCTATCAAAGATAAGGCCGCCAATATCGATAACAACTAGTTATCGACATATCGACAACTAAAAGCATTGTGTTATAGACGTATAAATTGTGAATATAAAATAAAATAGTGTACAAAATAACTTTAGTGTGAAAATGAATACGTTAGATGCTAGAGATGTAGAAGAAGAAGGAGGCGTAGATAATATGGGAGCAACTGCTGGTAATGATAATGTTTTAAACTTATTTAAATATAGAAACCTTGATTTCTATCTATTCGATGAAATTCTTTCATTAAAATCTATATCGTATTCCTGTAAATTAACAAAACTGTGTATACGTGATAGATAAACTAACTGTCTCCAGACCAGACTGTCCGGACTGAGATCCAAACGGACCGGTGAATATCCACGGTCTCACTAGTATTTACTGTGTCTGATATAGAATTCAGTCTTTTTGGTAAATAGAATGGTGACTTTAATTCCTTTGTTGTCCGTCCACCGATATTAATAACTTACTTTTTTAATACTATTTCATGGAATAGTGGATGATGAATAGCACATAATTTTCAATATTTAATGTTTTTTCACAGACAATGGAAATAACTTACGGCCAACTTTAGTTATAAGCGTTCAGCCACAAATAGGATGTAAGTATTCTGGATATCAGTAATCTCTTAGAAATAAAATATTACTTATACAATACATGTTTAATGTAATGAGATGACCGATAAAAGGGATGAATGGAAGAAAAATACATATTGTGCCGACCCCAAGTAGAATGGGAACATGGTTAGAAGAAGAAGATGACAATGTTCAATGTTCATGTCTACCTATGTATTTTCAGCATCAGATCGAGCAGAGTTGCCAGTACCCACAGTCAATTGGCAATCCAATCCTCGAGGACAATTCATACCGGTGCATGGCCTGGACTTCCTTATTGGAGTGCCCAGTATACTTATACATCAAACAGTCGAGCTTGATGATCGTAAGTCTACTTATATCTGCACGAGTAGCTTGAGATAGGTGTGAGAGACATATCTCCCGTCTAATGGATACATACGAGTATATTTATTAAGTAAACGTACACACATTTTTTATAAGTATAGTCCTAAACATTTACAAAGATATGAAATAAGTAGATTAAGTATATGTAAATAGTGTACAGCCTGTAAGAAGGGAGTAGATAGCATTTTATTTTGCGTAAATTTATTAAGTCCTTTTTAAGGTCGGTTCATATCTGACGGAACATGCGTCGCGTAACGCCAGAACAGACAAAATGTATAGAATTTCATTTGATACCAGCTTATGTACCTGTTTACATCATATCTGTAATGAAACGGCGTGTTTTTAATCCCATTATCAAACTATTTGTAGATATCTAAGTATTGATTTCTAGAAAGAGCTGAATCCTTCGCTTTCACATGCAAGCCTTTTGTAGCACGAGCTACTGAATAACAGCCATTGTTAGCATATTATATCCCATTAAATATTCAATTGTTTTCATACAAAATTTAAAATCAATTCATTCGAATAAAAAATCCGAGATTCTTTTTGATCTCTAGTATTGAAACTGGCCGTTAATGAACATTATTTTAAATTTTTAGTAACTTCAAAAATCGATTCTGAAAATCGGTACATCGTTCGAATACCAAAAGGAGAGGCACTGTACATAGCGAGCGAGGTCTCGAGTGCCTCCCAGCGATGTTTGTGCGGCACGGGCCGATCCTTCATGATGCATTTCCACGACAACACCAGGCAGGAGGCACTTGTGCTGAAGAGGAGACTGGCTGGTGCATCCTGCTGCTTCCCTTGTAGGTTACAGGTTAGTATAGCACAACTTTGTTCTTGGCCATCATCATAATGATCGGAAGACTGATTAACTTTCAAAAGCAATGGCGTGAAGTCAAGATCACTACCAATTGCACTAATCGGCAGGGGATTTGCCTTTGTAAAAGCAAAACGAAAGCAATGCGATCGCGAAAATTGTGCGTAGTGATTAGTGCAATAGTGAACTTGACTTCCAACCCTACATGAATCCCATCGGGGCAGATACAACGAATATCTATGCTTGTATCCAAGTTAAGCTATGTTTATATTAATCATTTTAATACTCTATTTCAATTTCCACTACACACTAAGTATTCACGCGGTCTCTTTGTCCTTGTATACAAAGCGGGTTCAGCATAAACTTCGAAATTCAGCAGGTTGGTACAAGTAGGCCCAAGTCTGCTCTTCGAAACAGCCTTCGGATAATCAATAACAACCCAAAATTACCAGGAGATGAAAGTCATAACCCCGCCCGGTGACTACGTGGGCCGCGTGGTCCAGCAATGGACGTGGATGGTGCCGTTCTTCCTGGTCAAAGACGTGAACGAGGACGTTCTCTTCGTACTCGAGGGTCCAGCGGTGATCAGGAGGAGTGCCCTTATGATGTCAGAGTTCAAGGTATCAAGTGGAATTCTAGATTCTTTTTTTATACTCTTGGTATAACTTTTGGCCGCGTGATGCCGGCCGAGTAGAATTCGTACCACCCCATGTCTGTCCGTGGGTATCGTGCGAGGCGATTAAGGGTTTCCGGGAGGTGGGCAGCAGCGCCTCCCGTGTTGACAACATAGTCCAATATACAAACTGCGGTCACCAACCCGCCTGCCCAGCGTGGTGACTGTGGGCAAATACCCCCCATGGCAGTCTTGTGGCGTGCCTTGGGGAAGGCCTTCATCCAGCAGTGGACTGCAATAGGCTGATGATGATGATAACTTTTATCAATGTTAATATTACTGTCGTGGTGCAAAGTTTTACATACTTGACGCGAATCTCATATTGAATGCTCTTTTTTTATTGTACACAGAAAAACACACTTCAAACAAACATTTACAAAGGTAATGTACTCGTACAAAGCCGAGCTGAAAGTGAGGTTATGTTTATGTTCTTTCAGCTTTAAAGTGTTGTCAGCTTCGCATTTTTGAAATTGATTTATTTTCAGATACTAAGTGGAGACTCTCTACGCGAAGTGGGCAAGATATCCCACGGCTGGGACCGGGAGCTGGTCAACTTCGCCACGGTTTTACAGTTTCCTGAATCAGCGGTTCAGCCCAAACACAAAGCTTTGCTTTTGGCGGCCACCTTCCTTATTGTAAGTTAAATTATAATACATACAAATACAAATTGTAATTAAAAAATCCGCGTGTGTAAAATCATTCCCTTGAAATCTTTTCGGTCCCTATTGGCTCTTACAAAGAACGTTATTTTCGTTAAACGCCTAAATTTCTTTGTATTGGACAATCACAATTTTCAAATTATAAAATTATTAATAAAGAAAGTGGAAAAAATTCTTCAAAATCTTTAACCACTAAGCTACCGGGTCATACTCGGATGACGAAGCTTATCTCTTTTCTAATAATAGGCAACGTATTTTTCATCCCGACTATACACTAGCCAAATAAAGGCAAAGGCATACTATGGAAGTTTGTAAAAACAATTCTTTTTCGCACTCGATCGTAAAAATGCTTACAATCAACATTTATGTGCTACGACACTGGCTACGACCCGTAGTCTGTCGTAGTAACTTCGTAGCCGCGGAACCTTCGTAGCGCAAAAAAGATTTCTATTGTGGCTGATTGTGGGCGATATAGGTTGTATGTCGTTTGTATTTTTTTAACTAGATTACAATATTTACAATAGATTAATGAATATTTCTGTAAGTACATTTGTATTTATTTTACTTGTTTTTTTTTCAGGAGTACACCTATTTCGAGAGAGCGAAGACTAGCTGCATGCGCTGCAACTGTTTTTAATTATCCATTAATATTCTAAAGTTTAGTCGTTAATAGATAAAAGTGTGCATATACAATTATCTGTAAATAAATAATACTATGTCGCCAAATTGTCAAAACACTAATACGAGTATAATAGTAGAAAAGAATAATAATGTGTTGCTATAAAAAAAATATTTTTGTACCTAATCTTTTTACACTGACGCCTAATATTTTTATATTTTGTAAATAAACATTTTGTTTTATAATTTAGTATTTTACTAATATCTACTTTTAGTGCCTATAATATGCTTTCGTTTTCAAGTACCTATTCGTAGTTGATTGACCGTTAACTAAAGGTATCGAATGATATCTATACATATAATAAAAATGTAACGGATCGCTGTCTGTACATGGAAGATATACGAGAAAAAATATTATAGGAGACCTTTATCAACGCAATGGAACCTAAAACGATGATTTTTGGAATTTTTGTCTGTCGGTTTGTCTGTGCGTTTGTGCACGCTAATCTCAGAAATGTCTGAACCGATTTCGATGCAGTTTTCAGGAATATACTGTGACAGGTCCCACTTAACATATAGGCTACTTTTTATCCCGGGAAAATGTTTTTATCCCGGATAATTTCGACATTTTGTTTTTTCTGTAGTCCACGCGGACGAAGTTGCGGGCGTCCACTAGTTTTTATATAAAATTAAATAAGTTACTTACGCCGCAGTGGAGAACAATTAGTGACTAAAAATCTGGAATTCATATTTACCTGAAACAAAAAGGTTAAGCGTTAAATTACAGTATATGTATATTTAAATGGCTTACTAAATACATTAATTATAGTTTTATTTTGTATATAGGTTGGTAACCGCTGAGAATGTTTGTGTAGTTATGTTATTTGTCAGCCATGACAGAACCCTGACAACATATCAATACCAACTGGCGGGCAATCGCGCTATTGTAGAACATACTCGTATATACCAAACCACAACCAAAAACATAATGTTGTACACATTTCGTATCACGCTAAATGATATCATTTATTTTTAAAGAAAGATGTTGAAAATATCTGAAACGATGTCAAATGGAAACAACCAAACCGTAACCAAAAACGTTCAATTGAAATATAAATGCGTTATCATTTAGAGCGATTGCCCTCTGAACTATCATATAAAAAGAAATACATACATACATATGTAAAGAAACATGGTATTGTTTCTTAGGTACTTTCGTCGCCGTCGGTAGGCTCAGTTGTAATAATAGTTCTTTGTAAATATCATAGATGGCGCCATGGCTACGGTTGGTAATGTAGCTATTTGTCGTTGACAGTTGTCATTGGTTGCTATGGCAAAACTAAGTGTTTATATTGAAATATTTTAATTTGGTTATTGTATTATAAAAAAGAATTGTTTAATTTAAAATACTTTAAATGTCGTTTCTCTATTTACAGGTAAGATATTCTTATATTTTACATTAATATTATAGCATAGTCGTAACTTTCGGTAAATATTATTGTAATATCTTTAGTTATGTATCTTCTTATTTTAATAAATCTCTATTTACAGAGCAACAAAATTTGAGTTTATTTTAATTTATACAAATCCAATTATATTAAGAAATTGTCTTATACATATAATCACGCCTTTATCCCTTACCTTAGGTAGGCAGAGCACCAAGGGCCGATAGAACCACAATGTGCCACTTCTGACCAATTTTGAGGGTATAGTTGAGATGTACAAGTTTCATAAAAAGAAATAACTGCATAAAAAGCTCAACATAATATACGTCTTAAAACAAATAACAAAGTAAATCAACAGACTCAATAAACCTTGTAACAAGAAAAAGTGAGAACGGACAATTAGTCACCCCGTCACCCTGTCAGAGCGGGACAGTTATACGGCGGCACAATTTGCCGGACAGGGAGGGATAATTAAAAAGCACGTGATCGATACACTGCAAACACAGTAGTGTCGGAAAGAAAGCGAAGTTGGTTTATTATTGTTTGTTTTTTCCCTCAAAGGTCTGATGGGAGTTTTTGTGTGCCTTTGAAAGAGGTTTCTTTAGTGCTTGCTGAGTTTATGACATTTTAAGGACTTGTAATTAGCAGAAAAATACACACGTTACACTTAAATGTTTTTCCTGAAATGGGGTATCCAGAACTGTAGGATCATAAAGGAGCTCCCATAGCCACGTTAAGCATAGCGGGGGCAGATGTTAATCAGTGACCAGTTGCTAGATTACGGTTATCGCCTGAGAGAGCGCCCCTGAGTTCCTTAGTCGACTCTTACGACGTACACAGAAACAAATGCTGTTGACGTATTCTAGAGTGAGGCTTCGCATCAGCATTTTCAATTCTGAAAGCGAGATACTTTTGTAACTATAAACTATAATAATAATATAAACATGATCGAAAAGTACCCTAAACCGACGAGCGTGCATGAAGAATATCATGAAAGTAGATGAAGCGAAAGAGGTGTGTCAGGATCGTAGCAAATGGAGATCCGTGATCTCTGCCTACCCCTCCGGGAAAGAGGCGAGATTATTATGTATGTATGTATGTAAACATGGTCAAAAGCATTTTTTTTTTTTGTTAAATAGGACGAAATGTCTTGTATAAGAGGTTAAACACAGGTAATTTACAACAAAGAAAACCAAGCGCCAAAAAGCAAACTGCACCCAAAGGATATTACATATTTAAAATTATTCCTTCTTTATGCATGTACAAACAAAGAGAGTTTCTCGAGAGCACAAACATAATGTACAAAACATCTCCAGACTTGCAAATTCTAAATAGCTCTAAAAGCTAGCTATATAAGACAGCATGAGTACAGGATAATACAATACAAGTATACAATACCATCTGTTTCCCATACATAACATTAGTTTTAACTGTAAAAGTTTGCGAGGATGAATGTGTTACTATTTCACGTAAAACTAATACCTACATACTCGTACGTAAAATCAAGCCTCATTCCCGAAGGGGTAGGCAGGAATCCACGGATCCCCACTTGCTACGGACCTGACACACCTGTTTTGCTTCATCTACTTAAAACTAAACACACGCAAAATATATGATTTGACTCAATATTGCAATTTTTACAAAAGCGATAGTGTCGTACCGAGGCTACGAACGACGTATAATAAGGCCAACCCTAGTAGGGTAAGATTCTACTGTGAATGAATCTGGACAGAGATTTCACTATGTTCTACAAGTGGGACAGATTGATGGGGCAAAAAAGAATTACCTACAAGAGTCAACATATAGTAACGTAGGTTTGTGTTTTCATCGACCATGGTGGGGCATAATCGAGCCTACATTCACAAACGACGAAGTTATCCGCAACACACATTTTTAATACAATATCGGTCGAAATAGACATCTCTTTTTTAAAAGTCGGTTAGAATCGCTTCCTAACTTCTCCGTTTTGAGGGCCAATTTAGGTTCCGGTTGATTAATTTATTTGTTCTATTAGTTTAAGGGTCGGATTACCCCCTGCGGTGGATTGAGTTGATCTACTGTTATAGGTTCCGTTTCTACGAGCGTGTTTGTATATTATTATAGAACGTTTTAAATAAATATCATAAATCAATTGATACGTTAATTTCCTAGAATTTCAGTATACAAATACATAGTAGGAAAATGCAAAAGAAATTTTGTAATATTAAGTTAACCACATTTTTTAATTACGTACCTATAGGTTGACACCATGCGTCGACACATACTCGTAACAGTTAAAACAACTTTTACAACCAAAAACCGCACGACTGGAATAAAAAAATACGACTGTAATAATGGAGAATTGGGTAACACTTACCTGTGTTTCTGTACTAACTACCTACAGGGTGTATAATTAGTATTAGCAGTTTTCACATGTAAACTATACCCACGTACTTTTACGGGGTTTTGTGGGTAGTTTTTGAAGTAAAAGTGTCGTACTCAACTAATTTCAATTACCAATGCAAAACCGTATTACTTGAATCAATAATATTCAAATAATTACAATTTGTTATTGCATAGGCCTATTGATCCATCAGACCCATAAAAACTGTTTAAAAATTGGCATACTTACCATGAAATAATTTAAAATGTTACAGAATAAAATACAATAACATACTGTCTACCTCTCCTATTCGTCGTTGACATAATATCTTCATTTCTTCAAAAACAAAACAAAAGATTCTTCAATGAAAATATTGCGTATCTTCTAACTACACGATACAATGAACTTATGAACAAAACTTCATGAATAATAAATTATTTACACTCGTGTAGGTACTAAAATAAACTTAAGTTCAGAACGTATGACTTTGTATGTAGTAACGGGCTATAATAGAATTAGTTACTTATCGACGCCATAGGTCCTGGGTTCGATCGGTAGGTGCCTCTGATATGATCTATTTGTTTCAGTCATGGATGTTTCTATTCTTATCTATGTATTTATATACCGTTACTTAGTACCCACGACACAAGACCTTAGGGATCTTAATGTGGGACTAGGTTAATGTGTTGTGTAGTGTGTGAATATTTATTTATTATCGCCTCTGATTTCTCAATAGGTTTGATCAGTGTCATCCTCACCTGATGTCCGTTTGGTAACGCGACCAATTTGGCGGCGAAAACAACTCAGACGCTGGTCGCTAGACCTCTAATGTTACGAGTGCTATAACGCTGTACGGTGTCTATAGTGTGTCCGTGGTGGCTAATCTGGTAGCTTAGGGACACCAAAGTCACGCTACTGGTTGCATTGCTATGGCCCCTCAGTGAAATATAGCCCTTCAGTTTGTACAAATTTTTCAAAATTCAAACAACGGAAAATAATTTCCTCTGTTCTAATTAACGGTAGTTAGCCCCACATTATGTCAATCAATAGCTCCTCACTCACTGGAAACTGCTTATGAATAACTAATAAATACCGCATAATGTGTCGTGCATTCGGCGCATCAATCGTGTAATAGTGCACTTGTCTGCTCATCCGAGTGGAAAACTTATGTTCTACTTCAGTGCAGTTATATACAAACTCGCGTCATGTCGTAAAACTTCCAACACTTATAGGCAAAAGACGGGCGATTGTCGTGAGCTATAATTCCACTTCCGGAAATCGCGTTTTATGTGACTTTGACGTCTCATCATCATACAGAGGTTTCTAGAATACTTTGACGTACCATCATCGGATACTATGGGTTTTTGTTGCTGCATACGGCTTCCGCACACGGCTGAGTTTTCAAAATGAGGAAGCGCAATGAGGAGGATCACAAAGATACATACCTACAACCATATAGCCACGTTCAGCATAGATTATGCACCAGATGTAAACAAGTTGTAAACTGTGTGACAAGTTATTTGCCTGACTTCCTCACGCATTCCTTAGTGGACTCTTACGGCTTGCTCGGAAGGAGATGCAACTGATGTTTTCTAGTGAAGTCCTGCATCAGTACAGGATCGATTTAAATAAGTAATGAAAATATGAATCCTACTAATATTATAAATGCGAAAGTTTGTAAGTATGGATGGATGGATGTTTGTTACTCTTTCACGTAAAAACGCCTAGAGCGATAAATAATAAAAAAGCGATTTAATAATTTGACATGGAGTTAGCTGACACCCTGTATAGGCTACATAGGCTACTTTTCATCCCGGGAAAATATTTTTTTCTGCAGTCCACACGAACAAAGTCGCGGGCGTCCATTAGTTACAGTATATGTGTGAACTCGGATATCAAAAGGTACCATCATACATTAGAAATTCACGACGACTCTACAGATATAAGAAAGTATTACTTCGGACCAAAGATAACCGATGCTACGGCAGCATGTGAACACAGAAGCTGAAGTAAAATCAATCCGTCTCAGCCTTTGCTCGAGACAGAACCTGATTTGCTATTCATATGTTACTGAATGAAATTTATCTACTCAAGATAAAACACATTATGTGTAACACCTAAGTAAACACATGTACTTTAAGGTGACACTGAAAGGTTACATACATACACCTTTGCCCTTTACATTTGAGCTTTTTTAACACAAAGCTCACGACCTTGGCCCTAAGTACACATTAACGTTTACGCCTAACAATACTATTTTCCTAATCGATAAGTGTACGAGTACGTGGCGGTTATTGAATCGATCCACTGTGTACTAGTTTGAAACGTGCTTTTGTCACAGGTTTATGTTACCAGTGTTTGATCTATTTATCTAAATTTAACCAACTCAGTAAATAAGCTAAAGCCCGATAAGAGAAGTTTAAACTAATTTGGGTAGATTAAAATATTGGTTTTAGACTTATTAGTTTGGAATAAGAAGCAAAAAGGTGCCTAAGTGCGCATGGAGGTCAAGCTTTTGTTATTCACCAGAAATATTTAAAACCAATTTAAAATTTGTCTCAATGCTTTAAAGTGCTCCAATTTAGTTTAGCT
The DNA here is from genome assembly GCA_014607495.2 of Carposina sasakii. NCBI lineage: Eukaryota > Metazoa > Arthropoda > Insecta > Lepidoptera > Carposinidae > Carposina > Carposina sasakii. The sequence goes on from CP053150.1 coordinate 2,653,339, forward strand.
ATTGAATGAATGAGGCTTTCGTTTATGTGAGGTTATTATTACGTGAGGTAATTCGTTTTTACGTGAAAGAGTAACAAAAAATGCAAATATCTTCACATTGTCATACCTATTCATATAGACACAACTGTGTTTTATGGGGTAGCTAGAACCGCAGAATCACAAACGGAATCCTTCACCCATATTTACCATAGCAAAGTCACATTTATAATAATCCCCATAATCCATACAGATAGATAACTTAGCAGGAGATAGCTAATCACTTAGTGCAATCAGTGGGCGTAATCATTTGATTGGATTAACATAACCGAGAGTGAGCACGTCACGCTGACGTGATGCGTAAACTACTAATCATAATAATTGGTGCCATATGATATCAGATCAATACGGGTGGCAAATAAGCATAGTACATACATGTTACGCTTAATACCCAAAGTGTACTATAGCACAAGCTAAAGGTAGTTGGCACTCGTTGATAATCTAGTTTTCTACATGTTAAACTTTTCGTACCACCCCATGTCTGCCCGTGGGTATCGTACGAGGCGATTAAGGGTTTCCGGGAGGTGGGCAGCAACGCCTCCCGTGTTGACAACATAGTCCAAAATACAAACTGCGGTCACCAACCCGCCTGCCCAGCGTGGTGACTATGTGCAAATACCGCCCATGGCAGTCTTGTGGCGTGCCCTGGGGGAGGCCTACGTCCAGCAGTGGACTGCAATAGGCTGATGATGATGGATGATCTATTATTTAGTTTAGTTAGTTTAGTTAGAGATTCCATCATCAGATATTATGTTTTATAAGTAGGTGATCAAAACGCTCAGTAAAAGTATAAAAACAGACTACATGTGCCTACAATATTTGAGGATTGTCCTCGATTTCTCCAAGATCCCATCATCAGATCCTGATGTGGTGAATATGGGACCAACCTGGAAGTATACCATGACCAACTATAAAAAAAAAGTTGAAATCGGTTCATAAACGACAGAGTTCTGAGGTAACACACATAAAAAAAAACATACAGACGAATTGATAACATCTCTTTTTGAAGTCGGTTAAAAAGTTATATAACTATAAATATCCAGAAATATCAAATCGATGAATCACACTAATAACTAATCATTATTTAGTAACCAATTAATGTATCGTAATTACGATTCGTCGTTTGACATTCGTGAAATCGAAAATAATGCTTACAAATTCGGGAAAGTGAGTTTAACATTCTTTTAGAGACAATGCACCGATTTCTCACAAATAAAACCACTATGTAAGAACTAAGTTAACTTTGTTCATAATACGGCTGAGGCAGAATTATCAGTTTAGAGATTTACAAACATAAATATATAAACACACGGCTGTGGTCCCGAAATGGGGTATCCAAAACTGCAGAATCATAAAGAAGAGCCCACAGTCACGCTAATCAGGGACAGATGTAATTCTAAACAGATTAAGAAAGTGAATGAACGGAATTTGAAAAAATGGAAAAAATTCTTCACCCGAAGTGGGAATCGAACCCACGACCACTGCAAACCGTGCCAGTTTTTCCATTTTCCTATTAATAATTTTATAATATAGGTATATAATATCTTAACTAAGATAAACTTATAAAAACACACATCTCCATTAATATAATCCGTTAGGAATTTATCTTGTTAATTGCGCCCTTGGAGACTACTTTTCAGGAGTGGCCATAGAACAGGAGCTTTCAATGGAATAGATATAATTCAATAGACTTTTTTATAATTACGTTGTTTAACAGGCGATGACATAGGTACATATACCTACACCTGCTATATTCTCGTAATGGGATAGGCAGAATTGCAGGATCATAAATAAAATCCCGCAGCCACGTTTTGCATTACGTGGACCTTCCCTAGGAACATTTGTGGTCCTGCAACAATTCTTGGATACGTGTAGTCTATGTACTCGTATACTCGTAGGTACGTTGTTCTCCGGTGGGACAGCGGCACAATTGTCAAAAATTGCAAAAAGCAATTTCTGCCTTTGTTCTACCTTAGAAAAAGGTCACAATTGTAAAAAATATATATTTAATATAAGATGAGATCGTCGGCTAAGGTAAAATGTCTATTCATACTTTATCAGAAGTTAATTTTAAATTTACCTACAAGTACGAGTAGGTAAATTTAATTAATTTAATTAATTAATTTAATTTAATTACTTATAAAATCGCTACATCTCTTGTTTACTTGGCCCTACAGGTCAGGATATTAGACAATTATTGCCATTGTTATTTCTGACGAGTGTCGTCCAATCTCCCTTGAAATATCATTAATATCTATCTATTTAACGGAGATTAAACGGATTAAACTGTAGATTATCACACTTTTGACGTTAAGTGCTGGATTTGTATACAATTTAAGTACGTAGTTAGTAGGTTTTCGAAAAATTATAGTGTAATAAACACCCACTTCTAACTAGAGGATTATTTTTTGCAGACTTTACAAATTCAAATATTATGTTTCTAAAATTTTATTATACTAAAAAAGGCCAATTTCAATCTAAAAGATCAATATGAATCTTATTTTATGCCCAAGTAATTTGGAACAACTGAAAATTTGATCTGAGATATACAAAAAATATTTCAAGACCAGTCTTAGAACATACTACCTATCTATCAGGTTATACTATCCTGAAAAATAAACATGCGATATCGAGTATCAAATTTTGGAAATAGGTTCTCCAAAGCGGGCTATTTACATAGCTTTTCGCTTAACATACCCTTCCTGTTACACCCTGTATATGTGTATAATCATCAGACTATCAAAAACCACTGACATGATTTGCCTGATTTTCTATTCTGTGATACAAGCAACAAAATGCAAGTAAAATAAAACCGAAAACTTAGCTAGCGACAAAGTTGGTAACTCGCGGCACGTTAACAAACAAGCGGGCTTAGCCCCGCCTGCAGCGACGACGGTCCATTATCAAAGATTACGGTGTTCTCATTAATTTTAGGCTTACTTCGTACTTAATACTTGCGCAGTTTCCGCTAAATTTTATATTAAATAAATATAGATAATATGCACGTATGCAAATCGAGTTCGCGGCCCGCGGGCCGAAACGCCTAACAATGCCTTTTGAATGGGTCAATTTACAAGTCGTCCCGCGGGACGAATCACCCCATATTTTTATTACTATTAGGCGATTCGTCCCGATATGAATACCTATGTTGAAAGAATACATTTTACTGTACATTTTAAACAGGTATTCATATCGGGACGAATCGCCTGATAATAATAAAAATATGGGGTGATTCATCCCGCGGGACGAATAGACCCATTCAGAAGGCATTGTTAGGGGTTTCGGTCCGCGGACCGAAACGCCTCAAAACCCTGCAAATCATGCTAAGGGCTTAACCAAAGATGGTAGCAAACCTGGGAAACTCGCTAGCGGTCTTATAAGAGAAAGTCATGTCTCAGGCGATGAGCTAGCAAATTTTCAATCTTTTACATAGCCCTGCTAGTAGGACCTTTGTGATCCATCCATCCTTTGTGATGCAGTTCTGGATACCTCATTTTCGAAACACAGCCATGTTTAGGCATACGTATGTAAAATCTATGTTATTGTTTTCGCCAAGCAACTTTTTACGACTGTCATTATTGTGCAAATTATTGGCACAAATTTTGGCATAGTTGAAGAATCTATGTATTTATTACGCGTTTCATGTAGTTCACACAGGCGGTGTTATTCAGACCGAAATTTCTTCCGCATCATCTGTCATAACTCGTGGTATATTTTCCTAGTAAATTAATTTAATTCCTTCAAATTCCGCAATATTTTCAGAGCCTTTTCATTTATATCGAAAATCGTGAAAGGCATTTTAATAAACGTTTTCAGAGTGACAACCGGAATCCCGTTGATTCTGAGTGTTATTCCTGGAATTAATTCAATTCAATTTCTTACAAAGTTAGGTATTAATAGTGGTTAGGTATTAACACTGCTGGACGTAGGCCTCCGTAGGGCACGCCACAAACCTAGACTTCAGAGTAAGCTCGACATAAAAATATTTAGAACATAATAATATCACCGAACACTAGTGTTAACTTAGATTATTTAGATCATTATAATTTAATTGCAAAAGCTCTGCGGCTAGCCACAAATAAGCCACATTTAAAATACAAAGCCATAATTGTATTTTAATCATTATATTTATTTTATTAGACTAGAGGTAAATTAAATACAGACATAACTCAACGTGCACTTCACTAAAGAAGCTTAATTAAAATTCTATTCAGTCAATACAAGGGTTTTTAGGTGCCCTATAAATTTCAATTATAATTTTTTTTATTTTTTATTGTCCTTACAATTAAGCGACAGGAAAACGCGTCCAAATTAATTTTTCCGTTCGCTCTCTCGAGTCATCATCATCAGCCTATTACAGTCCACTGCTGGACGTAGGCCTCCCCCGGGGCACGCCACAAGACTGCCATGGGGGGTATTTGCCCATAGTCACCACGCTGGGCAATTGTGTTACAAGTTGTGTTTTGGGTTTGCTGGAAGAAATCTCTTGAAAAAATAAGCTCGCCTTTGTATATTCTCTGTGAAACTATGTTAAGTCACTACACAGGATGTTTTTTCGTTGCCACCCTTAACATACCTTTCTCAATTAAAGTAAGATTATGCCAAAAAAATGGGAAAAGATGTAAATTTTTTGAAGAAAAAAAAATTATTACTTGATCGGGCGAAATTTATAGTATCCAGTGTTTATGCTAGTTTATTCATAGACAGATATTAATTATTTGTCGTGAAAAATCTTGCTACACGCGTCAATGTGCATTTATGCAGAAAATTGCAGTCTATTTACTCAACTTTGGACCCTAATATTTTGGAAACCAGACACTTCCCAGGTATGCTTCCATGGAGAAAAATGATCGTGGACGACCAAAGATCGCCCTGTATTATCCAATGTTTGTGTGTACAATAAAGAATACATAAATGAATATTGCCAGATTTCTCAATTTCCCTGCGACATCAATACCACACACAGACTCAAATGCCATCCATGCATGCTATCAACTCTAATTATCTCGAATGATACTGTCAATAACCTATAGTCAATATTTTTATGAGCTCCTAGGTAGGCCAGTAGGTTTATTGCTGTATATTAGTAGAGCCAAACGACCGGCCTTCCTTCCGTATCGTCTTTACGGTGAACTAACTGTTGCCAGTGACTCCACTCGCTAAAGAATAGCTGACTCGAGAGTCGTCGTAGTCATCATAATACCTACATATTTTCTAAGGAAGTTTATGTGTGTTCCTCGTTCAGAGGGAGATATTCTATAACACCTTTCCCAACTAAAAAAAGTTAATCGGTTGAACCTTCCCTAGCTTCCGTTACTTAAAAATAGTTTAGTAGCCAAATTGTTTTTCTTGTAAAGACTATGATATTAGTGTAAAAAAATATAATTAAGGGTCACTTATACGATTAGTAGTTTCTAGAAAAGTTACAAGTAAACTGATGACCAAAAACTCACCCTTTTTCTCCATCTGATATTCCTAATCCGCGACACCAAGCCCCTCTAATTACTTTTTAAAATATAAAAGAAAGTTCGCAAAGGCCCCGGAATAATTTACGGACTAATCAAGTAGGTACATCTAAGTTATCTTTATAAGTTTTCCTAAGTTGGACAAGTCTTCAATTATTCAGTTTGTCGTCTGAGTTCCGTTGAATTTTTAATTAGATTCGGAGCCGAGGTCACGTGAAGTCCGCCATTTTAAAAGATGCAAAAAAGTTCTTTTGGGATAAAAATGATACTGTAACAGAATTCTACAGTTACTTATATCGGTTCGATCGTCATACTAATTATTATAAATGTAAAAGTTTGTCAGTGGATTTTTGATGCTAAGTCTAATGCAAAAGCTGCAGGAGGGATTTGATGAAACTTGGCACAGATATAAGCTTATTACAGCCTACGTCTACTTTATAATAATATGAGCTTTTAAGAATCACACATCTCAATCTCAACTAATATTATAAATGCGGAAGATTGTGTGTTAACTGTTACCTCTTCATTTACTTAACCGATATCCTTGAAATTTTGCATACATAATATGTATAGTTGGAAGTACTGAAAAGGACATATTTCTGTAGGTAGTCCACACAAAATCGCAAGCAACAGCTATTAGGTTATAAAGATCACGCAGACGAAGTTGCAGGTGGCCGATAGTATATACCTAATATGTCGAGATTGAGTAGTCGCAGAATCTCTAATTCGATTCGTTCCTAATTAAATTTGTCTGTCGAGAGGACGCCGCTCTATGAAGATAGAGGAGCTTGTAGATATTTAACATAAGGTAGTATAATATATTACCCTTGTCATCTATTTACGAGTAAATACTGGCAATAGAAAACGTTAACAAGAATAATTTAGGAATCTACACGGTAGGGTTCGGTCTCTTTTCGACTACGGTATTATTACACCTATACACGTAGAGCATTGCCATGTTGGTATCGTATAAATCACAAGTTCATGTAGCCATAGGGTGCCGATAGAAAAACGAACATAGCGACACTAAAACTATTAATAAACGAATAATTTACAACTAAAATCATTCTAAGACGTCTTTTCTGGCCGGGTCATTTTTTCGATACTAAATACGAGTTTTTTACCAAAACAATTTAAGCGTCATTAACAGGTCCCAGCTCCCCGTCTATAAGCGAAGCACTTCCGCTCCCATTCTTCGCTTGATCGATTAACCATTATGCTTAATATTAATTCCTAAAAAGGAACTCTACTTGGAATGTTTAATAGGATTTCCTAGAGAGCGTCATTCGCTGTACCAAGGTTCGGAAGTTCAGTGTTTTGAGCTGATTTATAGCAGGAATACCTTTTAGATTAGAACACTTTTTGTTTTACTGAGTTGAAATAAGTGTAGCTCCGATTTCACGTGGCTTGCTTTTTTTGCCATAGATATATTTAAATCGTATAGGACTACAAAAAAAATATTTTGACAGGCGACTCGGACCACTCGTAATTTTAAACGCAAATCCATTGTTTATGTACCACTTTTAGTACAGTTAACATAAACAGTGTTAGAAATAAAATAAATCTATTTAACAATTTGATATGAAATAAGAATATAATATCTAAGTAAGTACTTATGGGAATTTATTACTCTCTTGTCTAGTATTTAGTAAAGATACCCTATTGTATTGTACTTACTCTATTGTATATAATTTCTTTTTCATAACAGAAAAACAACATCCTGCTGGAAAATAGACAAAAAAGGAAAGAAACCAAGATATAATAATAAAAGAGCCTAGAAACGTTCTTTGATAAGGAATGCTGTAGAATGGAGAAAAATCCATAGGCGCAGCTAGGCAATTTTGCAGTCACATCCGGGCCAGGAGAAAATGCGTTTTATTAGCCGAAAATACGGTATAATTCAGCTTATTTTCAGATTACGGGACTATTGCCAAATGAATGTGGGAAAATACATATTTTTCAGAGAGCCGCTTGAATGGGCCTCCTTTTTTATTCCTATGGTAGGAAGAGGTATAATATCTAGCTATATAATACTGCTAATGAATGAAGCTAAATAGTTTATTTTTGTCTGTTAAAAAACATTTTCCCATAGGAGATGCGACAATGTTGTAGGTACTGCTCTTGCGCTTGTTAGTTCCCGGGATTTTCTATGCTTTGTTTGCATTTTTCTGGTCACCTCTGTTGATGCTGGCTTACAGGACTTGCAATGGCGGGAATGCATGGTGGGCCAATTCCGGTAATGTACTGCGACTGTATTAAGCTTACGAAGCGCAATATGAACCAATCACCAGCTGTAGTCACTAATTTACCTGTTTCGTTCCCATCTCGCGAAACGGATTCACTGTTTTCTATGGATAAACATTGTTAGGCCTCTGCCTTCTCCATACCTACTATGCTTAATTTTTAGTTCATCCACACAGTGGTAGACATACGGACAGATGCACGAATGCCTATATGGATTCCATTTTTAATTTTTTGTACGGAACCCTAAAAATCATAACATTTTTCTACTTAAAAGTTACAAGAAATCACTTTGCTATAGAAAACGCCGCATAGATTACAAAAGGGTTCCGAAAGGGACTAAGCCCTTCTCACACGCCGCATTTTCAGGATCACCTGTCTCGCCGGTGACCGTGAAGGGTGAAAAGGATGGAGCATCATCGATTAGTAGTACGTACTTTACCCATTGTGGATAGCTTGCAGCGTTAGTATAGACGGGTTTTTGGAGCTTAAACTTTTTTGTTGACAACCGATTGGGGCGCAGTTGGTAGTGAACCTGCCTGCCGAACATGGGTTCGAATCTCGGTAGGCTCAACATTAATGTGATGAATATCTATGTTTGTTCCCGACTTTGCTTATAGAAACATCCATCATCTTCCTGCCCTCAGGCATCCCATTATTTATGGCGTCGACGCAATATGGTTTTATTTCGAAACTCATATTGCCAAGGATTTGGCATTCATTTTTACGGCCGGCTGCCTACATGACTGCAACCCTCCTCGGATATGGTTTCTATAATTATGTATGAGACAAATATTGTAGAAATTACCAAAACTTTGAAAAGAAAGATCGGGTACCAATATTGTAAAAATTACATAAACTTTAAAAGCAAGATCATTTGTATAATAGTTCTGCTTCCGTAAATTTTAATATCAGAATATGAAGTTTTCATATCGATTTTTTCAACGATAATTCCTTTACCTACTTTTTACACGAGTAGGTAGATTTACCCATATTTTAAACTTCTACGAGTATATAGATTTTTTTAAACACCATCATCGTTAAAAATTAAATAGATAACTTTTATAAAAGCAAGAAGAGCTATTCAAAGTTTTACAGTTCATGACGCCTTTTTGGAGAAAAGTGAAAAGTAGACGTCTTCAAGTTATTACTAAAAATATTGTTTGTTTGAAGAAAAAATATTATTACTCTGCTCTTTTGGTTCTATACATAAATAATAAAAACACACCGCTTTTCCGAAAGGGGTTGGCAAAGATCACGGTCCAATACGATGCAAACATAACAAAATCTTCTGTTTTGACTCTGCTGACAAAACGCGTTTTGTCCCTTACATAGATTGATATCTAGGCGATCAAACAACCCGCTTAAAACCAGATTCGAGCTTTCCAAAGTAAATCGGTTTAGTTGCGTCGCTTTCACGATGTCAGAATGCGCTAACTGACATAAAAGTATCGGCTGAAAGAAAAGTGATTAATCGACACTTTCCAAACGATCTATTGTTCGCTCGGAAGCCTGTCGTATGTGGAGTAGCTGCTGAATGGGGAAATGATTCGATAAAGTACTCCATACTCCATGTACAAACTATAGGAACGGTTTCTTTTATTTTTATGTCAAAGGACGGGGTTATTATCTATTTATACTAGCGGCCGCCCACGCCTGTGTCCGTGTAAACTTAAGAACTTCCGTATTACCCGATGTAGTGGGAATTTCGGGAAAACCCTTTTTTGTTGGACATCTACGTCGTACAAAGATTACACTTACGAATTATGTACGTATATATGAGAAAGTGGTTTGCATTTCTAATATTTAAACTATGTAATAATTACCTAGTACTAGTACTTTTGTTGCTAGTACAAGATACAAGTTATTATAGAAAGAAAATTGGGGAAAATATCTATAATTAACTTTAAGTTACTTGCTTGTTAGCTACTTCATTAATAAATTTTCAGAAGAACTCTTCGGAAAAGTGACAAACTTACCTGAAAAAAAAGAAAATACAAATTATTATATGTATTATGTAGTCCCATATAAATAACAAAGTCTGTTCAAAATAAATAAAAGTTCGAGATATTATTCGCTCTCCGAGTATAATAAATAATAAACATACATCCGCAAATTCATTTTAAAGACTATTGTTGCATTATTGTAATTGCACTTCAATATGGCGGACGAACAATAAAATTGTTCTATATTAGGTAAAGATAAAGATGACCTCAGGTTTGCCATCAATAATCTATACCTTAGTATACTTACTAAATTTATACATACAATTAAAATTGTGAAAGATAAATAATCTGTAAAATTTTGTACGTGCATACTAGTATTTTCAGAATATGTGACAGGTTCACAAACTTATATTTACTCTAAAAGTGCTCTATAAGGCTACAAATACATAGAACACTAAATAAATGATAGAGGGTACATATAATGACATAATATTTTATTAAAATTTATATCTACCTACAAACTATATACAGTATTTGGTAAGTAATAAATAAGTACCTACAAAAACAATTATACGCAAATCGTCAGTGGAAAGGCTAAAACGCCATAGCGCCACATGATAAAAAAATTTAAATATATCTTATCTTATAATATAATTCATAATCTAGCCACCACTATAGGATGAAATATTTCGATAACATTGCAAACGTCACTGTCGCTCCTTAAAATGGAACAATGTCTAAGCAATCGAAATAGGTCTTATATTGATTTAAAAAAAAATCATTTTAAAATGTCTTTATTAGTCATCGACAAATATTAAATGTAAATCTAGTGTAGTGTCTTATATTGATTGCCTAAGCTCTTAGTCCTTTAGTCTATCGATTAATGTATCTAAATAATGCAACAAAGTCAATAAAAAAATTCAAAAAGAAATTAAAGTGTTTCCCAGCATTTTTTTTGACATAAACTTACTTTATTTGATTTATAGAGTACGTACCTCTCGTAAACGGTGGCAACAAAAAAACACCCTGTATAAATAGTATTACTTTTTCCGTGCCAAAAGTGCAGTTGTATTTTAGTTTATTAAAGTCTTTATTTCTAAACAATACGGCCATTAGCCTTGGAAACTCAGTTACGTTTTTACGATATAGTAACTGTCCGGCCTACGCGTGTTTTTTAGTTTATTATATCAACATAATTTAACGAAATACGTCATTGTTTAGTTCGTAAAAAGCCTAAACTTCGAATTTTTCGTCCAATAGTAAAATCGACTGTTATTTATCTTTTGTTTACATTTCTCGAGTAGTAGAGACTTTGACGTAAGTATAAAGTGTTTTTGGTAAGCACTTTGCCCTTAGCACACCTCCTTTGCCGCGAAACTAAAACAGCGGAATCGCTGCGATCAAGTGTAGTTAAGTATCGGATCGTCCTATGATTTCGCATATTATTTTCGTGGACTGACAAACACATGCGAAATTAATGCGGAACCGCAACACAGAGCGCCGAGATGTGGTAGAGGATTAAAATGTATACTCATTACTAATTTACGGTTTGTACGAAGGAATCGATAAGTAGACTATCGCGGCTCCGTTTTGTATCTGCTACTTGGTTAACACTCGACAGCTCCTTAATTAAATTCCCGATGAACAGTTCGACTTCTTCCAATGAAGAACCCAGTTAACACCCTACGGAAGTTATTAACGACATCCATGTATACCTACATATTACATAAATACATACATATACACATGGGTATGATCCAAAATGGGATCTCGAAGTGGATCTTGCAGACACGTTTAGCACAGCGGGGTCAGATGAAAGTAAAAAGTTGCTAGCTCATCATCTGAGAGAACGCCCCTGAGTTCCTTAGTCGACGTCTTACGACATGCACGGAAGGAGATGCAGCTGATGTAGCTATTCTAATAAAGCCCCGCATCAGCACTGGACATATCGTGCCTTCGGTGCAGCAACGGCACAATGGTCAAAAAATACAAAAAGCAATTGTGTCCTTGTTCTACTGTAGAACAAGGGCACATTTGTCAAAAAATACAAAACACAATTGTGCCGTTGTTGTACCGAAGGTGCGATATACAAGAGGTAGTATATTAGCCCCGCAACAGCACTGGACATATACAGGAGGTAGTATATTACTTAGGAAAATATTAAACCACACATAGGTATTTTGTCCCATAGTCAATATGTTTTCGAATTCCGAATTACATTAGTCCCATTGCCCCATGTATAGATATGTTTTATTGCTGCATTGTTTCATTCAGTAGAACAGAGATAACATACAAATGAATATTCCCGTCGTCAAATCTCGGGATAACAGTCTTTACGTGACACATGTAGTGTGTGTGTTTTAAATATAATTTTGTCCATGTCCAGGCGAAATCACAGGATACCACTGAGTACTTACATTACTATGTACTCTGTGTTAGTAGGTAGGCACCTAAGTATATTATATTTCATATGAAAGACAGTTTGTGTCGACGTTATCTTACGCAAGTTGAGAACAGTGTCTTTAAGGCTATCATATTTAATAACATGCTCACACAATATCATTAATTATCATTGTTGGTTGATCAGCCTTTGTTTGTGTAACCTTTCTTAGAGTTTTGAATTTCAAGCTATCAGACGACGCTTTTTTGTTGCGACAAATACTTTCACATGAATGAATGCTAAATGGCTTTACAGTTTAATGTGTAAGGATTGATTTCGTTTCTAGTCCGAGATATAAAAATAACTAAAAGTGATATGTATTATACCACAGATTACCCCATTTGTAACGATAATAAAAAATAGCTACAACAAACAAAAGATCTTAAAGCCAAGCGAACTTTGATGACAAATTTTTATGTCAAATTCCATTTTTAAACAGTACCATAGAGGAATATGATTTCCTCTATGACAGTACCTATCTTTACATACCTATTTAAAGGCAGATTTTTTAAATGCAGTTAATTCAAATTGATGAATAAAGATGCCTTTTTCTTTTTCAAAAACTTAATCAAGATAGAGGCAGCATTAACTTTATCCTTCAGCCCCCCTAGCATGACCATGCATCGTGGATATCGTTTCGTACGATATCGTATCGTCTCTATACAAAATTTATCATAGCGTTTATATTTATCGTATTTTGACAAGGTAAATGTCGATAAATCGATTTATCATAGTCTGATTTCTAGTTTTCTAGACATTCTAAGGGAGTTTTCATCTTATTTTTCTTATGTTCCAATACTCTTATACCTCATAAAGTAACTGGTCTTGACTGACTCATCAACGAAGAGGCAAAACGACTGAAGCTATAGAATAGAGGTCGTATTTACAGTAAAGTTCAAATGTATGTACCGAATTACGCTCTTCATATTTAAAAAATCCGACTAATCCTACTGCAACCTCTAACTTAAATTCAAAATTCCGTTCCTATTCCACTCGCATTGGTTTACATCCAAAGAATCTCCATCTTCAGCAGAATCGAATAATGCTGTTACACATTTATACCAATTCAACTTATTTAACAGTTTGTGAACCAATCTTCTTGTCATGTAATCGGTACAACTCTACTTCTCTTCTCAACTTCGTTTTAGTGTAATTTCATTTGGTACCTAGAACCTACGTATCTAGGTCTTTGATACAAAATTAAATTGAATTTCTTTGTCGTTTCGAAACTGCAAATGACATTTAAAATCGGCCAGCTTTGTTCCGTGTTCCTTTTGGCTTCGTAGAAGAAATGAAGCCTTATTTTTATCGGCAAGTCCGTATGCAGATATTTGTTAATTTAATCGTAAATCTAACGGTATTGATGACAGGTTTATAAGTCCACAAAAAGGCATTAGCTTGGTAGCAGCCAGGCTGCCGGCTGTAAAACAAACGCCAAATCCTTGACAATATGAGTTTCGAACCATATTGCGCCGACCCAAAAAAATGGAAAATGCAGGCAGGAAAATGATGACGATGATGAAAATAATACCTTTGTTTGGATACCTATGGGAAGCCAAACTTACACATCTGATGATGAATGAAACTTTCACGTACCTGCGCCCGTAGCATGAATTTGGTGAGAGCGAGATGTCTCACTTTTAAACGTAAAATCCACAGAGCCAAGTAATAACTAGACAAGGCAATTATTTCTACTTGGTGTGTTAAAAGGGATTGCAAACCACTTCTATCAGCCCTAATTCATTCAGTCCTGGCTCAAGAACGAGTGTCTATTCTAATTCCCAATTCTATTTTTACATACAAAGTATATAAATGAAATTGTATTAGGCGTTACAATTCGGAAGTTCAAACATTCACTATGGGTGCGCCCACCACCAATATATATACAAAGTATATAAACTTAGTTTATCTATTTATTAATAGCGCTGTGAATTTGACGTTTAAAAGTGAGACAGCTCGCTCTCACCAAATTCATCATAAGGGTGCTGTCTAAGTTAAATCCTAGTAGATCATCGTAACATAAGGTTTTTGATGAAATTTTAAAGAGCACTACTTGCTTGAATATAGCAAATTACTAACCTGATTTAATCTACACTGTCACGCACGGTAGCAATTCGGCGTCGATTAATTGTGTTATGTCCCGATTAACACGGAATCAGAATTTAATGAACGTATATCATTTTCCATAATGCCTTCCTTATAGAGTTAATTTAATTTTTGTCAGTACGCATAGTACATTGTACAGACAATTTGCCACTCGAATAGTTTATTTTTTGAGTGAAAACAGGGTGAATAACTCAATTTATTAGTTTTTTAGCACCGCGTGGTGCCGGCAGAGTAGAATTCGTACCTCCCCATGTCTACCCGTGGGTATCGTACGAGGCGATTAAGGGTTTCCGGGAGGTGAGCAGCAGCGCCTCCCGTGTTGACAACATAGTCCAAAATACAAACTGCGGTCACCAACCCGCCTGCCCAGCGTGGTGACTATGGGCAAATACCCCCCATCGCAGTCTTGTGGCGTGCCCTGGGGGAGGCCTACGTCCAGCAGTGGACTGCAATAGGCTGATGATGATGATGATTAGTATTTTTATGACATTGTCTAACTTGTAGTTAAAGTTGTTTTTTTTTACACTTCATTATAGGTACCTATACTTATAATTTTCTTTCAATTTCAAATTTAAGTGTAATGTGGTGTCAGTATATGAATTTTACAGAAACATGAAATTCATGATGTCCTTCGAGCCAATGAAAATAAACAAACCTCAGATATGGCTGCCCATAATGAACCATATCCATCAAGTTTTTTTTGGGTTTTTGTCTGGACTCTCTAAATAGAATATCGTACTAAATACTATATAAGCTCCAGCCCTGCGAATATACTTTATCACACTACAAATTATTCCTTATACCTGCGATGGTTACCAAAAGTATAACCAACACTTAGTCTTTACAAGCACGGTAGTATTTCCCATGATCGAAGAACAAAGGGGATTTGATCTAATAACGGGCTTAAAATCCCGCAGCCTGAATTCAATCTCGGTATTTACGGGACTACGATTTTTCAATCCCGCGGGATCTCGGTATTTGCGGGATCCCGCATATTGAAATTATTCACAGTTATATAATAAAACAATGAATTAATCAACTCCACATTTATTTACGTTCATATTACTATTAATATAAGATCAATCAAATAACACGGTTTATTTGTAACAAAAACAAGTGCGAGTCGGACTCGCCCATGATGTATTCCGTATGAAAGGTAAATTACAGTTTACGATTTATGACGTATTGAAAAAACTACTTACTAGATCTCATTCAAACCTAGAGCGTATATTTTTTTTTTAGTTTAATCATTCTCTTATTTTAGAAGTTACAGGGGGGGACACATTTTACCACTTTAGTTTGGAAATGTCTCTCGCGCAAATTCAGTTTAGAAAGAAAATATATTAGAAACATCAATATCATTTTTGAAGACTTATCCATAGCGATTGCGCTCGCGTGCATGAGAACGCACGCTTTTTTCAATCCCGCGGATCCCGCGTTACGCGGGATTGGAAAAGGGCGCGGGATCCCGCAATACCGAGATCTCGGTATTGGGGGATTGGAAGCCCTATACACATAATAACTAGCGCCATCATCCATCGGAACTATACGACGGTGAAACCCAGATTAGTAAGATCTCGGGAATACATCACGATCGCATCTCCTCTCCACCCTACACCGCGATGTTTCCACACTTGCAACAAATATTACAACAATGTAGAAACGTTTTAAGAATATTGGCAGCACAACGTAGTAGCACACAAGCGATCTACTTGCAACAACTTACGAACTTAGACGTGTTTAAAAGCTTGTTTTAGTTGGAGATTTTTGTGTTAAACTTAGCACTTATGGATAGGTTGTTGTAAACATTTTACCTACGGAAGAAGTGGTGCACTTTGTGGAGCACTTACTTACGTTTCAACGCTGGTAAAATAAGTTAGAGTTGGATCACGCGGAAGGTGAAAATGGTCCGCAATAATTATTATGAAAAACTAGACAACTTAAATAGGTACAATAAATTAAAAGTAGTGTGTTATCCTAGGGGTTGAGGGGACAAGAGTGAACTAAGCGGTAATGTGACTTATAAACCAAATCTAAAGTTAGACACTATTTTAAACTGACATTGTTTGTCCATAGTTTGGTTCTTTTTTAAGCAGTCGGGTTTATGGATTTTTTAAATTATGTTTTTTTTATTTTATACTTTTTGTTGTGAGTACCTAGCTACTAATAGGTACTCTTCAAGAAACGTGCTCAACATGCTCGGCAGCAAGAAGTTTTCGTCTTGCTGCTGTCTAAAAACTTATATGTGAGAATGGTTGTTACGCAACTTTCAATCGATATAGATCCTAAACGGTTCGTCAAATCGGAAAATGTTGAGAGAAACCTAATTTTTAAATATATTTTTAAAGATTTTTAAATACCTATTCAACGATACCCCACTCGATATAGTTTGTCGACTTTGATATTTTTCATTTTCACAAAATGGCGTCCAGTAGTCACCATATTGGATTTTCACTAACGTCATGTCTTTAGTGACACTCGCCGGACTAAGAGGAATCGATTGACGTATGAATCATAAAAATCGGCCGAGGCGTTTGGTCTGTGTAGTGCTTCAAAGGAACATACAAACATACTTTGCGTCCGCCAGTCGGGTAAAAAGTATGGAATATTTGTCAAATTACGGCAATGTTTACTTGTTTTGCTTAAACAATGTTTATTCTTTTGTAATACAATAGGTATAACACGCGGATGAGAGTCTGAACTTTAATACGAATAAAAATATAATAGAAACTTTAAATTTAATAACTAAAAAGAATTGAATATTATACAAAAATGTATGTTCTATCGTCGATGAAGTGACAATCCTAACATTTTTAAACAAATCGACTTTTTTAATGCATATATACTTATAATTCAGTTTCGCGTGAACTGTTTTCTTCTCCTGTAAAATAAGCATGTCGACAGTTAGGAGGTATTGTCACTTCATCGACGCTATGCTAGTCATCACATACTAGAAACATCGGAAAGTGGATAACTAAACAAACAGTAGCATTCCCTATACTATGATGCATTTTAAATGAACATTGCACTGAAATTACCGCCAACTGGGTCATATGTACGGCGTGCAACAAAACACATATTATAGATACTAGTGGAAGCCCGCGACACCGTCCGCGTGGACTACGGAAAAAAACAAAATGTCGAAATTATTCTACTAGATAAAAACATTTTCCCGAAATAAAAAGTCTAATGTAAGAAGCCTATATGTTAAGTGGGACCTGTCACAATATATTACTGAAAACTGCATCGAAATCGGTTCAGCCGTTTCTGAGATTAGCGTGCACAAACGCACAGACAAACCGACAATCAGACAAAAATTCCAAAAATCATCCTTTTGGGTACTATTACGTTGATAAAGATCTCCTATAATATTTTTTCTCATATACGAGTATCTTCCATGTACAGACAGCGATGCGTTACATATTTATTATATGTATAGATAGAAGATGATAGATGTATAGATTTCTAGGTTACTTCACCTATTTTATAGCACACTAAAACGGAGGTAGTTAGTTACTAACAACCAGACCTATACAGGGTGTTTGAGACAGCCAGGCAAATATTTATACCATGAATTCAGACCATGATTCTGTGGCGGAAAACACTGAAAATTTTCGCAGGAAAATTCCAAAATTTTTCGACATTTTTTTCATATTTTAAGGAAAAAATAGTTTAGTTCGTTTAATTAGGCCTTATATAATGACTGAAAAATAAAATTTTAACCAAAAGATAATTTTCAAAAAAATTTGCCCTCAAAAAATTTCAAATAATTGATCAACCCTGATGGAGTCACAAGTGATCCAAAAACAGCAATGATCACACAATAACCAATAAGCCCAATTAATTAGTCACAGGATCGCCCGTTACAATAGGCGCGGGGAGCAAAGATTACTGATAATCGAGTCAAAAATACATTTCCTGCGAGTTATAACACTGTCGGATAACTCAACACATCGGTACTTGTTCAGCATTTCAGTATTCGCCTGGCTGTCACCCACACCCTGTATATACATAGGTACTATTAAGTAATTTAATATAATTGGCCCAATGGTAAACTCACGGGGGACAGATGTAAAATCAGTGCCAAGTTGCTAGCTTATGGCCTGAAAGGATTCCCGAGATCCGAGTCGACTCTTACGATATGCACGGAAGGTGATGCAACTGATGTATTCTAGCGTAATCGTTCGTGTCCAAGTGACTAGTTTATCTGAAATGTGATCTCATGCTTGTGCTGTGAGTGACTAGCGCAAGAAGACTGCTTCGAAGAATCAATGCCTATACTATATGGAGTTCAAGTTTTTTTTAGATCTAATGTAACATATTAATTAATTTTCTTTATCGTTTAGAGCAGAGGTTCCCAAACTTTTTTTACTCATTTATTTATTTATTTATTTTTATTTATTTATGATTATTATTAGAACGGCTGAAGTAGCCATTTACTCTAATATATATGTCATGTCATTAGTTTATAAAATAATCAAAGATACAATCACTAAATATATCACACATTAATCAATAGAAACAAAAACACACAATAGAAAAAAAAAGGAGAAAGAAAAATTTATGGAAAATCATGCATCACATTCACTCACAAAACCTCAAACATGCCATAATGAGCCTCATCCATCCATCCGCAAATATGTCAATGTCAGGGTTGGCATCAAGCAGTCGGTTGAGAGCGGTGAGGGTACGAGGAAGCGGAGAGTTGGCGCGCGCTACGGTACGACTCCGAGGCCCACTGAAGAGCGTGTGCCCCCTACTGCGAAGATAGTTTCTCGGGACATAAAAACGAAGTAGCCCATTATGAAGTTCGGGAGCGTCAATGACGTTGCGGAACACTTTGCAGACTATTATCAGCTGGTCCCACGCTCTCCTAGTTTCTAGTGAGTTATATCCTAAATGGCCCTGCAAGAATTTTGTGGGATACAGGTATGGGTAGTACCCCGCGGTGCGCTTGTAGAGGTATCTTAGAAAGGCCTTTTGAACCTTTTCTAAGCGAAGTGCATAAGTTACCTCATGCGGGTTCCATACACAAGAGCTAGACTCGAGCTTGCTTCTTACAAGGGCATTGTAAACAAGTCGTAGAACTTGCTCACTTTGAATGTCTCGAGCATTTCTGAGAACAAACCCCAATCTCCTAAATGATTCCTTGGCGATAGCAGCAATGTGGTCGTGGAAAGTTAGCTTTTGGTCGAATGTTACTCCCAGGTCCTTGGTTGTTCCCAGGTCCTTGGATAGACCCCTTTTAAAAGTTAACTGGCTCTGGTAGACCCCCTACAGGCCTACACCATATACAAATTAATTGTGAACCTCCATTTTTTCACATTAACGTAGACCCCCACCGAGTCTCCTGTGGACCCCTGGGGGTCCACCTGGACCACTTTGGGAACCACTGGTTTAGAGCAAACATTTATGACTATGACATCATATGACCCGAATTGCATTAACAGTAACATATCTATGGTAAAATAATAGAGACACTGCAAAGTATGTGCAAACAAGTATGTACCTATATTTTATTACGGAAAGATGAAACATATTATGCAATGCAAATAGTACGACATCTGTAGATATGCATAACTAGATAATATTGATTTATTTTAACTTAAATTATTAATATTTAAATTGGGTAACCGAGGATTTTATTTTACTATTGTGTAATATAAACAACAACAAAACAATATTCACAATTTGCCTGATAGTGAAAAATCTACGTATCGTGATAAAAAGGGTCGCCTGATAAAAACATTTTATCTTGCGTTTTGTTTTCCTACAAAATTAGGGCATGTGTAGTTTTAAACGTTTACGTACGCCTTGCCGTTTACTATATCGTTGCCGTAGTAACTAATAGGGTTGTACATACATTGTTATAATAACAGATTATAATTAACGGTAATGCAAACTAAGCTGGAGGCATAATTCAGAGCCAAATAAAATCGTGTGACGTTATACACTAATTAGACAGGTTGACACTAAATTCATTTACCCGGACAGTGACAAATACCAGCAACTGCAGCGAAACAAAACACAGGGTCATTATGTGTCCAGCCGGGGGTCATTATGTCCCCGGCAGGGGCCATTTGTGCCCAGGCGGGGCACATTCCACCCAGGCTAGCCGAAGGTTTTGTGTAATTAACTAGGTAATGGCAGGAATACGTAATTGGGTTACAATGTGACATGTGATGCCAATGGGCTTGGGAGCGGATGTTCAACTTGGTGCTCATAGATTATAGGGCAAATCAGATGGATCTCCAGGATCGCAGTAGAGACAACATCAAAAAGACAATGCACAATTTGGGCCTCTTTACAAAAACGATTTAGCGCCTTGACGAAAGTCATCAGCCATTTCTTTCTTTCTTCTTATAGGAACAAACGTGGATCGAGGTATAATATATATTGTTGATGTTGCTGTGTCTAAAACCCTAGATCAGAGCGGTGCGGGTGTCGCCCATAACATCTACTATAATTATTATTTATCTACGTACAAGGATTTCTCTGCTTTATTTGCATTTTTCTGGTGGCCTCTGTTGATCCTGGCTTACAGGAGTTGCAGTGGCGGAAATCAGTGGTGGTCTATGACACGGGACATGGAACCCATGCTATTCTCAACCCGCTTTTAACCCTCACCATTGCTATTTAAGTTTTTTAAGAAAATATTAAATTGGCGTAAACGATACCTATACGGAACTTCCGAACACGCACCAAAATCGTGTTTGATTGATAAACGGTGCCATTAGGAAATGCACTATTTTATTGCGCCTTTACTTTTACACGGTGGACGTTTAAAAAATCTATTCCATACCTATACCACGTATAAATGGCCGTAAATATTATTTTATTAAATTCCTTATTCAATCATTATAAATTCTTTCACGCAAATTTTCCATGTCGAGAAATGGAGAACTTAGAGACGTCACAGTTGCTATTCGATATAGTAGGTGTCAGGAGGTGACCCAAATTATTTAAATTATCAGAACAGAGACCATTACGCAAGATGCATTCTTGGATGAACCTTGGACGTCATTCTTCACGCCGGGACGGTGAGTACCAGACAATTTCCTTCCCTTTAGCAATGCCAGGCCCATAGCCGACAAGTGAATGGTGAGTGAGACTTCACCATGTTATTCGAACGTCTTAAATTCTAAATAAAGGCTTAGGAATTGGAGAAAATATTTCGATTACTTTGCTTTTATTAATTTTCATCATTAAAAACATTGTGCTGAGGGGTTCAGCTTTGTTTACCGAGATTTGGCTAGTGTATAGCTATCGGGATGAAAAAAAACAACGTTGCCAGAAACGTGATGTAAAAGATTAAAGAGATAGCTCAGTTGGTTAGAGCGAAAGCACGGTTTGCAAGAGGTCGTGAGTTCAAATCCCACTCGCGCGTGGTGCCGGCAGAATAGAATTCGTACCACCCCATGTCTGCCCATGGGTATCGTACGAGGCGATTAAGGGTTTCCGGAAGGTGGGCAGCAGCGCCTCCCGTGTTGACAACATAGTCCGAAAATCACACTGCGGTCACCAACCCGCCTGCCCAGCGTGGTGACTATGGGCAAATACCCCCTATGGCAGTCTTGTGGCATGCCCTGGGGGAGGCCTACGTCCAGCAGTGAACTGCAATAGGCTGATAATGATGATGAATAATATTTATAATATAGGTATAATATCTTGTTTAATATAAATTTATAAGACACTTCTCCATAATATAATCCGCTAGGATATGGTTGATCGTTTCATCATTAAAAACATTGTGCTGAGGGATTCAGCTTTGTTTACCGAGATTTGGCTCGTGTATAATAGCTATCGGGATAAAAAAAAACAACGTTGTCATAAACGTAATGTAAAAGGGGTGGTAAAATTCGTCATACGAGTTAATTGACCCGATAGCTCAGTTGGTTAGAGCGAAAGCACGGTTTGTAAGAGGTCGTGAGTTCAAATCTCATTCGGGTGAAATTTTTTTCAAATTTTCTTAAATGAGGAAAATTACGAACTTTTTTGTGAATTTACAAATCAGACTATTTTGACCCCTACAGAAGCTTGCAAGGGCTCAATATCCCATCCATTAGTAAACCACCGCCAAAGAAGCTTACCTACACGAAATACAAACTCCAATTTTATTATTTCAATAAAATCACACCATCAAAAAATTGCATGATAAAGTAATTAACTTTGTTGATTAAAAAACACGTAAGTATAGGTAGGTACCTAAGGGAGTGGGGCAGGGAAATTTTGATAAAATTAATTAATGCTGGGGCAAAATTACCCGGGTCGATGTAGTTAGCACCGGTTTGGAACGTCACGCTTGTAATTATCAGGGTATTGGACCCAGGCTGCTTCATGATTAAACGTTTTTTTCTGCGCTGAAACAATATCCTTACTGTACATAGTTATAGCAACACGTGCCGTCTTCTGTGTGTACTCAATGAGTTGTCAAGTACCTAGTCTTATTACGAGTATTCCTGCTGATGTTCTTAACTTATGAGAGTGGAGTTCCTATGCTGATGCGGGGCTTCACTAGTGAAGACATCGGCTATATCTCCTTCCGTGCATGCCGTAAGTGTAACGAATCTAATCTTTTCGTTGATTTTAATCTGACGCTGCAGTGCTTAATGTAGCCATGTTTCTCCAACACCCATGGCATCATCTAGCTAGATAGATGACCTAAAACGTACAAAACTGTAATAACAAAATGTTCTTATTTGATAAGACACAGCGTAGACACAGTACATAATATCTTATTACTAGCATAGGTTTATTTTACCAACAAGTAAGGATAATTTCTCATACGCTAAATCTAATCTCCTCAAAGTCTAGACCAAATCGGTATTATAAGGTTTCCAGGGTAACTGGTAGAGAATTACTATAAATGGAATTTGCTTTTCTAACCTAAAAATAAATATTAAGATAAAAGTTATCTCTATCCAGGTATAGATTAGGCTATATTTAAGAGTAATTTAAGGCTGCACAGAGCTTTACTAATATTAGACATCTCGAAACAATGTGTTTGATAGAAATCGTTCGTAACTTCATCATCGAATCGTATTAGAATCGGATCGGTTCATATAAACATACATATAAACCCGTCAATAGTAGGATTATATGTGCGAACCCACTCAGTCATAGTTGATATGCATTGACAATTTGACAGTATCCATACATTTTTAATTTCACTGCATTGGAACCTTAGATGAATTCGTCACTGACTGGAACTGTTTTTTCTGTGGTAGGTGACCTGATACATATTTATACAGGGTATAACAAAAGGGGTATGTTAAGCGAGAAGCTACGTAAATAGCCGACTGAATCTATCTTTAAAATTTGAGACACGAAATCACATGTTTATTTTTCCCGATAGTATGGAGAATTTTTAAATATCTCAGGAATTTTCATACAATCTTGAAAAATAAACATGTGATTTCGAGTCTCAAATTTTGTGGATAGGTTCTCTACAGTGGGCTATTTACGTAGCTTTTCGCTTAACATACCCTTTTTGTTACACCCTGTATATATCTATATGTGTATTTATATTTATTAATAATAAACATAGACACTATATTTCATATATATGTACACCTACAAGAAGACAAGCATTACACACATCATAGTCATACATTCGCAACACTATATTTAATGCACAAGCAACGCCGCGCGATATCCGTAGTTCAGCAAAATTGCTGACGACGCCAAACGTGATCGCGCCGCACCACGCTGCTCATGCGCTGGTACTTCCAGTCGTCCTAGGACTACGGCGCTGTATCCACGCCGCTCTGTACCGCGACGGCTCATGATTGCATACCGACGCGAGTGCCACTACGCAACTGGTGGCCTATTTATATATCTATGTGTTGTGTATAGGTGTATGTACCTTCTCTGGTGCCTGTGAATTTTCTTCTGTCTTACCTCAACTTTCACTCTTCTCCTTCTGACTTTGTGTTGTGGCAATATATTCATATATTGCTGAAACCGAAGTTTCTTTCACCGCCACAACCTACCTAGCGACCTCCATTCATCTCGCTAAATCTGTATTTTTTCCTTTGCATTCTGAATTGTATACAGTATATATACCTACATATTGTAGATGTTTCCGAAATGGGGTTGCCAGAACTGCAGAATCATAATGGATATCCGACAGCCACGTTTAGCACAGCGGGGACAGCTGACAAATTGCTAGCTTATCAACTGAGAGAATTCGCAAGTTTCTTAGTCAACTCTTACGACATTCCCGGAAGGAGAGGCAGATGATATATTCTAGTGAAGCCTCGCATCAGTACAGCCAAAACAACCACAGTCAGATATATAAAAAGTGACTATATCTAATAGTCTAATCATTAAGATATACATATGCCTCGGCAAGCGTAGCGTTGGACGCCCTCCGGCCAGATGGACCGATAACTTAAAGAGGACGGCTGGTAGTGACTGGATGGCAAAAACGGGAGATCAAGCCGTGTGACGTACTCTGGGGGAGGCCTACGTCCAGCAGTGGACTGCAATAGGCTGACGATGACAACATACACATCATCATCATCATCAGCCTATTGCAGTATACACATAGGTACCTACATATTAATAACACTAATTCCAGTACTACAAGATCACGAAGGATATCCAACAGTAGGCCCTTCTAGGCCAGATGTAAAAGATCATCAGTGACAAGTTGCTACCTAATCGCCTGTGAGAACACATCTGAATTCCTTAGCCGACTCTTACGACATGATATGACGGCGAATATTTCGTACAGTGCTCCAAAGTTATCCAGGCCACCACCATCTTTACAGAATATAATATCTCCTAATCCATGTCACAGAACTAACCATGTATGCTGTTTGAAGTTTTAGGTTACGTCCTTTACGAGTCTGGAAACCTAATAGGTAGTACCTGTGACCTTAATCTTTCTCTTCTAAGGTACGCTATAGGTACCTTCACTATATCGGCTATTGTTTCATTGGAATTAAATAACGTCAATTCAATACCACGCACGTATTGATTAATAAAGCCATTTATTTCATTCAACATATGTCTACAGTCATCATACATTTAGCTACACCAAACCTGAAATTTAAAAGTTATATTCCTCTTAAAGGTGTACAAATCAGTGTTACCTTTCGTACTGTCTACGTCGGAAATTGGGCAAAGGGTCCACGGCAATCAGAAGTGCTATAAACGCTATAATGTAATCATGGGGATCGGAAACTATGGACTAAAACATTAATCATCATATGGAACCCCTAAGCTTCTAACTTTAATTTGGGTATGGGTTCTTGGCGATCGTAATCGAATTCAAAATTATTATCTATACATCTTCTATATATATAATAAAAATGTAACGGATCGCCCTCTGTACATGGAAAATAAATCAGAAAAAATATTATAGAAGACGCAATAGTACCCAAAACAATGATTATTGGAATTTTTGTCTATTTGTCGGTTTGTCTGTGCGTTTCTGCACGCTAATGTCAAAAACGGCAGAACATAACTTAACTCCCACTTAACATATAGGCTAATTTTTATCCCGGGAAAATGTTTTTATCCCGGATAATTTAGACATTTTGTTTTTTCTGTAGTCCACGCGGACGGAGTCGCGGGCGTCCACTAGTTGTAACTATATTAAGAACGCCAGTATCGATTAAGGGTCACGAATCAGGATTTATTCAGTATCATGGATATAGTTTAGTACATCTATACAGGGTGTAACAAAAGGGGTATGTTAAGCGAAAAGCTATGTAAATAGCCCACTATAGAGAACCTATTTCTAAAATTTGAGTGAACACGTCATGTTTTTGTCCCAAACGGGTGTAACAGAAAGGGTATGTTAAGCGAAAAGCTATGTAAATAGCCCACTATAGAGATCCTATTTCCATTTGAGACTCGAAATAACTTTTTTATTTTTCCAGATAGTATGAAAAATTCCGAAACAATGTCCATACAATCTTGAAAAATAAAAATGTGATTTCGCGTCTCAAATTTTGGAAATAGGATCTCTATAGTGGGCTATTTACATAGCTTTTCGCTTAACATACCCTTTCTGTTACACCCGTTTGGGGCAAAAACATGACGTGTTCACATATACCCGGCGATCCTGTCGGTATGGCTAATAGTAAAGCCGTATGCTGTGATGATGATGAGTCATCAGTGATGATGTATCAAGCTAAAGCAAAGCGATTGCAAGGGCAAATTACTATTAGATATATTGCTAGATACGTAATAAAGGGGCGACTCTGGCTGCCGACACGCGTAACATTATCTGCAAGGCAGAGCAGACAGATTGAAAGCCAGCGTCATTTGTAAATGTACTAATAGATAGGAAACTGGTGACTTCGCCGACTGCACACGGGCAGGCTTGTCATCATTCAATCCAGAGGGTTACATTTACCGGAGTACAGGATCAAAACTTGTAATAAAAAGCCAACTTCGAAATACAGAAGAGACACAAAAACTAAATAGAAAATACATTGCTATGAGTATATTAAACCGAAATTTAAAATATAGTATTGAAATACTCGTACCTAGTTATAGGCTCGTACGAGTAAGTATAGTTTAATTTAAAGTTATCTTATTGTCAGTCTGCGTGCAATAGTTTTATATGTATTGATTTTATGAGGATAATAAATTATGTATTGCCAAATACTTCTGTAACAAAATTTTCTGGTCACGTAGTGTAATAAATTATATAAATAAATAAAATAACTTATGCAAAAAACGCAAGATGAGTGCCTCAGGTTCCGTATAATCTTACTAGGGCGGAGTTAAATATAGATGTTTTTAATTAGGTACGAAGTTAAGGATTTTTAGACAAATTGCTTATGTAAAGCTATGATACTCGTAGCTTCACAACGACATCTTTATGTAAATTACCACTCCTTTACGTCGCGCAGTCGCGTAATAAATGGACAACGGTTATTTCTATTGCACTAACTGCAAATAAGACGTTTGCATGGACATACATTCAAGTACAACCAGACAGCGTACAATATACCTACGTGGTCGTCCTTGGCGCACACATACGCTTCGGGTTGCGGGCCTTGGAGCAACCCCCGTGCCCGGGAAAAATTCTCGGCGCGCGACAACGCGCCAGTAACTTAAGTGGCCCTTATAGGGGGCCACATGGGTCAGAGAGTATGACCCATTTAGGAAGGGAAAGATGCGACTGGCCGGGGAGACGCGGGCCGGGTTAGTTGACCCCTGATATTACCAAGGTACACCCGCCCCCTTATTACCTAACTAGCAAACGCAAAGCGATAGCGAAAATTGTACAAAAATCGCTGATTGCTTGTCAAATTCGTATTACGCAAAATGAATTTTAAAGGAACTTTGACATTTCAAGGCGAATAGTGTACAATTTTCGCTATCGCCTTAGATTATTGATTACCTAATTTGCAATAGTAAAGCCGAAGCAAAGCGATAGCCTTAGAATAATGATTCACAGAGCGGAGCGAAGACCTATCGCTATTGCAAATTAGGTAATCAGGGGAACGGCCACTTGAGTTGCCACTGCCGTCGGCCAATTCGCGAAAGAAGAGGAAGGAGAAAAAAGGAAGGAAAAAGTTGATGTAGGAAGCGATGAAATGTACGCATATTATACAGGGTGTAACAAAAGGGATATGTTAACCGAAAGCTATGTAAATAGCCCACTAAAAGGAACCTATCCACAAAATTTGAGACTCGAAATCACATTTTTATTTTTCCAGATAGTATGAAGAATTCGTAATCAACTCAGAAATGTTCATACAATCTTGAAGAACAAACATGTGATTTCGAGTCTCATATTTTGGAAATAGGTTCTGTATAGTGGCCTATTTACATAGCTTTTCGCTTAACATACCCTTTCTGTTACATCCTGTATACATACCTTGTTCCCAAAATGAGGTAGAATGAACTGCAAGATAACGAAGGAGATCCAAAGGCCACGTTTAGCTCAGCAGGGCGAGATCTAAAAGATCAGTGACAAGTCGCTAACTCATTGCCTGAGAAAACACCCCTCTGCGGTCCAGACTCTTACAGCATGCACGGAAGATGATGCAGCTGAAATATTCTACCAAAGCGATTAGTAAGAATAAAAAGTCAAATTCGTCATCCGAGTAATTGACCCGGTAGCTCAGTTGGTGAGAGCTCTGCACGGAATGAAAGAGGTGTTGTGGGTTCGAGTCCCACTCGGGTGAAGAATTTTTTCATTTCTTGAAACATATTTATAAAGCGATTAGTGCCTAACACATTGCACATAACGAATTCAATTTTGTTATAATTGATATATAGCTTTGTTATATAGCTTTCGTCTTATAAATACGTCATTTCTGCCTTTCACGATCTGCCTGAGTTACTCAACAAGATTAATTCCCCTTATTTATGGCAAATGAATTGTTGCTCTCAATCTACTTCTACCTATAAGTATATTCCATTAAACAAAGTTTATAGGCAGGTATATAATAATACCTAATTAGACGTAAAAGAGAATGTTACCTTAGTTTATATTTCTGATTTAGGGCATCTTCTATTTTACTTACTAAGTTTTAGCTTAAACACATTTCCCAGTTCAAAATATTTCAATACGTTCACTTTTTGTACTTATATACTTTTATTATATATTATATTATATTTATTATATGTATAGTACTCTCGTTGTACATATTATACACAAGACCTAAACCCTTCCCAAAATGGGATAGCCAAAACTGCAGGATCACAAAAGAGATCCTACTATCACGTTTAGCAGACTCTTTTTGTATAGCTAGGCTATTTAAGTATCCACTATGTACATTATACTATGTTTACATTACATCAATAAAATTCACTAGGATGCGCACACGCATGCATAATTAATTACACCGCTCATTATGTATGTACGAGTAGTATCAGATTGCTTATGTACGACAGATATGTAAACTAGCCACGTGTGACATTGCCAAGGGCGCAATGTATTGTAGCCATCATTGTTACCACTGTCATGTGGCTTATTGAAATTACTACTAGGTTCGGCCCACTTGCAAATCTGCTAGTGTTACGCTTCGGCGGAATTTAGCTGGGTTTTTTTTTCAAAATTATAGGGCGGTACTGTAAAACAAAAACAATAAATAAAAGTAAAAACCTTCTGATCAAATTAAGGACTATAGGGTCCCTTTTGTTAAGTTTACCTACTATTAAGTAAAACGCAGTGACGCATCTAAGGTAAAACGTCACAAATGTTAGCTTTTTAGACGTTTTGCCTAACTACTGATCGAATAATTTTCCCTGAGTAAGGAAGAGAAATGAATGCCGCATAGTAGTGTGATATTTATGGTAGGAACATTTAAAAAACGTCTAGATTTTGGCTTAATTGTCCCATACAATTGCTTCTTCTCGTATCAAAAAAGCCGATATCAAATCGCCGTCACAATGGATAATAAAACTTGATGCACATAGCAATAAAATCCAATTACGATATAAACGTCACATTCGCCATAAACGGAACCCGTTACGATGCTTTACGAAGAAATTAACCATGGTACCCGCAGAAAATGCAGCCCTAAGTGCATGGAAGTAGATGTAGAATCACATGCATCTTGGATAAGCTTCGGTATCCAGGAGATAGAGTAAAACCTCCATTTTAATGGGGATCAGGGAGTGGGCGGGGCTTCCAAAGACTAATAGATTTCAGTGGAGACTAACGTTTTTTAGTGAACAAAGTGTAGCTGCATCTCATTTCATTTGTTTGTTTTAGCTCTACGATGTTTTCGTATATTATGTAGCGTTGTGAGCTTTACGCACACACGCACACGCGTCGGCCAGCGGCGCCGGAGCACGCATATGACTCGCGCGGGGACCCTTTCCTCAGACCTTTCTAACTTTCGACTGCGAAGCTATTGCCGTGTTTTAACAAATTCTCGATTTAAATTAAATACGTGTTTACTACAACCCGTCTAGGGTAAGTGTTATGTTTTTGGCTACCCTTATTCACTGCTACATCCATTTCATTTAATTCTGGTAGTACTTCAAAACGTATGTAACTAGTTCTTTTGAATCCTAACGTATTTTCTTTTACCCAACCTTTACAATATTTATCTATGTATTTATTTAAGCTACTGGTCCGATCTTTCATCACAACTCAAGACTCGCCTATTCATAATCACGCTATGCTTGTCCTGTGTCTTGAGGTGTGCATGAAGAAACGACGATCGATCATCTCCTCATGTTAGGATGTCGATTCCAGGGTTCCACTGCCTAGCTGCCTTCTCTGCCTCTTCTGCTTCTTTCCCGCTTACCACTCGTACCGGTGGAAGTCTGCCCTTCTCCGCTGCCGTGGTTAAGCGAAGCTTGGCACGAGCTACTCTGCAGATCTGCGGGTCCTGGACTACCTACGGATCCGGACTCCCAGCGTGCTTCCACCCTCGACCAGCTCAGGCCAGTGATTGTGAACATACCTACCAGAACACTTGTGCAGAACGTTATTATAGTGCTTTGATTATAGTAACATTGGTGTATCATTCCCACACCCCTAGTATACCTAACTACCTGCCGGCCTAACGCCGCAATTATAAGAAAATATAGTTTCGATATAAAATTTGTATTTTATTTGAACTGTTAAATTGCTACCGGTCAGTCTCATTGTTGTATTTGTGTCCGAAAAGCGGCAGCAGGTAAATCACCACGTGGCACTATTTATCATAACATAGCAATGTAGTGATAATCGTAAATTATCTAAACATAAGGTAAGTACGAGCATAGTAAATAATTGCCAGAGATAAAAATGTAGAATCTAGATGATTATTAACTATCACGCGCATCGCCTAAATCACAAGTATTCACGAGCAAGACTCACCTTATCCATCACAAGTTTATCAAAGTACAACAAAAAGTTAATCGCTCCAATTAGCACGCGCAAAAAATATCTAGCAAATGCAACATTATTTTCTAACCCGTGATTACCTTTTTTGTCTGTGACAAGAATACGTATGAGTATAGATAACAATGAACTTATCAATTGCGTAAAATTACGGCAAGTAACGACAATCGTTTTCGATATCAAAACAACTATCTAAAAAAGATATCTACCAATAAATCACGAAAAATAGCCCACGAAAAATCCCTAGACGCATGGATCCCACAGTTAAAGTGTTGTGGGAAGTGTTATCTAGTTTTAAAATCTTGTAATTGAATAAACATTATAATAAATAAATAAAATAATAATCAAACTTTTCTCGTCTACCTTTATCATAAACAGAATAAAGATCGTAAAAACCGTTGATACATGCGTAGAATTTTGTCAATTTAATATTTACATGCCTAGATAAATATTAACAAAAAATAACCTTAAAGAACCCTTCATAATACCGCTACTAATAAACTAGAAGCAAACAACCACAACCTTGCCCCCACATCCCGACACAATACATTTGTCGTGTCCACTGCGGAAGCGGTACAGGTACAGATGCCATTGTAAGGAGTCAAGTCCTTGCAGACAGGAGGATGCACCTAGTTAAGGTCCACTGCGTAGTTGGACAGAGGTCTGATTGAACCAATTTGCATTGATACAACAATTGAGCACTGTACCTTGTAATCAAGGGTGCTAGATGACGCGGGTATATTGATAGCTAAATTGCGGTGGTGTGATGCGTGGCATAAGACACGCAAGAATTTAAGATATTGTACTGATTATTTCCGTTTTAGCAAAGAAAATTCTACTTGTAACTTTTAATCTTTTAGGGTAGCAGTGAATGCTAGACTTTTTATTTGCATATTTCAACAAAATGATCTGCCTACGTTCAATATCGTTTCTATCATGAAAATCATCGTCTATTTTAGATAAGGAATCAAAAGGCCAAAACCATCACCATTTTTAGTGCAACACCAGTTACCAGGAACTACCTAGCAACAAGTAATTCATGAAATCGATAAAAAACCGCTAACGGTTAACTAAGTACAGAACATGACAGTAGTTGGGCACGGAAATAGCGGCATACCCGAAGCATACATAGTCACGACGACTCGTCGCAGACTCTTATTAATAATGGACGGAATGACCCCGCCGGCATCGTCGCTAAAGAATTGCATCATGCAGTTCATTTTATACATCGGTGTGTAGTTATTGAAGATGATAGGAAAGCAATGAAATATAAGAAACATATTTGAGAACAACATTCGAAACAACGTCAACCTTATTAACCAACTTCCAAAAAAGATAGGTTATCATTTCGTCGGTTTGTTTCTTAACCTCAAAACTCCGTCATTTATGAACCGATTTTATTTTACCATCAGCTTTCGCTTGGCAAAAATATCCGGAAACAAAACTAAGATCCATGAAGAAGGTATTCTCCATGCTAAGATCAAAAACACTTCAGTAATTTAAGATTATGTACCAGCATAGTATTTAACACACGCCATAAACCCTCTGAATTGACTCATGCATTTAGCTACTCGAATACGAGTAGCATAACAAATAGCTAAGGAAATAAGCCTGACAAGGCTGACAAGGAACCAACTAGATTTTCCTCAACAGTACATTATCCATACGAATACCGGAAGAATTAATTTATCAGATTTATTATATAGCTTATACCAGCCAGAGGTCTAGGAGTAACCTAGAGCGAGCATAATGGATATTATCAAAACAACCTCTTATTTAGTTTCCAGTAACCTTCACGGTGACCCTTGAGACTTGGTTAAGATAATCGGCGTCGGCCAATCACAGTTATGTATAAACATCTGTTATCGTTATGAGGCGGGCTCAAACCTTAATGTCGAAATATAGAAGATAGTCCATTAATTTAGTCCATACTTTTAAAGTATGCTATTGCGGTTCTGAACTGTTTAGTGGCCCAGGAAAAAGATGTCACGACTGACGAGTGAAGAGTTTCAAGACAGGCGGCCGGCAAAGTTTTAAAACTTTTCTTGTGAATTTAATCACCAAGATTATATTTTAAAAGAATTTTAACTTTTCGTACTTTTCAGTTCGATCATATTTGAAGTTGGATTTTCACATATCTGTGCTAATTTTATAAGAAAATCTCATCATGTGACAGTTTCATCTACTGCAACTATGCATAATTAAATTGAGAATATTAGTTTTACGCTATTAGATACTATTTTTAGAATATACTCGTACGTCCTTCCATTATACCAAAGATGACTTTATAATAACTTAATCATTGCGGCGAAGTGACAAGAAATCGAACTTTTTTGGCAACGCCAATGTAAGCAACAATGGGTTCATTCAAGTATATTCTTTGGTTCATTCTATTCAAGCCATTTATGTGTGATTCATATTCATAAATGCTCAGAGGATTCTACATCTGTGTAGCAGATGCTTTATTCCAGATATTTTGCAATGGAAGAATGAATCAATGAATGAACGAAGATCTTCTGTTTTGGGTTTCTTTTAGTTGCACTTGTATTGGTGGAAGCTGTTAATGTTACAATTTACAGGTGACCATGGTTTTTTTTTATTGATCCTTTATCTTTCCGACTTGTTATTATTGCGCTTCATTAGATATTGGATAACCTTTTGCACCGGGTTTTGCTTTAACGCAAATATCATCGGGTCCCTATCTGCGAGACCAAAATTAAATTTAAAATAATATTTTGTAAAAAAATAAGTAAATCAGTCAAGCAAAGTTTTTTGTAGACAAACGTTGAGATAGAGTTTGTCTTCACGCGATATTCTGATTACCCGTGAAACGTCTTTCATTAGGGAACTTGTTTGAGAGACATTATAACTAAGTAAGTACGAGATGTAAAGTGATATTTTGTATGGGAAAAACTAACTTATCAAAGAGTCGTCCGGAACGGAGAGGTATCCTACACTCTCGAGGCAGATGACAGATTGCTTGTGTTTTACGTCAAATCTAGTAGGTACCTCACTCTAGCGGACGACCACGGGTCCGTCCGGCGTCCGCGTAAACATTAGAATTAATCATTTTCCGATCCCGTAGCAATTAAGGTAAATTCTTTCTTACAGGATAAAAAATAAAAAGAACCAACGAAGCTACAAAGAAAAAGAAGGAATCCTCCAAGTTTGAGGTCTCTTAGATCAGCGGATTGTGGCTTAGATAACAGATTCCAGTTAGTTTCTTTATAAGATAGCAATAGGAACATAAAGTAAGTAGGTACGACGTACGACGACATGTCGCTTTTACATGGGCTAAAGAAAATGACGGTGTTTCATTGGAATTTCACAATGTTATCGTTGTCGTACATAGATATAGAAATGAACAGACTGTATACATATATGATGCATTTATTAAACTAGAACATGAATTTCTATTGTCTAGATTTGCTGACGCTGGAGACTCGTGTCGTAAGAACCATTCTTTATAGTCTGACACCATTAGGCACCTTTAGATTAAATCTGAATTATATGTATAGCTACCTACTTATATTAGAAAATATTATGTAGTAACCAAATAGTACGAGAGCTTTTATTTTGTAGATATTTTCGTCTGTAGTCTCTTTAGAATTATTCCGGTCATTTATTACAGATTTATAAAGGAAAAGGCAACATTTTAATTAAAGTTATCAAAGTTTTTTAATTTGTTTTTTATTCCTACCCAAATTGTTCTCCGATCATTAAAAACTGGTAAACGAGTCATTTTAAATAAATAACCGTTTCATGAACCATTACGATTTTACAATTTAGAAGTTAAATTGCAAATTAAACTCTTAGTAGGTAACTCTTTCTGGCTTATTTATGAAAATCCGTCAGATAGCGTAAGAAGCAACTACTACGACCTTAAACACTATTACATGATTTGTAAAGTTATACATCTCGTACATTCATTAATATTAAGGTTTCAGTTAGGTGCCATTCAATGATTGCAACAAAATGTTTATTCTCTAATTACCACAGAGCAAATATAAAGAGATGTTCGAATCGAATAGCGTTTTTTTTCAAGTGTGACTCCGTCAATGTGCAACTAACGAATCTGGCTGAAGAGCTAGGTAGCCAGCAAATATAAGCCAGTAGTTGGTTCATACTACGCTGCATGGGCAACATTGGAAGTCACGTTGATTTAAAACCTCTTTAGGTACCTACAGTGTTAATTCTTTTAGGTTTTCTTCCCTGACGACGTCGGACGGACAGAGCTAAAATAATTTAACAAATTATAGGTAAAATAAATGACGTTACATGATCTGAGGTATCGTTAATAGCTTTTTTCAGCGAGGAATATTCCCTCATTATGTTTTAACTTTATTTCTACTAGATACCTACATCAACTCCCCGTTGTTTCTACTTCATGCTAATTACCTATCCGTAGTTTATTTCATCTGCAACAAAAGCCTTCAGAACTCCATCGCGGTCTTTTCAACTATTTACCCAATTAGCACTTGTTTGCTTTACAGTTTTGCGGTTAAGTATACATTGTAGATCTACGAGAGAAAATCAAGATTAGTTACTGCAATTTAATTAGTAAAATTGAGTAGGTACCATGCCCAGTGAAGATCCTTCCCTCTAATTAAGTATCTTGCTAAAATAAGGCAACAGTAAAAATTGTACGATCGCTTATAAAGTTCCTATTGCGTAACAGAAATCGTAAAGGAGTTCGCCTTTGCAACTAGATAATTGTAGTTTAGGCTAGGGATACGTAAACCCAAATTCCTAACTAATATTAGGTACCTACTTATAAATGCATAGGCAAGTATGTTTATGTGTTACCTCTTCGTGTTAGTGAAATCCCACGTGGTAGAGTTTGAGCCTATCGCCGCTTTTCGGGCACAAATACATCAATCTTGCTAAGCTAGGTAAGAAATCTAATGGGAAATAAAAAGTAGATATACTTACATCTAGGCTATAAATAAATATTGAATTCCTATCGAGTTTAGCAAGATCCTAAGACCTAGATTATATCGCTGTAATATTGCACTGCAAAATAAACCTCATCGTGCAAAATCGCTGTATAGGGAATAAGCATAAAAAGTTCCTGAAATAAGAGCTAATAGTATGCAATATGACAGATATCGTATAGCAAAGATAATAAAAGTCTAGCACATTCTATTACGTTCCATTGTAGAAAACAAAGGTGTCAAAATTACGCCAACCTCTTATTTAGGAAGGATTGTATCTATTTACCACCTGTCACTACTAACCGAACTTGTACACCTCAACTATACCCTCAAAATTGGTCAGAAGTGGCATCATGTGGTTCTATCGGCCCTTGGTGCTCTGCCTACCCCGTAAGTTTAGTTTAGTTGTTGGTAAGTAGGTTAGAATACAGCCCAAAAACCTACAACATTGGAATTTCTCATAGCACACTTTTTAAGAACATTTCCCATGCTACTCGCCATTAAACTTTTCTTCCAAATTGTACTTTAAACGCATAGGTATAATGTTTAAAACCGCTTTCAAATTCAGTCCAGCCCAATAAAAGGTGGTCAGTGGAGACAAAAACCCAGGGAACAATGGGCGGGTCGTCGGCCTATCTTCATACCGAGCGGGAGCTATGCGGCTTTGGCTGAGTACGGATTGTCAGAATAGAAAAACCAATGAAATAAACTTCAATTGCACTGAAAATACATTTGAAGATCACTTCAAGAAACAGCTACTTATGAATTCCAGTGTATTTACAGTTAGTACTTCATCATCAGATCAACTCGACAATTTCAACAGCTTATATCAGCAAAATCATTGCAAATATAAGTAGCTAACTAGGTCAAAGTAGTTTTGTAACCAATCTATCTCCGCCATTGGTGTAACATTCATATTATTCGGCCGATACTTCGTTTATAGTCACTTCAGAGTAGACCTCCAGTCCATCTTATCATTGTTAATATCTCCTGTTAATCCTGCAGGAACCTGTCCCATTAAGTATTCTATACCACCAGAAATAAGAACAATCAATCGTCAGAGCCTCATTTGTAACTCTGGACTCGTATTTTCGTTCTATTGACAAATCCCTGTATCTCTCCATCTTGTAATTAATTCTGCGGCGTCTGCCACTAATTTCATTTGTATCAGGGCCGAGGAGGACAATAATTAATAAGGGACAGAACACCTGATCCAATTTGCTGAAATCAGGACGATTGTTTGGGTGTATGTGACTTGAAATGCCGCCGCTGTAGGATGAGGAAATCGCCGTTTTTATCGATACCTTGCATGTGAGTAATGTAAGCAAGTCAATGAGAGTGGTAAGGGTAGCAGAATCATCACGGTTATCGAAAGGTCTACGCTTATCAGATTTTGTCTCTGGTTCTTTCGACCATTTCTCTGAATTCTCGACTGAGACTGCTCTCCGCTCTCCTTGTGTTTCCTTAGAGACGTAAGTACGATAAAAAGTATGCGAGGATAGGTAATAAAGGCAATGTGAGACACGAATTAAGATGTAAGAGTAGAAAAGCATTATAAAAGTTAAGATTGCCTAACTACCTAATATCCAGTGCAGTTTTGACTATAAGTATTAATATTATATTTAATTTTATAAGTATTATTGACAATTTGTGATTTCATTGGAATATTATTCTAAATATTGTTTGTCTATAGCAACTAGACCAAGACCACTGAGATATTGTCCAATACCAAAAGGTAGGTAGCTAGATCAAGAGATTTCAAACATTTGGTTTGAGTAGGTAGTTTATTAGTTTATTACATAGCGAATTTGTTAAAAGAAAAATTCAGTGCGAAAGGGTCGACATCCAGAAACGATAATGTTGAATGTTTTGGTTCAAAAGGAGATCAAAATGCAACACGAAATTAGCTAAGTAGGTTACCCAGTTAAACCGGTTCCAGCCTGCATTGCATATTACGTAGAAACTATGAATGAGCAGTAGTACCTACATGAGAAACAATGATCCTAGTAATAGCAGGTATTTAATGCAGTTACACATCTAATTATCTACTCAGAATTAATAATTATACATAGATTAGAGATAAGAATAACATTTTACAACTGCTTGTTGTATTGTGCAATTTGCTTTTTTCTTTATTAATAATTTTATAAACTCTTTTTTATAAGTGTACAGTAACACTATGATGTATGATGATAGATAGCTGATATTCTCAACGGGCGTGGAGACTTCGTGGTGTCAGATGGCTTATACAAGCTATAATTTGTGGTCAAATAAAGCTGCTGATTGGTCATATAGGTAGGCAATATTTTATTTAAACACAAATAACTGTTCATAAGATATGTGCGAAGAATCAAGGAAGCATTTATCAGAAGTGGGATATGTAGCTTCAAGGAATTAATGCTTAATTTCAACTCTTATTGGAAATCCTCGATTTTGGTCCAAACATCAATGGAGTTAAGGTTTTCATTAAGATTATTTAACTGTGATTTACTTATGTATTTAAATATGTGATTTAAATGTGATTGGTACTAAGAATTGTGTCACTTTAAGAGTTCTATTGCGATAATTGATCTTATAAACTGGATCTTCACTTCATAGCCGACAATTAGTAGGTAGGTTAGTTATTCCAAAAATTAAGTATCAAATAATTTGATTCCCAACAAATGCAATCGATGCGTCGACGTACTTTACCTACTTACGTCAGCTTTCTCCCAACGTGGGCGATACCTCGGTCTACGC
Organism: Carposina sasakii; assembly: GCA_014607495.2. Taxonomy (NCBI): domain Eukaryota; kingdom Metazoa; phylum Arthropoda; class Insecta; order Lepidoptera; family Carposinidae; genus Carposina; species Carposina sasakii. The sequence continues at coordinate 2,692,059 of CP053150.1, forward strand.
TCCCATTCATGACCTATTCGACTCGTGTTTACGTTCGTTTGTAGTATCATATCTTTGAACACAAGACACAACGAACTAAATCGATGGGAAGCGGGCACGATAACTTTGTTTACCTGCCGATTACCTGCACTTTCAAGGCTACACCGTCGACCAACTCAATAATCAAGTTACATATTACGACTTCGAAGAACAAAACTGAACGTATTAATAACGATGTTGACATTGGAAGTTACGCAAGTTGAGAATTTGGTTAGCACAGTGCAATACACGGACGTAGCCCGGAATTACACGGTACCGGTACCACTACCGAACCCTACCAGCATACAAAAGTGCCGGCCGTGTGTATTTAAGACGGCCCCCCTTACCTCTGTCGCTCGAACGTATCCTGTGAGGACTACACAAGACAGCCATAGGTATATCCTTAAATTCATCACAACAACTGTGACTGGGACGCGCTGCTTCTGGAATAATGCACCACCACACTGTTACAACACGGCACAGAACAATATTATTGTGTTATTACACTAGCACCATACACACGGCCGCATTGACTCGCGAAACGACATGCGGCGTCCTATCGCGTTTGATGTAAACTGAGTGCCGCTTGGCGCTGACTTCGCGGCGTAGACGCGCGCCCCTCGTGTACTTGCAGCTATCTTCACTCCGGGCTCCTCGGTCGTTCGCCTAATGGTCGATGGAGGTCTATTTCTCGTCACGCACTCCGATTTATTACCGTCTCTCCACAAGACTAATAGTTCGTTCACAAAAACAAGTCCAGAACAATTCCTTGAGTCCAGCCGCGCATTGCCCTAATGTGCCGACTTCCTACAAAGGAATGTGCTTACTTGTTTCTAAATTGGTACGCGGTCGGACCAAAATATTATTTGCTCGGGCGACGACCGTCTGTGATAGATGTGTCTTTTAGAGATTGTATGTGGATGATAATTTTGGTAGTTATCTAGTTAGAGCACTTGGTATAGGTGTATTAAAAGTACCTACCTACATGAAATTAACTAAGTAGGTACTGATAGAACGTTAATTGCTACTAAATCATCATCAGCTATTGGAACATGTACATCTCAACTATACCCTCAAAATTGGTCAGAAGTGGCGCCATGTGGTTCTATCGGCCCTTGGTGCTCTGCCTACCCCGTAAGGGATAAAGGCGTGATTATATAGTATGTATGTATGTATCAGCTATTGGAGGCAGCCTCCCCGAGGGAAGGTCCTGTTTCTCTACGTCATGCTGATGAGCAGTTCTATTCCAAACATTCCACACCGGCTCGTCAAGGGCGTACTTGAGGATGTAAATACTTCTGTGTACCTACATGGTTAGTGGGCACGTGATGGTCACGAGGCGCGTAATGAATGCTTGCCCAGGGGCACCTACAATCACGAGTACTTCATCATATCTCGTCATATGACATCTTCAAATTCGTTTATTCCCGGTCGTGTCCCCACCCTGTCGTCCCCACTGGGTACGAGTGGGAAAAAATCCTTTAATTTTAAGTTATTTCAATTGGCGTCAGTGTCAATAAATAGGGTAATGCCAGCAGAGTCCAGACAGGCAAAAAGCGGCCTCTGTAGGTATGTATAAATAACTAGATAGTTGCCTACCATACGGTGTCAAGATAACGCTGGTATTCCGAGAGCTGAGCAGCATTTTGTAAAGGTACTTGAGGTCTTACATTGACACATTGCAATATGCAGCCCATCTTTAAAGGTTAAGTATCTTTAACCCCAGATTCTTCAGACCAGAGCCCTGTTTTCGTACTAAAGTTATATTGTAGTCTAGCATGAAACTATACCTTTACAAAAATCATGATAAAATTTGGTGTCCTAGCACTAAAACTAGAACGCCATCTAGGCAGAGTATGAGGATAAAAAATTATAAAAAAGTATGCAACACTTCCACTAGATGGAGCTCTATGCTACAGACCACAAAGACACAGGACAAAGATTGTTTTGCATGAGACCTTAAAACAAAATTCTTACAATTAAAAAAAAATTGTAAGTTTAGTTTACTAAACCTAGGGCATTGTGAAACTGTTGGCGTTCTAAGGGACGATACCCACAAATCCTCAAAGACACCAGACAAATGGTGGAATTCTTAGCATTTTATTTTCTGACTAGACATATCAATACATAGATACAACTTTATATGTAGGTACAGCGGTTTCGTTTAAATTTGGAACTCCCGTTGGTCCCCTTTCCGTGGGAATTTCGGAAATCCGTTCTTAGAGCTTTCTTGTAGCAATCCGATTTCAGCTTCGTATAAATAGCGGTTTTCGTAAAAATTTAAATTCCCGTAACTCCCCTTCCATAGGAATTTCGGGAAATCCGTTCTTAGTGCTCCCTCGCAGTCCCTAATGAACATACAGGTCCAATTTCAAATTCATATGTATCGCAGTTGTCGTAAATGAATTCCCATTTGTCCCCTTCCGTGGGAATTTCGGGAAATCCGTTTTGAGTCCTTCCTCGTTGTCCCAATGAACATATATGCCCGATTTCAGCTTCATATGTATAGCGGTTCTCGTAAAAATTATGAATTCCTGTTAGTCCCCTTCCCGTGGGAATTTCGGGAAATCCGTTTTTAGTCCTTCCTCGTTGTCCCCAATGAACATATATGCCCGATTTCAGCTTCATATGTATAGCGGTTTTCGTAAAAAATATTAAATTCCCGTTGGTCGCTTTCCCGTGGGAATATCGGGAAATTCTTATAGCCTATGTTCATCCAGGTCCAATAAGGATTCTAACGGTGATAGAATTTTTGAAATCGGTCCAGTAGTTTCGGAGCCTATTCATTACAACCAAACAAACAAAGTTTTCCTCTTTATAATATTAGAGTAGATGATATGTACATACCACTACAAAACAAAAGCAAACATCAAATTCCGAACACTTTGAAGTAAATAGTTTACTGTTTCATACCTCCAGCATGGAGGAATAAGTTTATTCTTCTGTACCTCCAAAGATACACTATACATTACACACGCGTCTAATTTTATACACCTTGTTCAAGTGATGACGACGCTGCGTCGTTTATTACAGATGTTCATTGCGTCGTCATCGCGACAGACACCGTTCACAGGTAAGTCTCTACCAGCGTTGCGAGACGTCCCAATTTTGATTATTAATTAATAACTTTTGATTATATACGTTTTTAAGGTTCCGTACCTCGAAAGGTACAAGCGGAACCCCTCATAGGATCACTTTGTTGTACGTCCGCCCGTCCGTCCATCCGTCTGTCTGTCTGTCAAGACCCTTTTTCTCAGGAATGCGTGAAGGTATCAAGCTGAAATTTATATCAAATACGCAGGTCTACTGTCCCTAAGAGCTGTGAAAAAATCAAACTTCTAAGCCGACGCAATCAAAAGATACAGACGTTTATGTCGCAAATTTCCGCGATATTTCCACTCTCGAAAGGGAATCGAAACCTATACAGAGACCTTCCCGTTTTAACTTAAAATTTTGAAATTTGGTACGAAGCAACGTCATATAACACAGTAAAGGAAAAATACGGAAATTTTTGGTTACATCATATAATAAAACCGGTTTGTACGGAACCCTCGTTGCGCGAGTCCGACTCGCACTTGGCCGGTTTTTTACTATGTCCCGATTTCGACCAAAGAATCCCGCTTTTTACTCTTAAAAAGTTCCTAAATCCAGACTTTGCAAAAAAAATCTGGCAACGCTGGTCTCTACCTAAACTTCTTATAAAATACTTTATGATATTTGCCTCACAATATTCTGTATGTGAATCTAAAATAAAAACAATTGTAAGTAAATGTCTAACAATATAATTGCCACTCAAAGATTATTCTAGACTAAACAAAAATAAAATGCGACAATATACAGTTACATCCTTACAAAGAATAAAACCCTTAAGTGTAATGTATAAGTATTAAAGTGCTCAGCTGTTCCAAAGGTAAACTTAACTGTTCCGTTTACTTCTTCTCTATAGAATCCATCTGACTCTTGTGACGGCGGATGGCATCTTCATGACGCTTGATCTGTTCTTCATGGAAGTTTATCTCTTGGTTTAAGTGAGATTTTATGTCTTTCAACTGCTCTTTTTGCTGCAAAAAAGAATTCATATTATAAAATCTTAAAATCAGAGTCTCTTAAAGAGAATCTTAAAGACAGAGTTGCAGGCATCCACTATTAGCTAATAGTATATGTACTTCAATATCTACAATCTCAGGCATATAAAATGTGTAGTCTTTGGGCTATGAACTAATATTCTCAAAGTATAAGTAAATGTATTAGATTCAAACCCCAACAACAATACAAAATGAAGTTTGGCACATTAAAAATTTATAGTAGTAAATTAAATATCTTAGAAAAAGAAATAAATTGTTTAATCAGCAATGGCAGATCCATCAAATTGTATTTACCTTCTTGTAGAAGTATTCATCTTCCCTGGCAGCTTCCATTTTACCGAATGCTCCACCAGCCTCACGGATGCTGCCCCCGGCACCACCACCACGGCCTGCTCCAGATCCTGGCTCACCAGAATACATCCTGAAAACAACAAAACACATAGTTAATAATAACTTTATATAGTTTATTTATTTATTTAGAATAATAATTTCACAGCGTGGCAGTAGGTACACCAATAATACAAGTGTTAAGTATAAACATAACAAAAAACATAAAACCATAACATATAATATTACCAAAAAAGAAGAAAGAAAAAAACGTTAGAACACTAGATAATTTTAAAATTTAAATATTGTGAAATACAAACCTTTTCTGTGCTTGATTTTTTATTTATGATGACAATAAATGATGAAATATACTGATGTAATCTCTTTATATACTATGATGTGTTTGTGATCAAAACAAAGTGACTAATCATGTGTGCAGGCACAGTGCCAATGTCAATCAACATGTAAGAAAAACATGACTAGGTATGATTGAGTACCTTAAAAAGGTAGGTATACTTATAATATGGTCGATTCCAGCAGTCACACTTAAACCTAAACGTAAAATTAGTCCTACCTGTCCTTTTCTCTCTCAGCCATATATGTATGTTAAGAACGGAGAGAGATAGACCTAAAAGATTAGGTTTACGTTTCAGTGTGACTGCCGGAATCAACCCTATTACATATAATAAGATTGTAACGGATCAGTTTGTGCACGCTAATCTCAGAAACGGCTGAACCGATTTCGATGCAGTTTTCAGGAATATGTTGTGACAAGTCCCACTTAACATATAGGCTACTTTTCATCCCAGGGAAATGTATTTATCCTGGATAATTTCGACATTTTGTTTTTTCTGCAGTCCACGCAGACGCAGTCGCGGGCGTCCACTAGTTATAGACTATAGTCATGGTAGGATTCTAAATGGGTTTTATTGCTTTTAAGTGATATCAACTTGATTAAGGCATAGCTATAGAAGAAACGAAATTATAAAAGTATGCTGCACAAGTACACAAATTAGGACTGTAATAAATTTATAAAAAGAAAAAAATTTGCTAATTATAGTAGTGATTTTACAAGCAGGGATCTATTAACTAGATTTGTTATCATATAAGATTGCGTAACCATCCACGCCGCCGGCATCACAAATCTCACCTTGCTCTAAAAACTGCTGGCAACAGAGATGATCTAGTTCTAGCGATAAAATTCATTATTTAAATTAATAAACTTGCTTTTACAAATACAATTTACCAGTCAAATTGAACTTTCCTATACAAAACACAGAATAAAAACAAAATGGCAATATGAAATGACCTCAGAAATGACCTGATAGGTATGAGTCAGTTTGACATTTGCACTGTCAGAAAATGTTCGCTCTACATAATAGACTATGACGGCCGAAATTAGGCTAATCATGAACGTGGCCCACTGTGGTTGTATGTAGTGGGCCACGTTTGAGTACTAAAAGTTCAGGCAACTCACCTCATTAAACTATGGTTATTTGCAATGAAGGATTTTCCGCCAAGTTAAAATAACTGTAAAAAATAGATGGCGTGTGCGCATCACCCTCCCTAGCTGCTCCCGCTTCATCTCCCCCTGTACGTGTCCAATGACAAAACAGAATTTCGGGACAGCTGATTTTAACTAACTGATCTTTCAGACCGCTTTGTTTTGTGATGATAGCAAAAATCCACACAAAATCCACAGAAACAATGTTGTAACATTTCAGAATACACTTCACGATACACTAGCACCTCTGGTGGCAAATTCACTCACGGTGATTTCAGTCCTCCTCAAATCAAAGAATCCTTGTTGTGACATATCGATATAGCACTGACTCTCATAACAGGTAGAATAATAAATGTCCTGATTGACTATTGCGAAATGGGTGCCACCGTTTTTGCCGGTTTTTGCGCTGACTTGTTGGCGCCACTAAGGTAAAACCTCACCCAAGTAGTGTAGTTTTTTTAAACCTAACTCAAATGAGGGATTTTATGACAAGTTAAAATAACTATCAAAAATTGATGGCGTGAGCGAATCATCCTCCCTAGCTGCTCTCCCCTTCACCTCCCCCTGTACGTGTCCAATGACAAAACAGAATTTCGGGAAGGAGATGCGCTCACGCCATTTATCATAATTTGCTGGGCCAGCACGCGTTGCGATTTGCGATCCTTCAAGGGCCATTATATGGAGACACGATTGTCTTCTTTTTTATTTCGACCGACAAAGGGTAAGCGCAAACTTACAGCCAAGGAAAACTAAAATCATTTCTTAGAATACACACAAAATACTGAAGAAATTAATTTTGTACATTGTGATATTATGATGTTAAATTCCTGAATGATGTACGTACGCAAAGAATATAATCTCTCTAATGAGAGATTACTTACATAAAATAATAGGTGTATAAAGTTCAGGTGCATGGGCAGAGGCTGAATGTAAGTATTATACTATATACCACAAAACATAACGTAAATCGTGCGCGCGAAAGTTTAACTATCAAGGTTTTTTCCTAACTTTATAGGTTAACCTAACTCATCATAAGAGGCTTAAAAGTTTTTAGCTCACAAGTAAGTACACTTAACAGAAGTTTTTTAACAACATGTAGGCACTACTTTAGGCTTGTTTTACTTACGCCATATCTTGCTTCTTTACCCATAGAATATGCTTCAATTTCTGTTCTGCAATTATCTTATTTAGTTCAGCAGTTTCTCTCATTGCTCTTACAACTTGGCGCTCCTCTTTCAGTGATTCCAACTTTAGTTCCTTCTCAACTCTTGTGTACCTAAAAGAAAAACATTTTTATTAAAATCATCATCCAAAATTAGGTAATAAAAATATGTAGATAAAGTAAAGTAGAATGTGGTACCTCATGTACTCTTGAAGTTCTCTATGTAATGGATTAATGTTAGGGAATTCATCTATAAAAGAGTCCTCGGTCATAGTTGCAGTGCTAGTTTTATGATCATTACATTCTTGTATTTCCATCGGGTAAGATTCTGACATTTGTTCGGAAACAGAGGATTCTGAAGACTCCAGTCTATCCATGTCTTCTACAGGTTTACAGGTCACTTGTTCTATTTCAGTTGAATTCAAGCTAGACATAATGCCAGAAGTTCCCTGTTCCGGACAACTACTACTTGATTGCATCATATCCCTGAAAAAAGAATTACTTGCTTAATTCAGCTAACTAAGAAATTAGAACAATATACAAGTTAATCTACTTATTGGAACTCTATTGAATAATGACATTGACTTTATTTTACTAACACATGCAACAAAAGAATCATTTATAAGTATCTATTTGCACCTATTTAATAACTATGTTCTGCCTAAGATTATATCTACTAACAATATCTAACTTGAGAGAGTGAGATTTTGTTATAAAAGAGGCACCTACTGGTGTAGGTAAATTATTAATTAAAGGCAGGTACTAACTCGTCTACACTTTCGGTTTTTATTTCCACATTAGCAGTCATATTGACACCACTAACGTTCGCGCTTTCGCTCCCCTTTTCGTTTCGCAAAACACAGTTTATGATATCACACACTTGAAGAGACTGTCTAGTGTACTTCTGTATATCTGTACCATTCGAAGATATTTCCTCTCGAGCAATGCGCTTCATATTTTGCCATTGAGTCTTGATTTTCTTAGTAGAGCTACCTGCAAACTTTGTACCGAACCTAGAGGTCAACTCGCGTAGAATTTGGTTCCAAGCATAATCTTTTTCTTCAGAATGACTAGGACCACTGTTGCTTTTGGTTACCACGACCTCTTTGCGCTCTCTTATTAGATCCAGAAGGCATTGCTTTTCATCCATGGACCAGTTAGGTGTCCTCGACCGGCGACTGTTGTTGTTAGCCACTTTAACCCATCTTATGACACACTGTACCCGGATCGTGGCTAATCTTTTGCAATGATTTATTGCAAACGATGCACTCTAACGTCCAAAATTATTGATTTCCACATTTAAAAACAATTGACGGATGAAACTCAGAAAACTGAAATTGAAAATTGAAAACTGACAGACAATCGACTAACGAAAACGAACGAATGACGAACGATTATCAATTCAATTAAATACTTATTAGTTAAGAAAGTACTTAATCAATTAAAAAAGTTAAAATTTTGCGTGGAAGAAAACCAAAATAGAAAATTAATGGTGTTTGTAAATAACATAACGTATTTTCTCAATTAACAGAGCTATTTCAATTATAAAGAAAATTGAACGGGATTGAAACGATCGTAACCCCGCGAAAGTTAAATTGTTTAAATTGTTTTTCTTAAGAATTAATAGGTACAGTAAGAGATATAGGTACTTACTTCAATATTTCATGGTTTTACGTTTTGTCTCGAAATTAAGACTTATAGCGTGAATATGGATATATTAGGATTTCCGAATTTCTATCCGGCTGCTAGTTTTATTTTTCAGGAACCTCTCTTGACGTAAGTGAGTTAACGTCACTTAAATCGGATTTAACGTTGTCATCAATTATTTAATATTTTTCTTAGCTACATATAGGTACATACATAGGTACTTACAATATTATTATTATTGAAATATTTACGTGTGTATAAAGCATTTTGTAAGAATTACTAACTCCTGGTGTACCCATATCGCTATTAGATGAGTAACAAATAAATTTCAAGGGTTTAAAGGTACTAATTTTATATAGATAGATATGTAGATACTTTACCTATATAATTTACTTTACTTTACCTTTCATTTACAATACAACAAATAATTTTTAAAGTAAGTATGTACTTACTGTTACAATGCCTATACTTCCTACGTAGATTTGTAGTTAGGTAGGTACTGCAGATTTATATTTGTCATCATAGATACTAAAGTAATGAGTGATTCAGTTAAATGTTTCTTTATGAATTGACAAATTATGTAATAATATACCAAATTAATTTTCTAAGCCATTTAAAATTAAGGTACTTACGTACAAATTTACTTAAAAGGTACCGAAGTATTGTGTAACAAATGTCTAGCTATCTATAGAGTAATTTTGTAGAGATCTTTAGTTCAAAATTATACCATTTTATGGCCTTCTTTTTAGATATTACACTATCAAACGTAAAGCATCCAAAGGCTTGTTTCCTGAGATAACGGTTCCGTTACATAGCGGCCGCAAATTCACGCCCACTTTCGGTGCCGACACGTAAAAGTTCTTTCACGGCCGACGCAAAAGTGACTTTATTTTGTGACGTATGGTCACATAATAAATAATCATAATATAATAAGCCCGCATGGGCAGCTTTGTGGCGAAGCTGTTGGTGATTGGCGTCACCACGGACCCGAGTTCGGAGGGCCACTTTACCATCTTTGGGCCTCGACTCTTAGCTTGCCTTCATTTTCTGGCTAAGAGGGAACAGCGCAAGAGCGGAACCTTTGCTCCAGGGTGGAAGTGTAAAATGACATAACGCCGGGGGTAACTGACGTTCACGCCTCCCAGTCTCACCTCTCTGCACCCTTAGCCGCCCGCGCCGGTGTTGCCTCCCCGGCATGCGCCACTTATGAGAAGCCCACCTCATGGCCTTAAATTACGGGCGACAAGTCACCGCCTGCCACCTAACAATTTTGGGACTAGATTGTAATGGCTGGCGTCCGATAATCTCCCTATATGAAATAACCCTTATCCAGACACCCAACTTTTAACCCTATAGCCCATGACCTTAGTTTTCCATCGCACGACTTAGATCTGGACTCCAGTAGTCTTTGCACATGGCGGAGACCATCACCGGGTGTATCATATTGTGCGCTCGGTGATGGTATCCGCCATGTGTATCACATACCATATTAATGCTATCTTAAAAGGGCCTCTACATCTTGGCTACGGCCCGATGCACGCCTCTCAAAGGACCGGGACTCTGTAGTCCCGAAAATTTCAAACGAGATACAAATAATAATAAATATTCACACACTCCATAACACATTGACCTAGTCCCACACTAAGATCACTAAGGTCTTGTGTCGTGGGTACTACGCAATGGTCTATAAATACATAGATAAGTATATAAACATCCATGACTCGGAAACAAACATCGATATTCATCACATCAATGTTTGCAACTACCGGGATTCGAACCCAGGACCTATGGCTTTGCAGGCTGGGCCACTACCAACTACACCAATCGGCCGTCAAATTCCCACGGAACCGGATATAAGTTCTGAAGTTTATTCGGACGAAGTCGTGGGCGGTCACTATTGAACTATTTTGTAAAAAAATGCACTATATTCGAGTTATCTACCAGCATAGTAATATTACCTGTATATAGGTATAATGTACCAAAACATCCTATAAAACTTGCAAAAACTTCTTATATTTAATGAGTAACCTAGATGTAAACATTAATTTACCTGTTTACACTTTGACTATACTCTTTCTACGTGTTTACAGTATAATGCAAATGACATTCCGTAAGATTCGTGACAGACTTACGCAACTCACACGCGGTAGAGTCACTCTGATTCTTGGACAAACACACGTTGATATGAATGATAATGTTCGTTGTCTCCTGCAATGTGTGAGTTTGGTAAAGTAACCGCATTATTTATTTATTTACGTAAGTATTTCAACGCGACTCCGCTTCGTTCGAATTGGATAAAAAAATATAGGAATAAACTTAGTTGCAATTTTTGGAAAGTTCGGCGGCGAACTAAAGGCTAGGTAGTAATAAGTATCTGAAGTATGTAAGATGTGGAGTTACATGTCCTCTCTAGTCCTTACTGGTACAAATGGTTAAGCTAGGCTTTGGTCTAAATAACATCATCATCCTCCAACAACCTGCATTGCGACCTGTTGGAAGCGGCCTTCTTTCAGTCGTTACCCGCAGCCTGACTAGAACGTCCTCCATCTCGTCAGCCATCGGATCTTCGATAGGTAGTTATGTGTACTGCAGTGCCACTTTATAACAATAACTAATTTATATACCATATTCATATTTTCCACCAAGGCTGAATAAGATGGCGGATTTCTATTAAATGCCAGTCTGTTCAAACTTTAAGTACCTGGGCTCAGTCTTACAAGGCGATGGGGAAATAGACCGAGATATAAAGCACCGAATTAGTTCAGGATGGATGAAATGGCAACAGGTCACGGGAGTTACGTGCGATGCCCGGATGCCGTTGAAGCTAAAGGGTAAGGTGTACAAGACCGTAATTCGACCTGTCGTCTTGTATGGATCTAAATGCTGGGTCGTAAAGAAGGATGAAAATCAACTGCATGTAAGGTAAGCCAGGTGAGAATGTTGAGATGGATGTGTGGAGTTACAAGAATAGATAAAATAAGAAATGAGTATATAAGAGGATGTTTGAAAGTTGCGCCGATCACAGACAAGTTACGAAGTAATAGTCTGTCTTGGTACGGGCATGTATAAAGGCATATTTTAGAGAGAGCGTTGTGTATGAGTGTGGAAGGATATAAAGGAAGATGTAGACTAAAGAAGTGTTGGATGGACTGTGTGAGGGAAGATATGCGTGTACTGAGAGTGAGCAATGAGATGACGTATAATAGGGATGAATGGAAGAAAAGAACATATTGCGCCGACCCCTAATAAATGGGAACAGGGCAGGAAGATGATCGTTTGTCACTGAGAGTCAATAAATCTGTGTTCGCTAATGCTAAACTTTATGACCCTGCAGTTCCTGGCTATATACCCCATATCGGGAACACTGCGTTTAACGTATGTATGAGTTACCGTAAAGTTAGGTACAATAGAATTATGTTACAATCATGGAAAAGGTATTTTTCTTCGTGGTTACATTATACCTTCTTCATGGTTACAATAAATCGTTCTAAAGCATCCCTCAGATCTTTGCTAATCGCACAGCTGTAGTATCGTAACTGGAACAGTAGACACAACTTTAACTAAGTATAAGGAAATACCAAATAAAATACCTAACTGTCAATCAATGTTTTAAGCTCGAATAAGCCCATAGTATTGAGGGCGTCGCACGCTAGAGACCTATCGAATTCCGGAAGTATATAGTTAAGGGTCGACCGACGGACAATTCTACAACTAAATACAATCTATCACGCACATTATATTACAAAAAATGTCATACTAAGGCATAAAATTAATTTAGTGTAGTCTTTTTGCAATTTTTTTTTAATGATAATTAGAGCATTTTCTAACAACGAAGTCTATTAAAATTATATTAGAAGTTGGTGGACCGCTGTCGCATTCAGACGTTCTTCGGCCGGTTTTACCATTATATTCGTGGTATTGTGTCACGTATTTCGTATGAATAAGGTCTAGTTTTGAAGTGAGTTTCATAGTGAAAACTGAGTGGTTTCCGTAAGACGCATACAGGATTTTATTGAAAAGGATTGATATTTTTCTATATAGGTATCAATTGGTAAGTGCCAATGTAAACCTTTTACCTGTAGATAGGTTTCTTTAAATTATTATATTATGATATATCCAACCAACAATAGATATATATGTGTTTCTTAGTCCGTAAATTAATTCTACTAAGATTATAGACCAGTTTGTGAGCTCTAGCTTGGTTCGATTCCCGTTTGAGATATTATGTTGTATATATCATTATTGCATTGGAGTAGCTGTTAAGATAGTAACCTACATACACTGATGTGTTCCCAATGATGAGGTTACCAGAACCGCAAGATCGCAAAAGAGATCGTACGGCCACATTTAGCATAGCTGGGTCAGATTTATAAAGATCAGTGACAAAGTACTAAGCTCATTGCTTGAGGCATAGAGGAATAATATGTCATAGAGTAGAGTGCTAATGTCATACTAACAGTTTCGATGCACCATTAGACTTTTCGGTGCCTCACAATTCCAATCCTTGACACTTAGATTCTATTAGTGTAATGTGTAGTAATGTACTACATTACTCATGTATTGTAACGTATAGTAATGCAATCTAAATGTCAAGGACTGGAATTGTGAGGCACCGAAAAGTCTAATGGTGCATCGAAACTGTTAGTATGACATTAGCACTCTATGTCTACATTTTATTCCTCTATGCCTGAGGGAACGCCCCTAAATCCGAAAGGAGATGCAGCAGAAGTGTGACTTGGAATATATTTTAAAACATGTTTTTACATAGCTATTCTATTAAAACCTAAATGTAGTGCTGAACCTAAAACTGTTCGTGGTCGCTGGTGAATGTAAAAGTTAACTACAAAATAAATGTAACTCTCGGCTCTATCACCCCATATGTAAACGAAACTCTCCTGCTATGCTCTTATAGGCAATAGGTCCAAACTAGACCAAGGACAATCTAGTAATCTTCCTCATTTAAATCTCTGACATCAAGGACAATTACTTTCTATTTGACGGTATAAGCCTATAAGATTCCACTGGATATAATGGTCACTATAATGGTCTTCTTTCTAGTACTTATTTATTTACATACATACATAAAGATCACGGATGTCCATCTGCTACGATCCTGTCCACAGAACAGATTACCTGTTCTGTGATCCTGACACACCTCTTACGCTTCATCTACTTTCATGATATTCTTCATGCACGTTCGTCGGTTTAAGATAATCTTGACCTGACTTTTCTCTAGAATTTCACCAATTTATTTATTAAGATACTTACCTCTAACTGTAAATGTAAATTGTAACCCCATCGTCTCATTCGTGGTGTCGATATTTCCGATAGCCTGTCGGTACCTAGGTAACCTGACACCGACCATCGGTTACCACCAGGGGGAAAGCGGCCTCGATACACACTCGGTTATAAGTTTAAAAGCTACCTTTAAAATGTTCAGACAGTTTACTTGTAAAGCCAGTTTAACGTTAGCTACCAATTGGGGTGTAATTTATTGGGCCGTCCTCCATCGTCCCAATATTAGGGACAATAAGAATTAAAATTCATCGGTTCTCTTATAAAACTTATTAATTTCGTTATGATACTTAGGTAATTCTAGATCATTATGCTACTTACCCGCCTATGATGTCCATTCAAAATGCACATATAATAATCTGCGTAGCCATCACATGAGAAGATCAGTGACCTAGCTCAGTGAGTTCCCTTAGTCGATTCCTACGACATGCACAGAAGTAAATCCAGCTGATGTATAGTAAAGCCATGCATTAGCAAAACACATCATCATCATCAGCCTATTGTAGTCCACTGCTGGACGTAGGCTTCCCCAAGGGTACGCCACAAGACTGCCATGGGGGGTATTTGCCCATAGTCACCACGCGGGGCAGGCGGGTTGGTGACCGCAGTTTGTATTTTGGACTATGTTGTCAACACGGGAGGCGCTGCTGCCCACCTACCGGAAACCCTTAATCGCCACGTACGATACCCACACAGCAAAACACATAAATAATAAATAAAAAGCTATGTCCCTTTCTAATACCTTTTATATCAAATAAACATTTTATGGAACGATGAAATGCCCTAGTTATAAAAATGCTTAATTACCCCATTTACGTCACTATTTACTTACTGTGATTGATGAAATTAACAAACAAGTTGTACGTACATATATAATACAGATAAGTACTGGCATGTACTGGTGGTACCAATCGACTTTATATCCTCGTACTAGGTACAACCATAATACCATAGCGTCTATTGTACAGTCTACTTCAAACTTAGTCTAATAAATAGTGGGTGTGGAGTGTCTCTGAATCTGGTTTCTTCAAGAGATTGGTTTTGATAATTCTGTTACGTTAACATATTAGAGCGGTTCTGGATTTATTCCAAAATTGCAACATTTTGCCCTTTTTCCATCTGAACCTCAAAATATAGTTATCTGCCCGATTTCCGCAACTACGTCTAGGTATCAGCCATAGGTACCTATGTATGTATCAAAAATCATTCTGTATATGTATACAGAATGATTTTTGGTCATCAACGTTCCCGAAAGCTACGGAATCTCCTCATCATCACGATCATTTTTCTCCATGGAAGCATACCTGGGAAGTGTCCGGTTTCCAAGATATTAGGGTCCAAAGTTTAGTAAATAGACTGCGTTTTTCTGCATAAATGCACATAGACGCGCGTAGCAAGATTTTTTCACGAGAAATAATAACTATCTGTCTATGAAAACACTAGCATAAACACCGAACACTATACATTTCGCCCAATCAAGTAATTTAAAAAAAAAAACAAAAAAAATTACATCGTTTCCCAGCATTTTTTTTTGGCATAAACTTACAATTTGATGTATAGAGTACGTACCCTTCATTAAGGGTGGCAACGAAAAAACATCCTGTATTAGTTATAGTAAAGTTACCTACTTTTGCATTTTATCCCAGGTCCCAATGAGCTGACACCACAATGAAGCCGATAAAAGACGTAGGCCTCCAGCTGCCCACAAGGAACGTCCTAACAGGGGCCGTGGTCAACTGGGAGGATGACGAGCTGGCAGGCTTCGGGGACAGCCCCGAGAACCTAACGCTCTCGTGGAAGGACCTCTCGGTGTATAGGAAGAGAAAGCACCAGACCAGCATGTGGCGCTCTCCTGTTTATGAGGAGGTCAAGATCCTGCATGGAGGTATTGGATGAAGTCCAGAATTTTTAATACTATGACTGGTGTTTATTTACTTTTGCCAGCAAGAGCTATCAAACAGATCTTGATGTTTTACTAAAAAGCAAATATGTATGATATAAGGGAAAAGGCTACTCTTTGATATACATACCTACATATACAGGGCTATATTCCCGAAATGAGGTAGCCAGGTCTGCAGGATCATAAATGAGATTCCGCAGACACATTCAGAATATCGAGGACGGATGTAGGTAATCATCATCATCATCATCAGCCTATTACAATCCACTGCTGGACGTAGGCCTCCCCCAGGCACGCCACAAGACTGCCATGGGGGGTATTTGCCCATAGTCACCACGCTGGGCATGCGGGTTGGTGACCGCAGTTTGTATTTTGGACTATGTTGTCTACACGGGAGGCGCCGCTGCCCGCCTCCCGGAAACCCTTAATCGCCTCGTACGATAAAGAATATATGATGTTCCTAGGAATTATAATGTTTGGTCTTAAGAGCAATACCTTATACTTTTCCATCTTAAATCATTCGAGCGAGACTATACCACCATCATTATCCGACCAATTTCACAATCTCGTCCGCTCTTAAAAACCGGTACCTATTTAAATTGCCACAAGATTTTCAACAGGTTCTCTCTAATTTATGTAATTATGTATCTCTATCTAAAACTATCGAGTTGTTGGAAAAGTTTAAAATAAGGTCATCATTTGGTTTTTTCCTTCTTATCATTTGAGTCTAACCTTAATTAATGAAGGTCAAATGATCATTCCCAGTAACTGGTCCCTAGTCCATTTTGTATTGAAAAATGAACTAACTGAATACTAGCTAACTAGGAGGTACCTAGGTAATATATAGATCAAATCATATTAAATAGTTTGTGATGCACAGGTTATTACAGTTGTTAAATAAGTACATAGCTGTTCTGTGATCCGCCTATTTGGCATACAAATAGTTAAGAATGTCCAAATTAAAATTTATAATATAATTGTTAAAGTCGCATGCAAAAAATGTCAATTAATCAAATACCTACATAATAATAATCTGAGAATTAGATAAACATATCACAATAGTCACAACAAGATAAATGGATAATTGTTACAAAATATACGGTGTCAAAAAATGTCGTTTAAATATTCATGAATCGTATAAAAACATTTTCCTATAAAAAATCCTAGATTACGAGTATAAATAGTTAGTAGGTTCAACAGTCAATTATAATAAAACCAGATGAAAATGTGCAACCGCTCTTATCCTATTAATAAAATTAATCAAAAAAGTTGAGTAGAGACGGAATAGTTTTACTCCAAAGTGTACTAAAGTAAAGTTAAAAGTGGATGATCCTCATATTAAGATAACGATAAAATTTTATAAATGAGACAGTAGGGTTTAGTTTAAAAGTTATCTGTACCATGCTACAGGCATATGGACTAAGTATTTAGGTATGGGCTTATATGGACAATCTTCTGGGTTCTTTTGTTAGAACACACTTTTCTCATACTTATTACCTTTTATTTCCAGTGAGCGGCATTGTATCTTCTGGTAGTTTGGTAGCACTTATGGGTTCCAGGTATGTACGAGCATTAATCTTCTTCTTCTTGTCTTATAATATATAAAATTCTCGTGTCACGGTGTTAGAAGTTAAACTCCTCCGAAACGGCTCGACCGATTTTCGTAAATCTTAGCATGCATATCGGTTAGGGTGGAGAATCGGACAACATCTATTTTTCATCCCCCTAAATGTTAAGGGTGGTCCACCCCTAAATTTTTTTGACAAAATTTTTTGTTTTTATTTTTTTATGATACAGCATACAAAAATACACACAACCATGAATTTTCACCCCTCTAGGATCAACCCCTATTTTTTATTTGTCAATTAAAAAATTTGAAATTCTCTAGAAATTATTTACATGGCAAAACAACGTTTGCCAGGTCAGCTAGTGTTTTTATATAAATATCTTAGTCTTGTACCTTTAGATGCTTCCATATTCGACCATGTAGCAGATTTAGACATCCTATACATACTTCAAATGCTTTAGGAAACTACATATAATTTGATATTTACGTTCGTTATATCCTGAATAATATAATTCCCTAAGCTAACTAAGTCACTTATCTTGCAATCCAGTGGAGCAGGCAAAACCACACTTCTAGCGGCTATAAGCCGCCGAGAGAAGAGCTCTATGACAGGCTACCTCATGCTGAACGGGAGACTGGCTGGTGCTGACCTGATTGCCAGATTGTCCGGCTTTGTACCTCAGCAAGACTTGGCTATTGATGATCTGCTGGTTTCCGAACATATGGAGTTCATGGTAAGATTATATACGTTGCTTTTTCCTGATGTTTTCCGATTCGTATAGAAGGAACGTGTAGGCTATTTTTAAAGCCTCCTTATTAGTGATAAACTTCTTTATTTTAATAATACTTGTATAATGATTCGACGATGTTTTTATAGGTAATGCATTTTTCTTTTTACTATTTATTTAAATAGCTCAGCTTTTTTTTTTTTTGTAAACCAGGCGCTATAGATAGGATAATAAAAAATCGGCCAAGTCCAAGTAGGACTCGCGCACGAATGGTTCCGTAAATTTAATATAACTAAGTATTTTGTGAATATTTAAAATTCTACCTATTACCATTATTGATATCAAGCGAAATAGGTTAAAAAATTACGTTTGTTGTATGGGAGCACATCCCCTCTTAAATGTTAATTTTAGTATTTGTTGTTATAGCGGTAACAGAAATACATCATTTATGAAAATTCCAACTGTCTAGCTATCGCGGTTCTTGAGATACAGCCTGGTAACAGAATTACAGCGAAAGAGCGAAAGGTTTTTACCCTTCCGATACGGAACCCCAAAAAACTAGTTTTATACTCTGATTCCATTTTCCATTCTTGACCATGACCTATTCTTATCAGAGCAACTGTTACATACCTAATGCTTAAAGAACCTAAGTGACAGGATTGCAGTGTCTTCAATGATTTCTTCCACTTATTATTATTATAACCTAACATAACCGAACTTGTACATCTCAACTATACCCTCAAAATTGGTCAGAAGTGGCACCATGTGGTTCTATCGGCCCTTGGTGCTCTGCCTACCCCGTAAGGGATAAGGCGTGATTATATGTATGTATGTATTATTATTGCTCTTAGTAAAATTTCCCTTTTATAGGACACATCAGCTGCATCTCCTTCCGTGCATGTCGTAAGAGTCGACTATACAAATCTCCTTCTCTATTTTGGAATCACAGTCGTGACGTACCTTTTCCCTTTTCACCAGGCTCGTTTGATGATGGACCGACGTTCCAGCAAGATTATGAGACTTCGTCGCATCCAACAGCTACTTAGTGAGCTTGGAGTCGTGAACTGTACCAAGACCAAGCTCAAAGCACTGTCTGGCGGGGAGAGGAAACGTGTGGCGTTGGCTGTTCAGGTGAGGGAACATAATAATATTACTTTAAATGCACCACATACACACTTTGACACACACGTAAATATATGTGAAAAGGAACTAAACATTGTTAGGCGATAAACCAGGATTGGCCCACAAATTTCTGCCACTGCTACTGCGATAAGCAAGCTTGCCTTCTAGCAACTAGCAACAACTAACAGCTAGCAACTTATCACTGATCATTTACATCTGCCCCCTGCTATGCTAATGTGACAGTAAAATCTCCTTGATGATGCTGCAGCTCAGGTTAACTACCCCAATTCGTCAACACAGCCATAGTATTACAATAATTCTTAATAATATGGAATTATTGTAATACTGTGACACAGCTATACAGGATGTTTTTTGGTCGTCAACGTTCCCGAAAACTACGGAATCTCCTCGTCATCACGATCATTTTTCTCCATAGAAGCATATCTGGGAAGTGCCTGGTTTCCAAAATATTAGGGTCGAAAGTTGAGTAAATAGACTGCGTTTTCTGCATAAATGCACATAGACGCGCGTAGCAAGATTTTTTAACGAGAAATAATTAATATTTGTCTATAAAAAAAACTAGCATAAACACTGGACACTTAAATTTCGCTCGATTAAGTAATTTTTTTTTTTCAAAAAATTTACATTGTTTCCCAGCATTTTTTTGGTATAAACTTACTTTAATTTATTTGATTACCCCTCGTTAAGGGTGGTAAAGAAAAAACATGCTGTATGTATGTGAGAAGGAAAATACTTTCTAATAACATGATCTAGTACCTGTAATAATGCATTTCTTAGGTGAATACTCTATGTATGACCAATATGTGTCTAGTGCTTTCTGTGCGTACTTCTGATATTAAAGGGTAAAAACATCAGGAATAGAATAGAATAGAATAGTTTTTTATTTGAAAATTACACACACACGGACAGAAACAACATAGAACAAGGCAAAAGAAATAGGGTAGAAATAGTTACAGATCAAAAGAAGTAGGTAAACAGGTAGAAGCAGACATGAAAAGAAGAACAGTAAGAAGAACTGTGTGCCCTATTTGGAGCCCGTCAGTCACGTCCCGTGTACGTGCAACCGCCAAACCCGACCCGCCCTTTTCAGCTGGATGCTGCTAAGACAAGATAGGCGTGCCTACCTTGCAAACAGCGCTGGTTTTCAAAAGGGACCAATTAGGAGCTGACGTCATATTAGTTATATTAGTCTGATATGAGGACCTTCAATCAATTTGACCCTCATTTTCTATTGCAGCTCCTAAACAATCCCCCAATCCTGTTCTGTGATGAGCCAACCACAGGCTTGGACAGTTCAGCAACTTGTGCGGTAGTCTCCAGTCTACGTCGCCTGGCGGTCGGAGGGAAGCTGGTCATCTGTTCAGTACACCAGCCCGCTTCGGGAGTCTTCGAGCTTTTCCACCAGGTGGTATTGCTGGCTGCTGGAAGGATCGCCTTCCAGGGGACTATTGATCAGGCGCAGGATTTCTTTGCTTCGTAAGTAGCAGTAATGGGTACTTTTAGCTCTTCTCCTTTATAGAACAGGGGTAACCAACTGTTTGTCCTGTCGATCGTGGCAAGACCCTAGATACTCGTAATACTGAGGTATTCAAGAAGGATGTAATTAGTAGATGGCCCAGAAGTATCGTCAGTGAACCGTAGATCTTGAGTTTAACCAAATCGTTCAAGTTATAGAATAAAGCCTCGAGCACACCGGATGCGTATGCGTTGACGTAGGCATAGACGTCAAGCGGTGACAGTTCCATACATTAAACTCAGAGCTACGTGTACGTTACGCTTACGTGCACGCATACGCATCTGGTGTGCTCGAGGCTTTCGTGTTATCGTTTTAGACGAAAGAATTTCCTATTGGGACTACCCACTTAAGCCTTTAGATCTACTTTTATAGGTATTTGGCATCATCTTAACTTATTTGGCTTTGTGAAGCAAAATTGAGGGGGGACTTTATTATTTCTAATACCTACCTTGTAGTGTTATTTTATTTTAATATCTATAGATTGAACTACAAATGTCCGATTGGCTACAATGCAGCGGAATACTACGTATCCCTTCTGGGCATACAACAAGATAATGAAATGGAAAGCAGAGAGCAAATCCGCAGAATCTGCGATGAGTACCAACGGTCGGACATCGCTGCCGAACTAGAAAGCCTAGTTGGTGTTAAGGATGAGGCGGAGTATTTTAATGGAGATACTAATCAAAAGGTAACTTATACTCTTATTAACATAGGTACCTAAGAACTTTTCATTAAGTATATACATCCAAATGATTCTCCAAATGAGGTATCAGCTTTCACTTTGTGTGAGTGTACAAGTAAGGTAGCAAGCTAGCTCATCGCCTAAGAGAACGTCCCTCTAGTTCTCTTATCGACTCTTACGACATGCACGGAAGGAGATGCAGCTGATGTATTCGAGTGAAGCCCCGCATCAGCACAGGATGCTTGAAATATACAATTGTATGTTATTTATGAGGTCATATTTATTTACTATCTTGGATACACTAGGTGGTTATGTAGGTACTAATATTTTAATTTATTTTATATTTCAGAATAAGTATTTCGAAAGATATTTAACCCTGTAAGTATCTATTTATTACGAATTCAATTTTATCTTGTGCAATAATCATGAATCCATATTACATTAAAATGATTCGTTTCAGAGTCAAAGTAAATTATTTCGTCCAGTTCTACTGGCTAATGTGGAGGAATATACAATCTCTGAAACACAATAGTTCTATATGGGTAGCTGAATTTGTATTGCTCATGGTAAGTTTTTCCCATTATGTAATATCTAAAAATATTTTCTTTTACCTAATTTATGAAGTTATTGAACCAAATAACGACCGCTAAGCTAGTCCTTTCTTTAAGTGGATTCTGCATTATGTGTCTCCAGCAAGAAGATACTTACTCCATATTGTTATGGATCTTCTATTATACAGAGTTTATTTTTATTGGCACCGTTTACGCGGGGTTCGTACTCTACACATAAAATAAATTAAGTTTATGCAAAAAAAATATGCTGGGAAATTATTATTGTAATAGTATTCACTCATGGGTCCTACAGTCAAATGGCGCAAGCAGGTTTGTGGGACGTTGTTTACTTTTAAGATCTTTTAACTGAATAAACAAATAAATAAATAATTCTTCATCACCAGTTCGTCGGTCTGATGATCTCAATCCCTTACTACGGTCACTTCGAGGATATGGACCAGAGAGACATCCAGAACGTTGAAGGTCTCCTCTACCTCACCATCACGGAAACCATCTTCCTGTTTATCTACGCGGTCTTCATCACCTTCCCCAGTGAGGTTCCCATACTTTTGCGGGAGACTGCCAGTGGATTGTACTCTCCTTTGCCGTATTACTTGTCGAAAATGATATTTTGGGTAAGGTTATTACATTTTAGATATCTTGTTACATGCAAATCTGTTGCATGTAAAGTTGTTAAATAAAGAGATGTAAATGTCTTAATAACGCTACAGTCTACCTTTCCATCCAACTTTTGCTATCCGTATAAGTTGTTGTGCTGTTAGGGATAGCACGCCTTTGTACATTTTCAACAAAGTGCAACAAAGAATAGAATCGAAATGAACCCTTTCCAGAGAAACACCTATAGGTATGGTACCTAGATTTTTGTAAGTTTATCTAATTGACGGTAGAGATCCTTGTAGTTTTCTTGTCATTAGATAAAAATGATGAAATGACGTAAGTTTAGAAACAAGTTTTAAAACAAAGTACAAACATTTTTTAAGTAGATAATCAATATCTAATTAATTATTTTCAACTATCGTCTAATGAATATTTTAATTTGTTTCAATATTGGTTAATTGAACAATACTTATGTGGTTGGGGTAAACAATTCCATGAATTGTTATGTCGATTAGGAACTATTAATGGTCATTTGTAAAATATTGTGCAATGATGGTGCAATTCGATCAGTAGATACTTTTCTTATAGTTATTCTGTGCTTTTTATACTCCCATGGTGATCCTACTATTGCTAGTATCAGATTACCTACGACAAAATAAGGAATTAGTTAAGTAGAATATATGTATATATTTTTCAATCCTAAGAGGTAAAGGATGAGCGTACCGCCGCTTTTTGGACAATAATACAAATATCTAGGGACGTACGTAGATAGGTAGAATGGAACGAAAGGAAATCTGTTCACAAAATTTTGGACAAGAAATCACATGTTTGTAGATAGCGAGACGTAGGCAGTCTGCCCCTCAGGGCACGCCACAAGGCTACTGCCACAGGGGGGTTTTGCCCATAGTCACCACGCTGGGCAGGCGGGTGACCATAGTGTGATTTTCGGACTATGTTGTCAGCACGGGAGGCGCTGCTGCCCACCTCCCGAAAACCATTAATCGCCTCGTACGATACCCACGGGCAGGCATGGGGTGGTACAAACTCTACTCTGCCGGCACCACGCGGCTAAGCTTATAAGCGACGGCGGTATAAGCTTACGTCGCATATTTTTTATTGTAGATACCTCGAGCAATAATAGCGCCGACATTGTTCGCGTCCCTCATATTTGTGGTGGCCGGCCTTCATGGAGGCTTCGTCGGCTGGCTCGGGTTCTCCTTCATCTGCATACTGTGCGCCAACTACGCTAATGCTTATGGTAAGTGACCAGAAAACAATGTGGTCGATTCTGATCACACTAAGAACCGATTTTTCTTATGAACATTCCTGAGTTGTTTAAGAATTCTCTAGCAAAATAAATAACCGTCTAAACCCGTCCCCAATTACGTAACTCTGCTATATTTTTACCCTTCCTAATATTTTACCCATACACTGGGCCCAGCACGTAGTTTAGAAGAATGTTGTGGGAGTTTTAAGGTGATGGCTCATCTGCACACTAACTGCATTCTAGAATTTTTTGCCTTTTCCCAGTGACACATAACGTTTTCATAATTTCACACGCACTTGGTCGTACGGATAAATTTTACATATAAAAGTCTTTTGATACCTCTATGACATAGATACAAGAGTAATTGAATTTTCTCTAAGAGCAAACGTACCTATACTTAGCGGGTATCATAATTGAATCTGACCATTTTTCTAAATTTAAAACAAACCAACAAAACCTACCTACGAAAGTTTATTTGAACGTGTTTGTTCAAGCAACCAATTGGCTGTAAAACAATTAAAATTTTCAGGCTCTGTGCTTTCGGCGGCATTCGACTCGATGGAGACCGCAGCTCTAGTGTCGGTACCATTCGACCTAATCGGTACCATGTTTTCTGGTATCTACCTCAATTTAGGTACCGCACCAGCATACATATCCTGGCTGCGTTATTTCTCTGGCTTCTACTACGGTGTCGAATCAATTTCTATACTCCAATGGGACGCGATTTATTCCATCAAATGTGTGAATAAGGGGCCTTGCTTGAAAACTGGTCGCGAGGTGCTCGAT
Organism: Carposina sasakii; assembly: GCA_014607495.2. NCBI lineage: Eukaryota > Metazoa > Arthropoda > Insecta > Lepidoptera > Carposinidae > Carposina > Carposina sasakii. Next base: position 2,716,855 of record CP053150.1, read on the forward strand.
AAATACGGTTTTAATGATACCAATTATTTGCGTAACTGTGGTTGCTTGTTGTTAATGTATACTGTTGGTCATTTAATTGCATATTCAATGGTAGTTAGAAGGAGTAGGGGTACACCTGTATATTGATGTAATGTAAGCATGTGTGTAATGTAAAATATTTAATACAATGTATATGCAAGTAAAATATGTGTTACCTTCATAATTTCATACCAATACCAGTCTGTAGTTTGCTTGTAGTTTTTTGACCAAATCTACCTCACAGCACTATGTAGCTAGTTGTACTAAATATGTACCTATATAACCTGTAAAGTACTTACATGACAGTAGACACACCACCTTGGTATTTTTATTTTCACACTAGTGGACGCCCGCGACTCCGTCCGCGTGGACTACAGAAAAAACAAAATGTCGAAATTATCCGGGGTAAAAACATTTTCCCGGGATAAAAAGCCTATATATTAAGTGGGACCTGCCACAATATAATTCTGAAAACTGCATCGAAATCGATTCAGCCGTTTCTGAGATTAGCGTGCACAAACGCACAGACAAACAGACAAACCGACAAACAGATAGACCGACAAACAGACAAAAATTCCAAAAATCATCGTTTTGGGTACTATTGCGTTGATAAAGGTCTCCTATAATATTTTTTTATATATAGGTATATCTTCCATGTACAGACAGCGATCCGTAACATTTTTATTATATGTATAGATAAACTCGCATTTTGTACTGTGGTTGAAAAATTATTTTTTAAATTAGTTTAAATCACATTAACTAAATTACCTTTACTTTTAATTTAATAAAAACATCTTTTGCGGCGTAATGTCTTATCATTTAAAATAAATTAAGTTGATAACTTTGTTGTTTTGCATGCACTAGGAAACAAAACAGAGATAACGCCTATTAATATACATATGTAGGTACACTTTTTCACTATGACCAACGAAATCCCTCCGAAGAATATACTAACTTTTAGGCTTTTCTCTATGGGATGTAATGTAATACATATTATATTACAGCTTGAGATGTTAAGATTTATCGCTCATCATATATTTTTTACGAGACCATACACACTGTGTAATTCTAATTACATTCCAAACTGTAAATATGCGTTTGAATTCCAGGATCATTTTTATCAGCCGTGTTCGACAAATTGGAAACGGCTGCACTAATTTCGGTACCAATCGATCTTTTGGGTATCATGTTCGCCGGTATCTATTTGAATCTCGCGAGCGCCCCACCCTACTTCTCGTGGATTCGATACTTGTCCGGCTTCTATTATGGAGTCGAATCGATATCGATACTGCAATGGGAATCGATAGAATCGATTGCCTGTGTAAACGTGCCGGGGATTCCTTGTATAAGGTCCGGTCCGGATGTTTTGAAACGTTTCGGTTACGATTCGGAGAATTTTTGGAGAAACTGTTTATGTTTAGTCGCGATGTATTTTATAGCCAATGCCATAGCTTTTATTATGGTTATAAAGAGGAGCAAAGGTACACCGGTTTATTAACTTGACCGGTTATTTATGATGGTGTGAACCAGATTTTACTGTTTGTAAGTTAACTTCTCGTTTTCTGTATATCTCATTCTACCTCTTACTTAAAATAATAAAATAAAATAGATGTACTATAGGATGTACCTAAAATTTATTATGATATAATTATATGTATTTGATTTCAGGCTGAATTGTATTGAGCCGTTATTTAAATAAAAATAATGCTAAGTTAATGTAACATTGTTTGGCACCAGCAGCATTTCGATTACATAACGTGACTTGACGAACACAAGAAAATGAAGGCTTCCTATTGTAACCTCTATCGATACGATCGAGATATATTTTTTTTATTATTTTTTTTTATTTATTTATAACCATATTACAAAGCATTACAGCTTGCGCCAATGCGCCTTGAAATGTAGATATCATGATAACTTTAACAATTATAGGTATAATGTGCATTAAATTATCAGATAAAAAAAATAGGCATTCATGCTCACTTATTCACCATCTCACAGTATCTCAGACACTCACGATATAATATTACTTTGTCTAAGGTTGAGATATCGCACCATCTTAATAAGACAGATAATATTAAATAGCTCAATATAATACAGCCAGTAAATAATTAAAAATGTTTAAAATAATAAACCTTTTAATCAGATCAAAGAATATAACAAATATTTATCTTAGACAATTAAGCGATATATTATGTAAAGTATTTTGGATTATATTTTTTCATTATAAAATAAATGTTTTTTTTTTTAATAAGCGAAGCCTTTCTTTTCTTCTCTCTTCAGACCATAGTAGCCGAGGCTTATCCACAGTATGGAAATTAGGAGCAATCCTAAAGGGTCCAAAAGTAGATAATTAACTGAGTATCCGTTTTCGAAGAGGACCGCTGCACCATCCTTGTAGCAATTGTTTTCGGAGGTCGAGTTACATTCTGAAATATAATTTTTATACAAATTTTCCTTACATGCACACACACACACAGCAGTGTTTTTCCAGAATGGTAACGAAGATCTTATAGCCACGTTAATCATTGCGGGACCATATCAGTGTCAAGAAACGCTATAATATGTAAGTAAATTTGTCTTTTCTATCTTTTTTTTTTTTTGCTTTTTATGCTTAAATTAGTGTTGAGGATCGGTTCTGTTTAAATTTTTTTATAGCATCTCGCTTAACACACCTCTTCTATTACACCCTGTATGCGTAAACAGTGCGTCTCTGGTGAAAAAAGACGGATGTTAATTAGATAGAGCCATTAAATTATTCAACAAATGTAGCCTTTTGTTATCTGATAGCTGGCATTGAGACATTATTTTTGATCAGTAAATAAAATAAACAGGGTAATTTTTGGTCTTCAACGTTCCCGAAAACTACAGGATCTCCTAAATTATTCAACAAATGTAGCCTTTTGTTATCTGATAGCTGGCATTGAGACATTATTTTTGATCAGTAAATAAAATAAACAGGGTAATTTTTGGTCTTCAACGTTCCCGAAAACTACAGGATCTCCTCATCATCACGATCATTTTTTTACCTGGGAAGTGTCTGGTTTCCAAAATATTAGGGTCCAAAGTTGAGTTAATAGACTGCGTTTTTCTGCATAAATGCAAATTGACGCGTGTAGCAAGATTTTTTCACTTGAAATTATTAATATATGTCTATGAAAAAACTAGCATAAACACTGGACACTATAAATTTTGACCGATCAAGTAAAAAAACATTTTTTTTTCAAAAATAATTACTTCATTTCCCAGCATTTCTTTTGGCATAAACTTACTTTATTTGATGTATAGAGTATGCGAAAAAACATCCTGTATAATCACGCCTTTATTCCTTACGGAGTAGGCACTCTGCCGAAGGCCGATAGAACTACGTGGTGTCACTTCTGACCAATTTTGAGCGTAGTTGGTATATGTCGAGATACTACATGCTAATAAAAAATGCTATTTCTAAATTATCCTTACCAATATGATCCACCTTTCTCCAAACTATATTGTTCATGGCGTCCATAGCGTAGTAGAAATGCGAGAGGTATTTCACTGGATGGATCCACAAGGGAATGGACGAGACCCTCATAAAGGTGCCGGCCATGATGAAGAGTGGCGTGTCGATGCATGGCGTCAGGTCCTGCACCCACCCGGAGGAAGTAAAGAGCGCTGACATGCCAAGTCCTGGGAAACACATTTTTCCACATCTCACATTACCTTACCGATGCTGTACGAGGCTGAGGGATCCGCCCCCATATTACCTAACTATCAAAAGCGAAGCGATAGCGAATATCGTACAAAAATCGCTGATAACTTGTCAAATTCTTATTACGTAAAATGAATTTCAAAGGAACTTTGACATTTCAAGGCGAATATTGTACAATTTTCACTATCGCTTTGCTTCGGCTTTGCTATTGCTTTTACGTAACAAGGGGCCGATTCTGACGTTCTAGCTTTTTGTAATGAATGCCATTTATCAGGGAGAAGTGTAGGTAATAAGATAACAGCTGAATAACGAAAACTAGCCAAAAAAATTATATCAAGAGGTTGGTACGTACATAGTTCACGAGGACAAAGGGAAAATGTTTTTTTTTACAGTCCACGCAGACGGAGTCGCGGGCGTCCACTAGTAAAATATAAAAAACATTATTTCCTTTTCAACACTTTTACCTAGTCCTACACTAAGACCCATAAGGTCCCGTGGGTACTAAGCTACGGCGTATAAATCTAACTCTATAGGTTGATCTTTTAAACATAATAAAATAAATATTGAAACATCCATGACTAGAAAACAAATATTGATATTTATCATATTATTGCTTGCGCCTACCGGGATTCGAACCCAGGTCCTATGGTATGGTAAGCGGTCCCTTCCAAGTTCCAACTACAGCTGTAGGTTGTTAAAAGCATAAAGTTACCATAAGCAGAAGCAGGTATACCGGCCATCAGCAATACTAGAACAAGTTCGAGCACAGTCACAGGTTGCTGCGGCAGCTCCACAAACATGGACCCTATGCCGACGCAGGTGACAGGCCAGATGATAGCTCGAGGGATCTGCAAATGTCGCCATTATAATACTACTATTGCTTACTGGTCAATGGGTATTTGTAACGTTCATTTTTTAGGGTTCCGTACCTCGAAAGGTAAAAACGGAACCATTATAGGATCACTTTGTTGTCCGTCTGTCTGTCAAGACCCTTTTTCTCAAGAACGCGTGGAGGCATCAAGCTAAAATTTATATCAAATACGCAGGTCTGCTGTCCCGAGGAGTTGTGAAAAAAACAAACTTCTAAGCCAACGCAATCAAAAGATACAGCCGTTTATGTCGCAAGTTTCCGCTAATTTTCGACACTCGCAAGGGAATCAAAACCTACAGAGTACTTCCTGTGAACTCAGACTCTTGAAATTTGGTACAAAGCAACGTTATATAGCACAGATAAAGGAAAAATTGCGAAAACCGTAAATTTTTATTTACATCATATAATAAAGCAGGTTTGTACGGAACCCTCGGTGCGCGAGTCCGACTCGCACTTGACCGGTTTTAAGGCATTAGGTATGCTATCAGATATAATTATAGCACAGTACGTAATTAATCTTATTCTTCTGTGTAATTACATTTAGAGAGGAAATATTAGAAGAGTAGGATCCGAAAATACTAAAGCGATTTGAATAATTATTTCATGATTAAATCCTACGTGAACTGAAATGATAGAGACTGCTAAACTTTATTAAGGTTATGTACTGTATTTTTGAATGTACCAGTTTAATTATATTATTGCCGTATTGCAATCTATAATCTATAAAATGTAAAATTATGCTTACCAAGCCCAGTAATCTGGCTATATAGCAAGCTGAGCTGCTATATATCCCGACCTCCCTTTTGAACAACGTCAGGTCATCGTGGAACGCAAACAGTGCACTGTACTCCAGAATAAACAGAACCTCGCTGGTCATCAGCCATAATAATCCTCTTATGTCCTGCACACCTTGCTGGGTCTTCCCTGACGTTCCACTGTAGCATAGAGATATTGCTATCGTGGATATCGACTGTGGAAAATAGGCTTCATCAGCTATATGGTAGGCTATAGTTCCCATTTCGCTCTGTGAACCAACTAAGGGTCAGTTCTATAGCATATCTGATGTATTTACAAAGTAAACTAAACTGCTGGGCACTAAGTTGGATTTTAGATTGTCCTAGTTCAGTTCTTCTTCAGCCTATTGCAGTCCACTGCTAGACGTAGGCCTCCCCCAGGGCACGCCATAAGGCTACTGCCACAGGGAGGTTTTGCCCATAGTCACCACGCTGGGCAGGCGGGTTGGTGACCGCAGTGTGATTTTCGGACTATATTGTCAGTACGGGAGGCGCTGCTGCCCACCTACCAGAAACCCTTAATCGCCTCGTACGATACCCACAGGCAGGCAGGGGTGATACAAACTCTACTCCGCCGGCACCACGCGGCTAAGTTCAGTATGGTTCAGTTCAGTTGGTAGTATACATATATTCAGCGCCGGCCCGAAGTAAATTTTAGAATGCAGCGAGATCCAATTATGGCGCCTCTCCTGTTTGCTCCTAATAATATATACCTATATCTCCTCTAGGATTTAGCGCCTGGAGCGACTGCTCCTTTCGCCGTATGGGCGGGCCGGCCCTGCATATATTGTCAGACGGCAGGTAAGTCCCACATATTTCATGGACTACCGCATAACGATTAATGCATTCGCCAAATAGTATTGGGCTCTAACTCTATTAATAAGAGAATAAAAATATAACGTATTAGAGTGTAGTTGGACAGATAGTACAAAGCGTACTCACCACGCTACATATAAAACGAAATATGTGCATTCCTATAGTGCGCTTGAGTTGCAGCCACGACCTCCATAGTAACAGATATACTTGGGTGAACCAATTTCTTTGGGATCTATAAAAGAAAACGTTTTTGTGAATTGTCTGCAAGTTTTAGTTTGTACACACATGAGTCATGAACACAGAACGCTATACAGAATGATTTTTGGTCGTCAACTTTCCCGGAAAACTACGGAATCTCCTCATCATCATGATCATTTTTCTCCATAGAAGCATACCTGTGAAGTGTCTGGTTCCCAAGATATTGGGGTCCAAAGTTGAGTAAATAGACTGCGTTTTTCTGCATAAATGCACATTGTCGCGCATAGCAAGATTTTTTCACGAGAAATAATTAATATCTGTCTATGAAAAAAACTAGCATAAATACTGGACACTATAAATTTCACCAGATCAAGTAATATTTTTTTTTTTTTTTTAATAATATCGTTCCCCAGCATATTTTTTTGGCATAAAATTACTTTAATTTATGTTTAGAGTACGTACCCTTCGTTAAGGGTGGCAACGAAAAAACAGCCTGTATATTCTAGTCATGAATCTAGTTAAATATCTCTAAAAGTGTTTTAATTAAATTAAAATAAAAGCACTCACATTTTAATTTTAGCATGGATCATGGACGGTGGATCCTCGCCAACTCCATTAGCTATCAATCCAGTTTGTTGGTAAGCTTTCTCTATTTTGTCAGTGTAACTGAATTTAGCCCCGTCGGCTGACGAAACCACACTAACGTAGAATTCGGCCGGGTTGTAGTTCTTGGGGCAGCGAAGACTCAAGCTAAAAGAACAGGCTTTTTGGTTTGAAATGCCTAAGGGCCGTTTTTTTTCCATGATAGCCTATGTGAAGAATAAATTTTATGCTGTCTGTCCCTAAAACATTATCAAGATAGAGACAGCATCATCTTTATCCTTCAGATAAGCTATTTGACCTATGTGTATGTTATGTTATATTTACCTATCATACCTATATACTTGCAACTTAAGGTTACCTGCTCAAGTAGCATGACCTACGCCACACAATATGATAAATCGATTTATCGACATTTAGCCTGTCAAAATACGATAAATATAGCCGCCATGTTGAATTTTGTTAGAGACGATACGATATCGTGTGATACGATATTCACGATCTGTGGTCATGCTGAGTGCAAAGGGTAAGTTTAAATAAATTGTAAAATTTCGTTTGTACCTATGACAATGCGGAGCTCATTTAGTAATAATCATACATCAGCTGCGTTTCTGCCCATGCATAAGAGTCGACTAAGGAACTCAGGGGCACACTCTCAGGCAATAAGCGAGCACCGTGTCACTGATCATATACAACTGGCCCCGCTATGCTAAGCGTGACTTTGGGAACTCCTTTAGGATCCTGCAGTCCGGCTACCCCATTTCGGAAACACAGCCGTTTATGTAATTTTATTTCTAATCATTTCACAAATAAAAAACAATTTGTTTCACCAGTCTTACCTGTCAAACATACTCTTGCACTGTCCCTGCGTACCATGGAATAGGAGTTTCCCTTCAGCAATCAGCATGATCGAGCTAAACTCCATGAAGATATCCGACGAGGGCTGGTGGACCGAGCAAATAACGATCTGCCCAGTCTTGGAGAGGCTCTTCAGCGTGCTTATGACTAATGCCGCATTATAGCTGTCCAATCCAGTTGTTGGCTCATCGCAAACAAGGATTTGAGGACTGGATAAAAGCTGGAATAGACTGCACTGATGATTTTTCTGGGTAGGATATGCAGGATATGGGAAAGACAATTATGCTCATCAGGAGCCATATTTTTTTATGTCATCTTACATCAGATCGAAATCTGGTGAATCAAGAATGATTTCTGTTCTTGTACTCCAAACACCTAATTGGAGACAATATAATCTCTGTGCTGGTACAGGGCTTCACTAGAATACATCAGATGCATCTCCTTCCATGCATGTCTTAAGAGTTGACTAACGAGCTAATAAGCTATAAGCTAGAAACATGAACGTATAAAGAATAACGGACAGAGTGTTGTGACTACACAGAGTGTAGCATTCATAGTAAGCTCGGCAACGATATTCCATGGAGTAGGGATGTGTATTGACGCGTTATCCACTCATACATACAAACCATAGTAAGCTCGGCGCCTACTGGAAAATACGCCCACATGCCAACGCGACGCCATTTCGGTGCTTTAATCTGTGCAGTGACAGCATTACGTCTGTAGCGGAGCCATCTATCGAATGCAGGAGAGAACCACAATCGAATGCGAAATCCTAGAACGCGATATCGAAGTTTCTCACTATGATTGGATATACATGGGCCGAACAACAACTAGCGGCCCGGTGGGGCCGGAAGCGCTCCCCTTTTCACCACCCCCACATTGGTGACCCCTGTGAACTGGACATACGTTACCTTCAGCCTTCAGGAACTTCACCATCATCTTGTTGTTCTTTATACGTTCATGGCTAGAAACTTGTCACTAATCTTTAATATCTGTCCCTCTATGCTAAACGTGACTATGGGCTCTCCTTTATGATCCTACAGTTGCGACTATCCTATTTCGGTAACACAGCAACATCTACGGCGGCGTGGAATCTGCGCATGATGTAAAATAAGGAAATTAGTGTAAACCGATTCATCGTCTGCTATTTACTCACTGAAGTAGCTAAGGACAGCAATCGTCTCTCGCCTCCTGACAACGAACGTATCTCAGTGAAGAGAAGGTTCTTCAGCTTCAACTCTTGGATTAATCTGCCCAGAGTCGCTCGGTTCGAGGGTTTATTGCTGCTGCCTAGTTTCATCTCCGTCTTAAAAATTAAACGCCTTATTAATTAAGGGATTTATTGTGCCAACTTCACCGGTATTAAAATCGAAATGAAAGGTAAAAAAAATATTTCAATCAATATTGAATATTTCAACCGTAAAAAATCAAATAAAAGTTGTAAGATATAGAAAAGACATAAACGAGCGTAATATTATCCTGAAAGTGAAAATTTAGATATTTAGATGTTCGTTAGGTAGGCTACTACCTACCTATTCTATTACGCGAATACTACCAACACTACTACGCGGGTAATGTAGGTACTGCCAAATACATAATAACTGATTTAATACAGTAAACTAGAATAACTTTTGAATTATCCAAGGGCGATGAGGATCTATCAAGGTCCTGATTTTAATCATTTCAATGCTACCAACCATAAAAATCAGATGTTCCCAGACGGTAAAGGACTCAGTATACACTTCGAACTGGGGCACGATCTCAATGTAGCCAGTCTGCAGACTCCTGGCGTCCTGTCCCCTGACGGTGACCGTTCCAGATGATAAAAGGTTACACTTTCCCGCCAGGGACACCAAAAACGTTGTTTTTCCACCACCACTGCAATGGAAAATAATCATACCTACATACAGGTGTTTTTAAAATTTGTGATTTGCTTTTCACACGAAACTAGGTAGGTAAAAGAAACAACCTTCACCATAGGACCAACTCCGAAATAGTGAAAAAAAATCTGCTATTTTATACATTTCAGTTCAGTAATTATTCAAGATTGTAACAGCCCACATTTGATTTCAAGTCTCTTTTGTAGATAAGTTCTCTATAGTGAGCTATCTTCTTAGCATTTCACTTATCATACTCCTTCTGTTACACCCTTTATAGGTAGATATAACAATAAACAGGATGTAACATAGAATACAGAAGAAGTGTAATCAGACACATAGATATAAATATTTGTTCTAGCCGTGAACTGAAACAGAGTTCAATGACTCATAAAGCGACTGGCAATTACAATCTAGACATTATCATTACCTTGGTCCAAGTACAGCAAGGAACTCTCCTTCGTATATGCATTCTGAAACTATGAAAAGATAACATAATTAAGGGCTCATTATGCAGAGTGTTTGTGACAGCCAGGCAAATATTGATATGGTGACTTTAGACCATGATTCTGAGATAAAAACTGTTGAGAAGTGAACGCATTCCATGCATCTACGAGTTTCGTCTTCCATGTATGGCTTTAGATTTTGAGCAAAGAATATACTTACTCATTTTGAGTAATATATTGTCATCGTAAAACGTCTATACATTTCGTATTATTTTATAACTTATTCCCAGTAATATCTACCTAATCGTTTCTCGTTTTCATCAAAAACCAACGAAAATTTTTGCAGGAAAAATCCAAAATTTTCCGACCGTTTTACATTTTTTCAGAAACAAATAGTATGGTTCGTTTAAGTAGGCCTTAAATGACGGCTTACTAACAAAATAACCTATAATTTATTTTAAAAAAAGTTACTCTTCAAAAAGTTCAATTAACTGATCAACCCCTAAGGAGAGTCACAAGTGATCCAAAAACAGCAATATATCACACAATAACCAATAAGCCTATTTAATTAGTCACAGGATCGCCTGATCGATGGCGCGGCAAGCAAACATTGCGTATAATCAAATTAAAAAAAATATTTCCTGCGAGTAATACAGTAACACTGTAATATAACTCAAAACAATGGTACTTGTTCAGTATCTCAGTATTTGCCTGGCTGTCACACGTATCCTGTATGTATGCAATTTTAGCGAATCTTTTATCTCGTTTCATTATCATGCCTACTGTTTATAACGTATGTTCTGTGTAAATTTAATTTCGTGTAACTGGCTACGTTAGCTCAGTTAAGATTTGTACGAAGTTATTGTGTACGTACATAAATGCTACTCCACATAGTACAAAACATGAACGTATAAAAAACAACTGACGTAATGCTGTCAATGTACAGATTGAAGCACCTAAATGGCGGCGCGTTGCGCACGTGTGCGTATTTTCTAGTAGGCGCCGAGCTTACTATGGTTTGTATGTGTACCCACAATTGACAACACTCTGTCCGTTATTCTTTATACGTTCATGGTACAAAATTATTTCGCTACGTAATAACAAAAATGCACCGTACGTAGCACGTGTTACGAACGCGAACGAAGCGAACTTGCTACGCGCTTGAACATAGTTGCGCAAATTCCACAAAACAATGTATTTATTGCTGATTGGTAGATACAGGGTGTAACAGCATACTAAATTAAATTACTAATAATACTGAACAATTTAGTAATCATTCCACATTATCCAGAAAATAGATTATCGTTTGCGTCTCCACAATAGTGGACTTTTTTCATATCTAGCATTTATTAGCCTACTATATTATACACCTTCTGTTACACCCTATATATGCAAAATGTTGTACTTCAAGTTACTTACTAGGATATTTTTAGATAATGATAAACCAACTTACTCCCATTTAGTATATTTATAGAAGGCTTCGAGGGTTTCTTTCTCCACCAGGACTTCTCTTCTGGAGTCCACACTTTAAGGTTCTTTACTCTAATTGCTACATTATTGGTTTGGTTATCAGCTATATTTCCGTTCCCGTTTAGCTGAAATAAACATAATCAGCGGCTTCACAAATATGAATTATAGATATCTAAAGGAATAATTTGCATTATAAAGAAACGATTCCTTCCTTTCTATCAATCTCGAACCAGATTTTATAAAAGATCTTGTTTGGAGAGCAGGAATAAAAAATATTTGCTAAACTAAAATTATAACAGAGACAATAATAAAACGTTATTAACTATGTAGATCAGACTGGATAGAATCAGGAAGTAATAATATCTACTAGTTTCAATTTAATTATGCAGACTCATATTAATACCTACCTAAATGTTAATGTCTTGACCCAAAAAACACGTTTCACAATCAGATTAGGTTCATCTAGACGACTAGACTAAAGACCATATTAAAATAATTTTCTATTATAAAATCAATGTTATCTGTCTTAAATATTGGGTAACTAAAATATAGCCTCACATGCACTATATGCCCATATCTGGGACTTATTTTTGAATTTTCGACTTTATGAACACATGTTTCTCCTAAATTATAAACTTAAGTCTAGATTTTGAGTAAAAATACATACTTTAGGTGTTTCAAAACTAATTCAAAAAGGCTAAAACTATAACCTATATCCTTATTCCCTATACCTTAACCAATTATTGTACTTACACAGAAACACAAAGGTTTCTATAACAACAAGATAATTTACAAAGCTGAGCTTATCTCTAACACAGATTTCTTACAGTCAACCAGTTCAAATTATATGTAACACTTACACCCTTGTTCTTATCCAAATTTGGGAAAGCAGCAGCAAACCAATCGTTCATCTCAATTATTATAATTTTAATAAGCAACTAAAGAAGCTCCTGGAAGACTAATTAATGAATAGATACCTGTGACACCTCCATATTTTATTAAAACATTTATATTCTAAACCACTCGCAGTCACACACTGAGATACTGTGATAAAGTAGGTATCCGGCATCACTATCATTATTTAAACAAGCTTAAAGTATAAAAAAGTCTCGAGATCATGTTCAAACTTAATCTTATTTGCATTTATGTATATTAAGGTGCATGTTGTTATCGTGTCCGTTATGGTAGCGTACACAAGAGCTATATCGAGTTGATTACTATGCCATTACACACTGTGTAAATACCGCCTAATTAGTGTAAAAATAAAAAAAAACTATTCCTCTTTAGTCTAGGAAATAAACACCATTTTCACGATTTTTACTGTGTACGCCGGCGTCACGATCAAGCTAGCGTACACATGGCCGTACTCGAAAACGGCTAATTGTAAAGCAACAGAGTTTATCAAAAAAATAGTTCTCTAATACTTCTCCCGCTATGCAAAATTTCATAACGATTGCTCTTGTAGGAACAGAGATATTGAACAAGACTTTTCAATTACATTCGGAGCTGGCGTTATGGCAGCGTACACATAATAGTTCATATAGAAAGGGAACTTTTCTTTTAATAAATGCTATATGTATAAATAATGCGTGAAATTCTGCCTCTGTTATTGTTAATACTTTATGCGAATTCGCAGTGGAATAATTAAAAAATCTATGTAATTTCCGTTCATAGTACAGGTACAAGTATGCTCAAAAGTGTTTTGTCAAGTTTTTTGCTTGATCGTGACGCCAGCGTACACAGTGAACATCGTGAAAATTGTGTTTATTTCCTAGACTAAAGAGGAAGAGTTTTTTTTTACACTAATTAGGCAGTATTTACACATAGTTTAATGGCATAGTAACCAACTCGATATAGCTCTTGTGTACGCTACCATAACGGACACGTTGTTAGGTATCTAGTAGGTATGCATTTTATATGTTACACTTACAATGTAAGTATTCTGTTTGTCTAACAATATAAGCATTTGTACTAAAATAATCTTGTTTTATTTCCTTTCGCTTTTATGCTAAAGACAAGTAGGTAATAAAATACTCAGGTACTTTATATAATATTGAGAAGGTCATCATTTTTGTCACCAAGTAAGTTTTTTTTACAATTACTTGACTAGGCAAACATTTGACCGCCATCGTGCCTGATGTTAAGCAAGATGCAGCCTAAGGTGGTACATATTTGCCTAGAAAGTGTCTATTCACTCTAGCTTTGAAGAGACCAATGTTGTACCTAGTGCTCGGGAAATACATCGGCAGGAAGTGCATTCCACTCCTTAGCCGTTCGCATTACAAACGAGTTAGCATAACGTTTGGTGCGGATGGGTGGGATATCAACAACATAAGGGTGATACGCTAGTCTGCGATGATAAAAAGGGGCTGGTGGAACTGTATTATGAAGTTCCCACGCACACTCTCCAAAGTGTATCCTGTAAAACACTGTCAAGTATATCAATACATAGATAAGTATAGAAACATCCATGACTCGGAAACAAACATCGATATTCATCATATCAATGTTTGCACCTACCGGGATTCGAACCCAGGACCTATGGCGTCGCAGGCAGGGCCACTACCAACTACACCAATCGGCCGTCGCCGCCACCAATTTTACGGCGGTGGGTCAGTTCCTGGAGTTTCGAATTTGCTACGGTTTCATCTCCAATAAGTTTCATTGCCCGTTTTTCCACCGAGTCCAGTACGGCTAGTTGATCGTTAGACGTCTCTCACGTTTGTGAATCCTACGATACTTACTTAAAGATTCTCCTAGTAAGTATCTTCTTCTTCTTCAGCCTATTGCAGACCACTGCTGGACGTAGGCCTCCCCCCGGGCACGCCACGCCAGGGGGGTAAGTAAGTATAGATACTGTGAATCAGTACCATAGAACACTATACCTACCTTATATACTCCTATGATCTCTTCTCTCCTTATATACTCTCTAGGATCAGTTGCCAGATATACAAAAAAAATTGGCAAAAAATATTTTCGAATGTATTTTTTTAAATAAATAAATAAATACTTTTTTCCTTTACCCATTTTTATACATTACAGATTGCATCAAATATATAGATGGCGTTACGCCATGGTTACGCCAGCCTATACCATTTGGCACCGTCATCAGCCTTGTCAATATTAAATTGCACAAATGCTAGTCCTAATTGTAGGTTTCGTGAATACAAAATAAATCATGTTCATCATCATCATCAATCATAATCATCACCAAACTCGTAGATTTGAAGGATTCAGGTTGCTAAATAAATAATTTCACTATCTGTCTCTCGGGGCGGCTTCATCGTCAGACTCTCGTTTTCGTTCTTCCTACATACATAATGTTATGTATAACTTAACTAAGTAAATCCTCTGTAAAATCTAAAAACAGACTCTTTTCTTGGGTATAAAGGGTATAAGTTGTAACTAAAAAGCCAATATATGTATATATGTAGCCAAATATTGATAATTATGCTGATTTCCATGATTTTGAAGCAAAAACCACAGAATATTTTCACATTAAAATTCTGAAATTCCACGACATTTATTTTTGCTTTTTCAAACCGAAATAGTGTTCCTAGTTCTTTTAATTGCGCCTCAGATAATGACTTAAAAATACTGTGGATTTCTCCAGGATCAGATCATCAGATTCTTGTGGTTTAAAGAATACCATGTGCTTAGAAGCATACTATGTCCAACTGCAAAAAATTGTAAATTTATTAATAAAGAAATGGAAAAAATTCCTCACCCGGGTGCAAAAAATTGGTTTCCTTAATGAGGTAAGTAGGTACCTAACACACATTCAATTTATAATAAATCTATAATAAATCGGAACTAAACATTTTATTGTACTCAACTTTTTTCGCATTTTCATACAAATGTAATACTTATACGACAATAGTTAAATAAATATGTAACATAAGTAAGTAACATATATTTATTACACTTAAGAGAACATTAAAACTGATTATACCACGATTCCATTACATTAATTTAGATGTCATATTGTTTCACGACGTCTGTCGAAAAATTTGAAAATTACATAAAACAATTTATCAGGTAGAAAAGTTATGTCATATTTTACTGGAGTAATTAACCTCAGTGACAAAAACAAAGTGGAAAGATATAAAAATCGACATTAATATACCCACAATAGTCACATATCTACGAAGTGAAATTAGTTATTGCTATTATATCGAAGTTTCATAGTACAAATGGTACAATATTTATTGTTCATGATGCAATATTGTGCCAGTTCGGTCGCCTGGATTAAACGGATATCAATGTCAAATATTTAAGAAATGTTTCATAGTTTGTTAGACCAAGTGATATTTTATTCGTCGATTCAAAGTATGTAAGGTTAAATATTGTATTATTTATATAACAAATTGGAATATATGAATATATCTCTATAATGTTAAGTATGAATTATATTAAATAAATAAAATGTCACCTTGTTACCACAGAACAATGAAAACAGAATTAACACTTTATAGACGAGAGAAAAAATAATAAATAGCTATATTCATTAAAAATTCATTCTTTACTTTATATTTAACTTGTAAGTAATCAATAAGCCTAGGCAGATTATTAAATAACTATCCACTTGTAGGTACTTTATAAAATATAAACAAAAAAAAACAGAAATCTGTACATTAGTTATCACTAAATTCAGTATTCAATCAAATTACAACTAAAACTTAACGCTAAGTATTCAATGACATTGACCAATCATAGCTGATCATTTGAACAGACAATCCTTATTGGTCGGTGCGTAACGGTGGTGGAACGTTATTGGTCAGCAGTTGCAAGATTTTGGGCTTCCGTCTCTGTTGTCGCCATTTGCAATTTTATGGTCAAGCGCGAACCTTTCCCCGTCTCGGTTGTCGTTGCTTTGGAGTAACTTATCATTTATGAGAATCTGAAAGAAGAATTTTATAATTTTAATGAAAACTTTAAACAGTAATTTAAAGTGAAATATCTTTAGAGTGTAGAGTAAAACCCACATAATTAGAATAACTAGCTGTTGCCCGCGGCACCGTCCGCGTGGACTGCAGAAATTATCCGGGATAATAATAATATTTTTTCGGGATGTTGTTAATCCAAGGTGTCAGCTAACTCCAAACCTCCAAATTTTATTAAAGTTTAGACGTGAAGAAGTAACAAACATACACACTCACAAACTTTCGCCTTTATAATATTAGTGTGGTAAAACTGTTTAAATTCATATAATACCTATAGTGTGAAGTTTTGGAATCTATCTGTAATCAATAGACGGACTTGAATCTTGAATGCATATAAAAATAACAAGTTTCATACAAATTTACATTCTAGAAAGAATTAATATCCTCGTTCGTCAAGGTTCTTTTAATTTGGTTTAGGTAAAGGATAAAAAATACAGAAGGCACACTTCCCAAAACATTCAAATGCATTTGTTGGCTCATGTTGCATTGAATATAGCAATAAAACGGAAATTCCATCACAACCGGGATTGGAACTCGAGAGGGCTGTATTGGCGCCAGCTCGACATTTTTTAGCTAAATTGTAAATAGAACATACATAAAGTATACTTATAATGTTTTCTCTCACCTTATTAACTAGCGAGCGAGCTGCCTCCTCAATATTGATGTTCTCCTTGGCCGAGGTCTCGAACCAGCCCGCGAACCCTTTCTCCCGGCAGTATTCCTCCATCTTGGCGGGAGAGTTCACCACACCCTCCTTTTGTTGGTCACACTGGGGACAAAAGGGGATCTAAGTATCACGAAAGAAATCATCTTGCTGCCCTCATCCCAATCGTTCCGGGGGGTTCGGACTTAATATCATGGGGTCGGCGCAATGTGGTTTCTTTCAAAACTCCCATTGCCAAAAATTGACACTTGTTTTCAGAAATCATTGGCGTAATATTCGTGCAAAATTTAAAATTGGCGCTTAATTAATTAACGACCAATCATCTTCGATACATACATATAATAAGATTGTAATTTTAATGTTGCAAAATTGTCACTTAGCTCGTGCCTCGGAAAGCACGTAAAACCGTTGGTCCTGCGCCTGATCTCTCTCCGGTCGTGTCGGCTTTCCGTCCCATGAGAGTAACGGAATAGAGAGTGCATCTCTGTTTGCACACACATTTATGCACTATAATATCTCCTGCGTACCTGGCCAATTTCCGTAGAGGTTGGACGCCTTGGCCGAAATACGGTCGGAGAATCGATGTTTGTGCACGCTTATCTAAGAAACGGCTAGACCGATTTCGATGCAGTTTTCAGGAATATATTGACATGTACTGACTGATGAATATATTGACATGAATATATGACAGGTCCCATATAACATATAGGCGTATAGGCTACTTTTTGTTTCGGGAAAATGTTTTTATCCCGGATAATTTCGACATTTTGTTTTTTCTTCAGTCCACGCAGACGGAGTTGCGGGCGTCCACTATAGACAATATAAATTGATTAGCAAGATAGGGGCAGAAAATATTGATTCGCCAATAGGTACCTATATAGATCGAAAATATGTTCTATGCAACTTTAATCATACTGTACCTATAGTGATATTACCTGGGTGATATCACATTGTGGAATAGATCAAATAAGTACGCTGAAAAACATGATGACACATTTATCATTTTACTGTGTCTTTCTCCGTTTCAAATAGATTTGAAAGTAGGTACCCACATGTTACACAAAATTATTCCACATTTCATGTACTCGATATTTCGAGTATTTATTATCGTCAGTAAATAAAATGAATCATCAATCGATGTCACTACACAACTTAATTACTCACTCATCTAGCCAAATATGTTTTTCTTCGGTAATGCTCCGCAGAGCTTTACCATAAGTTGTGAGAAGCAGCGGTCGTGGGTTCGATTCCCACTCGGGTGAAGAATTTTTTCCATTTTCTTTATTAATAATTTTATAATAAGTTGTGATGTTTAAGATGCCACATGTTTTAAAACGTTAACTGATAGTATGCGACTATGATATTAGATAGACCCTTCCAAATATTTTGCAAGAGTACTTAAGCACTTTTTAGAGCCGGACCGATTCGTCTCATATAAATACAAAAGCGTTAAAGGGCATTAACATGTACTTATTAGAGGGCTTGTGTGAGTTATCAATTCAAAATTGCAGATGTAGAAGATCAATGTCAAGTTGCTAGCTCATCGCCTGAGAGAACGCCCCTAAGTTCCTTAGTCGACTCTTTCTACGTGCACAGAAGAGTTGCAGCTGACTACTAAACGTATACGCAGATGACGAATGGAACACTCCTAAGAGCCTTCTGAACACGCTAAAGGGAAAGGGGCCATCCATATATTACGTTACAGGTTAAAGGGGAGGGAGGGGGTCGTAAAACTGTGACATTGTGTGACAAGGGGGTGGGAGGGGTCCTAAAATTCGTGACGTCACATTTTCATTCAGGGCCGGATTTAGAGGTCCGGGGGCCTCGGGGCAACAAAGGAGCGGAGGCCCCCTTGCCCCAAATTATTTTCCAAATAAAATATAGATCAATGATATCTGTTGATATTTAAGAATATAATCAAATAATCATGTATGTACAAAGTAGTATAGGTAAATGTAAATGAGCCAAAAAATATCAAAGGAAAAGATGTTTTGGAATTTGAAAAAAAAATCCGAAATCTTTATAGTGGGGTCCCCCGTTTGTGGAGGCCCTGGGCAAACGGAGCTAATGGCCATTAGCCCCGGTTGCCCTCTCCTAAATCCGGCACTGTTTTCATTCAATAATCTCTAAATATAAATTGGCAAAAAAAGCTAAATGTGACGTCACACTAGGGAGGGGGGGTTTCACAAATGTGACCAGCTGTGACAAGGAGGGGGGAGGGGCAAAAATCATGAAATTCGTGTGACGTAATTTATGGATGACCCCTAATAAAAATAATTACCTTATTAGCTAGCAGTATGCACGGAATGGGAGACCCGTCAGGTAACTGAACCTTCGAGTCCAGGTCGTTCTTCCACTTGGAGACGGCGTCGAAGGTGGCAACCCTGG
This sequence comes from Carposina sasakii, assembly GCA_014607495.2. Taxonomy (NCBI): domain Eukaryota; kingdom Metazoa; phylum Arthropoda; class Insecta; order Lepidoptera; family Carposinidae; genus Carposina; species Carposina sasakii. The sequence continues at coordinate 2,736,486 of CP053150.1, forward strand.
CCACGTCGAACACGATGAAGGCTCCCACGGCCTCCTTGTAGTATACCCGGGTCATATTGCCGAATCTCTCTTGTCCTAAACAAATTTAGAAATTAGATAGTTTGGACATGTGGGGAGGATGAATTTGAATAGACTGAGGAAGAACGTGTATAATGGAATAATGGATGGAAGAGTTGAAAGGGTTTTAGTGAGATTTTCTGTGTGTGTTTGATCCACGGAAGGTTTAAATGCTTAGTATAAGTAGAACCCGTAATTTTTATTATTTTTTTATATTTACCTCATTAAATCATCATTACCAGAGAAAAGTATGCTAGTAAAAAGACAGACGATAATATTCCAAATATAATTGTGAAATCATGACTCAAATCGTCCATTTTATCCATGTTGAAAATGGTATTGCAAAATTCTTCCCTCAATTACTTTAATAAACTTAAAATTAGTTAATTCAATAAATTTTTACGTAAGAAATTATTGAAAAGAAAAAATTACGCAGTTTTCGGTTGAATGCTTATTGACATTGACATTTCGATGATTATCGACATATCTTCTTTTTTAAACAAAATCAAACTTTTTGTGTAAGTAGGTACTAAGTACTATGGAAACTTATATTCACGAGAAGAGTTCTCGCGTGTTGACCACAGAACTTAGAAATTCAATTTCTAAAAACCAAAAAATATCGAAACTATTATAAATAACCGGAATTCTGTTTTGGGAGCCTCACCTGCAATGTCCCATAACTGCAGCCGAATTATCGTATTGGCGTCCCAATTGAGGACTTTGAGTGCAAAATCCACACCAATGGTAGCTCGGTAGTGCTGGCTGAAGAACTGGTGGACGTATCTCTTGATGATGGACGTCTTCCCGGTGCCCAGCTCTCCGATCACCAGAATCTTATATAGATGCTCCCTACGCTCAGAGCTCGAGGAGGCTTGTGACTGGAAAGACGAAGGGATATTGAAATATTTGCACATTGAAGACGTAAACACTCTTCACTTACTCTGTTCACGCCGTGCAGGAATATTTTTATTGTACAGATGTTGGAAGGTGACTTATTTTTAGACATTTTAAGCAAACTCAATATGGGAAGTTAACTAAGCGATTTAAGCGAAATTTGCATCACGACATCAACTGAATAAGAATTCATAACCAGCGAAATCAGATCATTGAACTAACTAGACAAATTATATCCAATAGTTCACCGTGTATTTGGTTCTTTTGTAGTCTTTGTGATCCTTTTCCTAATACAAAGTGGTTAAGTATATCATCCTAACACTAAAATTCACACTTCTGTGGTATTATTTTACATTGCAACAAAATACTGAAGTAATAACCAGTTTCGGAATACCTTCTTTATATTAAAAAAAACATCAACAGGATCAACATGTACAGGATCGGCAACAATTAGACGTCCCTAACGCAAATTAAAATAAAAAATACAAGTCCCTACTATACCTGAGACTACACCTAATGATTTGTATTATAGACACTGTAACGAAAGCGTTCGAACGAGTCAATTATTAAGGCATTGAAACTATAGTTAAATCCAGAAGCTATTTTTAGAATAGTAGAATGATGTTGATGATAGATTAACTTCAACTAGCATCAATCAACGATGACTCTAATTCTCTAATCTAGTACTAGTTAGCATCGATCAATTATATACTTTAATATGTGAAATCAAACAAGATTACAAACGTTATACCGATTTGCTCGTCGGCGTGAAATCGGCGCGACTTTCAAACGTTTGAAAACCAATTTTTGGGTGATGATATTTGTTCAACAGCCATTATAAGAGTCTTTAAATGTCTTTATCATGCGCAGGCACTGTATGGAATGGCCTGTACACTTTTGCAGGTCCAAACCGCGTACAGCTCCGGCACACAGCACAGCCCATTAGACTGCCCACTTTTACACTTTTGAAGGTCCATCGCCACTGGTACAGCTTCAGCGCCGGTAGCTGTCAGCAGGGGCGTGCACAGCACATCCATCAGAATGCCTAGTTTTGCGCACTTTTGAAGGGGGGTAGGCGCTATCGCAAATAAAAACTATGGAGATATATCTCAAATCTTCACGCCGAAATCACGCCGCCGATTATTGACCGGCGTCCACCGCCGATAATTATATCATAGCCGCACACGTCTAGTACCTATATCCCAGGAATATCCGATTTACAGATATATTTATATGTATAAACACGGCTGTGCTCTTGAAATGCGGTAGGTACCCATACCCAGAACTGCAGGATCATATGGAGATCCCAGTTACGTTTGGCACAGTGGAGAAAGATGTAAATGATCAGTGACAAGTTGCTAGCTTATCGCCTGAGAGTATGCTCGAGTTTATTTTCCTTATTCCACCCTCACGACTCTCCCGCCGGATGGAGATACAGCTGATATATTCTAGAGACGCCCCACGCCAGCACAGGAATGGGTAATTTTAAAGCAGACACTTTTCGGAATCTTGATAATATCACAGAATAGTGTGAAAGTATGTGCGAGTCAATGTTTGGATGTTTGTTACTGTTTACGCAAAAACTAATTTAACGAATTTTGATGAAACTTGTCAGAATACATCAGGATAACGTATAGGCTATAAAGATCATGCAGACAAAGCCAGTGTGTAATACAAATCAATTGACACCATGTTTTTAGATTTCTGTTGCTAAGTGAAAGCCAGAAATTATATTCAAAGCATTAGTAAAATCTATGGATTCATGAAATTACCTACATGATGTTATATAAAATAAACTCATGAAATATCTCCCGTTTATCTAAAAAACGAAGTTTGAAATGCTAACGAAACACTGTGTTATCGAAACACTACTTATTAGTCCATTGACTTTGCTATCAGTTCAGACAATTTATTCAAAAATTAAGAGATAAAGGGCATAGTTACCAATGCTATGACCTTAAACCGAAATAGCAAGTAATTTAAATTTTCCAAGACTTGAAGATGAAGTTGATCCGCAAACAAAAAAAAAACAAAATCCTTTCTTTTACGAAAGTCTCTTAAAAACTTTATGTTGTCTGCTTCTGAATTTCTAATTCGAATATTGAGATTTCCTAATACATTCCAAAAATGACATTGCCCTTTAGGTAGGTAAAGTTAGGGCACACATAATGCAAAATTTACAAGATATATTTATCACATAGCTTACCAACCGATGAAGATTCTTCTACGAATATTTATTGCAAAAACCAGTGGAATAAAACAATTAAGATTGGGTATTTTATATCTTTGACAATAAAATTGCCTAATTAGGTAAAACTTGTTAAAACTGGTGGGTTACTCACAGTTCCTGGCCGGGGTTTAGGAGCCATTCCTCTAGATTGATTGTCAAGAAACACAAAAATAAGTCCAACAAAATTCACGTGAGCACAATACAAGAATCTTCTCGATCAAAATATCCAACATCGCACTCAAATCTGTTAAAACATCGCCTTACACCTCACGATCACGATACGATAAGTCGCGTAGAAGTTTAAAAATAATAGTTTGGAATAGATAAAAATTTAAAGATGATTTTGAACAACTTGATTCACCACCAGTCAGAATGACGACAACTTATGGAGTGAGGGAAAATGGGCCAATCGCAGCTTATCGGACACTTGATAGCAGACTATTTGTCTTTCGTATTTGTCCCTAGAATCAGTTGACGTCCAATAAATTTAATGTCCAGGTTTATCATTACGCAGCGCGAACGGTTTCCTCTGCATTACAAAATTTTTCTTCACTCTAATCTGTTATCTTTTGGTTACTTTAATATTTTTTAATAACCGAGTGCTATTTATGTTACTCTAATAAAATAAGATAACGTTATGTGCATTTTAACAAGAGTAAATTTATTTCTTACTAAACTTCAAGGTCCATACTCGTGATTATAATATTTTTATTGTAAAAATTTGAACTTGGAAGGCACTTAAAAAAATTCTAGGTAAAATTCTAGGTGCTGTAGACTATCTATGTATCTATACTGTTCTTTGGCTTACCACCAAGAATTTACATGGCCTTAATTTCTCCTATTAAAAGAGGCTTTTTAAAAATTGGATTAAATGACTATACAGGATAATCCATAATCCACTTATTTCATTGCCATTATTCTGTTCATAAGAAGTACTTAGCTTGCGCAGGAAACAAATGTAAGGCAAAAAATAAAATAAAAAATGTAAAACATAATCTAGCAACAATGCTACTGTGTAATCTATCCCTGTGACAAAAAACGATCAAATTATATCGTGTTACCGAAATTTCAGTAGTTAACAACTTGACGTCCATAGACGTCTTCTGTATCTCTCGTATTTCAGACAAAAAAATGTAACCGAATCGCGTGATGATATTGATGATTATGCGAAAAAATCGATATGACACTTGTTTCTACATTCAATCATACCTACACTGTGAAATTCAGCAATAACAAAAAAAGCTTATGCAGGTTCTATGGTTCCTATGGAAAATTGTTACAAAATGGAATAACATAGCCGATCTGAAAATATGGCTTAAAATTAGCAGAAATCTGCAGTGAACGGCATTAACACAAGAATGAACATTGCACAAACTCGCGGTTGCGGTGGGTCTCATATTTCAGCCACGCTATGTGGTGACCTCGGCTGCGGGAGTAGCCTTCACCATCCGACTGTACTGCAACCCTTACCCCATTGTCATAAAGTGCAAAATAACACAATTCGCAAGTACACACGTGAACATATTTGATTGATGTCGAAGGATTTGTAACCTGACACTAACGAAGTTAGTATAAGAACTGGTATGAAAGATATGGATTAGATGACCGCAGATATGAGCTTATTAAGTTATTGGGTTGATAAAACAGCCAATCGGTCGCGACTGCAAAGTCTATGGGATCGGATATCGGAGGTAATAAAGCTGCCACAAGAGAAAGGGGGTGCTGGGCCGCCACTATAATATATACGTCACGAAAAGTTATTTTTATAGTTTTAAAACCGGTTCTTTTCAAAACATTTTTTACTACATACTTTATGGAAGGAGAAAAACTATCTCATTAATATCATATTGCACAATACTTGTTAATGACATTGATATTGACGAATTTAGTAAATTACATTTACTATTTTGTCAATTAGCCTAATGACATGGTCATTTACGCAATTCGTATCGCATTTAGGAAAAAATATAGTTTAGCCTAACCTTATAGGTACCTATGGAAAATACTCATTGCCTACATATTTAACTAACTGCCCACTACTTTAGGAAAACATTTTGAAAAACAATTTTCTTGCGCTATAAATCCTGCCAATGAAAGTTCAAGATCCTGATCAGCTTTGTGTTGGGAAAACAAATTATTCATAATCAATTCATAATTAGCTTATTATATTCCTAGTAACCTTTATAAAATCAGGTTATACTTAAGTAGATTTTTAAAAATAAATAATAATTTGCTTTCAAATTCTTGTATAAATTATTCTGGCGTTTGCATTTGCTTTAATTTAAATCAAATTAATTCAAAATGCGTCGACGACTAAGATGGCCTTATTAAAAAAGTAGACCAAAAAACATGCGGAACTGGATCAATCAACATTTGAATAATTTGTCTCGTTAAAAGCCATCCCTGGTTTTGGAATTATGTTTAAGTATGCATGTGAAAATTATTCAAATTAAAACTAATCATTATATTGGAATTTGTTTTTTGAAAAGTAGAGAAGGGCAGCATTCCTTAATAATGATTCGTAAGACAGAACGGAGTCAACGGGGTTACTTTTCAGAGCGGTCAGATGTAGAGGCTATACCTAAGTATACTACGCCATGATCACGTTTTCCTACGACCCTATTCCATATCGACTCTACATGTACTACGCCAAAACACTTGTGCAAACAAACAAAACGAAAACAATTGAAACGCAAAGCGTGGAGCACTCGTACAGATAAACGTAGTACTCACGAAGGACATCTCCGCTCGGTCTCCGCTGAAAACTAGTGTGAAAACCAACGTACTGGGAACAACACAGTCGTCTCGGCGCTGAAGCCGCAGCACTCGCACACCGTGAGACAGCTCTCGTCAGCCGCCTCCTCGAAGGTCATTCTCGAGGCGCGCGCGCATCGTTTGGAGAAGGTTCGCCCACTGCGGACACTCACCGATGCCTCGGCTGGCCGCTCCGGCTCGATGAGGTCCCCGTACGCCGGCATCGCGTCCGCGTACCCCTCCTCTTCCGTGTCGTCGTCGCGAGACTGCGGCGGCGTCGGCGTGTGCGCCGGGGCTAGCCGCACGCGGGCCAACGCCACCGCTTCCTCCAGCGACCCCACCTTGCCCTCTCCCCTCTCGCCGTCGTCTTCGTCGTCGTCCTGGTCCTCGCTGAGGCACGCGGACGCCTGCGCCACGAACGCGATGCGCCGCCGCAGCGCGCTCTCGGGGTTCGGATCCTCGACCGGTTCGATGGGCTTTTCCATTTCTGTCTCGCTTTTCCGTTTCCAGGCGGCCTTCGTGAAAGGTCGCGTCGCAATGGGGTGCTCCACGGCTATGGGGCTTGCCGGAGACGGAGGCTGCGGCTCGTCGGATGGTGGGGTCGAATGTTCCTGCGGCGGCGGGGTCTCCGGGGTGTCCAGTTGCAGAGACGGCGGGGGTGCAACCCCCTCCGCTCGCTTGCGACCAATGCTGCCCATTCGGCGCATGAACCCGTCCTTTTTCGTCTTGTCGACGCTCGGCGAGCTGTCGGTGCTGAGAGAGACGTCGCTGGCCGCGTCCCGCTGCTTCTTGTTTCGTTTACGCATCGTGCGTGCGCCGCGAGCGACGTCGGAGTCTGACGCGGACGACTTGGTGGAGCCGGTTCGTTTGAGCGAACCGATGTGGAAGGGCGAGCCTGGTCGGAACGGCGAGCGCAGCGTGTGCAGCGTGCGCCGGAGGCGGGACGTGTGCGGAGACTCGGGTGGCGGCGGCGCCCCGGGCTCGGCGGGCAGCATGCTGGAGGCTCGAGCGCGACTGCCGCGGGGCTCCGGCAGCGACCTCCCGCCGCGGCCCGACCTTGCTCCTAGTATACTGATTTACGCGTAAACCTCGATATACTTTCGACAAAGCCCTTCAACATAGATTCGACTGGATGAGTTTCGTGTCATTCGATATACTGCGACGCACGGCGGACACCTACCGTTCAATCCACTCTAAACTAAACTTGAAGTATTAAGTAGTTGATGTTATGATAAAAGGAATATGCACTTATTGAAGAATCGATTCGTCTAATAGGATTTTATGAGCCACTTCCGAATGGAACAGATAGCAGTTATAATCCACTTAGGACTGTGGAAAAGTTTAATAGGTGGGTATGTTTTTTTCATTATTGTCATATGATTGAGTTTGTTAACTGAATTGCATGTCAAAATCAAATGTTACAACAGTAATCCATTGATAACAGCTATCTTACTATATTTATTATTTGTTAACATTAAGTTTACTATAAATTGACTGATAAAAGATAGCAAACTAAGGAAAACTTCTAAATCAAGGTAGGTACTTACCTACTTACTTAATAATAACAAAATAACCACATCTAATTGTTTACTATATCCGTGTTTAAGTATGCAATAATATGATATTAAAATACAAAGCCACCAGCATTAATATTTAATTCCATTGTATGTATTAGATTTTATATTTTAATTTATAAGAACTCTACAAAATTTTCGTCCCCGCTACATAGAAAATTATAAAAATGTTACCGTTATTAGAAACTTACCCATCGGTACTAATAATGGTCCTTTGAACCGGATCAGTACCGTGTTTCTTTTGAAATTACCTACTTACTTTACAAGATTAAATCAAGAGTATTTTAGTAATATATTATCCGATTACTCAAAAAATAAACCTGTAAAAACGGTTTAGTAAACAAATCTTAACGAATTCATTCAACTTCATTTTATTACTGCTTTTACCTCATTAACATTCTTTCATACCAAATGAAACTGTCCAAAATTTTCCATAGTCTGTTTTATAGAGCTGCTTACCAAACGACATTCTTAATGAACTCTATCGAGTTTAAAGTAAACAAGTGCAATAAATTACTAAGACGAGGCCCTTTTAACACAATCTATGCATTAGACCGGTGCCATCGGTCGTTAACTCACAATTTATTATAACCTTAATGCCTAGAGTTTACAGAATGCAGTAGGTACTAGGCTCCTTTCATAGAAAAATTCCCGAGCATGGTTTGAGAATTAACATTTTTAATATGCAATTATTACACAGATAATGTACACAGAGCCAGAGTCGATGAAACCCACTCTAAAACAAAACATGATGGTTCCACATGTCAATTTAAACTTTCCGGTCTTCCTCATTAGTTATTGACCTTATAATGATGCAAGTTGATGAACTGTAAACTGACTATACAGGGCATTTGTATGGAATCCGACGTGAAAGGAAGGGATACCATACAACTTCCTGCTAATGTACCTTTGATATCGACCGTCATAATCACGGAGCAAATACAATAGGAGTTGTGATAATCAATTCAGTTAAGCTGATCGCCAATCTGCTTTTTGCCTTCCAGTTTCCACCAATCTATCTAGGTATATGCTAATTTCCTTTCGTCACTCTCACCAACCGCTGCACTAGGTATATGCAGGTAGTTTTTATGAACCCTTGAGAAACTGTTACTGAAAAACATTGTAGACTTCACCAGAGTTCACCATTAAGTAAATCACAAAACTTGGCCATAGAGAGAACTGCTTAGCCTGTGTAATCCACGTTCAATAACAATGAAACAATCAAGCTCGGTACAAACGATACGCAATCGATCTATGTAGGAAATAAAATAGTATATAGCTTGCATATTATTGAGATGCACTATAAGCGGCCTATAGACGTCATATCGTACACGAGACCCAATGATTAATTCCTAGATTGGTTAATAGAAATGGAAATAAGTAACAGACAGGAAGCATCAATAAATAAATACTGTAATCGGGAAGCCCCAAATAGTTCCTTTGAATGAGGGCGCTAGTTACCATGTACCTATATAGCAACATGCGGTATGTTACTGTTACTGCATACAAAAAATTATAGTTCCGAAATCAGAGGGGTAAGCACGAACCTCTCGATAGTCCGTAACGCTATCGTCAAACTGTCAAATCACATAGATTTTGCTAGCGAGTCGCTAGCGTTACACCGCGTAAAAAAGGTTCGTGCTTACCCCACAGTACCTAGTTATACCTACTGTGAAACGGACTGTACCTACTGTTACCTAATTTGCAATAACAAAACTGAAGCAAAGCGATAGCGAAAATTGTACAATATTCGCCTTGAAATGCTAGTTAGGTAATAAGGGGGCCGTAGGAACACAGAGTCGCGTTGTCGTCGTGGCTGGCGATCGATATTTCAGATAGCAAATATCACGACAGGACATTGTTGTATATAATATGAAAGATTTATTCGTTTTTATTTTATTTATTTCATCGTATGGCTGTCAAATGGGTTAAAAACATTGATCACATAAGTCAACACTTTGATCAATAAGTCAAACTCTAATAACTTTCAATCATTAGGAATTAACTTTAAACTACTCAAACTACCATATGCCACTCGAGTGCTCTCCAAATATAAGTTAGAGCCCGCTAAGAATACAGGCAATAGCACCCTCAGCTCAGCCAAGCAATACTTAGCATCCGGGGTAAGGTAGATGTTCCCTACAGGCCCTGGATAGGAATCTAGGAATGAATTTTGCCTAGCCTTTGCCGAGTCACACGGATAGACCTATTTCACCCTTGAAAAGAGTCGCTAAGAGAGTTGCTTATTTATGTCTATTAGAGGTTATAATTTAATATTTATTTACACTTACAGCCTCCAAGCGGCCACTGCTTTGTGCTTCAAATGCTTCCTCAGCGAACATTATAAGATCAACAAGAACACATGTCATTCAACATACTCAACTAAACATGAACCAAGAAATTGCTCGAGAACTACACAAATAATGAGTCACACTGATTATAAACAATAACAACACTTTAAAAATAAAGCCACATTACGATTTGCAAAAAAACAGCGATCTATTTTAAAACAACGCTCCTTGGAAAACTTTTTGATAATTTTAGGTATACGCCGTGTGTCCTTCCCAGGCCAGGATATATTCATATTATATCCGTGGTTAGGTGTTAAAGTACCCATATTTGTACCTGTTATCTACCCTTATCAATAAGTTGGTCCGACTGATAAGACATTCCGTCAGAACAGTCAAGTGTTACTGGATTTTAATAGTTCGATTATTATTTTTGCTTAGTAACTTTATTTAGAGTCTAAATATTGCAGTAATGTGTACCCACCAGTTGGTAGAATTTTCTGGCAGTGAAAGGTGGTAGTATCCACATTTCCCATACAGCGTCAGTCACAACCTCATAATTATAGAATGGAACAACTAGAATTAATTCTTAATATATAAAATAAATAAATTGCAATATCCACACCCTCACAACATTATCCAGATCGTCCCTCCATCTTCTCCTAGGTCTTCCCCTACGCCGGTTTCCCCTTTGTAGGCACCCAATCAGTGGCTATCCTTTGCCCATCTGTCTGGGTGCATTCGACATACGTGTCCGGCCCAGTTCCACTTCAGTCTTGCGGTCTGCACGCCAACGTCAGCAACACCAGTTTAGGAGAGCAATATGGTGTTCCTAATACTGTCTGTGCGTTTTACTCCCAGGATACTGCGTTCCATTGCATATATGCTTAGATCTTTCAAACTAGGGAATGGATTTTGATGCGGTTTTTTTTATAGATAGAGTGATTCACAAGGAAGGTTTATAATGTATAACTAGGGACCCGCCCCGGCTTCGCAAGGGAGTAATGCATTCACGTGGGCGAAGCCGTGGGCGGCCGCTAGTTTACTCATAATATGTGAATTAGGTACTACTTTACGCAGTAAATAAGTACCTACTCACTATTGAAGCAATAGTCCAGTACCTAATGGTAGAGGTACCTTCCCACACGTAACGATTATTGATTAATATCAAAAGCCACCTTTCAATATTGTGATGTCATGACATATGTCACGTGCATTTAAGCATAGAAATGTATATAAGAGGAGATACCAAATCCCTGCATTTAAGTTACGTACAACTTGCCAAAAAGGTTATTTAAAAAAATAAGCTCCGCCATGACAGTGAGACACTGCCGTGACCAGGATTCGAACCTGGGTTACTACGGCCACAACGTAGGGTCCTAACCACTAGACGATCACGGCTATCGGAGATGGTGATAAAACTGTCAAAAACAGCGATCGCTTGCACCGTAATCGAACTTTCGTCACGCTTTTTGTAATTTGATTGATACGTCATCAACGACGAATGGGCCAGAGCACGAAAGTGTCCCACAAAAAATGTAGAGAAGTCTAGACGTTTTCAATACAACCAGCGCTCGATGCAGTGCGAGCGAGATATCTCACATTCAAACATCAAGTTCAGAGAGCTATAGGTACCTTTTAGCCGCGTGGTGCCGGCAGAGTAGAGTTTGTACCACCCCTGTCTGCCCGTGGGTATCGTACGAGGCGATTAAGGGTTTCCGGGAGGTGGGCAGCAGCACCTTCCGTTCTGACAACATAGTCCGAAAATCACACTGCGGTCACCAACCCGCCTGCCCAGCGTGGTGACTATGGGCAAAACCAGGGGTGGCAGTAGCCTTGTGGCGTGACTTGACAAAACTTTTTGTGTAAAAACTGAGTCGCAAATTACAATTATAGACACTCGTTCTCGAGCCAGGACTGAAGGAATTAGCGTTGAAAGAACTGTTTTTCAATCCGTTTTTATCAATTTATTAAAAAGCTCTGTGGATTTGTCGATAATATAAGTAACGTCGCTCTTAGTAAGTGCATGCTAGGGGCGCGGAAGTAGGCGCATTTTAGTCTACTCGTATTATTACAATAATTGACATACCTACCTTAGTAAGCCAATTTCCCGACATGTCTCCAAACTATGTATCCTCACTTGTAGGAAAGGTTTCCTTAGCTACATCTCAGTTTGTTTTGCCTACACAAAATATTAAATAACGTTGGGTTTAAAACCAGAAATAATCTATTTATTATTCGAAAATTTCTAATAGAAACTATTGATAACTTTGCAATTTTAATTTAGGCAACTACCTATTTAGTCAGCGATTGTGTTTCAATCACATAGGTTATCCTATTCTAATAATTAACAATTTGAACAAGTGACTTTATCTAGCTGAACCAAAGAAGTAAACATAGGTTAGTGTTAGTGCATTGATGTTTGCCCTGAGTCGTTTAGATAATTCTCTTAAGGCGGTATTGCAAAATAAGGAACGTTAATTACATACATATAACCACACCTATGTTCCCGAAACGCGGTAGCCAAAATTATAAGGACATAAGGGAGGCCCCACAGCTACGTTCAGCATAGAGGGGCCAGATGTTAACAATCAGTGACAAGTTGCTAACTTATCGCCTGAGAGAATGCCCGAGTTCCTTTGTCGACTCTTACAACGTGCCCGGATGGAGAAGCAGCTGATGTGTTTAAGTGAAGCCCCGCATTAGCACAGAACGTTAATTAAGTAAAATGGGCTACAATCAGGATGTTGTGGTATACACTTATTTGCGAATAAATAAGTGTATACCACAATAATTTTGCAAAGGTATCTGAAAACAAAGCTCAAAATTACCTCACGCAATCTTCATGTGTAATAAAAGGATGAGCTATACATAAAAAAACTATGAATTTAAAAACAAAACTCTTCACAATTTCTACTCTTCACAGTTTTAATGGAAAATCGAAAAAACTATTTAGGCTGTCATAATTTCGTTATATTTGTAAATCCTTTCTACAAATTAGGCCTTAACTTCGATAAATTAATGATTTCTACCTTTAATACCTAGGGTTCTAATAGGTTCTTCTATGCTGCTCTGGGAGTTAAAAAAAACAGCTGCTTCTCTTCCCGGGCATACTGTACAAGTCAGTAGAGGGACAAGAGGGTCTTAGTGTTTTGTAGGCGAAGGGCTGACCACCTGTCACTACTAACTGAACTTGTACATCTCAACTATACCCTCAAAATTGGTCAGAAGTGGCACCATGTGGTTTATCGGCCCTTGGTGCTCTGCCTACCCCGTAAGGGATAAAGGCGTGATTATGTATGTACTAGTGGACGCCCGCGACTCTGTCCGCGTGCACTGCAGAAAAAACAAAATGTCGAAATTATCCGGGATAAAAACATTTTCCCGGGATAAAATGTAGCCTATATGTTAAGTGGGACCTGTCACAACATATTCCTGAAAACTGCATCGAAATCGGTCACCCATTTCTGAGATTAGCGTGCACAATTTTATTATATGTATAGAATAGACAGAATAGGCGTAGATTAGGTATATGTAGGTACATGATGGATTAGGTCGTAGTGGATTTGGAGGTCTTAGTAGGTAATACGAGTATTGCAAACATGACTTTGAACTATGTGTACTTATACCTACATATAGACACGGCTGTGTTCAGACAAAACTGCAAGATCATCAAGGAGATCTGACAAGCACGTTTAGCATAGTCCATTATAAAATATATAGGAGATCTCAGTAAGAGACATATTTTCAGTCTAAACTAAGCTTATCTAAAATCGTATAAAATTCTGTATAGTCTGGTAGTTAATTTAACTACACTGCAACTAAGTTGCTTATCATTTAATTCCAGTGGAAATGCTTTACCTACACATAGATAAATATTATTTCCATCTTATCTTGTTAAGCTCATCAAATTGTAGGAGACAGAACAAACATTAATAAAACTTTTGGCTTCACTAAATATAACATAATTTGGTGTAAATGTACAGTGACTTTTTACATGTCACTTTTTTTTTAGAAAATACATAAGTACCTAATTACACATCAGAGCTAGCTAGCTAGATCCACGACTATTTCATGGGGAACGACTGTTACGTCAATGTTTTCTAGTTGCTTACTTACTTGTTCCACTATAAGTTACTGTTTTTTTATTTATTTATACAAATATATAATAAATAAATAAATATTCACACACTTCACAACACATTAACTTAGTCCCACATTAAAATCCATAAGGTCTTGTGTCGTGGGTACTAAGCAACGGTATATAAATACATAGATAAGTATAGAAACATCCATGACTCGGAAACAAACATCAATATTCATCATATCAATGTTTGCACCTACCGTGATTCGAACCCAGGACCTATGGCGCTGCAGGCAGGGCCACTACGACGATATGTCAACGTTCCCGAAAACTACGGAATCTCCTCATCATCACGATCATTTTTCTCCATGGAAGCATACCTGGGAAGTGTCTGGTTTCCAAAATATTAGGGTCCAAAGTTGAGTATATAGACTGCGTTTTTCTGCATAAATGCACATTGACGCGTGTAGCAAGATTTTTTCACGAGAAATAATTAATATCTGTCTATGAAAAAACTAGAAAAACTAGCATAAACACTGGACACTATAAATTTCGCCCGATCAAGTAATTTAAAAAATAATTTAAAAATTTACATAGTTTCCCAACATTTTTTTGACATAAACTTACTTTATTTGATGTATAGAGTACCTACGTACCCTTCGTTAAGGGTGGCAACGAAAAAACATCCTGTATATTATACTTCAATTGCATAATGAAATCATATTTACATACATTGTAAGCCACTTGTTCCAATCCCACTCTGATCCTATCCAATTATCATGTAAGTAGGTAGGTAGTATTCACTGTTTGCTATGCGTGTCTTACCTACGTTACTATTGTGCTAGGTCAAGTAGCAATCTACGTCAATTTATAGTTGCATTTAATAGGGCCCTAAGGTTATTTTCAATACATAATGACGGAGGGTCGTATAATGGCTAGAAAATTAAGAGATTTGCTAGTATTACGCTTTCAATAATTGCCTGAGAGTAGATGAGAGAAAAACACTAGTAACACAGTGCGTGAAGTCAACTCTCGTGATCTACGAGATTTTGTGTGAGCCTTAGCTTTTTTTTAGTCTCGGATAGTTTCTTATTTTGGGCTATTTTCATTCCATTTCGTAACATACTCCTTTTGTTACATCCTGTACCTATACCAATTAGGAAAACCTAGCTGGCTGCCTCTAACCTAATATCAACCAAACAAAAAATACTCACCATTAGTGCAATATTTCTGATACTACATTTTTTGATCAAATAAGGATACTTCGTGGAAGGCGAATGTTTTTCGTGTAAACATTGCGATTCGCGAGCGATTTGACGTGCGGCGACGCGGCTGTGCACATAGTCGTATAGATTACATATACGATATTTGTATATTAGAGTCAGTTTCATCGAATAACTCCTATGCCTGATTTCGGAACTATCATTTTTAGTATGCAATAACACCCATAATGCAGTCATACACGAAGCAACTAGCGCCATCATGCGAAGGAATTATTTTGAGAAACGCACTCTTCAGTATCGCAGATTTACGGTACAACACTGTAAGATATCCGGAGGACTTAGCGGTCAATATGCTTTAGATAAAACTTGAATAAGCATATTTATTCAGTGTATCTCTTGATTTCGTCCAAGGTAATCTTTTTAGCATCCTTTTTACACTGCATTTTTAATATTATTAGGTATATAAGGATACGCAGACACGTACTCTACAGATAGTAAAACAACAATTTGGAATAATGGAAAGTTATTTATTAGGAACAGAACACCTAACTACATATTGGATAACTTTACTATAATTAGCAGCTATTTTATAATTCTCACGTAGTTTTTTTTCCACCTAGGTAGTTTAAATTAAAATTATTCAACCCAACTTTAAAATAACATTAAAATTTTGTTTTAAACGAAATTTTATTAAGAAACAAAAAAGAATGTGTTTTGGTTTAAACCCAAGTTTCAACCAAAACACATTCTTATCAATATTCTTAAAATATCAGTAAAAAACATATTCCGAACAAAAAAAAACAATTCAATCAAACTAGCTATGTAGGGGTGCTGCATGCACTAAGTACATAATCGGTCAATAAAATGTATCCACATAGGAAAATAAATTAAAGTATCAAAAACCCTATTTGGAAATATCTTCAAAAGTGTTCCAATGTCTGCGACAATCGTCGCACATTTTCGCTTCGGAACTGTAACAGCGGAATCGCAGTATTTTCGCCATGTCTTGTCTCCATATGTAGGAGAAGCGGTAGGCTGATTACGTAACTTGCAGAAGCAAAGCGACAGCGAAAATTGAAAGTGTGAAGCGCAGGGCGAGGTGCGGGGCGCGGGAGGAAGCCCAAATCGCTGTTGCATTGCTTGCGAGACTGCTTCTACAAATTAGGTACTTAATAGCCGTGCGGAACACTAGCGAAACTGTCTGTTCTAACGTAGGAACTTGAAAATATTTTATTTATTTCCGTCGAGCGCTAGATGATGACAAAAAGATAATACTTAATGTCAGCGTCGTAGTAGCGCTCGTAATACCAAACTTTGGTGCCTTCAGATAATAAAGGAACCACTATTTATCCTGGAATAAACAAATAGTAGTCATGTCGTTTAGTGTACATCTTACTACCAACTGCTCATGTGTTTGCTGTCTCACCCATCATGGTGTAAAATGAATGAGATGGCAAATCGAGCAATATTAATGCTTTAACGAAAAATATTTGAATCTTTCCTATCTTAGTTTGAACTGAGCTATTTCCATGACTATGAATAGATAGGGGTGAAGCAAGTGGGCAAATCTACAATTATTTTGTAAATAGAACAATTCGCAGCTTTCATACCATAGGGGCACACCTCGAAAATTTTGTGATTTCGAGTTTTTATAATATATCGGTACAGAATCAATACGCAAACATCTTAAACGCATTTTCCCAATAACCATTTTTTTTTCGAGTTGTGCCCCTATAGTATCAACGTCGTCAGCCTATTGCAGTCCACTGCTGGACATAGGCTTCCCCCAGAGCACACCACATGGCTCGATCTCCTATTTTTGCCATCCAGTCACTACCAGCCGTCCTCTTTAAGAGCCAGCAGTCAAATAAAAGTCCCACGGTTGCTCCGCCCACATACCCCGCCACCCGCAATGCAAGGATACGCGTAAAGATCTGCGTAGTGTTAAAATTCGAAATTCGCGCCCTTTCGAGCAGGCGGGTCAACGCTAGGTCAAACGCAGAGAACATAAAAACGCATAGAGTCGTTATTATAATTGATTTCAATGTTATGTTTATTTTATTTTTGTTTGCAAAATACAATTAAATTAAAATAATTAATTTATTAATAAGTAATATAGGTATGTTAAAAAATCATTCATACAATAGAACACATTACCTGCATCATAGTTATATTTATGTATGAAATTCATCCAATGCAACAAGTATTAGGAAGTTTTGAATAAAACGGATTAATGGTAGATATCAAAGATTTATTTTATATATCACAAAAAATAGTATCCGATACATATGTGAAATGGGACCAATTTACTCATGTAGATCGCTTTTAAAAAGGCTTTTAGGTGAGTCAATATGTTAAAATGTTACAAGTAGTAACTTAACAAATTTTAATATTAAGATGATTATGTAAAAAATGCCGTTTCATTTAGGTAAATTGCTGTATGTTAAATATAAATAGTAGGTATGTATAATGTGCATTCGCAATATTAGCTGTGCATAAATAAAAAAAACTTTATTTAAAGATAAATAGCGGTATGCGTATGCCACAAATATAAATTGCAGTTTGATAAGCAATATTCTCATTTGAGGATTTTGCTGTGCAGTCAGTAATTTTTATATGAATTCCAATTATTTGTGACTAAAAAAAATCATTTTATTTGATGTGCGTTTAAATACTATACAATTAAATTAAATGATTTTTCTTACTAATCCTCTACACTCCCCAAGAAATATATATGTACCTTATACAGTAAAATACCTTCTGTTCTATGCTCCACCTCATCTGTTACCATCAAACTGTCAATCGGAGAGCTAAAATATGAAATGAGTTTAAAAATATCAAAAAAGTTTTAGTAGCCAAAAGTGAAAACAAGTGAGCAAAAACAACAAAATTATAGCAGGTAGGTAGGTTCTCACTCACTTTTCTTCAAACATTACAGGTGGTATTATTTCGGTATAAACTTTGACGGGCGACTCCAGGACTTTTTGTTCGGCACAATTGGTTTGAATTCTATAAACAAAATATTGTAGATAAGGAACTGCTGCCGAAGATGCTACGTAATAAGTAAAGATGGGTCGGATTAGGTAAAAATCGTACCTGTTCGACCTAATACATACTCATATTTATGCAATATGGCCGTTCCATTACTGTGATCCATTACGTATTAGATAAATACGTAGAATCTTTATTCGGTGAATATTTAGTATCGGTTTTCGGTGAATGATCCATTATCTAATAAATACCTACGTAAAAAGAATAGTTGTGGAAATAGAAAATATCGTGATAATAGCGAAATGCATTTTTTATATTAGGTTAAATTTTTAATATTTAGTTAAATTGTTTTTAGTTTGTGTCAAATATTTTGTTTAAATAAAGGATTTTTATTTTGTAAAAAAAAAAGGAAAAAAAAGTCTTGTCTGTACCCGGATACGAACCAGGAATATCTGGTTTTCGACTCCGCCGATGTAACCGCTGGGCTATTATAAACTTGTTAGAAATGGTGAAAATTACCTTCATATTCTAATGATATTGTAGTATTTTTGCTAAATAATAAAATTGAAACTTATCGTCTATGCCTTACGGTTGATTTCTCATAATAAGATGATATTTTATGCGATACCTAATACCTAATGTCGTCTTGTATCTGAATGCTAAAAGGATAAAAATCAATTCCATGTAAGCAAGATGAGAATGTTGAGATGGATGTGTGGAGTTACAAGAATGGATAAAATAAGAAATGTGTATATAAGAGGAAGTTTGAAAGTTGCGCCGATCACAGACAAGTTACGAAGTAACCGTCTGTCTTGGTACGGGCATGTAAAGCTATATTATGAGTCTATGATGTAAAGCGACGGGATGAAAGGCATATTTTACAGAGAGCTTTGTGCATGAGTGTGGATGGATATAAAGAAAAGAAAGTAGACCAAAGAAATGTTGGATGGACTGTGTGAGGGAGGATATGCGTGTACTGGGAGTGAGCCATGAGATGACGGATAATAGGGATGAATGGAAGAAAAGTACATATTGTGCCGACCCCAAATAAATGGGAACAGGGCAGGAAGATGATGATGACCTAATCACGTTGTATTAGGTACCGACTAGTATTGAAAAATACCTAATCCACATACCTATTCCAATATTTATGCCTCACCTGTAGTAAGTAAGTTCCTTAGGTGGGTGAAAGATATTGTACCTACATATACTCGTAAATGTATATAAAATTTGTGTATGTGCTTCATGTGTAAAGCAGTGCGCTTATAGAATACTTCTCATGCTGTGTGTGTGATTTCGGAACTAATTTCTTTTGTAAACTTTTACATAGATAAACAAAGCAACTAGCGCCATCGTTCAAAGGAATTCTACCAATTTATAAAGGTGAAAGTTTGTATGTGTGAGTGTGTATGTTTGTTACTTCATCACGCAAAATCCTGAAATGTATGGAACAGCTGATTTTTTTCACTATATCGGAGTTGGCCCCATAGTGAAAGTTGTTTCTTTTTACTTTCCTAGTTTCGTGTCAAAGGCAAATCACTAATTTCGGAAAGACCTTATATTAGCTTAGGTACGTATCAGAATAACACATTATACTTTTTATCCCGGGTAAATATTTTATCCCGTAATTTCGACATTTTGTTTTTTCTCCTGTCCATTATAAAATGCATTCTCAGCACTAAACTTTACATACTTACTAATTATGATTATAGCTACTTACACCTTTGATTTTCTCCCCTTTTTAGAAAATTCTCTCCAACGTTGAGCCATCTTCCTTTTGGAAACATATTTTTTAGTTTTATTTCCTATTAGTCCGAACTCAATCGAGTAATACCTACACCGCAAGATAATAAAAAATGCCACTGCCGTGGGCGAAAGCGACATAAATCCTACGTCGTCGGCGCACAGCGCGGTACTGAGCGTCAGCGGGCACGAAGTTACTATTTAACGCTTTTCTGTAAGCATTAGAGTAGAATATCGCTTGCACGCTAAACAACTGATTGAGCTCAGAAGTAAAGAGCGTAAGTCTCAAAAAGATTTTTATTAATTGTGTGTTCAATTATGATTGTTTTTTAATTTTGGCTTTACAAAAGTTTACTATCATTATTATCTTGACATCCGAATTTATTTAAAACGCCTACCTCATGTAATAGCCGAAATAAAAGTAAAAATGACTAAAAAACATGTCGATTTCAAAAAACAAAACTATCGAGCGAAAATCATTAAATCATGTTTTTGGCTTTACATGACATAGTTAAGGGTACTAAGAATATAGTGTAATAGTCTCACATTAAACAAACATGCACCCGTTTCAGCATATTTCATCAAAAAGATGCTAAATAAGGTCTGCCTCCTCCTAAATCATCGGTCCATCTGGCCGGAGGGCGACCAACGCTACGCTTGCCGAGGCGCGGTCTCCATTCGAGAACCCGTTTACTCCACCGTCCATCGGTTCTACCATAGATGTGGCCGGCCCACTGCCACTTCAGTCTGCTACATTTCGAGACTATGTCTGTCACTTTGGGCTTCTGCCGGATAATCTCGTTTCAGAGTTTGTCCATTCGCGAGATTCCGAGCATTGACCTTTCCATAGCTCTCTGAGTGACATGCAATCGGTGAGCCAGACCCACCGTCAGGTTCCACGCCCCGGCTCCATAAGTCATGGCTGGTAGAACGCACTGATCGAACACCTTGGTCTTGAGGCATTGTGGCAAGGATGACTCAAAGATATGACGCAACTTCCCAAACGCTGCCCACACAAGCTGCACTCTTCTGGTGATTTCTCCCTCGAAGTTGTCTTTACCCAACTGCAATATTTGTCCAAGGTATACATACTTCTAGTATAAAAGCTATATATAAACCTATGGTATAAAAGCTGCGAATTAAATTCAATTTCGAATACATATTACCAATAATCAATAGAAAACATTATCTATAATTTAATCAATACACGAATCAATATCAAACGAGGCAAGAACTTGAAAGCGATGGTATTTGTGGCGTAATGGTTCATATACAGGGTGTAACAGAAAGGGTATGTTAAGCGAAAAGCTGTATAAATAGCCCATTATAGAGAACATATTTCCAAAATTTGAAAATCGAAAGCACATTTTTATTTTTCAAGATTGTATGAAAATTCCTGAGATATTTAAAAATTCTCCATACTATCGGGAAAAATAAACATGTGATTTCGAATCTCAAATTTTGTGGATAGGTTCTCTATAGTGGGCTATTTACATAGCTTTTCGCTTAACATACCCTTTTTGTTACACCCTGTATAAACAAAGATATATCCAAAATGCTTCTAATACTACGGAATAATTAACACAGCCTATTCCTATTCAAATAAAACCCGTAGCTGTGTTATAACAAAATCTTTAAACATCTGTTTGACAGATATTTCATACATTTTACTGGTCAACTGTCATGTTAAACGGTTTTTATAGTGTCTAACGTTAGAGGCGATTTGTAATAACATAGTTATGTTCTTATTCTATTAACAAATCAATAACTAAACTATAAGTCCGCCATAGCAAAAGTCTAAAGCGATATCTGTTTGTCTGTATCTGAAGGGCAACTCCAACATTCCCCTTGACGACATCACATAAAGGTCCTTTATTTTTGAAATCCTCTGGTAGACCATGCATTAGGACAGACATAATTTGTGCTTAGCAAAACATGGGTATTATGATAACTACAAAATTAAATAATAACATCACTACCTATATATATACAGGCTGATTTTTGGTCGTCAACGTTCCCGAAAACTACGGAATCTCCTCATCATCACGATCATTTTTCTCCATGGAAAATATACCTGGGAAGTGTCTGGTTTCCAAAATATTAGGGTCCAAAGTTGAGTAAATAGACTGCGTTTTTCTGCATAAATGCACATAGACGCGCGTAGCAAGTTTTTTTCACGAGAAATAATTAATATCCGTCTATAAAAAAACTAACATAAGCACTAGGCACTATAAATATCGCCCGATCAAGTGATTTTAAAAAAATCAAGAAAAAAAAACCCAGCATTTTTTTGACATAAACTTACTTTATTTGATGTATAGAGTACGTACCCTTCGTTAATGGTGGCCACAAAAAAAACATCCTGTATATATGTCCTGATAATATGGGCGGTTCTGACTATCACACTTGAACATAATCTCCATTCTTAATGTAAATAGCTGAGACAAAAAGTTAGGTACAACATCAAAGTTTATTGTAACGTGTGACAGTCAGAATTGACCACAATGCCGTCAGCGTGTTATTCTACATAGGAAAATTCGTCAAGGAAACCTATATTTTTATTATTAAAAAAAGAAAAAGATTACAATTAGGTTTAGGGTGCCATTACACCGGAGGGGTTTCGCTTGGCGCCCTTTGCACGGAGTCTTTTCTCACGTCGACTTTTTGCCACCTTTCTCTCGTCTCCTACGCAAGTAACGTTGTGTATCGAATCTACAATCTCCATACGTTTTTGGTAAGGATGACGACTAAGTCGCGGCTCTACTTTCCAACACAAAATCTCATTACCCTCTCACTACAAACAATAAATCCGATTTCAATGCTTAAATTAACATCCAATACATTATAGCCTAAACTTAAAACAATAAAACAAATAAAAATGTGATGTGACCTATAAGTGGACATAAAAGTCAAAAGCATAAACTCACTTGGAAATCTGGGTCAAAAACAAGTCTAAGCTATCCACAAAATGTAGAGGATTTACCTAGTTGTCATTTCACGTTATGTTATGTCACGCAATTCCTCCTTTGCGCACAGTATGCTGAGTGTAAGTGCAATTCGAACTCGGTCACGCTAACATAAAGGTTGGCTTGGCTACGTGAGGAAATAGATTTTCTTAGCGCCTAGAGCCCAGTGGCTTGCCTACAGCCTAGTGTCAAAAATCATGTTTGTTTCCTTGGATACTCGTCAAGCGGCTAGCTAGACGTCAAGCGAGCAATGCAGCCGCCCGTGACTATTCTAGAATATTCGTTTTACTTAGCTACTTTCTAGGTGACTCGATTCTGCGGACGTAGCCTCACGCTTTTAAAGCTGCTGCAGCAAGCCAATCACATGTCTTGAATTCTTGATGACATGACGTAATAAAGATAAGTAAAACAACACTATTGGTTGACTACTAGTATGTACTTACGTTACATACCGTGAACAAGTTCTCATTCTTAAACTCATAATCCAAAAACGATGTCGATAATCGAAAACAGTAGGTTACCTATTATCTAAACACTACAGTTAAGAAATGCAGGCTTTTGGCCATTCCGCCCCCTTATTACCTACATATCTAGCAAAAGCAAAGCTATAGCGAAAATTGTACAAAATTGCTAATTGCTTGTCAAATTCGTATTACGTAAAATTCAAAGGAATATTGACATTCCAACGCGAATATAGAACAATTTTCGCTATCGCATTGCTTCGGCTCTGCTACTGCAAGTTACATAAGCAGGGGGGCAATATGAAAACCTAATTAGTTTTCATTTCCCTCCCCGCCCTAATCTCGCGGCTCCTTGACAGCATATAATGAGATACGTTCTCGTAGGTGAGAAAAGTGATCATTGTCGCCGGGACCACTCGAATGAGGTTTGGTTTCAGGCCCTTGTAGAAACCGCGCCAGCCTTCATGCCTGTAATTGTGGAAATGGCACGATTAGTAAGTTGTTTTTTTATGCTTGTATCATCTTTCGAGGCACGGTATGGGAACGTACGTCACTTTTGGTAACAATGGATGGAAAGTTGAATTTTAATTGGTGACAAATGTCCTGTCAAGTGTGTCAAAAGGCCATAAAACAAAATAGAAACTGACGAAAATTCTCATTTCGTGCCTATACCTATACGAAAGGTAAGTACGGCATTCCGAGAACAGTTGCATGTGTAGCAAAAACCTACTACATTCCATTGGTTAACTGATGTTTTAACACAAAATTGCAACAGTGTCAATTCCATGTGTCTATCTCGGAGTGACATACCTCGTCTTCTTGTACCATTTGTGTTGAGGAAAAACTATGAGAAGCAAAAAGTGCTTATTAGGTATTTGAAATTTATACTCACCATTTCATTGCAAAAAAAAATGCTTAGTTAAAAAATAATATGTCAAATTTTGAAACCTCCAAGAGTGCACAACGCTACATCAAACACAAATGTGTTTGTATTTATTTACTATTGATATCTCATTCATTCTCAAAAGACCGATTGAAACAGTAAGTACGCCACTAATTAAATATTTGATGAATCTTAAATTTAATAATAGTTTTAAATAATTTTAAACTTTTAACTATACTATCTATATCTGTTTTATAGCAACAATAGCTAAATACTTACCTACATAAAGGTTTTAAAGAAACGAAAGCTAAATTTAAAATAATAAAAAAAAAACAATAATAGAATACAATTTGCTATCATTTATTGATTACACAAATTGATTAAGAAAAATTTAAACAAGTGGTTTCATTTGTGATTATTATTATATAAAAATATAATATATGTCTTACTAAAATCGTTATAGTGGCCAGCCACCAAATAAGACAATAACTAACCGCTTATGCGTAAATTCATATATTTGTTAAACATATTAAAAATATCAGATTGTTTAGAACATCACATTGCATTTACTTTTTTTTTTTTCGCCGACACGTATATTCGTTTAGTTTATCTGATGAAAGTTGTCCAAAGCTAATGCAGATTAAAGTTACATTTTTTTAATGTTTATCTTAAAATATATCAAATTTTTAGTGATATTCTCAATTCTCATGTGACGTCATAGCCATGGCCCAGCCAATGGCGGTGAACTAACCGACTTATCTAACGACAAGCACAGAAGTCTTAAAAATCATACACACAAAGGTTCTCTTAGATAGCATAGATTGTATATACAGAAATCATAATAAATTACTACTTAGTTTTAAAATTATAAACATAAACCATGTATTTAGAGTTACCTCGAATGTGATCGTCATACATATTAAACATTTACTTACATAAACTAGAATTTTACTACTCTGTCTACAATACATTTTACTCTTTTTTTTATCTGGACCAACTTCCTACAGATTACACAAGTATCGACATTTATCTAGTTTTCTTGTCAACAAATAAGTTGCGTTTTTTTAGTAACTAGTACTTAATAACATGTTAAATTGTACTAAAGAGAAAGGGAACGATTTCAAAACACGGAGAAAAGGACAAAACACTCGACGAGCGAGATCACTATATTGATGAATTTATTACCTACATGACATGATTGGCCAATCACGAAGCAGCTTGATGACATCGTACATTGGTCGGATATTGATCACGGAAATATATTTTCAAACTTATCAAAGAATGTACAAAGACGGGAAATTGATTAATTATTCAAAATCTTTGAGACTCCAAATCTAAAATTGACCTATAGTGATCTCGCTCGTCAACCTTCAGACTACATGTAGGTAAAAGGGAATTAACATCTATTATATCAAGCCTATAAGACAGAAAAGCTTCAAACTTGCGTGAAATACATAATAACAATTAATAACACGACTAACAGCAAAATACGGTGATAGAAAATTCACCCAATAAATTTTCTGACATAGATTTTAATGAGTGCAAGTTGAAACGAATCTATCTCATTTGAAGAACCTAACATCGTCTCACCACACATGTAACGTTATTTCAAAACAAAAAATGTCTTTTCGCGTTTCATAAATTTAAATTCGCGACATCTAAGTACCTATTATCACAAAAAAATTAAAACTAAATTGCGCTAAATTGTAGCAACACAAGCGCAGTGTTGCTATTAAAAAAATAATGAATATCTGATGGGGTACGAGGACTACTTATTATTATATATACTTATTGGATATAATATAATAATGAACACAACATATGCCGTGAGACCTGATTTATGTGAAACGTACACTTATATGAGTACAATACGTATTAACAATAAAATTATATTTTCCTAAAACACTATTATTAAGTAATATAAATAAGTCATTTTAAATTAAGTTGGGAAACTTCTAAAAAAAAAATACAAATCGATTACAGAATTTTCTATGAAAACTTATCAACATATTTTATGGCTTAATTTTAGTGTGTTCAAAATAATAATAATAATAATATAACATTATCTATTCAGATTATGTAATTACAATATTATTGCAAAATACCATATTGAAAACTTCGTCAAAAACTGTTATGATAAACTGAATGATTCACAATAAAAATGCATTTTTATTACGAATATGTATAAATTAATAACAATTAGTAATGGAAATTAAACTATTCCTGCTTATTCACTATGGGTGCGCCCACCACCGGGCCCTACACCCTCCACTGACCCTCGGATCTGATAACTCATAACTGCGAAAACAGGCACTTGCACTAACTACAATCGCCACGAGAAACCAGAGAATCTCGTAGCGATTGTAGTTAGTGCAAGTGCCTGTTTTCGCAGTTATGAGTTATCAGATCCGAGGGTCAGTGGAGGGTGTAGGGCCCGGTGGTGGGCGCACCCATAGTGAATGTTTGAACTTCCGAATTGTAACGCCTAATACAATTTGATTTATTCCTGCTTACTTGCTAACTGGTTCGTATAACAAAGCACGCTTGATGCTAAAACATAGAAAATTATAAGTAGTAGGTACACGTATTTCACTATAGACATTGTTTACTACGTGTGCCACATTGTTTTAAAACCATACTTGGCCAAAAATCCCTAATTTCAACAAGCGCCATTTTTATCTCCAAGCGATATATAAATGAACCGCTATGCAATGTAACTTGGTAAACATAAGTTGCTCCTCTATAAATCAACCAACTTTGGTTGATTGGTTAAACTTGATTGGTCTAGTGGGTAGTGACTCTGCCTGCGACGCCTTAGGTCCTGGGTTTGAATCCCGGTAGGTGCAAACATTGATATGATTAATATCGAAGTTTGTTTCCGAGTCATGGATGTTTCTATACTTATCTATGTATTTATATACCGTTGCTTAGTACCCACGACACAAGACCTTAGGGATCTTACTGTGGGACTAGGTTAATGTATTGTGTAGTGCGTGAATATAATATATAATAATAATGTTGCCTTCTATTGATATTACTCATTATCAAGACACACTCTTTTACTTTTCAATAAGATTATTATAAATTCCCCTTTTATAGACTCAAGTCAGATATTAGCTTAGTGTATTTTAACTACGAAAGAACCGCTTTGTCAAACGAACCGCACCCTAACTTACCTTACGAACAGCAAACAAATCCATTTAAAAAAACCCTGTGGAACTGTCAAACAGAATGAAATAGTCGCGTACACCATCAGATAGCTGTCGAAACTCATTCGTTATTAGTGAACTTCTCCCATATGAGCATAACTAGGCAGATATTCGGCGTTACATGCAAGAGATACGGCGTGAGGCCCTTATAGAAGCCCCTGAGTCGTTCGTACCTCCAGGTTTCCTGGACGCAGTGCCAGGCGCCGTCGTACGAGCGGTGGTGGTCCTGCAGGCGCGCGCGCACCACTTGGTACGGATAGGTGGCGCCAGCTGCTATCAGTTTGGACACGGCGGCAAAGGTTAGATACTCGAACGAGGTCTGGAATTTAAAAATTTGCGGTTTGTTTTGACACCGTTAAACACAGAAGACGGGAATGTGGGCGATTCTGTCCGCCACCAAATAGTTTCTTTTAAATCATGGTGCTAGTTACCTACTATGTTAGCTACAAAGCTACATATGATCGATTCTGACCGACACATTTAAACCTAAACTTATGATTAGGCCTACCTGTCCCTTTCTGTCATAGCCATTTATGTTAAGAATGGATGTTCTGATATTAGGCATAGAAGATATGCTATGAAACAGACTTTACATCTCTTTCTATCTCATACATGTGGAGAGGGACAAGTAACTTTAAATTTTTGTTTAAGTGTGACGGTCAGAATCGCCACAGTATGATGTTAACGTTTGTATTCTTAGTAATAGCTTTGCCCTCGAGGGTAAACAGGTAAGAGAAGGTAGTAATTTGTTTTCTATAACATAAGTATTAGTTATTTTCAATTATTGGGTTTGATCGAAATTTGAATGAAGGACAAAGAAATTATGCCTGATTGGTTAGTTAATTCTCCTTACATTTGTATTACACATATTGGGAATGATTATAACAAAACTATCTATTTTTAGTAACTTTCGGTTCATACCCAAATTCAAATTGGCTCTTGTCCAAAGCAGATGACACATGGGCATCTCATTTTGTTTGAATGTTTGGATTCAAAAACATTGTCTCACTTTAGGCCCTTTGTTCATACAGACTCACGTTCAACGGGCAACAACATTGTAAGAAAGACAATTTTATCAACAACAATGCAATATAATATGTTAGTTTCTTCTTCTTCAGCCTATTACAGTCCACTGCTGGACGTAGGCCTCCCCCAGGGCACGCCACAAAGCTACTCCCACAGGGGGGCTTTGCCCATAGTCACCACGCTGGGCTGGAGGGTTGGTGACCGCAGTGTAATTTTCGGACTATGTTGTCAGTAGGGGAGGCGCTGCTGCCCACCTCCCGGAAACCCTTAATCGCCTCGTACGATACCAACGGGCAGGCAGGGGTGGTACATACTCTACTCTGCCGGTACCACTCGGCAAGTAAGCAATCTTTGGAACAGCTGTTATGTCATCAGATAATTTCAGAATTGATCATACTCGTAATGTAGAAAGAGAACTATAAACTGCCAGGAAAAACTCCAAATTTTTATTATGTGAGTTCTACAGTAGAGATTTTCCTAGTGTAGGATT
Source organism: Carposina sasakii (assembly GCA_014607495.2). NCBI lineage: Eukaryota > Metazoa > Arthropoda > Insecta > Lepidoptera > Carposinidae > Carposina > Carposina sasakii. The sequence continues at coordinate 2,765,359 of CP053150.1, forward strand.
CGCAGTAAGCATTACAATATTGTGCTAAGTATTGGAAATAAAAACATTTTTAAATAACTTCGAGGTTGTTTGTATTGTAAGTCTTCCAAAATAACTATGTACTGACTGACTCTTGCTGTTATTCTTATAATTTTCATAACATGCATATTGCACGTTAGTAACAGGCACGTTCACTAGAATCGCAGACAATAGGTAGTTTGCGGTGAGAAGTATTATGACTGTGACTCGGTGCTCGATACGGTCGTCCGTCATAAGATGCAAAGCGAATCGAGAACGTTTAAAGTCATACTTAACAATAAATGAATCTCAGCTATCCCAAATATTGTAAACACGAAAGTAGGTAAGTATGTTTGTTAGTTAGTTTCTTACTTCTTCACGCTTTATTTATTTGACCGATCAACTTGCATACACGTAAGTAGTTAGGGGTAGAGAGATGGACAAAGGCACCTTGCATATTGCACGCATTTTTCTGTATTTATGTACTGTATTGCTGTAGTCTCTTGTGTAAAATCCTTCCTAATATTATGAATACGAAAATAACTCTGTCTATCTGTCTGGCTCTCACGCCAAAACTGGTACACAGGTAGAAGGAACATAGGCTACTTTTTATCCCGGCAAAATATTTTTATCCCGGATAATTTCAAAATTATGTTTTTTCTGCAGCCCTCGCGGTTCGAGTGGCGGGTGTCCACTATTAAATAATGAGATTAGTACTTTAACGTGTATTGCCGTCTACTCACCAGCTTGATATCAATAGGCAGGTTCCTGTACTGATTGTAGCGGTTCTTCATCTCCTCATAGGTCATGAACTGCAGGGCGCCGTGCGACACCCCAAACATGCCCGGCACAAAACCCTGGAATAGAATAAACCTTTATTTAGTTCTTACGTTTTTTCTCTAGGCTATATAATAGTGTACTACAACAGATACTTATGGTCATACGAAAGAACGAACTGAATATCACCTGAAATACCTAAATTATAGGGCAAAACGAATGGTGTAGGACACCGGCCAACCGGTCGACTGGTCGATCGCGTCTATTCGTTTGTGGCAAGGCACGTACTACAATGACATAATACTGCTGCTTTATGCTGTTTTATTTATGATTTCAATAATTATGTAATTGATAAATCGCACAGGATGTCAGTGAACAGTAGATCTTGGGATTAACCAAGTCGGCTATCCTTCGTGTAGGAATTCCTACTACTACAGCTATTATCAATTTATTTTATTTATTTATTGTTATTTTAGGAGGACTAACAGCGAAATTTATAGAACATATAAATAATAGCTATGACTTAGAACTATGCCTTATATGATGCTGTACCTACTACAGAGTAATTATACACCAATAACCAGAAGATAGCAATAATAAATTTTCTTGTTCAGGATTAGACTACACAAAAGTAGAATTCTAGAGCACTACTCAGTCGATATACAGCTTGAGTCTTATAAACTGTCTTATAGCGTTTTTCTACACAATACACTGTATTTCAGAACTTTTCGGTGCTGTTTAATAGCCAAAAGTAATAATTTAGGCTTTGTACAGCCCTAAACCAGATGTACTGTATAAAACAATATCATTTTGCCTTTAAAGATATTTTGACGCTTGTGTACATCGTTTATACAACCTCTAGCTGTTAATTTTCAGGTTAATAGATTTTTCTTCAGCCTAAATGTTTACTGGGAATATTGCCTGGTATCAGCGAGGAGTGTATGTCCCGGCGGTAGTGGGCGAGCCTCAGTTCTATACATTAGATCTTAGTTCATCCGTTATTAATAAGATGCTTTTTTTTATCCGCAAATTAAAAAAAAAAAGTCTAATTTCGTTCTTAAAGAGACCCCATGTACTGGTCAAGTAGCATATTCTGCGGTGGGTATTGCTTGCAGAACACAAGATTGTAGCTGACTTCAGACAGAACAAATGAATATTTAGATGGTAAAATTGGCAAGCTATAAAACATTATACCTTTCTTTAACGCACGTGTAGAAAATTTGCACGATTAGGCAGGCGGTGGTATACGGTGCCAGTTGATGGTGCAAGCTACTAAATCAGTTCGGTCGTCCGACACAAAAACTCGAATCATTACACCCGATCACATGAATAAATGAAATATTAAAGTTATGACAGCTATGCTTACAGCATTAGTTAACTCAATAACACAACACAATAGGAAAGGAATAGGGAAGAATTTAAACAAGTAACAGACGACCAACCGAATCGCTTATCGTCACTTAAATCTAGATCAAACCGGAAACCGTAGGTATAGTATCATAATACGGTCACATAACTGGACAGGTCATTCCGAAGCTTCCTAGCTAGATAACCTATCCCCACAGTCATTATGTCTGAAGTTATTTGGCCTAATGGTTCAAGAAAAAGGGTATTTAGCCAGTGTAACATTGTTTCATATAGACAATCATTATCATGTAATATGACACATATCTTCGAACAGCTGTTGGACTTAATTAATGTCTGATATTTCCAATGGTTCAACAGCCTATCTGAAGGATATATTTGAAACGGTCATTCTCTAGACAGCATCAAAATCATCCAACCATAGGAAAAATCGCGCCTAAGCTAACGAACGCGCAAAATGAAGGCTTCCTAGTAATGGAATTATTATGAAGAGGATCTTTCATCCATTTGATCGAGTAAGCGCCATGATTAAACTCGCACGCACTGACTTGCATCGTGTAACACCAGCTTTAGGCAATGCAGTCATCGCGTCACCAAAGTCATTAATACAATGTATACAAACAATATGTACATAAAAACAAAGCGAATTAACACATATAGATAACGCGCGCGTTTCGTTGTTATGCAATTCTGTATATTGTACTGTGTGACTTCATTCACGTAGGGCAATGGGCAGTTGGTATTATAAAAGCGTATGACGTTGGGTGTAATTCCTAGTGTACTTATAGTGCCAACCAAAATGTAGTAAGTAAATAAATATAATGAACTATTGTCAGATGAAAAAATAGATTTCGACGATGAAGTGACAATACCTCCTAACTAACATTTTTAACAAATCGATTTTTTTTCATGCAATATACTTATTGTATTAAAAAAAAACGACTTGTTACTTGATACTTTCGTATTTAAAAACAGATTTGAGCTAAATTTAGTGTAATATATTGGTTGATTCTGACCGTCACACTTAAACGTAAACTTAAAATTAGACAGGTCTGTCCCTCTCCATTTTTAACATAAATGGCTATGCCAGAAAGGGACAGGTACGACTATTATTAAGTTGAGGTTAAGGTGTGACGGTCAGAATCGACCATATAGTAGTTTTTTGATTATTACATTACATCCCATTCATAGTAAACATCCAACTTAATAGTGTTAGCGCCCCGGGGCGGTGTTAATTGAGAATTTCCAGCAGCATGCGCGATAGCTCTGACGCGTGTCATACAGCTGATTGTTGCGGTTGCGCGGTCCTTTAATATTCAGCATCTTTAACAACTGGCAACCCTTACTTGCGGCCAAATTGGATATGGCAACCCTATACCATAATTATTAAAAAAAAAGCTTTTTTTGATATACATATCATTGAAAAAACATATGAGCGTAGAAACGTCTCAAAATCATACACGTTTGAAGCGGGTTGCCAGGTACTTGCGGCCAAATGTAAAATGGCAACCCTGGTTTTTCGCAATCTCTACATACAGTTCTATCAAATGGATCATACTTTATTTGAAAAACATGAGAGCGTAATTTGTCTGCAAAATATATTTTTTGAAAATTCAATTAAAAATATTTGCGGCCATATTTTGATAGGCAACCCAGTGGATATATATTCTCCTAATCGTAAGTTTGTAATAATAAGGTTTTATTCTATAGCTGAGCGTAGTTAACCTGCGGTGGGATCTTCGGCTATTACGATATGCACGGATGGAGATGCAGCTGATGTATTCTAGTGAAGCCCCGCATTAGCACAGGGTATGATGATATATGACTAAAATTTAAATTAGGTAGGTACTTTATACCACAGTTCGGAGAGTCACAGTAAGTACTATACTGAGTAATATTGAAAACTAAAATGAGCGTGGACAAAGACACAAGTAAAACGTACACGAATAATGCAATTTGCTACACGTAAGAACATTTAATCAATAACAGTGTTTTTATTAAAAAGATAACCCCTATACGGGGACGAATACAGAATAGATAATAAGAAAAATTTACATGCCACATTTTTTTGGCGAAATATGTCTCTGCCCAAGTAGCAACATGCGAAACACGATAATTGGCCTGATAAACCGATTTAGCGACATTTAGCCTGTCAAAATACGATAAATATAGCCGCCATGTTGAATTTTGTATAGAGACGATACGATTTCCACGATGCGTGGTCATGCTATGGGGGCTGATCTAATAATATAATAATAACTTTATTGCACCATGTTTTGGGCAAATGAATAATCATTTCAGATACTAGATCTTTACTTGTAAAATTGGAATCATCCGTGTGACCTTAATAATAATATAATTTGTAATATCTTTTGAGTGTATCGTGAGATAATTATAGGTTTATCCATTCAGATATGTATATTAAATGTGTACCTAATATTTGACTTGGCAAAGCGTGTGATTAAACGCATCTTTATTATTATATTCAAGAAGTTATGTTTCCATTATTGAAGCGGGAAGTCACTATAAGCAGTGTATAGCGTCATCTCGCTCTTGAAAACAATCCTGCTTTAGTTCATGTTAGTTAACTCCCACGGAATGTTGTTGATATCAGTCAGAGGAGAGACTCTTTCCTACTTTTTCGCAGTATTAAAAGCACTTACAGACGAAGTCACGGGAAATGGCTTTGGCATGGATTTTAGTTAACCTCCCACAGCATGTATTTTATATTAGAGACGAGACTCTTTCCTACTTTTTCGATGTGTTAAAAGTCATTACAGACGAAGCTAGATTACAATGTGATAAATAACGAAATAACACATCCGTGTTTATGTAACGATTCGCATGTTTCTGTTGACTATCTAGAGAGCACATTTTATAAACACGAACTAGGTACAAAGTCTCGTTTAGGTCTAGGTATATTCCAGTCCATAATATATAATCACGCCTCTATCCCTTATGGGGCAGGCAGAGCACTAAGGGCCGATAGAACCACATGGTGCCACTTCTGGCCAATTTTGAGGGTATAGTTGAGATGTACAAGTTAGGTTAGTAGTGTATTACAGGTGGTCAGCCCATCGCCTACAAAACACAAAGACCCTCTTGTCCCTCTACTGAATTGTACAGTATGGCCGGGAAGAGAAGCAACTGTAATATTATACGTTTTTTATTCACTCCCAGAGCAGCATAGAAGAAAGTCTCGTTTAGATCTAGGTATATTCCAGTCCATTTTATAAGCGATAAAGTGTGTTTGATGGATGACTTGTTCGATCAAAGGTACGAAGCGCCGATTTAAAGTCGTTGTTAATAATATGATACCCTTCTATCTATATCTATAGTCTCCTGCACCCACTGCTGAGTAAAGGTCTCTCCACTACACCACTGTCCTCTACCCAGCCCCCGTAGCATGGCAAAACACGACGCGGATTGTTTTTATCACCCGCGCGCGTGTTTCCAGTCACAAAATGCGAGCATGGCAATGAGAGAGACTCGGAACCCGCGCGCGACGCGTCTTTTGGACAACTTGTGGATGTGGTGTTACCGTTGCGAAAGTAAAATAAACTTTATTACTTTCATCACTGAATCGGTAATTGAATTAATATGCCAGTCACACAAAACTGTCAAAATTAGCGATAAGAACCTGCGAGAATATAAACGGCATGCTCGCAACCGCGGGTTATAAACAGCGCGCGGCGCGACGCGCGTTCAATGTCAGCTGGAAGTAAGAAACGTCATTTTGTCCCGAATTTTGACATTTAGGCGCCATAAAATGCGCGACATTCGTGAGACGCAGACGCCATGCTACCGGTGCTTGGCCAATCTCTCCATTAGTTTTGAACACCCTTTCTGATATCATCTGACCATCGGGCGGGTATGACCAAAAAATGCATAAAAATCCGGCAAACAATATAGTATGAGTATATTTTGTTTAAAAAATAATAATAAGACTACCACTTACCCTATATAAGCCTCTGATACCCTCGGTAGTGTAGATCTTTTTAAGGCCGTCCACCATGCCTCTGTAGCGCTTATTCTCAGCGACATGCTCTTCACTGTATTGCAGACAAAGCCTGGTCTTCACCACCCAGATGGGATTAGTCATTACAAGAGACAGCACCCCGGCTTCAGCTGCAGCCAGCATGTGCAGGCCAGGACCCAGCGGGTTGCGCGCGTTGCCGCCTTGTATCCACGTTTTGATTGCATTGTAACTGTGGGCGACTAGTTTTTGTTGAGAAATTCCTAGATAACCATATTATGGACCTATGATGGAGTTGTATACTATTCTGATGCATAAGCAATAGGCACAGCATATATCAAGTTCATTCAAATTCATAGCCACACCTTTGGAGGCATGCAATTTGGGTATTTAGAAAAAACCCTTCCTTAATGCTCCCTTACAGTTCTCAATGAACAAATACCATATTTAAGCTACTGATACCCAGCTTTCTGCTGAAATTTGTCTGATAGTGAATCAGTAGATAAACAAAAATGTAACATTCATTACAAACTTTTGCCTTTACAAGTAATTATTTTATTTCTAATTAAAAATTGCATGTTAATGTTGGTGCTTGCATTTGTCAAAATATGTATGCAACACATAATAATTACTGAATACCCAGCAGTTAGGTTGCTCATTGAGTGCAAAGTTAATTAATAGCCAAGTACCTACAGATAATTTAGCTTTCACTTTATGATGTCATGCTTTAAAATACATATGATATTACATATATTTTAGGGCAAAAACAGAAAAAGGTCAAATCCTCATTTTAATGGCCAATCAATTTAATTGCTTCTTTCCTAATTTGTTGTCTATTTTCTGTGCTTAGTTCAGAGATTACCAAAATATTTATGCCAAAGAGGAAGAAAAATTCAAGCAGGTAAAATTTAAAATGAATAAATTGAAGAACACATCTTGTAAAATACCATAAATAAACTGATATATGTAACAAAATTAATTCTTGCAGATAACTCCAAGGTTATATTAAGAACTAGTGGACGCCCGCGACTCCGTCCGTGTGGTCTACAGAAAAAAAAAAAAACAAAATATCGAAATTATCCTGGATATATGTTAATATATCTTATATGTTAAGTGGGACCTGTCACAATATATTCCTCAAAACTGCATCGAAATCGGTTCAGCCGTTTCTGAGATTAGCGTGCACAAATGCACAGACAAACCGACAAAAAATCAAAAAATGATTGTTTTGGGTACTATTGCGTTGATAAAGGTATTCTATAATATTCTTTCTTATATATCTTCCATGTACAGGCAGCGATCTGTTACATTTTTATTATATGTATAGATATTGCTGATAATACTGATAGTGAATTGGATTTTCTATTGAATTGGATATTCCATTTCCATAAATCAGTACTATCACACACAATGTATCATTCTTATGTCCTCTCTCACAAAATAAATGTGATTCAATAATGTAATACATATCTATGTTAGAATAATCCTTGATTGCATCAAACTAAATGTTGGTATTACAATGTTCAAAGAATTCATTTACATAAAAGAGATATTGATTTTACAGCACATACTTATTATAAAACTATGTCAGATATGGCACAACTGTTCTAAGCCCCCCTCTTATACCAAACTGTAAATTCAAACTATAAGAATCTTTATCTAAAACATACTATCTCTTTTGTTTATTTCCAAAAGTATTGTCATGTTGTACACCACAAACTCTACTATGTATTGCAATATAAACATAAAAGTTGGTGAAAATACTGGGTATGTAAAAATGTTTGGAAGTTAGTAAGTTTTATGTGCAAAAAATATGAAACAGATTTTCTTGAAACTGACTATAAAAAATTTGAATAATTAATACATGGGTATAGCCCATTTATTAATTATTCCAAATTTTTATAATAGTTCACACTAACAAAGCTAGAGGAGGCTGCTTGTAAAATTTAATAAGTAACAATTGTCAGTAGCTAATTTATATAAATATATAAATAACATAATTCATTTTGTTTATATTTTGTAATATTTTCAAGTCTTAAATGAGTTATAAATTACTTACAATAAGAAGTAGAAGCCCCAAGCTGACCCAGAGCCCCAAACGTTAGGGGTGACTCCACGGTACAGCCCTTTAAACCCCTCCTTCTTGACTATTGTTACAAATGCGCTGCTGAGACCATCATAACGCGGCACAGTTGTAGTCCTGCCATCGTTTACTACAACAAATAAAATCACTCTTAAATGTAATTCTTAAATAAAAGGTTTACACAAAAGTTTGTGCTATAAATTGTCCTATAAAACTATTGCTTATACTTATACCACTACAACATTCAACAAAGCTTTTGTGAAACAAAGTATGACCCAGTATTGATGAATTTGAAGTGTTTTTTTTTTTATAATTTACTTTTACTTCTTAGAATCCAATAACATTTAGTTGGTGAATGTTGCAGCAGGCTCTTCTCATAACCAGTAACTTGCAGCTTTGTAAACAAAGCATACATGCAATAAGTTTATACTTTTACTACATGAAAGTTCAAGGTCAATGTCACAAATCAATATCATATATGAAAGAAACTGCACCTTGATTACATTAATTATTAACTTAAGCATAGAGAAAAAGTAGGAACAAGTATTTGTGTTTATTTTGCAGAGGAAATGTGAATAAAAGCAAACATTGTAGGAGACTTACCAGCAAATCTAATTTTTATAAGATCCAAAGGGTGCAAAATTAAGGTAGAGGTCACACCACCTGATATACCAGCTACCAGGTGTTCGTATTTAATATGGCTAAGTAGCTTAGATGACGACGAGTTAGGATTCTTCATTGTAGTCATGACGAAATTGCTAGATCACAGATAAAACTTATAACCATCTTGCGAAGACGCGATTAATACTATGTCTACCGCAGGGCACTTTCCCAGAAATCTTTAGCAAAATTTAATTCTATGTGGTTTACACTGAACATCATGCTTTCGAAATATCTCCCCGAACGAAATCACGTTTGCAATAAATTGAAAATGAGGAAGAAAGAAATTAATTAATGGCACACGGCATGATGTCAACTGTCATTTTTTAAATCCTCTGTACGCAAATTATATTGCGAGAATTCTCAATTTCACAAAACATAAATTATGAATTACCTCTAACTTATATAACTATTTTCTAATTTAACACAAAAATAAAATTATTTAAGTAAATCACTATGTTAAATATCTATTAATTCATTATTCTCCTAATTTGTTACAGAGGTAAGTAGATTTTTAAATGTGTTTGATTAAATTCCTTTCTCTCTCACAACAAGCGGCCTAAAAAAGGAACTTGTTTTTTTTTTTGGCGTGCGCGATAATACCAGAACTCTAAAATAATTTCTACAAAATTTTCACGTCACTGGAAAAACTACTAGAGTGCGTTTCATCAAATAGTTCATTTGAATGATGGTGCTAGTTATATGTACCTATATGTAAGTCTACATTATCGATGTAACGGCATACAAAAATTTTAGTTTCATAATTAGCCATATCAATGGTTTATTCTATGAAACGGAGTCCAATGGTCATTAGCATAGATATTAGGAGAGTTCATCAAAGATAAAAATTCTATATGCCTTATTTTTATACTACTTTAATTTATACTTTGATGATCTTCTCATGACAAATCGTCGCTTCAGTGCTTGTTTGTTCTATGTCCAAAGTTAACGAAAATTAAGTTTAAATGCAGTATTATTAAGTCTTAAATTTCGATTTGTAATCCGTTGGTGTAAGAAGATTTAAAACTATTATCCACTAAAACAACAAAAAGCCATGTCAATTTTATTTGTAACACGATACTGTAATGAAAATTTTGTGCTTGTTTGTCCTGTCTGCAGTGTTCGTTATAAATCCTTCAACATAAAAGACGTTGGGTGCTTGAGTGTGATATGGCCACTCAATCGACCAATCACAGCCCGCGAAGCCATGTCTACCATTTTGTTTGAACGCTAGCTGTCACTCACTGTGGCTGGAGACATCATATGGACACTTCGTCGTTTAACATAAATTCGAATTTGAATTTTTTAAATGAATAGTAAAGGGAATTATACATCACCCTGTACATACATCTGGGTCATAGAACAAAAAAACACGCAAAATTGAAACACTCACTTTGTCATATCTCTAATGGGATAATGTTCTATGACCACATTCGAAAATGTATTTGTGCATGTTTGTTCTATCTCCACATAAAAATAGAAAAATAAGGTATAATCAATTACCATGTATAGATTAAAATTACAACAATCAATTCACACATAACTCAATATATAAGAAAGACGTTTAAATATAGGAAATAAAGATTAAAAAATAAATAAATAAAAAAACTCGTCTCCTGTAAAATTTAACCAATGGTAGATAGGACAAACAAGCACTGAAACAACGAAATCACATATTTCCCTGAAAAACGTTTTATTTACAGAGTGTCTTTAACACCACAACGAACACCTCGTTGCATGACTACTATACTCATTTTACTGATAAACTTGAAAGATCCGTGTTTAATTTGATGAAAATTGTTTTAACCAAATAGCTTAGGAAAAGAATATACCTACCATATTTGAAAAAAAAACTTGATATGCAGCAGACATTATCTTTCTGACTCTTTCTGCCTTAGGAATTTATTAATAGATTATGTTTTTCTCTCTCTGCTTTGTCAGTCTTTAAAGCAACGGCGCAATGCAAGGTATTTGGTCATTATAGTGGTCAATCATTCATGAACATTAACGCCTGTAGCACACTTAAGCAATTTCGCCATGCATGATCAGCATAACCACTAGCGAAAGTGATTTTCTAAGTCATAGAATTGACTATATTCTTATTATCTTACCTCTTCTCGATCTGCTCCAATGACGGACAGCGATGCCTTTTACATTTTCGCTCTTCGGCTGTCTTTTTCTACATTATTTACATACGAACTATACATACAGCAAAACCTAATTTACTAATTAATTAGTAATTAAATGTTTTATTTGTCTAAAAAAGAAACTTTTAAAATGGTTCCGTAGTAGATAGCTTACAAGCGTAATTTGTACCTACCGATTGCCAATTCACTATTCAGGAAAAGCGCTGTGGCTAACACTAAAATCACTGTGTGTGTGACACTCTACTTTCTGTAAAATAAATATTGTTGTTGTTTTTATTCCTACTGAAAATAGATATGATAATAAGAGCATTATGCTAGGATTATAGGAACTTTACGAAAACAATATTACATAATAAAATTATAGTTATTACATTAACTAAGGTACTACTATATTGGTAAATTTGTGTAAATTGCGGCAACATTTTTAATAAAACCTCCATCGCCTGTCTTTCACGTTTTGACAGCTGTACGAAAAAAAGTTATTGCCTTTTATTACGTAAATCTGTAATCCCAAAATTATTTGAGGCAGTGCAAAGGAAGACAAAAAATGTTGAAGGTGGCAAGTAATTTGAGGTTGGTCTCAAAACAAGGCAATCAGGTACGCCTTCTGGCGACTGCCGTAGGTTACAAGCAGGCACTTGTAAATGTACCTCCGACCAGGCTTACAGTATTAGATAATGGACTACGGGTAGCCTCCGAGGATTCCGGCTCCGCCACTGCCACCGTAGGACTCTGGATTGATGCTGGTTCCAGGTATGAGACTGCAAAGAACAATGGCGTTGCCCATTTTCTTGAACACATGGCTTTCAAAGGCACGAGCAAACGCTCACAAACGGACTTGGAATTACTCGTTGAAAACATGGGCGCTCATTTAAATGCTTACACATCCCGGGAGCAGACAGTGTTTTACGCTAAGTGCCTAGCCAACGATGTGCCTGTCGCCGTCGAAATTCTAGCCGACATTATTCAGAATTCTTCCCTCGCAGAACCCGAAATCGAACGAGAACGAGGTGTCATCCTCCGCGAAATGCAAGATGTAGAGAGCAACCTCCAAGAAGTTGTATTCGATCACCTCCATGCCACAGCATTCCAGGGAACACCCTTAGGTCAAACAATTTTGGGACCCACTAAAAACATCAAGAAAATCTCCAAGGCAGATTTACAAACATACATCAAGTCCCACTATCAACCAGCTCGCATTGTCCTATCTGGAGCTGGTGGTGTTGAACATGGAAAACTAGTTGATTTAGCCAACAAATACTTCAGTGGCCTGAAGAATACTGTTGCAGATGTTCCAGACCTAGCTCCATGCAGGTACACTGGTTCAGAAATCCGTGTGCGTGATGACTCCATGCCACTTGCACATGTTGCTATTGCAGTTGAAGGTGCTGGCTGGACCGATGCTGACAACATTCCCTTGATGGTTGCAAACACCTTGATTGGAGCTTGGGACCGATCTCAGGGTGGTGGCAACAACAATGCCTCATATCTGGCACGTGCATCAGCAGTTGAAGGTGTCTGTCACAGCTTCCAGTCATTCAACACATGCTACAAAGACACCGGTCTGTGGGGCATTTACTTCGTATCTGACCCGCTGAGATTGGATGATATGCTCTACAATGTCCAATCAGAGTGGATGAAACTTTGCACATCAGTGACAGAAGGTGAAGTTGAGAGGGCTAAGAATCTGCTCAAAACCAACATGCTCCTCCAGCTTGATGGAACCACACCAGTTTGCGAAGACATTGGTCGCCAAATGCTTTGCTACAACCGCCGTATCCCTATCCATGAGTTGGATGCCCGTATTGAAGCAGTATCAGTACAGAATGTGCGTGATGTATGCTACAAATACCTGTATGACAAATGCCCAGCTGTAGCAGCTGTTGGGCCTACCGAGGGTCTCCCAGACTACACCAGGATCCGGGCTGGCCAGTACTGGCTCAGAGTATAAGTCATAATAGTTAACTTTAGTAACCTTATTTAAATAAATCATCAATCGAAACTCACATTAAACAGATGCCCAAATGTTTGTTGTTTTATTAAAATAAAACACAATGTCTTTTGGAAGAATGTGTATTTATTATAGACTATTAAGTAATTGTGAATGTAAATAAACAGATTTCTTTGTATATTTTTCTTTATTCTTGTATTGGAATCACTATCTAAATTGCATTCATCATCAAGCTTCATGGGCCGAGCAAACACCTCACTAGTGTGTTACCCAATTGATTTACGGCATCGATCGATCATCACTACACATATTATAAAACAAGGTCGCTTTCTGTTGTCTGTCTTTATATATGCTTAGATCTTTCAAACTAGAGAACTGATTTTGATGTGGTTTTTAAGAGTGATTCACAAGGAAGGTTTATAATGTATAACTAGGGATCCGCCCCGGCTTCGCACCGGAGTAATGCACTCTCACGCGGGCGAAACCGTGGGCGGCCGCTAGTACCTCATAATAGATTAGTTGTCGATAGTATGCATCTCTATTCGCCAGCAGCGATCATGTATTGCAGTGCATACCAATATCCCTAGGTCCACTATGATCCATTGTAAAAATCCATTAATGGATCTTTTTACACTTTTATGTCCACTTTAATCCTCGATCCTAGATTATTTTCAAAATGGATTTTTAAGAACCAACGTGTGTATTAAAATCCATTATAAAAATAAAGCGGATGACACATGCAAAAGTGTAAAAAGATCCGTCAACATGGATTCTTAAGGTGGTGACCTGAGGGTCACTTCAATGACTACCGGTTCACCACATATCAGTAATGGAAGTATCGATGTGGGTTTGCCAAGTTGATGGATTGCATTGGCTTTAGCTATCCATGCAAATATTCTACGCCGTCAACTCCTAGGGACCAATATCGGATATAGGCTTACTGCCTGACGCTTTCTAATAGTGGAAACTAATTGACACTTTATGGCATCATAGTATTTTGCTCGTGTACGAGTATTAGTATCTCGTCCATACCAAGCAGCCGCCATAGTTATGAAAACTATTAGGTACTTAATAAAACTTTCGAATACCCACATGGTTTGTAAACATTTATTGGCTACATACAACAATAATATAAATACATAAATCCTTACAAATAAATTCTTAAACGTTAACAACATTAGGCTCCTTCTCTTTTTCATCAACCTCCTCTACGTTGGCCACACTGGGCTTCTGAATGCTAGTCTTTCGTTTCTTTCCATATGGCAACACTGGTTCGCTATGACTGATCAGACTGGCTGAGGAAATAAACACTGACATCTGTTCCGGGGTAGGACAGGCTATTATCAATTTATCCTCATTGGTGTAATTTGCTGAGGTCAGCAATTGGTCTAATTGGACGAAATAGCCGACTACGTTGTTCTGAAACAATAAAATGTGTAGTGAGACTCACTGTGACTAAGTTATTTTACCTAATTTAAAAAAATTTAACCTAGTAAAATTGATACATGCGGCCTTTTTAGTTTACTTATAATATAACGGGACTCTCATTACAAAACGGGTGGGATTAAAAATAGAAACCTAGACAAAAAAACCTAGGTAATTATTAAAGAAAATTAACAGGCGCCAAGTATATAGGTATTCCAATAGTAGTGCCGCGCTAGAACCTGGGTTCTAACCCCGGTAGGTACATTATTGGTAAGTACCAAAGTATAATGAATTTCTATGTCTCTTTCAGAGTCATGCCTATTTATTATATCATCTGTCTGTGTATTTATTGTATGTAGGTAAGTACATAAAGCACTTTCGGCTGCGATTCACCTGGAAAACTTACCAGAATTATAGAAAGTACAAATTAATGAAGCTTTACTTACCCGTATAGGCCTGAACAGTATAAACTCGGTCTCCTTATTGGCTAGATACAGCTGCATGGATCTCTGCAGCGGAGCCAGCTGTGAGCGGATCCGGCGCTGTGCTTCACTCACCGACACTGCTACCTCTTCGGGTGACGCCCACGGCTGGGCTCGGAGCTGGTCCACTGCGGCGAAGGCTTGGGCCTGGGCAGAAGAAAACGATACAATTTAGTTTCCTTGAAACTGGGAATGACCTTAAGCCTTTTGGCATTGATCGAAATGGTGAACGTATTCCGATTGTAGGTACCTACCGTAAACGCGGTGCGAAATGCGTCGCAGTAGGTTCCTACATAATATATTATCCGTATAGTATACATAAGTATAATATATATAACATATAGTATACATAAGATGCACTTAGGGGAAGTACATAATTGTAATTGTATTGTACTTCACAGCTGGTACATTTGTATGTAACAAGAATGTTCCTCTTAATGTTATCACCATCGTCCCATAGTCTTCGTTTGCGAAATCCCTATTGCCAAACAGTATGCGTGCCGCTCACCTTTTCAATAAAAGTAATCATCGGTCCAACTAGAATCTCCGTGGCGTCTTTAATAAACGTCTCGCAACTGGTTTTCAACTGCCGATCGACCTCCTTGCGCGAGTCCAACAAATGCTCCTTGACCATATGCGTGCCTTCCAAAAGGAACTCTAACAGCGCATTATTAGAGTTCAACGAGAAAATCTGCCTTTTCTTCTGCATGAGCCCGTACGCAGCATTTTTAACATTACTAAAGTCTAAAAAGGTTTCTTTCACGACAAAATCTACTTGGAACGGTGCGATTTGCTCGCGCAGAATCAGCAGATGTTTGATTTGGAATAATTCGCCGTCCACGCTGGTTCTGAGGGCCGTGATTTGTTTGGCGGCGCTGTCGACGCTTTGGACGCATAACGATATGGCTTCTTGTGCTAGACCTTGGAAGACTTTCTTCTCGAGACAGCGATGCAGACGGGAGAGTGCTGCCAAGGTTCTGCGGACACCTGAAATTGAAATAGATTTGATTCTATTACTTATCGTTTACAGCCGACTTATAGGAAATTAGTGCTAAAAAATTTCAAAAAAGCTATTCTCCCTTAGTAGTTAATGAAATGCGTTAAATACTTGTTTAAAGTTTGTATGTGTGTTTGTTAGTCACACTGTGTAAAACTAAGCACAATTTGCTCGCCAAACCCTAAAGCCCCTTTCCCATCACGTCAGGCCATATAGGTACCTATAGGTAAGGCTGGTTTCAGAGTAAGTGATAAGGGAGACCCGCTTCGGGTCATGACAATGTGTGGCCCTAGACAACAGCTAAAAGATTCGCAGGAAAAATACAGACTTTACATTTAGCCGGACTCTTGCAGTTTGTCTTCTGTATTTACGAGTATGAGCTTCCATCGTCCATAAGTATTAAGTAAGTCAGTACTAAGTAAGCACACGCTGCTTTCTGTTAAAACCTAGAAAAAGAAGATATCGCATAGCAATCTTACTTGGATACCACATTCCATGCAGGTCGGCTGGCGACGCGACGGGCCGCCGCTGCTCGTTGATGGCGGCCACCTCCTGCGACGTCGCCGACACGTCTGATACCATCGAGTTACGCGAGTCGCTGCGTTTTAGCGCTTGCTGCATTGCTATTTGCTGGAATGCGGATTAGAACATTATATGAAATAAGTAACAAGTACCTAAGCTTTAACTAGAAAAATGTCAATCAAGAAATCTTGACAACTATATAACCAAGGTAAACATTTAGCAGAGAGGTAGATTATGACTAGGATGTTAGTTAAGAAAGGATTCTACAGAGTACGCGGACGAAATCATGGGCAGCCGCAAGTCTTCATAGTTTACTGTTTTTAGAAGAGAAAGGTGATTAAATACTCAGATCTTCTTATTTACAACATCTTTCCCCGTTATGTAAATCTGTGTTCCGATCGTGCAGTTCTGGCTGCCCCATTTCGGAAACACAGCCGTGTGTGTGTGTCTAACCTCCATGAGCAGCAGCTGGTCCGGGTAGAGTAGGTCAGGCGGCGCGGGGCGGTAGTGTAGCACGTCGGCGCGGAGCAACACGTGCGCGCGGAACACGAGCCGCTCCTGCGCGTCCGCCAGCAGCGCCCGCGCCGCCGCGCCCAGCGCCGCGCGCGCCGCCGCTGTGGAACGCGGAATGTATTACACGAGCCGGTGTGGAACGCAGAATGTATAACACGAGCCGGTGTGGAACGCGGAATGTATTACACGAGCCGGTGTGGAACGCGGAATGTATTACACGAGCCGGTGTGGAACGCAGAATGTATAACACGAGCCGGTGTGGAACGCGGAATGTATTACACGAGCCGGTGTGGAACGCGGAATGTATAACACGAGCCGGTGTGGAACGCGGAATGTAAAATACGAGCCGGTGTCGAACGCAGAATATATAATACGAGCCGGTGTGGAACGCGGAATGTATAACACGAGCCGGTGCGAAACGCGGAATGTATAACACGAACCGGCGTGGAACGCGGAATGTATAACACGAGCCGGTGTGGAACGCGTAATGTATAACACGAGCCGGTGCGGAACGCGCAATGTATAACACGAGCCGGTGCGAAACGCGAAATGTAAACACGAGCCGGTATGGACGGCGTGAAAAAAAGCCAGTCGAGGTAGGTTCGGCGCGAAAAGATGGGACGGTCACTTTTGCGCGTCAGTCCGGAGGTAAAAGTTGGCATCATTCCAAATGATTTCCCCAGTCACAGGCATCACGTGCGGACCTAGCTGCTCCACATAATATAACAAAAAGTATAACTATACTACTTCTACTACTATAACTTACGATCGTTATCCACCTGCTCCTCGATAACCTCGACCCGCAGTATGGCACACAGCTCCGCCAACGTCTCCAGATGGTTGATGTGAATGATGTGCGGACGCAGCGTCTCGTACAGACCGTCGCAGAGGGAACGCAGGTATTCGCTGTCGATGAAATTATAAAACGTGCTGTTTTTCACCCAGGAATAAGTTTATTATTCTTCTTATAACTGCCCTGTTCTCATTCTACTTGGGGTCGGCGTAATGTGTATTTATAGGAATGAATATATTCTTCCATCATCTCACTCATTACTCACTTCCAGCACCGGTATGATGAATTTGGTGAGAGCGAGATGTCTCACACTTTTAAACGTCAAATTCATTGAGCTATTAATAACTAGATAAACTAAGTGCATGTACTTTGCATGTAAAAAATAGACTTAAGAATTAGAATTAATAGACATTCGTTCTCGAGCCGACCTGAAGGAATTAGGGCTGATAGAAGTGGTTTGCAATCCCTTTTTACACACCAAGTAGAAACACTTGCCTCATCTAGTTATTACTTAGCTCTGTGGATTTGACGTTTAAAAGAGACATCTCGCTCTCACCAAATTCATCATACCGATGCAGTACACGCATACACGTCTCACACACTCCATCGAGGGAAATAGTGATGCAAAAGTAGAACACTCCTCAGGTTTTTATTTTATCTATCTTTTATTTTACTTCCTCAATAATTAATTTAGAAGGTCCACATTCATGCTTAAGTTGACTTTTATTCTTTATGTAAGAAATAAAAATATCATTCATCTCTGTAAAATATGCCTTTCATCCGATTTTGAGAGCTTCAAAAAAGTTCAATAGTTCACAATCTGGGTTCGGACAGTTATCTGCTTCGCATCCTGGCTGCGGCACTTTTAAACTTCCTATTATATAAAATAAAATATTTTATTCATATTACAAAGTCGATACGTTATTTATTTATATATTATGTTGAAAATGACGTATTAATAAAGAAATGGAAAAAATTCCTCACATAAATAAAAATTTTAATTTACCGAGTGCCATCTTTTTTGGACGTCTTATCTTCCACACCATTTCACGAACCCACGATTTAATGAAAAGTAATGTTTTAAATAAAAACCTCTGCATACCGTGCTATTATATATACAACCCAGTTATGAGTGGCTCATTCTTTAGGAGGTAATCTATGGGTGCTATCTTATCCATCCAACACTCCTCAGATTCTTAATTCCACATTCATGTAACACCTCATCCCTCCACAATAGATAGGCATTCTAAAAATATTATAAAATTATTAATAAAGATGAAAAAATTCCGAATGTGAAGCACCTCAAGTCGTGAGACTTGATCTTATTCCAGTATGTCGAAGTATGGTCGAAGCTCGAATTGTTGTACTGTCGACTTTACCTACTTACAATACATTTCGTAGTTACTAAAGATGAGTCCACATACACTTTGTGAAGCTATTAAAAATATCGGTACATCTTTGCCGATCGGTAGGTACATCTGTAGTCATTTTCTATGTACAAACGCTTTATACCTGAAAAACTAAGCTAAGATAATATCTTTTTTTTTTGTAGTGTGCTGCGTGGGCTAAGAAGAGCGTAAAAAATATAAAATAAAAAAGCAAAAAGCAACATTACGAAGTGTTCCCAGGCGGTCACCCATCCAAGTACTGACTTCGCCCGATGTTGCTTACCTTCGGTGATCGGACGAGAACCGGTGTATTCAACATGGTATGAACGTTGGCGATAGAATCCGCGAAATTCATGATTTGATTTTGTGAACGACAGTGGTAGTCTACATAATATTTTTGCCAACGGTGATCTTTCTTTCTAATATAGGTACTGATAGTTTTCTTTTATACACTTACTACATAATTTGGCGAAACGTTTCTGAGAATATTTCCGACGTTTCCATTCATTCATCACGATTACTATCATCATAATATTCAGAAATTATCCTACCAACTAAAGATAATATTGGCTGTATGTGGAGTGTGGACAAAGTTTCCCGTACCTTTCATTCGGAATAAACTAAACAAAAAAAACTATGGAATTTTTCAGTTTAAATTCGGATTCGGCGGGAAAAGCTGGAAGGGAGTGGGTGTAATTTTCTTGTGAAAATCAAATTTATTTGTAAATGGCTTGCATGTGTCCGTAAAGTGATAAAATCTGGTAGATAAGTTATACAGGGTGTCCCAAGAAATAGTGTCAAACGGAAGTCCAAGGACAGAATACCCCTAGGGGTACCCGAATTACCCCCATGTATGTTCCGCGACTTTTTGTAGTTTTCGAGATATGATTTTTTTCATATTTTTTTGTTAAACCTTGGCTTATTTAACATTATTGGTCACAGAGACATCAATTGTTGAGATACAAGCTTGATTTTTTTTTCTGAAATAGGTGAACAGTAGCACTTGCAAAAACAAAAGCAATTGTGAGCCGATATGCTACTATTAAGCCATTAAAAAAATGTTGAATCCTAAGTTTGTTAAAATGTTTAAATTAAAGATCTCTTTTGAAACGATTTAAAAAAAAAACTTATCCCAAAAATGTCTCCAAAATTATTTTTAAAAACTTGCCAATTTCGTCAGCTATTTGCCATGTAAATTTGATTGAGCTATCTCCACGACTTCATACTTGAAAAAATGTTTGAAACACAGTAAGTCGAAAAAACTTAATTAAAAGATTGGGCCGAATAAAACTAAAAAAATGTTATTATTGATTATTTATTATTAAATCACAAAAAGTTTTCGAAAAGTCGCCCTTCCTGCTCGATACAAATTCTACATCGCCTTAAAAAAAATTCTTTTAGTCGTAAGAACGCTACCCTGTTGCTTTTTATTGTTTCTTCTGCTTGTCTTAGTTTTGTTCGTAGTTCCGCTATGTTTCTGATATCCTTGGCGTAAACTAATTCTTTATAATACCCCCAAACGAAGAAATCGATGGGGTTTAAGTCGGGAGACCGTGGCGGCCAGGCAATGGGCCCCCCACGGCCGATCCACTTGTCTCCAAACCTTTCGGTTAAATGTTGTCTGACAATCCTCGCGAAGTGACATGGAGCGCCGTCGTTTTGAAATATCATATTTCTACGCGTTAATAGGTCTACATTTTCTAAAAGACCGTCGAGATCTTGCCGTAAGAATTCCAAGTAGGACTCGCCATTTAATAGGCAGTTGAAAGGGGCCAATCAGCTGTCCATTTAAGACGCCTGACCACAAGTTCACACTAAATTGTTCTTGAAAATTGGAGGCACGTGTCATGTGTGGATTTTCAATGCTCCAAGAATGATAATTGTGAATGTTGAAAATTCCACATCGTTTAAAATGAGATTCGTCGGTCCACAAAATCGTATTAAAAAAATTTGCGTCTTCAGCTTGACGCCGCAACATTTCTTGACAAAACGCCACCCTTCTCGGATAATCTTCGGGCTTAAGCTGCTGAACTTTTTGAATATGATATGGGTGAAATCCCTCTTTTTGTAGTATCCGATGTGCTTCTGATTTTGGAATTCCGGTGCGGCGTTCTATGGTTCTGACACTAACTGATGGGTCTCTTGCCACTTCTTCGACCACTGAATCGACCACATCTGGGTTATGCATTTGTGATGGACGCCCGGGTCTTCTACCTGGTAGGCGACCTTCCATGTAACTATTATGGACTCGCAAAATTGTACGATGATCAGGCCAAGTCTCAGGCTGAGGTTCACCACTGTTTTGTACCTGCTGTCTGTACAATCTAGCCGCTTCCGAAGCATTTCCTTTTGCATAGCCATAAAAGTAATGCATAAGCGCATAATCTCTTGACGAGAAAGACATAGCTCACCAATTTATTGCGCTTAGAAATCCCAATTGATGTGCACTCCGAAGTCCGTTGAGAAAGCCAAAGTCGTCTAAGAAAGTTCGTAACACCACACAAAAGCCAATCGATATGCAACCAAAGTCCGTAAAGAAAGCAAAATTCGTCAAATAATCACAAAGGAGCTAGTAAAGAAGTAACGTCGGGCGCAAATGCAAGCAAATGGTCAACTGACCGGTAGCCGCCGAACACAATGGACCAACGCTAACCCCGCTCCCTCACCTCACGCTTCCCCTTGCCTTGCCGCAACTCAGGTAGTAAATTCCGAGAATTGCACTCATAATCACCCTTACAGCTCAACTGCCCCGTGTATTGAGTGACGTCACGCAATAGACCTGTTAACATGGTCTTGTAGACTACAAGAATTTTTTTTAAGGCGATGTAGAATTTGTATCGAGCAGGAAGGGCGACATTTCGAAAACTTTTTGTGATTTAATAATAAACAATCAATAATAACATTTTTTTAGTTTTATTCGGCCCAATCTTTTAATTAAGTTTTTTCGACTTACTGTGTTTCAAACATTTTTTCAAGTATGAAGTCGTGGAGATAGCTCAATCAAATTTACATGGCAAATAGCTGACGAAATTGGCAAGTTTTTAAAAATAATTTTGGAGACATTTTTGGGATAAGTTTTTTTTTTAAATCGTTTCAAAAGAGATCTTTAATTTAAACATTTTAACAAACTTAGGATTCAACATTTTTTTAATGGCTTAATAGTAGCATATCGGCTCACAATTGCTTTTAATTTAAGTGCTACTGTTCACCTATTTCAGAAAAAAAAATCAAGCTTGTATCTCAACAATTGATGTCTCTGTGACCAATAACGTTAAATAAGCCAAGTTTTAACAAAAAAATATGAAAAAAAATCATATCTCGAAAACTACAAAAAGTCGCGGAACATACATGGGGGTAATTCGGGTACCCCTAGGGGTATTATGTCCTTGGACTTCCGCTTGACACTATTTTTTGGGACATCCTGTATTTTGTCTACTTGTGATGTGAATCAAGTGCGTGTGCATGGTCTTATATGCAGGTAAGCTAAGCAAAACTTTAGTCGGAATACGATCTCTTCATTAGCTCATGTAAGTTGTTTCTGCAATTCTTTTTGATCTTTGCTAATTTCACACCTATTCTTGAGGATTTTTCTGACGTTTCCATTCATCAATCAATATCATTCAGAAATCATTTACTAAAGACAATGGCTGTATGGGCTTTCCTTCGGGATAAAGTAAACAAAAAAAAAAGTTTAAATTCACAAAAAAATACTAAAATAGTATAAAAAAGCAAAAAGCCAACATTACGAAGTGTTCCCAGGCGGTCACCCATCCAAGTACTGACTTCGCCCGATGTTGCTTAACTTCGGTGATCGGACGAGAACCGGTGTATTCAACATGGTATGAACGTTGGCGACAGTAATTGCGAAATACATAATTACTTTTGTGAACGACAGTGGTAGTCTACATAATATTTTTTGCCAACGGGGATCTTTCTTTCTAATATAGGTACTGATAGTTTTCTTTTATACAGGGTTAATTTTAAAACATCAATAACCTCGCAAGACTAGGTAGCTACCGTCATAAACAACAACATTTGTTCTACGAGTTTTGATAATTTGTCACATTTTACTTTCATACTAAAATAAATGTCAATTTAATATTATTTAACTGCGTAGACAGGGGCGCCCTCTTGTCAGCCATCAAAGAAAAAATTCCACATTGTTTTAACTATCTTTGGCAGTGTTATAGTGAACCCTCAAAATTAGTTTATAAAGACCATCCTTTAGATTCAGCAGTCGGCTGTCAACAGGGTGACCCTCTTGGTCCAGGCATATTTAGTTTAGCCATTCATACAATTATCGAGAAACTAAATTCGAAATTCAACGTCTGGTACCTGGACGACGGAACCCTAGGAGGCGAGGCTGAAACAGTTTTAAATGATTTAAATTTTATAATTGACAAATTCAAAAATATTGGTTTGGAATTAAATTTTTCAAAATGCGAACTATTTGTAAACAGTAGTAATCAAAATTTAATAACAGACACGATCACAAAATTCAAAATTATTGCACCCGAAATAAAAATTATAGACAAAAGTACACTTTGCCTCTTAGGGTCCCCGATCTTTGATGATGCAGTGGGCCCGTTTTTTGAAAATACAATTATAAATTTTAATTCAGTATCGGACCGTCTATTAAAAATTAATACACACATGGCCCACTGCATAATCAGACACTGCCTTTTTGTGCCAAAATGTACGTACGTGCTACGCTGCTGTAATATTTGGAAACATGCCCATCTTCTCGACCTATTAGACTCTATCATTCAAAAAACAGTCACATCCATATTCAACATCCATATCGACGATCGAATCTGGACACAGGCCTCCTTACCAATCAGGATGGGGGGTCTGGGTATACGGAAAATTTCAAATGTCTCTCTACCGGCGTTCCTGTCCTCGGCCTACAGCACAGAGAAACTCGTGGCAAAAATACTTCAACCAACTTTCGGCCAAAATATTACAATCTGCGGCTTGGCCGAGGCCAGAAATGACTGGATAGCACGGTGCCCAAATGTAGACCTGCCCAAGGACCCTTCTTCTCAGCGACAGTGGGACGAGCCGCTCTGTGGCCTGGTACGGAATGAACTCATACAAACGTCATCCGGTACCACAGAGCGCGCCCGTCTACTCGCTGTCGGAGAATGGGAATCGGGACTTTGGCTACAGGCTCTACCCTCGCCACACACGGGCACCATGCTAGATAGAACAACGTTCCGTATAGCTGCATCGCTTCGCCTAGGGGCCACAGTAACGGTTCCCCACATTTGCCAGTGTGGGGACACCGTAGATAGGCTTGGTCACCACGGTCTTTCATGCATCAGAAGCTTGGGCCGTCTCCCACGGCACGCAAATATCAACGATTCTATCCGTCGGGCCCTAGGAAAAGCCAACGCGCCAGCAGTTCTGGAACCCAATGGCTTGGCGCGTGATGATGGGAAAAGGCCCGACGGTATGACCCTAGTGCCTTGGGAGATGGGTAGACCGCTTGTGTGGGATGCTACTTGTGTTGACACTCTTGCTGCCTCCCACATCGGCGGTACATCATCCAAAGCCGGTTCTGCTGCATGTTCGGCGGAAAACGCCAAACGCCGCAAATATGCAGGTCTCCCAGGAGACTACATGTTTGGGGCGTTTGGCGTCGAGACACTGGGACCGTGGGGACCAAGTGCTCACCGCCTCTACCGGGAAATTTCCAAACGCCTGTTTGAAACTTCCCGTGACCAGAAGGCTGGCCTGTTTTTTGGACAAAAAATTAGCATTTCCATTCAACGTGGCAATGCTGCCAGCCTCCTGGGCACCCTCCTGGTAGATGGCAACTTTATACATACATTTAATTTTCAGTAGTAGGTTTAAGTTATTTTATTTGACTATATTGTGATGATGATGATTATAAGTAAATTACCTCTGAATGTTCTTAAGTCTGTACATAATACTGAGGCGCGCGCGATTGCGAGTGTCAACCTTTTCGTATACCTACGAATGGAACATAGACTTACAAATATCACGACAGTACAATAAAAGCTTGGAAAATCATTTTTAATTAATGTATTGAGTTATGATAACACTCGTAGAACAAATGTTATAGTTTATGATTTTAGCTATCTAGTCCTGCGAGGTTATTGATGTTTTAAAATCAATCCTGTATACTCACTTACTACAGAATTTGGCGAAACGTTTCTGAGAATATTTCCGACGTTTCCATTCATTCATCACGATTACTATCATCATAATTTCATAATATTCAGAAATCATCCTACCAACTAAAGATAATATTGGCTGTATGGTGAAGTGTGGACAAAGTTTCCTTTACCATTCATTCGGAATAAACAAATTTTTTGGTTTGAATTTACAAAAAATACTACAATAGTATAAAAAAAAGCAAAAAGCCAACATTACGAAGTGTTCCCAGGCGGTCACCCATCCAAGTACTGACTTCGCCCGATGTTGCTTAACTTCGGTGATCGGACGAGAACCGGTGTATTCAACATGGTATGAACGTTGGCGACAATAGTAACGAAATTTTTTATGACTTACAATGCAAAATGGAACTGCCACATACATGAGCAAATAATTATAGTCTTCCCAAAACCGACCTGACAATAGCCACACAAATACACCAGATAACCGCCAGTAGCTTGTTGAACTTCGAACCAATTTCTCCAATGGTAAAAAAGCCTATCTGAGGAATAAAGTTGATGCTGTCTCTATCTTCTTGATCAAGTTTTAGAGAAAGACGGCACCAAAATCCTTCAGATAAGGCTATAATTGTAAAAACTGGCCCTCGTGTAAATCTCTACTCACTCAAGCGCCGGCGATCCGTGCGAAAAGAAATGGTCGTACAACGCCGTCTCATCGCGGCACGAATGCGCCAACAGCGAGGCGGCGGCTCTCAGTAGTGCGCAGTGATCAGTGCGCAGGCGCGCGGCGGTGTGCGCGAGCGTCGCGCCCGTGCCCGCGCCCGCCACCTGCCGGCGACGCGACGTGTACTCGCGCTGGATGTCCGACAGGAGGGACGCGTAGCTGTAATAGGAGGAATAGATCGTATTATGGTATGGTGGTTTACTAATGTAGGTTCGTTTTCGTCTTCAGCCTTTTGCAGTCCACTGCTGGACGAAGAGGGCACGCCACAAGGCTACTACCACTGGGGGGTTTTGTCCATAGTCACCACGCTGGACAGGCGAGTTGGTGACCGTCTCTGCAGTCCTCTGATGACGCTGAAGCATATCGGCAGCTCAATAGACGTATCTCCAAGCCTGCGACACGACATCCGCAGCTTTAATACTCGCTGCATTAAGGAGACAATAGAGCGAAACCAAGGCTCCAAAGTGTTCGCAAGAGAATTATCTATTGGGCAGAGCCAGTTGACGAAGCTGAAGACAGAGGACGGCAGTGTAGCGTCTACCATACCAGAGGTGCTAAGGGAGATTGAGAGGTTCTATGGACAGCTATATACCTCGGTCGCTAAACCTGTTAGATTAGGCAAAGACCCAAGAGCCAAGCTCACCCGACACTATACTGAAGACATCCCGGATATCAGCCTGTACGAGATTAGGACTGCCCTTAAACAACTCAAAAACAACAAAGCGCCGGGCGATGATGGAATTACATCAGAGCTTCTAAGAGCGGGTGGAACTCCGGTACTGAAGGTCCTCCAAGGGTCTTCAATTCCGTCCTGCTCGAAGGCGTAACGCCGGAAGCATGAAACATAAGTGTGGTGGTGCTGTTCTTTAAAAAAGGCGATAAAGCCTTGCTGAAGAACTATAGACCCATCTCGCTTCTGAGCCATGTCTACAAGTTGTTTTCAAGGGTAATCACGAATCGTCTTGCTCACAGGTTTGATGACTTCCAGCCTCCCGAACAAGCCGGTTTCCGAAAAGGGTTTAGTACCATAGATCACATCCACACGCTACGGCAGATTATACAAAAAACGGTCTTAATAATTTTACCTATACTTAGTTGAGGTGTACAAGTTCGGTTAGTAGTGACCGGTGGTCAACCCATCGCCTACAAAACTATTATGTTTATGTCTATGCATAAATGTTAAATACATAGACATAGACACGTGTTCCCGTAATGGGGTAGCCAGAGCTGCAGGAACACATCTCGCTGTCACATTTACCATAGTGTGGGCGGACAGATGTTAATCAATCAATCAATTGAAAATTACTTGCATGAAAACAAATTTTTATAATCATATTTAATTACTAGTGGACGCCCGCGACTCCGTCCGCGTGGACTGCAGAAAAAACAAAATGTCGAAATTATCCAGGATAAAAACATTTTCCCGGGATAAAAAGTAGCCTATATGTTAAGTGGGACCTGTCGCAATGTATTCCTGAAAATTGAATCGAAATCGGTTCAGCCGTTTCATCAAAATCATTGTTTTGGGTTCTATTGCGTTGATAAAGGTCTCCTATAATTTTTTTTTCTCATATATCTTCCATGTACAGACAGCGATCCGTTACATTTTTATTATAATTATGTATGTTATAGATAGAAGATGTAAATAGAATTATAGTTATTTTAAAGTCTTTTATTTTATTACTCACTCTGCATTTTTCTCAGCTCTATTCTCCACCTCACTAATGACCCTTCTAAGTTTAGGCGCTGCCGCTTGGAACTTCCCGAAGTAGACCGCATATGCCGTATCCATAGCCTCTTTCTCCGATTCCTCGTCCCTAGCCAACACTTGTTCTGTCGCATGATTCAACACGTGCGTGATATAGGAGCGAATGAGAGAGATAGCCCGGCTCTGCAAGTGTCTGTACTTCACCAGGTAGGTGTGGGACTCTTTGAAACTGCTCTGAAATGGTAGAGAGAGAACAAAAAGATAAATTTTTCCCAGTGGGTTTTTTAAATCATTCACCATGTATTGGTATTAATTGGTTATTGAATTATAAAGAAAATTAAAAAAATCACAACGTATTTTTAAAGAGTGACTAGGTAAGAGATATACAATACACATAGTTGTGATTCCCAAATGGGGTAGTCAGAACAGCAGATCATAGAGGAGATCCTTCAGCCACGTTTAGTATAGTGGAGACAGATGTAAAATGAAATGTAACTAGATATCGAAATAATATTATCTATATATATTATTTTGTTAGTGTGTGTACATTATAGAATTCTAGACCACCGGACATCTAAGTGCTGGTTTTTTTTCTTTTCTGTTTTTTTATTATGTACATTATTTGGTTCTTTTTTAAGCAGTCGGGTTTTTGGACTTTTCAAATTATGTTTTTCTTTTATGTATGTATACATATATTTATCCCTACCCCTGATTATGTAACTTGCAGTGGCAGAGCCGAAGCAATGCGATAGCGAAAATTGAGAGTGTGCGCGCGCGCAACGAGCGTTAGGCGTCCTCCCGCGCCCCGCACCTCTGCTACTGCAAGTTACATAATCAAAGGGGTAAGCACAAACCTCTCCTTAGTCGGTAACGCTAGCGTCAAACTGTCAAATCACATAGATTTTGCTAGCGAGTCGCTAGCGTTACGCCGCGTAAAAAGGTTCGTGCTTACACCACTGGAGGCCGATTGGTTTAAGTATGTACTGAAACATTTATCTTTGAGGTACACAAACCTTTATACATTTTATTTTTAAACAACCCCTTTTTGTATAATTTATTATACTACATATAATTATAAAAATATTTTGAATACATCAATTAAACAAGCCATAAAATAATTTATTTTACAGAAACCACCACTTGTGTTATTGTCAAAATATGAATTTGACAAATTCAATTTCAATTAGTGGATTGAAAATTAAATAACAGCAGTAACTAGTCAACAAGTAACTACTGGCTTGCTGGATGGTTACCCAATTTTTCAAAGCATAGCTGTGTTTAATGTAGGTAAATTAAATAACCAACTTACATTAGCTCTCATATAGTCAAGGCACTCGTCTATTTTCGCCAGCACAGTGAAGAAAGCATCGCTATTGACCGACATAGTGGGGCTCTGGAGACGCTGTGACAGATGCTCTACTTGTGTAAAGTAGTGCAACTTGTTCTTTATGTCATCACCTGTAAAATAAAATGATGATGGTTAAAAAAAGGATGAAATGCTTCAAATAAGGTAGGTTTTGTGCTTTGTTTTTGAATCGTCTTGCAGGGCACTTACCACTATGCAGTACTTAAAAATTATTCCGTAACCTTCTATAATATATATATAATATTCAATTCATAATAAAAAAAAACTTTGTGCTGCTCAGCTGGTGCACCTTATTTAAATATATAAATCCACTAATACGAATGAATACAATTATTAGAAAATGATCAGAAAATTCATAGATTATTTACTGTGCTGGCCTTGAAGACAGGTTACTTAGGTAGAGTACAATTTTATCTTTTACAACTGCATCAAATTAAAGTTCACTGATCTGATTATTACACAAAGACATAAAAATTAAAACATCTTAAACTTACATGTTATAGACAGGCACAACATTAAAATTACAGAAAGGTCAACCTATCTCTGAACCAATAAATCATATGCCAAATCATCAACAACATGCTGTAAGAATACTTACCGATGCTGGACAACTTGGTTTGATCAGCAAGTAGCTGCTCACTCATCACATGCAGGGCATTTGTCTTATCTGACACAAGGTTATACTGCTCTCTCAGTTTGTCTAGGTCCCCCATGGTGCTACCAATCTGAAAAATATGAACATTCATATTTACTAAGAAAAATCAGAAATGGGTGTTGTCTGTGAAATCACAGCAGAAATTTCAGTTGATAATAGATACTAATATACCCATGACACAAAACCTTATGGGTCTTAATGTGGGACGACTAAGTTAATGAGTTGTGAAGTGTGTGAATATTTATTATTTATACCTTCTTTAGGTAATTAGTAGTAATATACAACTATGGTAACTATAGCAAATAAGATTATGTAGGTATTTATTGCAATGACAAGCAGGAAAAAATAAAAACCTAATTGACAGCCGATTGGTGTAGTTGGTAGTGGCCCTATCTGAGATGCCATAGGTCCTGGGTTCGAGTCCCAGTAAGTGCAAACATTGATGTGATAAATATTGATGTTTGTTTCCAAGTCATGGATGTTTGTTTATTCTTTATTGTACACAGAAAAAAACACACAAGATACAAAATTTTTGAAGATAATGTACAAAGTTTATATACTCTTTATATATAATCTACATATTTATATTGTTGCTTAGTACCCATACACAAGGCCTTAGGGATCTTAGTGTGGGACTAGGTCAATGTGTTGTGAAGTGTGTGAATAGTTATTATTATTATTTATTAAATACCTAAGTAACAAAAGTGCAATAAGAGGTACAATAAATTGTTAGGAACTACCTGTTCAATCAGTGAAACACACTCATTTCTTCTATCTTCAAGTTGTTTATAATATGCTTTATAAACACTATCATCAGTTTTAAGGTAGCTAGTATGTAGACTCTCGTACCAATCCAAAAAATCGTATGTACTGTCTACATTGGGCATAGCAGCTTCCTTTTCTACCTCATTGTTAATGTGCTTAGCATCAACCTAGAATATTTTTTAAATGAAAATAATGTTAATGACAGTCTTTTTTCTGTAAGAAATTGAACAGGAAACTGTAAACAACTAACATCTTCATCGGTACCAAGTATGCAAGCTTCAAGTTCAAGTATGCCATCTCTTTGTTCTGGCGTGAGAGGAGCCAGGGGGTTGTCTGGAGCCTCCCACAACAAAAGCCTGGTTTGTATTTCTTTCAGGCTCATGTTGTAAACATGAGTAAGCTTGAGAAATATTAACTTTTTGTATGTAGTCGGATTTATTGAATTTTTGTGTTAACAGATGACGTGTGTTTACTTTTTTCTTTTTTTTTTAAGAAAAAGCAAAGGGAACTAAGCCCATACAGCCATTGTCTTTAGTAAATGATTTCTGAATTTATGATGGATGATGATATTGATTGATGACTGGAAACGTCAGAAAAATTCTCAAGAATGGGTGTAAAATTAGCAAAGATCAAAAAGAATTGCAGATACAACTTACATAAGCCCATGAAGAGATCGTATTCCGACTAAAGTTTTACTCAGCTTACCTGCGTATAAAACCATGCACACGCACTTTCAAAATATAACTTATCTACCGGGGACCGGCGGCGCTCAAAACATACAGGGACCTGGCCGGGCGGCTCGTAGAGTCCACACGTGACCAAAATGCTGGCTGCTACTTAGGCCAAAGAATAAGCATAGCCATTCAGCGCGGCAACGCAGCCAGCATTTTGGGCACGCTACCTGATAAGGTAGATCGGCTGACCATCCTGTAAAAATTTGGATGGTCAACCGATCTCCCACAAGTACACCATAGATCTAAGTAGTTCTAAGTTAGTTTTATATTTAATTAACAAACAATTTGAAGAATATGTGTTAATTTTGTGCAAAGTTAGAATAAGGGTAAACACAATTTACAAATTACTTATCTACCAGAAAACATCACTTTACGGATACATGTAAGCCATTTACAAATATTTTTTTTATTTTCACAAGAAAATTACACCCGTTGCCTTCCAGCTTTTCCCGCCGAATCGACGTGTTTACTTTTTATTTTGTTTAGTTTATCCCGAAGGAAAGGCAAGGGGAACTAAGTCCATACAGCCATTGTCTTTAGTAAACGATTTCTGGATCTATGATGGATGATAATGATGAGGATGAATGGAAACGTCGGAAAAATCCTCAAGAACAAGTGTAAAGTTAGTCAAAATGAAAAATCATTGCAGAAACAACATGAAGAGATCGTATTCCAGCTAAAGTTTTACTCGGCTTACCTGCGTATAAAACCATGCACACGCACTAAATTCACATCACAAGTAATCAAAATATAACTTATCAACCAGAAAACATCACTTAACGGATTCATGCAAGCCATTTACAAATAATTTTTGATTTTCACGAGAAAATTACACCTGTACCCTTCCAATTGTCAATCCAATGTTTCAAAACGCTCTCCTGAAAAAAGAGTTATTTTTAGTTTCGTAAGTTTGCCATTGAGGTGACGACATCATCCAGTCGGTTTTCTAAAGACGGTGTAGCATACGAGTAGAAAGAGAGATACATGTGTGTCCACCACAAACTATGCACATATGAATATCAAATATGAAAAACTTGCTAGCTAATGTGAGCTATGCTAAAATAACATAGTTTAGTTGGCAGTGGACGATCGGCTTTAATCTTTAATAAGAGTTTACTTTACTGTCTTCGTTGCTCAAACCAGGGACTTGGTACTATCCAGGAACTTCGTATCTACTATACTATACATTTCTATGATACTATCTATATTTCTCGTAGAAAGAGTATATTTCTAGGCTCTAATGTACAAAAAAAAACTGTATTGTACTCTATGATACCTAATGTATGACAGTAATAAAAAATATTGAGTCAGAGCCCTCTAGTAGTGAGTAGATGATTGAGTTTAAAAAATCGCGCGATGGCGCTGTTCGTTAACGTTTTATGTGATTTTCTAGATTATTTCTATTTAGTTAGTAATAAGACTGAACATGAATAATATTGTTATTATGGTTATTTTCATCTCCATTCATAAGTAGTCAAGTACAGCATTTATACAATGGAATAGATTAAAAGTACATACCTATATTGTAGAGTCCTTGTTACCGTAGTTCCACTGGATGTTGGCGCTAGTTACTACGTGTATGATAACATTTTCAGTTTATCTGCATACAAAAAATGTCAAAACAGGCATAAGAATATTCTATGAAACGGGCTATACCATTGTCGTATTATTGAATAATAATAATAGTTTACAAAAATGAAAAAGAATTTTGTATAAAGTGTTGCCAACGTTCATACCATGTTGAATACACCGGTTCTCGTCCGATCACCGAAGTTAAGCAACATCGGGCGAAGTCAGTACTTGGATGGGTGACCGCCTGGGAACACTTCGTAATGTTGGCTTTTTGTATCTTAGGTTTGTATTATTTTGTTTCGGAAATTGGAGAAGGGAAATGTGGCATATAGCAGTCAGCCTTCAGACAGGGCATGGTAATACTGTGGTAAAGGACATGGACTTTGGTCCCAGCTTTAATACGGTTATGTTATGTGTTTTTTAACTCACAATAATATGTATAATATGTGTGTATCTCTTCATTATTACATTTGTCCAATTAAAGTGATGCCACACTGCTAATAAAATAAACCTTCCACCATACTTTGGTGTTATACTTTAATGCCAGTCTTTTTATGAACGAGAAAACATTTGGACGAGGACTACTCGTATTGGTTGCGAGCACTGTGGGGTAAGCACGAACCTTTCTAAGCGGTGTAACGCTAGCGACTCGCTAGCAAAATCTATGTGATAGTTGGACTATAGTGTTACGGACTATCGAAAGGTTCGTGTTGACCCATCTGATTTAGGAAGTATGTGGTTGCGGGTTAAGACAGATACATCTGTTCCCAATATAGGGTAGCCAGAACTACAAGATCATAGAGGAGATTCCATAGTCACGTTTAGCCAGTGTCGGATTAGCCACGTAGCAAGAGTAGCAAATGCTACAGGCCCCGCGCATTGAGGGACCCCGCGCTCCAATGCCTGTCTGGCCGTAATTTCTATCTCATGTTTTAGCACGGGTCAAATTCTCGGTAGAGCTTGAATTTTCAAAAAGTAATAGACAACTTACGTGGTAAATACGAGAAAAAAATTTCGCGCTCGCTCCGCTCGCGGATATGTATTACATATCTACGCAATCTATCAGTTTTTAATTATGGGGTTTGTAAACTTCAAAAATTCTTGGCAATGTCTAAATACCTAACACACATACAATGGTCGCTAGCAATTTGCCCATGTTAAATCCACAAAAGTTTATTCAAGCCCTAAACATGAAAACCTGAAGCAAACCAAGGGCCCCTTGTAAGAATTTGCTACAGGCCCCGCGCAGGCTTAATCCGGCACTGCGTTTAGCATAGCGGAAACAGAATAGATGAAAGTGTGCTTAAATGTAAACAGTCCGGCTTGACCATCAGACATTTGACTTTGGTGGAACCTACACTTTTTTTATTTGGTGTTATACTGATAGTCCGGGAGGTAGCGTTGCATTTTTGATGGTGATTTTAGGCCGATCGATTTTGAGTGCAATTGATAGTTTAGATGAGGACATCAATTGAATTGAGCGTCAGCAGGCGCACTCAGGGTGGGGCGAGTGGGGAGAGAATTTCAAGTATGTCAAAAAAAAAAAATCCAAAAATTATTTCTGTTCGTCCGAAAATTTGCACATCAGTAGTTTTAACAATAATAATAATTATAGAAACCGTCAGCTGTGAAGGAAATGGCGGGTTGTACGTCAGCAGGTTATATATACCTATATTAAAAATAATTATTTTCATTTCATTTCCGGTCGAATGAAACTGATACAGGTTATTCTTTATGCTATAAAAATGATAAAAAAAAGCGTCAGCAGATCTATCGATAGGGGTAAAATCGTCAGCAAGGGGATTATATGTGCCGAGCAGGTATTCAATCCGAGTATGCATTAACCATCTATATTATTCAACTGACGACCTTCTCCCTGTCAATTACTCTGCTGATTCTTTTCTTCATTATATACATTGTTCAAATTATGCTTACGATCAATTTTCAAGCGACCTGAAATCAATTTGATTATAAAAATTCTCATTTTTTAGTCCAGTCAAATTAGCTACAAAAATAGGGGTAAGGTTACATTAATTCGCACCTTGCTAAAAATTTGCATGAATGTTGGGAACACCATTACATACAATTTGTCAATTATCCACATCAATCCAATGTGTGGAAAATTTTTTATTGAAGGTCAAATGTTGCAAAAATCGGTTTTTTGAGTTTTCCAGCTAAACGGTAAGTTCTATCATGAAAAAAGGTGAGACAAAAATTATTCATCATCCAATTATCTACAAAAATTGTTCATACACTTTTTTTCCTAAGAATCGCCATTTCGGAGATATAGCGATGCAAAATGTTGAAAAAGTTGTGTTATTCATAATATGCACACGTTTCCGCGCCACCCGTGAGGTAGTGTACATGACGCGTTTTTTTTACGTGGTTTCCCCGGTAGGCCTATTCCACGATCTATTGTGGTTCTGTTGAGTTAAAAAACTATTTTATTAAATTTAAAATGGTACTATAGTAAATGACAAGAGCGGTGTAAGTAATGAGTAAATTGAAAAAATTATTCGTCTGATAGATACTCGTTTAATGGAACATAATCCATACTGTCTTGCACTTCTTCTCCTTCTTCTTCTTCTTCTTCCTGCTGGGTACAAATAAATTGTTCAAAGAGCGATGCATCAGATGTCTCCTCGCCTATATCGTAAGAATCCTCTTCTTCTGGCGATTGAACATTGGAGCACGATTGGCCTCGACAACTGATACATGCTAATGAACAAAACAACCCAACTTTTTTACAGCCGCATTTAGCATTACACCCCGTTTTGCAATTGCAAAAAATTGAATTGAGGAGTTTTTCCGGTGCAGGAGGGAGTAAAGTCTGAACTGGTTCCAATATATTGTCAATTAACTTCCAACCCCATTCTTCTGGGTTTAGTTTATTACCGAGCCATACTTGAACTTGATAATATACCCGAAATAGATGTTGATAAGCAGAAGCAGAGGTTGGAGGAAGACAAGCTAATTGTACTTGTTTTTTTTTATGCGTATTTTTTGCAAAAGATAAGTATCGAAACTTATCTAAGCACGTAATTTTTTTTGGAGCTCCGTAAACGGAAAGAAGAAAGCGAATTCCGTTGGTGATTACAGCTTGTGGAGTAGAGGTACTTTCTTTGAAAACGTCAGCACAATCAACTAAATCTTGTCTCTCAAACAATTTCAAAACTGATTTTTTAACTCTCCTGAAAAATGCTGATGTCGTGTCGCAACCAGTTACTGCATGTAGAAATAAGATATGATTTTGGCATTTTGAAAAAGCAGATAAACTCTTGGATGAATATATTTTTGATTGTTGTTCAGCTTTCCCAGGTTTTAAAAAATAAATATTTTTTTCGGTTGGCGTTCGAGCAGTAAGTAATACCAACAAATCAACATCTTCACCAACAACAATAGTTGGATTTGTCGAGTTAAATTGTTCTATTGCTGTTTCAACTATCAGGACATCAGCATCATTATCAGCTTGCGCCGAACGCCAACCGAAAAAATTATTTATTTTTTAAAACCTGGGAAAGCTGAACAACAATCAAAAATATATTCATCCAAGAGTTTATCTGCTTTTTCAAAATGCCAAAATCATATCTTATTTCTACATGCAGTAACTGGTTGCGACACGACATCAGCATTTTTAGGAGAGGTAAAAAATCTGTTTTGAAATTGTTTGAGAGACAAGATTTAGTTGATTGTGCTGACGTTTTCAAAGAAAGTACCTCTACTCCACAAGCTGTAATCACCAACGGAATTCGCTTTCTTCTTTCCGTTTACGGAGCTCCAAAAAAAATTACGTGCTTAGATAAGTTTCGATACTTATCTTTTGCAAAAAATACGCATAAAAAAAAACAAGTACAATTAGCTTGTCTTCCTCCAACCTCTGCTTCTGCTTATCAACATCTATTTCGGGTATATTATCAAGTTCAAGTATGGCTCGGTAATAAACTAAACCCAGAAGACTGGGGTTGGAAGTTAATTGACAATATATTGGAACCAGTTCAGACTTTACTCCCTCCTGCACCGGAAAAACTCCTCAATTCAATTTTTTGCAATTGCAAAACGGGGTGTAATGCTAAATGCGGCTGTAAAAAAGTTGGGTTGTTTTGTTCATTAGCATGTATCAGTTGTCGAGGCCAATCGTGCTCCAATGTTCAATCGCCAGAAGAAGAGGATTCTTACGATATAGGCGAGGAGACATCTGATGCATCGCTCTTTGAACAATTTATTTGTACCCAGCAGGAAGAAGAAGAAGAAGAAGGAGAAGAAGTGCAAGACAGTATGGATTATGTTCCATTAAACGAGTATCTATCAGACGAATAATTTTTTCAATTTACTCATTACTTACACCGCTCTTGTCATTTACTATAGTACCATTTTAAATTTAATAAAATAGTTTTTTAACTCAACAGAACCACAATAGATCGTGGAATAGGCCTACCGGGGAAACCACGTAAAAAAAACGCGTCATGTACACTACCTCACGGGTGGCGTGGAAACGTGTGCATATTATGAATAACACAACTTTTTCAACATTTTGCATCGCTATATCTCCGAAATGGCGATTCTTAGGAAAAAAAGTGTATGAACAATTTTTGTAGATAATTGGATGATGAATAATTTTTGTCTCACCTATTTTCATGATAGAACTTACCGTTTAGCTGGAAAACTCAAAAAACCGATTTTTGCAACATTTGACCTTCAATAAAAAATTTTCCACACATTGGATTGATGTGGATAATTGACAAATTGTATGTAATGGTGTTCCCAACATTCATGCAAATTTTTAGCAAGGTGCGAATTAATGTAACCTTACCCCTATTTTTGTAGCTAATTTGACTGGACTAAAAAATGAGAATTTTTATAATCAAATTGATTTCAGGTCGCTTGAAAATTGATCGTAAGCATAATTTGAACAATGTATATAATGAAGAAAAGAATCAGCAGAGTAATTGACAGGGAGAAGGTCGTCAGTTGAATAATATAGATGGTTAATGCATACTCGGATTGAATACCTGCTCGGCACATATAATCCCCTTGCTGACGATTTTACCCCTATCGATAGATCTGCTGACGCTTTTTTTTATCATTTTTATAGCATAAAGAATAACCTGTATCAGTTTCATTCGACCGGAAATGAAATGAAAATAATTATTTTTAATATAGGTATATATAACCTGCTGACGTACAACCCACCATTTTCTTCACAGCTGACGGTTTCTATAATTATTATTATTGTTAAAACTACTGATGTGCAAATTTTCGGACGAACAGAAATAATTTTTTTTTTTTTTTTTTTGACATACTTGAAATTCTCTCCCCACCCTTACTGGAGCTGCTGACGTTCGAGTTACTCAATGACTATCCATGAAAAGTACGTTATGACATTAATCAATCGACCAGAAATGATTTTGTAAAATGCAACGCTACCTCCCGGACTATGAGTTCCGTGGGCACAGGTCACAATATTATATAGGTAGTTTCATAGAATAACTCCAATGATGCACCAATGCCTGTTTTCGGGACTAACATCTTTTTGTATGCAGTAACACATATAATGCAGTTATACAGGATGTAACAGAAAGGGTATGTTAAGCGAAAAGCTATGTAAATAGCCCACTATAGAGATCCTATTTCCAAAATATGAGACTCGAAATCAAATTATTACTTTTTAAGATTGTATGGACATTTCTGAGTTGTTTCGGAATTCTCCATACCATCTGGAAATATAAACATGTGATTTCGAGTCTGAAATTTTGTGGGTAGGTTCTTTTTAGTGGGCTATTTACATAGCTTTTCGCTTCACATACCCCTTTTGTTACACCCTGTATACATAGTAACTAGCGTCATCTAGACGAAATATTTAGTGAAACACATTCTACCCAGGTTATACACTCTAGGTGGTTTAGGAATTTGTAACTTACATACTTTAAATGTAGATGTCGCTACTGTATCTTGTTTTTTATGCAATTTTTAGTTTTACGGTATTATTTTTTATAGTATATTTTTATCCCACATTTTACGGTAGGCGCAATAAATATGGTTTCTCTTGAATCTCGCATTGCCAATGATTTGGCATTTGTTTTACGGCCGTCTGCCGCCTGCCTGACGTCAACCCTCCACGGCTATGGACAATATTTTTTTTTAAATTAATGATACTGAAAACTTATAATTTATAAATTTATTTATAAATAAATTGTAGATGTAACTTTTCTTGTGTGTGTTTTACACATTTCCTTCCACCCCCTCTTATTTTTATAATGATGAATACGCATTATAGAACAGTTCATTATTTTTCTCAAGTCTATACATATTATGTACTTACAATTTTAAATATAATCCGCAGTCCTCTCTCAATATCTAGTGCGAATTTATAAGTAAATACATATAAGTTTAAGATCCCAGTTCATCCCAGAGCTTTACTAACACTGACTTGGTAATATCAACTTGGTAGTATCTGTTAGGTAGTAAATACCCCCTATGTCAGTCTGTGGCGTGCCCTGGGGGAGGCCTACGTCCAGTATTGGACTGCAATAGGCAGATGATGATGAGGTAGTAAGTACTTTATATCTCTATGTTGCAACATAAGATTACTACTATATGTAGAGTTGTATACATACGTATACAGGATGTTTTTTCGTTGCCAACCTTAACGAAGGGTACGTGCTGCATACATCAAATAAAGTAAGTTTATGCCAAAAAAATGCTGGGAAACGATGTAAATTTAAAAAAATAATAACTAATTACTTACTTGAATTTAATTACTCAGCTTTGGACCCTAATATCTTGGGAACCAGACACTTCCCAGGTATGCTTCCATGGAGAAAAATGATCGTGATGATGAGGAGATTCCGTAGTTTTTGGGAACGTTGACGACCAAAAAATACCTGTACATACATAGTACCAAATTTGTAGGCCCTTCCGAATTCTGGTTAGGGTTACCAAATTTACCAGTTTTTTTGCTTGCCTTTAATTTTTTTTAGTAAAAACTGTTCGTACGTGAGTAGGTACATTTCCCTGCACGAGCTTACGTTTGCGTAGGCATACCGAGCTTCCTATTTTTACATGGTTTTCAACCGAAGGTAGTCATTTTGGATCCAATTCAAAACTTCCATAACGACCAGGTTTCTTGGCAGGAAAACTCATTTTCTGATGTCATCGAGAGCATTGAACACTACATACGCTTTTCCTCATGTTTCAGAGACGTCTTTGTAATTGAGAATCTTGGACTATTTAAGAATGTTGAAATGTCTCGGCTAAAATACGACTATTGCAAAATGGTATTTTTCTGTCTTAACCTATTTTCTTGAGCAGCGAGGTCACTGCAATATGATGAGGTTTGATCGTCTTGACTAGTGAGTATCCAGGCCGAAAACTGGATGTCTGCGAATTGCGGAGCGACGGCGGGAGCGGGCACGGCTCGTTGCTCGGACGCCGCGGCTGCCATCCAGTTCCCTTCAATACGTGTTTATCGTACCGCTCCCGCCGTCGCCCCGCTAATCGCCGACATCCAGTTTTCGGCCTTAGTGATGAAACATAGCATATCGGATGGGATGATTGTTACGGTTCGGTTATTCCTTGAAAATGCCTAATCTGGACCCTGGTGGCTTGCGAAACCTCAAACAGCATGTAGTAAGTTCATGGTGGACATCACTATCATAGTAGCCACTGCAAGGAAGGGCTTTCGTGTTCCGTGTTCTATTATCAACGTATCAATAAGCTGGGTTATATAAATTGTTTAACTGTCCATTCCGTGATCACCAGTAGGTATAACTGTAAGTATACTAATCCTGTGATTAATGTATCTTACTTATGATCACCCAGACAATTTCCACGGATGATCACAGTAGAATTAATAATCATTTTGGGCTATTTAATAAAAAGTACACATATTCGAGTAGTTTTGCATTTATTGGGTATGAAGAACCTTTCTGGTCAACATAAGCTACAATGGACATTTTCTGTTTATAGTATACCTCAAATCAGTTTTACAATAATATAATTTCATATCTCTATTAATGTGTAGTAAATTACTGTATATATTCACAATAGTAATTACAAGGACCTAAATCACCTATACACATACCTACGTAGGAAGGTTGTACAAAATACTACTCTAAATATAATAGTCACATACAGTTGCTGGGCACTACCACTCTCGGTTATCACAATTCTCGTATTCTAAGCTTTCCTGGTACCTATCACATACTTGCTCTATACATTCGTTCCCAGCCACTTTGTTCGGGTTACAGAGAGAAAGATTGAAGCTATTTTAAATACAGCGAAAGTTTAACTTACATAGTTTAGTT
This sequence comes from Carposina sasakii, assembly GCA_014607495.2. Taxonomy (NCBI): domain Eukaryota; kingdom Metazoa; phylum Arthropoda; class Insecta; order Lepidoptera; family Carposinidae; genus Carposina; species Carposina sasakii. Next base: position 2,806,402 of record CP053150.1, read on the forward strand.
ATATCTCTCAGATAAGGGCCCTGTAGACAACTATGGACACGGCTCCTTACATCTCACTCTTCCATTATTTACATCTCGCAAATCTATTAACTTGTACTATATACAAACAATTTAAAACCATTAAAAAAAATACAATGTTAAATCGCTATACCTCTATTATCGATATAGGTTGGAATCAAGTGTTTTTTTTTTTCAAGTTCAGTGTGCAAAATTTACGAAAGCCAAACTCTATGCAAGTCAGCTACGACCCGCAACGACTCCAAACGCCTCTTACTGAAAGCAGCACCGGCGGTGCAACGTGCAGACATACAACCACAACAAATAAACAGTAACAACTAAGTAAATGAAACTCCACACAAACATATAGAATCCTGTTACTAACTAGTGACATTACTCTCGGGTATAACACTTTCAATTTAAAATGTATCTAATATAGTTAAAAACTGCATAAATAATTTAAATTATACATAGAAAATTGAAAATAAATTAACACGCAGTCATTGTTCATTGCGTAGGAATATTCACTATTTATTACGATTATTAAACACACATCTTACAGAATATCTTAAATGGAATATTGTAAAATTATGTGGATAGCGATACCTAAGTCATTAACGAAAAGGCGACGACATACATTGCAAATACTAAAGACTCGTTGCTGAGATGCGTAGCAAAAGCGTGACAGCTCGCACGTAATTCTGCACCCTAAATAATAATTCATAACAGAAAAATACATTTTCTATATTATAATGAAAAGCATAACTGAAGAAGGCTCGCCTCCGGGCTCGTCCGTAACATATATTGGACGGCGGCCGGGCGGCGAAGCGTCTAACTATACTTTACAAGGCGCGACATATCGTTCGCGCTGATCCCTCGGCGCTCGACCTGTGCACTTCTTTTCTTGTTAACCTATAATTAACATAGCACAGCCATATTGACTCCGTTGTTGGCGGCTCGGGTCGCGCGCCGAGGGGAAGCGGTCAGACGGACCGGCGGGCGTGGTCAGACGGGCCGCGGTGACGGTCTACGAGACCGGAGGCTGCGGGCCCTGGCTCTGCGGCGGCGGCTTGGCTCCGGCGGCCGGCAGCTGCGCCAGCGTGTCCTGGCTGGCATGCGCGCGCAGGTATGTGTTCTCTACTTCGAGCTGGTTGATCCTCTCCATCAGTTCGGCGATACGTTCTTTGAGTACTTCAACCTCCTCGCGCACCGCGAACATCAGGTGGCTCTTAACCAGATCCTGGAACAAAAGAAAAAGTTCGGTTAATATTTGTTTATGAAAGAAACAGAAAATGAACAAACAAAGACAGTGGACCTTATTATTAGAAGGAATATGGTCAACTAAAAGGATTATTAAAAATTAAATATTTTTTTATTTGTACTAGAAACGGAAGATTTTCAGGTAAAAATTAAATTACACTAGGTCAACTCAAACCACTGCTAAGTTCTCATCCACTAACTCTTACTATCTTGGTTTACTAAATAAGTCATGAACATAAATTAGAACAAGAAGATAAAAACTTTTAGCAAACGCTATTACTTACGATACTATAGTTATCGTAAGTAAATCGCGAAAATAAAATTCAAAATGGCGCGACGCCGCCGACCGGCTCTGAAACTGCGCATTAACCGAAAAATGTTTAACATACTTTTGGATTAGGCACGACCACGTAACAGGGATTTTTCTGTCCTTTCTGCCTGATCTCGTACAGGCAGCCATCTCGGGGTTGTTGCACAACTTCGATCATATTAAAACCGTACTAATTTCAGGGTCACTACTCGGTGAAGTTGTCTCCGCGGCGTTTGTAGCGCGACTGTAGATATATGACAATTAGCTTTGAGAGAAGCGTGTTGATGTAACGCGTCCCACAAGGCGACTGATGGTCTGCGCGCGAGCATCGCCCTATATAAAATGGCGGAGAACACGTCATCGCCACGCGGTCCGCCCGTGCACCCTGTACCCAACCCGCCTGCTATCGATATCAACAAAGCTCTTGTTTACTCGCAGGCCTGTTTTGATAGATACAACTTTTTGACTTGATTTGAAGGCATTGACATCGTTTTACTATTAAATAATAAATAAGTAAATTTGAAGATAAACAACATTGATTCTGGTATAAAATCAGACGAACGAGGTTAGAATAGAAGAAGCAGAGTTATTGGTGGCACGATGTTCGAAAGGCTATGTTCAGAATGCCTTTAGATGAAATAAGAGAAGGAGTTAATACGAACAGAAATTACAGAAAATAATCAAACTCCAATACAAAATGTTCAGTAACGGATAAAACAATATTGGATGAAGAATATTATACTTAGCAGATATAACATATAACATAGACATTAAAGCAACGACAACGGTCGGTGTTTATTAGTTCTCTATAATCTTCCTATATTGAATAGACAAACGTGAAAACTTTTCCACAAGAAACGTGAGTAATGAATTAGCACCGACAGACTGGCCTAAGATATCGTCAGCAGATTCCAGCGAATATGATAACTTGAAAAATGAGAATAATAAACATGTTCAAAGTCAAATAACTCTAGTTGATCTTACTAATAAAGAGAGTTAAGTATTTATAGTCATCGGGAAGGCCAGTAATAAAGTTGTTTAGAAGAAAGTGGCAAGTACAAATTAAGTTCCACTTGACTCTATTTTCGCCCTTCGTTAAAGCTAACCATAACAAGCCTCAACCGCAAAGCAAAACAAAAACACAATGAGGATGTTAATTACAAAACAAATCTTCCTAAAGGTTGTTTTCGATGCGGAATTTAACTACAAAATAATTAACATTCATACACGCTTTGAATTTTAAAACAGATGGATCATGAAAGACGTTATGTTAATGTACCATAAATGAGTTGCGGACGAAAATACCGGTGTCTATTTGCAGAAAATTTTATTCACCATCAAACGGTTAAATGAGAACTGCTTGTAACTTTGTATGAAAAAGAAAAGCTAATGCGGCAATAAAATATGCAATATTTTTTGTTTAACGAACTTAATACAAACAAACATAATAAAAATATGATTATAACTGGCGATATAAACATGAATAGTTTAATTAGCATAATAAATGCAACAGGTTTAGAGAACAGAATTGTTTCACACATCAAAGTATAATTAGAGCACGTTAAAAATAGCACTCTGCCGAAGAGGTCTCACGCATTGAGTGGGTGTTTATGACCTTCAATCAACGAGATCCATTCTTAACTCAGGCTAGCAAACACTGGATTCCATTAAATATTATTGGCGAATGCGTCACAAATTGCAGATCGTGGGGCACGCCAATACTTATTGATACCTCTCACAATTTGTTCAATCTTCTCTAGATGAAATAGCAAGTTACAGGAAGTTACTTGTATTAAATGAAAAAAAAAATCAACTAACATCTAAACTGTTATCACTATATATTATATAATTAATGTCAGTCAGTAGGTAAGTTTGATAAGGGTATAACAATAGAAAAACTATGTCGGAGCCGGTCAGATAATAAATGATCACATGAAACACAAGAAACTGGGGCACTTCATTATCAGGACATCGAACTTTTTTTTTAACAGGAAAGGATATAACTAAGAATTCAGATTCAGACCAAGGCCATTTGATAAATCTGAATAGTTTTGATCGCAAGAGAGAAGCTGAAGATAATGAAATAACCAAACAAAACAATGAGCATACACATACAACGACACAAGAACAGGACTTTGCCCTAGGTGAGATAAATCCAGCACCCGATGACCCCATTTCAAGAAAGAATTAAACACAATGCATCTACAAATCGAACAAAATTAAAAAAAAACAAACAAACGTTTCTTTCTAACTACTATTAGCATATCGAAAAATTCATTTAGTTATCCAAACGATGTATTGCATATAAAACTAGCTTCAACAATGGAAATGGTAAACACTTACAAAATCAAGCAGCTTCAACCTTAACGACCGTAAATTTAAATAATAAATAAGGTGACATCATCAGTCTCTTCATTTTCTTTGGTAAGGTTGTACTATCGACTTAGGCGCCAGTGACATGCCCTAAGGTTTCATTTAGTTTGTAGCGCGTTAGTAAACTACCCTTTAATAGAAAGTTAGAAAAACATTACAATAGACTTTTTTACTATTGACAAAATGTAAAACAATAAAAATATTGGCTGACTAGCACAGATGTCAAACGTAAGAATATTCTTAACAATGATTTTTATGCCCTCTCCTGTTGTTTAGGGTTTCTCAAGACAAAGGTTCATTTTATGTAACTTTTTTCAAAATTATTGATACAAGGAACAGATTGGTATGCAGCAGTAAAGGGTATGACAAGGAACTATCGTAGCTTGCAAAACGAAAAATTTTTAGAACCGTGTCAGCGGCGCCTTGGTTGATCAAAATCATAAATCGTTTATTTGCACAAAAATCATACACTTGGTGTAGTAAACTCGCTGTCTTCCACACTAGGCTACCCTGTGCTGTGGAATTCAGCGTCTTCCTCTCATGCTAATAACAGTTTGTTACATTCATTTGTATACTATGCCAACAGTAAAATTACATACATATAACAAACATGATAGTACAACCACATATTGATAGCGATATTAAAGTAACAGGAGCGCTTATATCTTGAAATTATGTTGTTACTATACCTATACAGTACCGCATTTAGAATTTACTTACAAATATTGACTGAGAGAAAACAATATGAATAATCATCGTGTCAATATTTAAAGGAGCATAGAAATGCATGAACGCACGTGTAAAAGGATGTATGAAGTTATCTATTTTAAGCGATGTATTATTGAAGGTATTGAGTAAATAAAAACAAATGCATACTTCGAGGAGGAATAATTTCCTAAGCATTTACAATAATCTAATAAACATACAGCGATAATGTACTTACAATGTATAATGTATTCATTACAGTGCGAATAATTCACCCATTAACATCTGTTTAAATCATAAGAGTAAAATTCAGTCCAAATATTGACACATGTGGTAGTGACATTAAAAACATGACATAATTCCAGAGGTATGCCATTTATTTCATAAATGAGTTAGGAAATAATTACTTTGCCAAAAATAAACAAATTAGGTATATCATAGGCAATCAAGAAGAGAACTTATCTACTTCCTGTATAATAAAAAAAAACAGCAAATAGCGTCATAGAAAAGTATAATAAACAGAGTTGTATTTTTTACGTCGTAAAGAGTTATCTCCCACGAATAAAAGAGTTTGCAACAAACAAGCAAAGTAATCGCTGGAGGTCAGTTTCAGAGGTAATCAATATAGACTTGGTATTTGACCTTACTGCACGCGTATTGAGTCAATCCGAAAATCTTGTAAACAAGACTAAGATAACTCGTATCTCGTACCACACTTCCTAAAAAGGTTAACTAAAACAATAAATATGACCAATTGAATAGTCCTTTATCTGGGAGTCAGAAGACAGGATGCAGAGTAGGCAACCACTTAGATACAATCAGACAATAAAATAATCACTAGAATAGATATGAAGAAACAGAAATTAAGTGCACATGTCAAGAAAAAAAAAACAAAGAAAACTTCCAGTGAAACGAGATAAATAAATCGATGTTTAGAACACAGGTTTATTTATTCAGCTGAAGATTCCGTGATAGCGAAGGCCGTATACTAGCGCTGCTCCGCCGCGATGCCGTGCTAACAACATGTTTTTGTTTACCAACACACTGGTGAATCTGGTTTTTGTCGGTTGGACGATCAATATAATCCTCGTATCAACAGATAGCCGCGAATTGGGTAAAGTTAGATTACGGATGTGTATAATTATTTTTATTTATTTATTTATTTTATTTCATATAATAATATAACATAACAGAATTATCCAAATCGTTACATATTAAATAGTATTAAGTACATTAAAAAAAAAATAGAATAAAAATTAAATAATAATTATATTTACAATACCAACAGCTTTGGCCTGTAACATATTGTAAATATTGTCACTCTAGTGAATTCACTCATTGCACATGAGAACAAATCCACCGTTTCGTGGACGACACTCAGCCGCAAGGCTCTGACCAGAGGTGAGCGCTTCAACAAATTGGTTTTACCACACGCCGCCGCGAAGAGCCGATTTGTCCTAGTCCGCAAGTATGTATTTAGTACCCACAATCCACATTGCTCCATTAGGTTTATTTCCACTGGTCAGCTATCTACGAAAGATTCTATCGGCGTATTTTTATCAGAATAATCTTCGGGCTTTAAAAACATGTTTGTTACTATGATCCGACCAACGTTAACCTTTAATAGGTATTAACTGATATCCTAAACCGTGTATACTCAGGCAGAAGGAAATTAATTATATCTGGCTTTAAGGGGTTCAAAGTCTGGCAACGTGACGTCTTCATTACATTAGTAACATTGTTTTCTTAGAAGTTTCACTAGCATTTCCTGACTGGGAATGGCTTCGTGTCCGAGATTAGGATCGGGCGCGTGCGCTCTAGTTGCAAATTATTCCTTGTTCGATCTCGATGTTGGGAGAGTACAGGTAAAACGTGCGGCTTCTTGGGTTTACGAGTCTTTAAGGGCTGGTAAGGCGCACGTGTCTCCATTATTGCACAAACGGGGACAACTTTCCTTCCGTATTTATTTTCGTCTGGAAGCCCTCGCGGGTCACGCGTACACAATGGAATTAGCATGCTGCGATGATTCAATCTAATTCAAATTTCCACACGCATTACAATACATTCTCATACGACTTGCTAATAATATGGTCTCTAGAACCAAAACAAAGGTAGGATAACAAATTCCATAGTGTTTGTTACTGAAATACACTTCAGTAACAGTTCAATTTGAACAGATGTTAAAAAGAAATGGGGTTAGTGGAACATGGTAGTAATGTGTTGCTACGGCTTCTTGTTCACAATATATCAATTGATCTAGTGCCGGCTAGCGATAAACGTAAACATGGGCTCGTGATGCAACGAGCATTACGACTACTGTGAAATGGCCTAGTCTTTACAGAATTTGGAATTAATTAGATACCGTACGTGAGTTTATCAAGTAAACTTGTTTATTTCAAGGTAAACAACTACAGGACTAATGGTTATACAGTCTCTATCTTTGTAATTATGACCCATAAATATTACTTATGTATAAATTGTCGATTGTTATAAAAATAGCATTGTAGTTTTCCGCAATACCAACGGTAATATTTCCATTTGTTTCACATAAACTTAGAAGCCACGCCAATAGAATAAATACATATTAAATATAATCGTTTAGTCAGCTCGCTACATAAATATAAAATAAGGACCTAATGCCGAGTGTTACCAGCAGTCGATAAACAGTGTATACAGAGATATCAACGCAATGGCACCGATAAACGATACGGTAAATCTAAAATATAATTATAGTGCGATAAATTCGATACCATTAAATGATCAGTGACTCTATAAAATGATGATATGAAAGAGGTTGCTTCAGTGGAGTGAGAATCACACGAGCGTGCTGCGAAGGGAGTGATAAAAATACTATGGCGGGATGGGCATTAGGGCGGAATTGGGGTCAATCGCTTGAGGCCATCTGCGTCGTCTAATTATAGACCAGTGGAGCCGAACCTAATAGCGCACCGCGATGAATCTCAATTGCGTTCACGGAGGCATTGTATGGACATAGAAACTAGAAATTGAAACCTTTGTGCAAAGCAAATGATACACTCTCACCGGACACTGCACATCATTAGCATGTATTGAAGAAAAACCTATCAATACATTAATACTGACTTGTCATGGAAAATAAAAGAGTGCGCAAGACACAGACGAAGGATGTAAAAACAATTACATGACGCATAAAACACTAGGTACGAGCTGGGATGCGTTTCCTAGCCATTACGCAAAGGAAGTCATTTCATATTCTAATAGTGACTTGCTATCTTATAACGGTGTTATGCAGTTTGCAGTCATGGCATTATCATTATAAGCACGGGTAAACTCCCATGAGATTGCATCTTTCCTTACGCAACACTGCGTGCTTATTTTCACTAAGAGTTTATTTAATAATGACTTGACTGTTTCAATTGCTATTTCCAAACAGTCGTCAGCTTGATTTATTAAAGGTTTTCATTTCAATCATTCTAAAAGGTATAAATTGTTTACCTAGAAATTATGTGTAATGATTAAACAAAAAGTGAAATGTCTATCTGACCTATAAACTCACATAGAAAAGTACCTTCAATGAAGGTAAGATGTTCTGAGAATCTGGTCTATTGGGCACATGCGGAAGCCATTCAGAAAGCGGACCATTGACACACCGGCAGACTTTGTTGATGCATTTACAGGTCATTCTCTTGACGACAGTGTTATAGGTATAAGCTTAAATATAAACATAAACTACTGTAACTACCTAATAGCAGCGGAACCTTTTGGTATTAAATTGCATACACTACTTGAAATATTTGTATTGAGAGCTAGGCATTGAATAGTAACATAATATGCGACGGATAGGAAAATCCAGAAAATTTAATGAATACTTCTCATAGAGGAATGTATTAATTGCCGTTTATAAGAACCTATATAGGACAAATGCTTTGCGCTTCGCCGACCCCGGGTAGCAAAATATCTTTCAGTGATTCATTCATACTTGATGGTCGTTATTTTCCACATTTTCTAGCATGATTGCCTCCTTGTATAGTCAATTATGATAATACTTGGCAAGGCGGCGGCAAATATAAAAAGATACGAAGTCTTAACGGTCACGTATTAAAACGAAAACTTGAGATTGTTGACCATAAAATATTAATTGAAATATTGTATCCAAAGCCATAAATTGATTAGTGACAAACGTAAACGGGTTGTTTTGAAACTGTCTTTATTATTCAGCTCGAGTAGTTGAATCAACTTAGAGTGGTAGAAGCGTGATAATGAAATGTTTGAAGACAATGTTAAAATTAGATAGACTAGCCTCAATGTCATCGACTGTTACATTGTGCCGCCAATGTAGCTGAAAGTTTAATATTAAAAAAGTACAGTTACTCACCATTGCTTGCTCGATCTTGTTGTCGATGGCCACCGCGCTTGTGCCGGAGGCGCTGTAACAAACAGAAAAATATTATTAGTATTACTAGGCTAGAAGAAAATATTATACACCGTGTGAGGCCGATGTGTAAAGTAGTGTGAAGTAAGGCACACTATGACCTCAATTTCACTTTTAGAGGGAACTGCATGGGAGGTGAGATACGTGAGTTGGTTTGACTACATTAATTACAAGAATTTGAATTAACCGGATAATAAGATGATTTATAGTTTTTAGCTGCTTATTTACGCACGGATGCTCGTCCGTTCGGGTGAACAGAAATTTTGCGTTTATTAATGCGTAAATATATGTTTTCCATGCAATTGGGTCATTTACGCAACGGAATGAATAAATTTAGTGTATGCATATTATTGTATTTGGTTTTCCATTTGATGCATTTTCTTATTTGCGCAATTACATAAGTGTATATAATTCAGGTATTCACGGAATGCGTGAATAATTTGTTATCGAACATATTATTAATGTTACGGAAAAGTATGTTACTTTGTAGTTTTACATGTACCTAATAGGATTTGATAAATCTTTACTTATAGTGGTGGGAATAAGTGGTGGGCCGATTGCTGGAATAATTTGTTGGCTTCTAGTAAGCCAATGATTTGTACGTAACAAATATCTAGTTTTGATCTTGCTATAACTTTGTAGCACTAATGGTGCTATTACAAAACCGCTTCTAAAGTTAGGCACTGTTTAAAATGACAGGTGACACCAAGATGTATGGACTATCTGTCAAATTTAAATAATGTTTAGCTAAAACAATATCAATATTCTTTTGTAATAAGACGGATTATAATTTCTATATGTTAGGTTAGCTGGTAGAGAATGCCTTGCAAGGCATTAAGCTCGCCCTTGTACATAATGTTTTGTAGTACAATACAGAATTTTATCTATCTATATGTATTCATAAAATTATTCAAACTAGTTACTTGGACATTTGCAATAAATATTATGTACATTAATTTATTTACGAGTTTCTTAAAAAACATCGGTGTTAATGTTCCAGACCATACCTGTACCATATATCAGGTAATAAAGATTTTTTAAAGTTGCAAATAAAAAATTGTTTAGTGAAGACCCTCTTAACCAAACAATGATAAGAATAGGTAAAGGATAACCCGTATCCGAATAGACGATTGTGAAACGAATGATGAATCCGAAACTAAAAACAGGTTAAACGACAAAATATAAAAAAGGTAGCTGAACAGGTAATACCAAAAGAGGGATAACAGGGACAGCACGCGAGACATAACCACGTGCGTGGTGAAGAATAACTTGACAACAATGCACATGTTTATAGTCGTACAAAGGTATTACAATGTGAAGATAAATGTGCATATAAACCTCTACCCATATAACATGACAAGATTGACGTGACAAACTAATTTTATGGTGGTAGTATAACAGTAGATACAGAATTATAAATAGACAATAATGTCGTAATTTATAAAAATAGAATTGTAATATTTGCAGATGTACTTACGTATTATTAACAATAGATCACCGGACCATGCAGTAGCAATAATTCAAACTAACAAATCAACAGAAGAGTCTAATGACAAATGCTATCCGAATATCCGATTGCCGGACTTAGCCATTATGATCCAATCTCGCTCGTGTAATCGTCCCGGTAGTTAGTATGTGGCACGATGTACGACCACGTACTTGACTTTCTCCGACGTTGGATACCGTGTGGCTTCAATAAGGTGAACAACTTAACTATGAAGTCGAGTCTATTGGAGCGTTAAGAACCGACGCTGCGGTCGCGGATCAAATTCGATAGGTCCATGACTTGAACTATCGATATCATAGAAACTGTCTTATAGTGTAATTATTTATACATTTTTATCGTATATGCATATATCCACTAATTCCTGATAAAATTATATCGGTAATCGTAGACATGCTAATGTGAAGTGATGCAATAAACTTTTATGCCCAATTCGGGATCGACTTCGAAAGTTAACATTTTGAGGTAACAATAAAATAAAACATTTGGGCTTTCTCTAAGCGAAACTATATAGAAACTAGTTTGAGGAATCTCGAGAGATTACGCAAGTTTGGTCGGTGACAAAATTACATGCAGCTACGGTATACGCAAAAGTTGAAATATAAAACATGGAGCAGAGCAAGGTGACATATTCCTACATTTCTTTTTTAGGGCTAATTTTCCAATAGCCTATCTAAAGGATAAAGTTGATGCTGTCTCTATCTTGATAAGTTTTAGAGAACAGACATCAAATAATCCTTCAGATACGAAAGCAATAATCGGCCCCTAATTGGACAGTATTGCTCATAGTACTCGTAGGGTAAGTGTGGGTATTACCGCGGCTAGATGTGAACGTCTAACTTTAAAAGCATATTTCAAAGATTCACTATAAAATATCGTCTTAATTTTTTTTTCTTATCGATAATCAACTTATTTTAAACTTTGAAAAAAATTAAGAGTATGATTTTATGTTGAATTCATTAAATAATTAACATTTGAAAAGAAATTATAAGTGCTAGTATTACCGTGGACCTTAAAGTGACTTGTGACAATTACCGCGCTACAATTACCGTGGACGTTACAATTACCGTGTGACAATTACCGCGGAATCTGATGGAAAAAAAATTAATAGAATAAATTATAAGGACAAACGTTTAGTAAAAACAACAGTTTTTTTAATAAAAAATTAACTTTAATAAGGCACAGCATGTTTTAATTTTGGTATAGCTGACTAATACAATTAAAACTATTAAATACATAAAAATATTTAATTCAGTCAATATCATTATTTTTCATTTCTGCTTCTTTTTTTTGAAGTTCAGCGATTTGTCTTTTCAATTCAGCTGCTTCTTTTTTTTTCAATAATGATTCTTCTTTTATTTTGTTTTTAATTTCAATTTCTTTTATTTTTTGTTCTTGTTTTATGATTTTTTGTTTCTCTTTCTCGAGTTTTATTTGCTCCTTTCTAAGTGTTTCTTCTTCTTTTCGAACATGCTTTCTTTCTTTTTCTTTTTCATAATCTCTTGTTTTTCAATTTTAATTTTTCTTCTTAAAACTATTGCTTTTTTCTTTGACTGTATTTCGTTTTCTTTGGCTTTTTTAGATTGCCATTGAGTGCTGGTCTGCACAGATGGAACTTTCATCGAATTAATTGCATGTTTTTAATTTTTTGTTGAAAGATCACACCTTGGCCAATGTAACAGTTTTTTAAATGGATCAGAGAATTTTTCATTCTAGGTCACAATTACTAGAGACATCTTCAAGTGGAAGAATTTTTTCCCTGTCAATAGAAGTTTTGAGCGGGTATTTGATATTTCCTTGATAGTTCTGCAATACTTTTTCCCTCTTGCGCTTCTTTCACTGCCAATATTAAATTTTCATGCTTGTAGTTACACTTTTTTTTTAAAGCTTACATTTTTAACTTGCTTTTTTGTATTTTTAGAACAGTTTTTGCCATTGTATTTAAGTGTTTACTGTGAGATCAACAACACGAGATATATTAATTTAGATGTTATAACTAAGTACATTTCAACCGCGGCAGTTGTCGCATCCGTCTGATATTACAGATGTTTCTATTACCGTGGTAAAGTACGAAAACCGCGGTAATACTGACATGCAGCAAAAGTCCGTGACAATTACCGCGGCAGTAAATTAAAAGTGATAATCAATTAAAATTCAATATTTGCTAGGATTTTTAAGCATTAAAAAGTATAATCTTACTCTGAGATGTAATAAATATAGATCTCAAAGCATTAATTCATAGAAAAATACATTTTAATCGAACCTACAATTGCACACTAACTGCAAAAAAACGATGACATTTTCTTTTCAAACGATCAATCAGTTTTCAATCATTTATAACAAACTAAATAATTAAATTTCATACCGGGTCGTTTGTTAATTACATTTTAGAATTAATATATTTATTGCTGAATTTTTTTGAAATTACAAACAATTGTGTGTAATTAGTTTGTAATGTAATGAAAAAAATCCGCGGTAATACTCGCACCCGCGGTAATACCTACACTTACCCTAGATACAACCATAATATTCCGTTTAAATATCCTAAATGCTAGTAAAGCTATCGAATACAACATAATTATGTATAATTGTATATGTATAGGTATAGCATAACAAAAACAGCGTATTTTAAAACATTGTTCCTCTTCAACGTGTTTTTAAAGTCATGCTTTGAGTCAGTTCGAGCATAAATGTATTTTCGTGTTGAAAATATATCTTGATGATTAATATTTTTCGGCGGCTAATGACATTGGCCATGTGGGATATTTTAGGTAGCGATATATGTATGACGAAACACAATTATAAAGGATACATAGGTCATGTATAAATTATGTTATCGTTACAGGATACTTGAATGGATTTTACAACGTCAAATATGTATAAGATCGTTAATCTATTATTGAAAGTATCAGAAGTAAAAATAACAATGATACGTGTAGGTACAAAGGGTTCTACAATTCTTTAAACTCTACATGAGTCACAAACTCACCTATCTATTGCGTAGCAAAATAAAGACAATGCCAATTGGAAAATACGGGTCACGACTTTTTGTGCATTTCCATTAAAACTTTAAATATAAATAGGTACAGGTACCTATGAATCGCAAATAAAGCAGGGCAACAAAAACACGTGATTTCTGTTATTTTCAATGATGTAAGAAAAAACAGCTTTGCTAACATTAGTGCCACTACCGCGATTGATGAACTGGTATAAATTTACAAACTGAGTCATAAGTTCTATGAAATACCGCAAACATACAATATTGACGAACAAAGTCGATGAAAGAATATAAAGCGTGATATAATGATTACTGATCATTGACTAGAATGAGAAGAGGTCACGATTCTCGGAAAAAATTGGTACTTATATGCTCTACATATTTACAATTGTTACTATCTAGCACGTATGGGTTCTTACGATTATAATCATCTAGCGGCCGCCCAAGGTTTCACCCGCGTGAGAGTGCATTACTCCTGTACGAAGCCGGGGGGTGGGTCCCTAGTTATACATAATAAACCTTTCTCGTGAATCACTCTATCTACTTAAAAAACCGAATCAATATCCGTTCCCTGGTTAGAAAGATCTAAGCATACATAGGGACCGACAGACTGCAGCAAGCGACTTTGTTTTATAATATGTAGTGATCAGTATAATATACACCTTTCTCTGGTAGTTTAATATATAGGTAATACTGATTTGGATGGTACAAGTATTTCTCAGGGTATTTTCATTTATTTGGATAAGTTACTAAAATGTATTTACTAATTAATGCACATGAAACTGTGGAATAATGAGATTGCTGGGGAGTTGTACTGGTTCTATACATTGTTGTTATCGTGCTTTACACTATATACAAGGTCATTGAAGGGAAATCGGCGAGTACGTTGTGTCGACACGACACAAGTTGTGGCTCAATTCACATCGCGCTGCTCTTACAAAATATTTGACTATAAAATTTAACGGTTGTGTGGCCAGTTATCTGTGACTATGACTACTGATTAAATTGATTCGGAACAGGTTCTTTCTATTTATATATTTCATTGGCTGACATAGTTAAATGATTATTGGCACCTCACTAGTTAAAATAGAAGAATACATTTAGTTTCGGCAATTATAATTATCTTAAACATTGTCATGAGTTGATTCCAGAGATTGAGGTTGGCACAATGTTAATTGTGTTTTAAGTCAAGAGGAAGTTTCTGAATAAAGCCTGTAGCCTAACTAACGTTATATTTACATCTAATATTGAAACTGGAATTTCTATTACGGCCGCAGCACGTACCTTGCCAGAAATTGATTATAGAGACATAATATTTGAAAACATCAGGCGACAAGTTAGTTAAATGTTTTCAATTAATCTATTGTGTATCGTTAGCAAACATATAGCGCGGATACGTTGCTTATTAGACAATCATTACCAGCCTCGGCGGTTTCAAGTAAAGTGAAGGAGCTACTGAAAGCCGAGTTGAAATTATTGTTTTGCAAATTGCTGCAATCAGGCCATGTTCGAGCACGTGAAACAGTAAAAGTGAAGTTTAGCGTGTTTTACGCAAAGCTCGTAAAGAACAACGCGCTAGGTTCATAAAATGAATTGGACACAAAGGACGCTAATATTGGGACACAGCTTGGGGAGCGAAGTACAATCATGTCAGCATTTGTCACGCAAAATGGTCACGCTACGCTGCTTTCCCTAAGATTTCACGAAACACTGATTGAAACAGTCATGAACGTAATGGCTTAATTATTAACGGTACAAAGTGTCATGGCCTGCCGATTATTTTCTGGATGACAAGAGCTGCAATTTACCAGACAAGTTTAAATTGATCTATCTTGATAATACAGACTATCTAAATAATAAATATCGTAGTAGAGTTAAAAATGATAATTTTAAAGTAGTTATAACACTATTAACAAGATATTTTGACTAGTTAGCAAAGGAGATTTTGCATATGTGACTGTAATTGCAGGAATATAATTTGGGCCAGGTATTACGTATGACACGCCTACTTATGATAAAAATATGAAAGCTAATCATAGATGGATCTGTATTCGTCACAATTTTTTTAATGAAAGAGACCTTTGAACAACTACCTATACAATAGGACTAATGAAGTTAAAAATAAAAGCTTGTAAAGAGGGATGTGAAGAATGGATACCACAAATGAAGTCGGATCAATAGGATACACGAGCTAGAGACTAAAGACACAAGAACATATGGGATTGCATAGGATCGATAGAGCAGCCAGACGGTACAGAAAGAATCTTGGACTGAACAGAGGCGCTGTTGTCGACAAATAGCAAGGTTTGTTTCGCTGCAACGCCACGTTGCCGCAGAACCTTCACCGATTTACCGGCTCATTTACAAATCCCGTGAGACCCTTCACACCACTAACCAACATAATTAGTCACAATGACAGCTATGCAATTCGATTCAATTATTTCAAAGTAAAAATTGTCCAGTACTTACACAGGATAGAAATAGTCGATGTACTTGACCACCACCTCCCGTAGTAAGTCTTGTTTGTTCATGACGGACGAGTAGCTTGAACTCATGAGCTTGGTTTGCATGGCTTCCGAATCGTCGAAACAGTGCGCGGAACGGGACTTTCGGGTCCCTGACGATGTTTTTAACGGAGCCGTTTTGATCTCTCTTTGTTTTCTGAATTTTGAACGTGTTTGAGGTAGAAAAGGGTTGAAAATGCGTTTGATGCAAGAGCGAGCAAGCGGACCGACGCGTTGCGGCAAACTGGGAGCGGGGCCGACAGCCGCGGTGCGGGGGAACGAGGCGAAGGGGGCCGGAGCAAGTGGCGCGCGCACGACACTGCCTACTACGGACTACGATGCATGGCGCTTGAAACACCTTGGCAACGCTTTTGCGACACACCCGCCGCGGTACCTCTTAAATTCATAATGAATCTGTAAGCGGCAGCTTGCATCTGAGGTTGGGGCTGGATTTGAATGGTTCCACTCTTTTAGGTTCAAGGTTGAACAGATTTTGTTAGATTTTAAGTATAGCTTAAGACAAGTTATTTTAAAAATAGAGACTGTTGTCTTGTTCTATGTAAAGCTATTTCGGTACCAACGTCGAAAGTATATAAATTTATCTGTAATTTCAGACAGTCAATTTTGAGAGTTTAGACGAAGTACATGTATATAAACACAAGCAGATATAATGGCATTATCAGTGAGACAGCTAGACAAGGGCCATCAGGCAATTGTCGGAGTCATTAATTAATGACACTTCCTTGTTTTGTTCATCAGATCTAAGTTTACGCAACAAAGTACTCGTACCGTATCATGATATCTTCACCATATACACATTCGTGCATGACATAATTACTAATGTTAAAGATAAAGTCTGTAAAATGTTTTATTAATTTATCTTGTGGTAGGTAAAGACGTAAGTGAAATAAAAGAAGCTGAAAACCATCATCGAAATCAAGTTATCATATTCGTAAGAACTTTAGAAATTGAATCCAGAGCTTTTATCTCTATATCTATTACTAGTGTCGCTTCGCTTCGGTACATATCAGTACATTAGCTACAACTTCATATGTAGGTACAGCGGTTTTCGTAAAAATTTGGAACTTGGTTCCCTTCCCGTGGGAATTTCCTCTGGGTCCCAAATAAATATATATGCCCAACTTCAGATTCATATGTGTAACCGTTTTCGTAAAAAATAATTAATTCCCGAATTTCTGGAAATCCGTTCTTAGTGCTTCCTCGCAGTCCCTAATGAACTTATATGCCCAATTTCAGCTTCATATGTATAGCGGTTTTCGTAAAAATTATGATTCCCGTTTGTCCCCTTCCGTGGGAATTTCGGGAAATCCGTTCTCA
Source organism: Carposina sasakii (assembly GCA_014607495.2). NCBI lineage: Eukaryota > Metazoa > Arthropoda > Insecta > Lepidoptera > Carposinidae > Carposina > Carposina sasakii. The sequence goes on from CP053150.1 coordinate 2,823,802, forward strand.
GTGCTTCCTCGGGGTCCCAAATAAATATATATGCCCAACTTCAGATTCATATGTATAACCGTTTTCGTAAAAAATAATTAAGTTGGTCCCCTTCCCGTGGGAATTTCTGGAAATCCGTTCTTAGTGCTTCCTCGCAGTCCCTAATTAACTTATATGCCCAATTTCAGCTTCATATGTATAGCGGTTTTCGTAAAAATTATGAATTCCCGTTTGTCCCCTTCCCGTGGGAATTTCGGGAAATCCGTTTTTAGTCCTCCCTCGCTGTCCCCAATGAACATATATGCCCGATTTCAGCTTCATATGTATAGCGGTTTTCGTAAAAAATATAGAATTCCCGTTGGTCGCCTTCCCGTGGGAATATCGGGAAATTCTTGTAGCCTATGTTCATCCAGGTCCAATAAGGATTCTAACGGTGAAAGAATTTTTGAAATCGGTCCAGTAGTTTCGGAGCCTATTCATTACAACCAAACAAACAAAGTTTTCCTCTTTATAATATTAGTATAGATTGTCTATTATCATTATGGTTTAATCTTCAAGTAAATCGGAATATATTTGAATATTGATGATATCATTGATGTTAATAATGTCTTAGTATCTCTAAATTGTTAAGGGAGATCTGACCCGGATGCACCGAACAGAATCGCAACACTAACAAATAAATTGGTAAGACACATTAGACGTTGGAACTTTATGATAAAAAATGTAGGTACCTACTGCACTGGAGATTTGGCAACAATTATTTGGACATATAAATACTTACACAATTGTGATGTTGTGACAGCATTATGCGAGTAATAATCATATTGCATTGATAGTGATTCCACTCACATTAGTTTTTGTGAAGAACTTATTACTAATATAATCCTCGTTAGTGCGTTGCTTCGGTAAGTATGGCATTTTCATCATCAAAACGGTTGTTAAAATTAAAGAGATATCAAAGACGTCTGGGTACTGTATAAAATTTGCTTAACTTAATGAATTGGGAGGAGTAAAATGTATTAACTGTTTTCATATTAAGATATTGAAATAGAAATTTATATAACGTTATTATTAGTTATTAAAATTATATAAGTACATACATATAATCACGCCTTTATCCACATGGTGCCACTTCTGACCAATTTTATATACGTATCAAAATAAGAGTTATAGTATAATTAGTTAACATTGCGGTTAACTACTAAGCATTATTGTGGTTAATGCTACCTGAATTACTCTTAATATATACGGATTAACTCTAGATAGTATGGGTGTAGTTTATAACAGCGTCATAGTAGATGCAATGGCTAGGTATGCACTAATAACAGGTAGAAAAAGAAGAGCCTAAAAATAATTCTGCTCAGTAACCACTTGATTCCCTAGCTTAGAATAAGGAGGGTCCAGAACCTATGATCACGAAAACTTTTGAAGCAAATTTAAGTCGGTTGAATCAACCTAGTTCATCCAGTCGGGCTGTAGACGTCAGTGGGGTAACATTAAACTAATAATATTAATTATTCCAAATTGCATGGTCCCTACCTGTAAAAATTGTACCGGGTCACTAAGTAAACACTTTAGGATCACATTTCACGTATAAGTAGCATAATTACTAGCCTTGGTACTTAAATATTGTATTTTACATTTTGTTTACAATTGTCATAGAAAAAAATATGCTGATGTCATATACAAATAATTTCCCTATTTTTTTGTTAATAAATAAAAATAGGGTAATAAATTATGCTTTTTGTAAGTATTCATCACAATAAAGACGATTACGCAATAATTATACAATTTCATGTACATACACGAACATTATGAAAAGTGATGTTTGTGTTAACGTATTAGGGATTATGATTTTCGGACGATCGATATTGGGAGAAGAAAAGGACTACAATTTTAATATTAAAAATGACACTTCAATGTTTTTTATCTGTATAAACTATAGGGTAGGTATAGAGATTTTATTTGTTCATCCTACTAATATTATAAACGCGAAAGTTTGTAAATATGGATGGATGGATGTTTGTTACTCTTTCACGTAAAAACGGCTAGAGCGATTGGTATGGAGTTAGCTGACACCCTGGATTAACACATAGGCTACTTTTTATTCCGGAAAATATTTTTATCCCGGATAATTTCGACATTTTGATTTTTCTGCAGTCCACGCGGACGAAGTCGCGGGCGTCCACTAGTTTGTAAATAAATAATTTCATTCATTGCAATATTTGCAATTCGATTTCTTTATAATATTCTCACTGACCTTATACTTTTGGTATTATTACTACCTATTGTTTTTATTGAAACCCCAAAAAGTTGCAGTATTCGATGAGCTGGCAATAATTCTCGGTGGTGAAGGAAGGAAAGTGCAGGGCATTCGAGTCGATTTTTGCTTCAATACCCGTCATATATTTGTCTTTGATGACACATTCTGGAGCTTATTCTATATTCCCTAGATAAATTGCAGGCATACACCAAAGAAGAGTATGGAGTGAAATCCCTATACAGAAATTCTGTCAATAATTTAAGTCAGAAAGACACTTTATCAGATAGTGTGCATGAATGGATATTACTGCCAATTTAGGAAACTCTAAAAGTAGAACAGCAAAAATGCTAAAGCACCACTTTTTTCGAAAATGGGTTAAATAGACCAATCTTACGAGAAAAAGACTGCATCGATTGGTTTTACATTACCACTATCGAATTATCATCAATATTGAAAACAGAACGTTTAAATTTGTTGTGGGCTCTTTTCATTGCATTTGATTACGACCTGTATACGGAATAGTTTATTTTATTAACCTTACATTCATATTAAAGCGATAAAATAAACACGATAGTCACTAACCTTGCTATAATTTATATTGTTGCCACAATTAGACCGTTTAAACTAGAAATGTAAAATGCGCATAATATTTTTCACGTAACAAAACTAGTGAGTGTTACTAAACTGAATACATATTATTAATGCAACATGCATAAACATTTATTTTATACTCCATTAAAAACAACATATAGTTTATTTTAGAACAGAAATGCCAATTGCATAATTAGTTAGTTGAGAAGAAACTTCTATGTTAAATTAGTTAATAAGAATAGTAAGAAAGTCATAAAAGTATTTATCTATCCTATCAAAATGAATCTATCATCGACAAATAAGTCACAAGGCACCGAGTTATTAGAGTCGTAAAACTTCTTAAGCAGCTAGATATTACTGACATGAATCTGTTACAGCTAAAGGCGCTTTCGAATAATCTATTTCGTACTAATACCTCATTTCCATTAATGGTTGCTCATCAATGAATCAATTGTATGACACGACTGAGGAATTTACTTTCTATTAACGTTTTACAAGGTTGTAAAGGCAATCCGAACCAAATGTCATAGTATATTTTAGCTCAAACTATTCCAAATTAAGAAAACTACGCCAACAAAAAGCTAATTTACATGTACTATTAGATATGTACTACAGATGGTTACGCCACCTACTAAATGTACCAAATAGTGAATCTAAACAAACCAAGGTTATAAAATTATTAATCAAGGTTACCCAAATACGAGTACAACACCAAATACCAAACGGTGCAGCCATTTTTAACGTGCTTAATTTGCCTACACTAATTTACTTATTATTATCTCTGTTTAAATTCTCGAGACTACAGAGTCCCGGTCCTTTGAGAGGCGTGCATCGGGCCGTGGCCAAGATGTAGAGGGCCTTATTAGAGAACTTTAATATGGTGTGGGATACACATGGCGGGTACCATCGCCGACCGCACAATATGATACACCCGGCGATGGTCCCCGCCATGTGCAAGACTATTGGAGTGCAGATCTATGTCATGCGATGGAAACAAAGGTAATGGGCTATGAGGCTGAATGTTGGGTGGGGCTGGGTAACTGGGCTATTGAAGAAGACTAACGGATGCCTACCATTACAACCAAGTCTCATAATTGTTTGGTGGCAGGCGGTGACTCGCCGACTCATGTCATGGGCCCCCTGAAACGGCCGTACGCACGGAGCGACAAAGGGGGCAACATTTGGTGAGCGGCTAGGGTGGAGGGGTGCCCCTGGACTTTAAACCGAAGCCAACTCGCCACTTACGGACGGGCACGTCCACCCTCGAGCTGTCATAGCTCTCGCGACTCCACTCTGCCCGGCCGGCGAAGGCAAGGCAGAGGTGGGGGAACTGTTCCTCGTCAGACCTCACTCCGGCGCCGGAGATGAGGAACAGGGTCTTCTCCCGGGAGCACTTCAGGTCCGTGGGAACGCTACCTCCCAACAGCTCGCCATAATGATTTTAAAATCGCCTAAAATAGCATTAGTTATAAATGGGGAGAGGCAAACGAAAGTGGCGGAGAATGTTTATTAGAAACACATTTTGGGAACACAACTGTGTATATATGTATGTGGGCATAAGATTAATGAAGGATTAAGAAATTACAATGAGTCTGGAACTATAGGTAGCTATTAAGTGGTATCAAATAGCCAATCGATAACCGCAAGACTTCTGGCGGGACTGCAAAAGAGCATGAGCCAGCAAGCATCGAAGATGAACGAATAATCATACGAAAGGTAAATCTTCGTGTAGCTCCGTAAATTCCATAAGGAAATAAAGGTAGGTGATATTGACTATATACAATGTTTTTCAAATACGTCTCGCTTTATATCACTGTACATATTTGTAAATGTTTATTGATGTTTTATACACCCACTAACATAATGTTAGTTATTACTATGTGTACGAAAATCTGCTCGTTCTGTTTTTATTACTTTATATGGAAACTCATCTAACCTTTACACTCGTATCATTAACTGAGGATGACGACAGCTGGTGCTGTAAAAAAGGTGCAGCTATTATTAAAGTTTTTGCTCCAACGAACGTCGCAATTACGAGTAATACAACCATTATTGTATTATTCAGCATAAAGTACCTACATGATTAAAGAAGCAGACCCAATAGTGGACCCAAAATTACAATTTTATTGTGAGAACAGAATTGCTTGAATCCGGTGTAAGTAGATACTTTATTTCAAGGTAAACAGATAGATACCTCCTATCTATCTATCATCATCGTTTCAGGTAGGTACTCTCTATCTATCGATGTGCGCTATCTTTATTTTAAAAACAAAATAATATTGTAAAGTTACCATTTAACCTAAATATAGCGAGGAAGCAGGGCAATAATCATATTCCCAAAAGTTCAATTAGATACCAAGGTTTCTTACCTACCTAACTATACCTATATAGGTATATATCACGATTTATACCAATTACAGCTTGAAAATAATGTGAACAAGATTGATGTACTGTGCCGTCTGGTGCCAAAATCAGCAAAGGCTAACAGACAACTGATGGAAAATGAACCCGGAACCTTTGTCTCAAAAGGCTGGGTCGCTGACCATAAAGACAGCCTGACAGAAGACACACGTTTCAGTGATAAAAATAATAATTTGCCAATGGAAAAGCTTTTGCGTCTACAAAAAGATGAGTAAGAAAACTATTTCTAATACCCATTAGTGGTCGATGAAGTAAGACAGACGCTGCCGTCACAGCTTTGTCTTTACGTTGACAAACGCGTGTAATGTCAGTGTCACTCATGGAAGCAAGACTCAAGTAACTTGTTCCTGATTTAATTTAAATTTAATATTGCCCTTAACTGGGCCAAAGTTACACAAATTGGTACTTCCCTTTCAAATGACGTTGCTTATAGTGAGTGTTACAAAATTATAGGAAGATAGGTACTTGTCGTGATATTGACAATCAAAGTATTTTTGTTGAAGATAAGCCATAAACCAAAAGTGACATTTTGATACAACTGATACGGTTTTCAGATAAGATATTACCAAAGAAATATGCTGTTGAATGTATTATAGAAACCTCAAATTATCTTATTGATACGATTTCAAAAAATCGAAAGTAATAAGAAATTACAGACAAATGCGTGTAGTATTACTAAATTAAGTTAAAGTTTTGCACAATGAGCAGCAAAACAAGAACATAAACAGAAATTTACCATAAAAAACGAATGAAAAATCACGTGTCGATAAGATTGGAAGAATATTGAAATGAACTGATATGAGGACAAGTACGATTAGCCTTGCCAGCGAACAACGGTGCGTAACAATGAAATTATTTCTGAAACATTGAATTAATGTTTTATTTGTGTGTCTAATCGAGAGAACAAGAAAAAAAAAACTTACGGACACCACGTGTTTCTGCGAACAGTATTCGATCGTGGCGGTTCAACTGAGGTTGGTTTCGAAAACGTATCCTGAGTTAGAGTTAGTTTAAGACTTGCTATAGACTTCCTCCTCTTTGCTGCAAGGGCACGCGTGGCCAAATCTGCATCGTGCATTTGGTCAGTAGACGTCACAGCATGAGTGCAAGTCTTCATATGCGCCTGCGTTGTGGCCACTTGCAGCAACTTGCTAGAGAGGCTCCGCCTTCCGAGGGCTTCGCATGTCGCGCATCGTCCGTTCTCCATGGAGACCCTCGTGCGTCCAATACGACCACACCGCGGCCACTGAGCGCGTATATTATCCAGCGGACGTGGAGACTTAACTGATGTCATCGGACGAGTAATACACGCACCACACAACCGTCCTCGTATACCGCACAAAATCAAGACGGGCCGGCCGGTAGGTTTTGGCGATCGATACTAGTCTGAAATGGGCTTAACGCGATAATAGGAATGCGATAAGACGTAACACGCGAATAAGTGTGTTGACCCAGTCGACAAGCATAGCACGGCTTCTCAATGGCCTCGCTGCCTCGGCCGGAGGAACCAGCCCTGCGCGGGCGGCTCGGCGCGCCCGACTGCGGTCACCGCGAGAATACACCCCCGCTGCCTTGTAATACGAACGGCGGACAAGATATCGATATTGCGGTGAATTATATACTAATGTGTGAACATCTTATTGTAGACGTCAAATAGATGTGATCTAACGTAGTGTGAAGTGCCATTCCGGCATTCCTCTGGAAACGATCCAGGTGATCATTAAAAATAAATGATCAGGGTCAAACGATTTTTCCACGCACAACATAATATAAATCATCCCCAGTCATCTAAGTTTGCATCAGATTTAAAATAATTCATACAAATATTATTCGCATCTACAGGTTCCGCGTACAGTATTTACATCTGCTTTATATTAGACATTGTGTGTTTACATATTGGTTTGAATTGAAAAGATCTAGTAAAGCTCGGAAATGTTAAACAACTGCCACAAGTGGCACCGATAGAATATACAATTTATTTACTAATAAACATGTGCTTCTTTCGCGTATTGTTCTCGAAAGGTGATTGCTAACAAGACACCACCGTTGTCGCGGATTGTGTAGACCGACGATTTGGCACAAGGTTATTAGTTTGGTTCTGGAATTGTTATTTTTGGATGTACACTGTCCAGCCATTCCTCTTGAGCAATTAATCAATGTAAGTGACGACAAATATCGTAGAGCACAGGATAAAGCAGCACTGTGAAATTGTGAAACATTTATTATAAGGGAAATTACTCAGACCATGTGCGATTGAATTTTAAAAATATTGTAAAAGTAGTGGATGCCCGCGACTTCGTCCGCGTGGACTGCAGAAAAAACAAAATTACGAAATTATCGGGGATAAGAGTAACAAACATCCATCCATCCATACTCATAAACTTACGCGTTTATATATTATATTAGTAATAAGTAAGATTTATTAAAAAGTGTTTTTGACAAATAGTGCAAACTAAATGATTTGAAGTCGCAAGTTGCTGCTATTGAAGTATCTCTTCTGATCACATACATTTCAAGACTTGTACCTAATTTTATTGTTGACACCACCAAACACCAGTGTGTTTACAACAACACCACAAGGAAATTGAACCAATTTGCCTATATGCTGTGGATGATTTCTTTCAATGATTTTGTCAATTGCTTTTTAATTTCCATCACTTGTAATGGGTATAGGACGGCATCGATCATGATCGGTCGACATTACCGAGACAACCACCCGGTTGCCAATTTTTGTTTGACACATTTCGACATCCATCACCGCAAATAACGCGGAGAACAATTGGCGGTGATTTGATTAGCGACTATAGTTGAATTAGACGCCAATACAAACATAATTACAGCGATACACTTCCCCTACATCATAGTTATAGAAAAGAAGTAAACAATTTTTTTACGTATTATATAAAATTATATATTCAGATTGTATGAATTTATAAATGGAGATCTGTAGTCTCTGCCTACCCCTATGGGACAAAGGCGTAAGGTTATGTATGTATTATACAATGACTAAGGATAAGGTAAGAGAAAAATAGACGTAGAATAAAAAATCACACGTAGTTTTAGTTATTAGGATTGAAATATAATAATGTTATATATAAACATTTGATTTTAAATTAAAAAAAACTTGTAATGGTATATTTTTAAAAGGTAATCGATTTAAGTTTGTAATGAAGGTTAAATTAGTTTTTGAGCATGTCAAACACTTTCCAATGAATGATTAAATAGAATTTTTAAGGGAGGGACAAAATAATTCCCTTTACATAATTTCGGGATGCAAAATAAAATTTTATACTTCTTACTTATATTTTTATATTGACTTTGTATGTAGTGTACAACATAGTGTATTATTAGTATTTATAGGGTTCACATCATACATGATATCACGGCTATAAAAAAAGCAATTAAATAATGCAAAATTATATCTTTATAAAAATATATCAAGTCAGAGATCGACCATAATATTGTAATAAAGTACCTATCTTAGAAGTATGTATGTGCAAACTGGGAGATACAATAGTAGTTTTCATGTGCCATAAACAGTTTCATTAACATATCTCTACAAACATCTTGTATCCGTAAGAGGTATGTGTCATTTCTGTAACACATTGTCAGTTTTAAGTAGGTAAATTAATTAAGTATAGACAGGTGCCCAATTAAATGAATGGGAATCTGACAAAAATTAAAAAAAATTAACAACATGCAACAATGAAAAATTCCCATGTTCAAAATTTTACAAAATATAACCACGTGTACTTTCTCCCGCTTACCTGTCTAAAACTATACTCATATGCCTGTGAAGGTTTGCTTTAAGGTCTCGTCGCGAATACTGGTGCTGAAGGGGAAGCGGCGGGCCGGGGGTGTTGCCCCCGGCCGGCGCTCGCTTCCCTATGAGCACCCTCAACTCGGCCATCAACGTCTGCACCATACGGACGCGACTATACTACGTTGCACAGCGCACACTTCTGAAGCAACAGCCTATACAATCGACAACATGCCAAGAGCCATTGGCTCGGCGGTTGCATCGACACCTGACGTCACTGTTGCACGTGATAAAATACAAAGCATCGGTGTCGATACGCTAGGCGTCGTAACAAACCGCGTGCGGGAACCGCACTGTGCCGGCCAGCGTACGACGGTTTGACCTCGACGCTTTTTATAAGTGTCCGATGAGTGCGCAAGGTGGAGTATTCAATGCGAGGCAGAATAAATTTCACTGGTGTATTTCGGCGGGAATGAGTCGGATGCAAATTAAAAATACATTCACGGTGTTTGTAACTACATAAATTACGACACGTTTTTTTGTATAAGATATATTAGTATAAGATTGCATTATGTGAGTAAATTTGATAGATGCTAGCTATTCGAAGAATTAAATTCAATGCCAAGGGCATTCAGCCGCAGCTTCTCACATAAAACAATTCACTAATTAATCGTAAACAATGCGAATGAATGTAAGTTGCAGTGGGTCACATACAACAGCATAGCCAAAGGAAACGGGGTCATTCGAGTATTGTTCGGGTTCAACACGAAGAGTTAGCAAAATGGGACGCCCTTACGCTTCTAGCAGACAATGAGATCAAGGATACGCTTAGTATTTCGCGATAAGTGTACAAATGAAATCGTGTCACTGGAACAGATACCGGAGAAACGAAAAACCATAGTGAAATTTATTTAGAAGAGCCAAATCGAAAATAAAATACAAAAGTTTGTTTTAAAATAATCGACTTTGAACATGAATTGTGTGCGATGCAGGTTCACGGAGAGGTAGAAATAGCACCTGACGTTGTTACACAGGAAGTGTGTCCGGCGAAGCAGACGGAATCTGTTCGCTACGGGGAAGTTGTCATATAATTTAGTTTTTTCAATATATTGTCTCATTAGGACATCTAATCGATTATTTGAACGCTTACATTGTTTAGTTCATTCAAATTATTAGATAGCTATTCTAGGTTGGAGATTAAAGACTACTTTCTTGTGTTTAGTTAAATAATATAGTTGGGTTAGGTGAGGAAAGAGTAAATGAGTAAGTAAAACAGTTGGAAAATGTAAACTTGGAGCTTTGTAAAAAGCAAAGTATGAATAATTTAAAAAATGGCCGTGTGCGTGTTATCGGCTTTTAAAAAGTATTTTTAGAGGGGACGACAGCTGCATATGAAATTTGAGGGGGGGGGGGAATAACTGGAGCCATAAAATTTTATGGGCGAACTCTTGCAACGAATTTAGTTTTCGCTGCGCAGGGCACGGTTATAAATAGGGACTATTAATTAATAAGGAAATGTAACAGAGATTAGATCAGCAGCTACTGGCCTAACTAAACTTTCTCCAATAGAAATGAAAAGACGTATTAGATTAGATACAGCAGCACTGTAAGTGGACACACTTGATCAATGTTTCCGACGTGAACACAATTGAGAACACGAAAAAGGAAGTCTCTAGTATTTCCCGGATAAGAGATTGAGTATTAATGGATGCAGGAGTACGCGTAAGTAAGTTTATAGTAAAAGAAATAGTTGAGAACTATACGCCTTAGCACATGATACTGTAGCTGTGGTACGAGTAGGTATAAACGTAATCCGCATTAGGACATTATGAAATAGGTCACGAGCCAATACCCTTGCAGTAGTTATGCTTGTTGGTAATTCCAGTCATATACCATTTCCTGCAACGTACAACAAAATCAAAAGCCAAGCCAAAACGGCTGAAACAATCGATACTGGAGTAAAATTAACGTAGAAAAACAGCGCCCATTCATAAATAAATAACATCCATGGGGTAAGGGAGGACGCGGAAGCGTGACCTAGTTTATTTAATAGATAAGATACCTTTCAATTATCGTTAGAGCTACTTACAAGTGCCTATTCAAAGTATCCTCCAGGGTCGTAGATGTAATTTTCTGCCACAATTCCAATTTTTGACACTTTCGCGGGCAAAATTTCGTTATGATGGGGTGAATGCGTCCTCCCTACGCGCGGGTCGTTTACTCACTGAGTATGCGCGCGTCCCTATTCCCGACGTCCTTGCGTGTAAGGGTGGCGCCATAGTAGCAACCCATCAAGGTGAAGCGTCAATCAATATGCGAGATGAAACCCCTAAGCTAATCGCCAGTGTCACGCGTCGTTTGCATGATTCCTAGTGGACGCTTTGAAATTTGGCCAAGACACGCTGTCAAAAATGTCTGGAGAAAGCATTTAGCTAAACCTATGGAATTTACAATTTAGCGACGGAGATTATTATTTTTGTAAGACATTTGATGTACGATATCCAGTTCCACGAAAAACATCCTTTCTGCCAAGTACCAAATGTAAAGAACTTTAGATGAGATGAGTTATTAATATAGGTATTTTGGTCCGAAAAGTAGAAAAAGACACGCCCCTTTAATAACAAGTGTTTCGGTTGAAAATAGCATTTGATATTTTACACAGTAGAGGTTTATTATATGCGCCGTTGTCAAAGATATCATCAACATCTCTACGGAAATGGTACCGTTAAAGATTGTGTGGCCAGCAGGCGCAGCGGACGCAACAGGTTTACGTATGCACATCATTTGAGTGCAAGATGCAAGAGGGATTACGCAATGCCTCTATGGCAACATAATATTATTGCAATTTTTCCAACCACGTCCTTTAACTTATAAACGTGTTGGAATTGTGCAACTGTATGTATGTTGTCGCACTGGTACATCATTATCTACTTTTGTACAGAACAAAAACAATTAAAAAGTATCACAAGTATAACAGTAACTATTTAAATTTATCAGTAGCCTAGTATATCATACAGTTTCACTAGCACGGTTTGTAAAATATTAACGACGAATCATCCAAATCGATATTGCAGTCAACATCAGCGATTTTAACTACAAATTTATGTATAACATCGAACGATCAATACTGGAAAAACTCACGACACCAAGTGTACAAATCGTAGTAAAGCTGTTACGCAAGCATACGTATAATACACCGACGACGTATATGTAATATACATTGACGCCGTCCAATATACATGCGCTATCTCTTATCATATCAAAACGCATAATAGCGCGAACCGACAACTGATCGACAGGGAACTCTTACAGTCAGTCACGTAAGTTTGTACATAGATGATTGGAGTTCTACTTCTAGTTTTTACCGACATTCATCAAGCTAACGTGTTATTTATAAGAATATTAGATACTATAAATCCCATAGAACTGATTTACGGTAGTACCAAAGTGTAAGACGTGCTTCTTTTCAAAACACGGTATTCAAATTTAAAATACTACCAATAATATCGGACTGCCAGCTTACACAATATAACACCGGTTTTATTTTGGTATTTATATGTCCTCATTTTCGAATTCAAATAAAAACACAACGAATTCATAATGTGGAGGAAGATGCAGCAGCGAAAGATGACGAAACTGATAACACAACCACTATATGACGAGTGCGGAATGTTGAAAGCGTCCCTAGAGACGTGGATTGATTTTATGATATGATAAACGCATCGTTGTGAAGCAACATAAAAAGCTCATAAACCATAAGGTTAAATTTATTTGCGGGGATTATATAAGAACTACAATGGAACCGGTGAATGTTTTGTTATGATTGGAGTGCAATGGTGAAATCTATCGCGGTTAGTTAGCAAGTATTAGCGCGAATTGAAATAAAGCCGGCGAATTAGCTTCGGACCATGGCTCAAGTTAATCTGACCGCAAGGGAACGGGGCGCCACGTGCGCTTTCCCTTTTCTTATTGTGAAAGTGATGATTCCCAATGTAACAAAGCAACCTTTTGCATCAAGCACACCCGGCATGCAGATCGTGTAATTACACCTGGGGCTAAGTAAATTTGCACAGAAAAGGAATTACTCAGACATCAAATTGGATGTAATGGTTCGCCGTGCCTGGTTATTTCTATCGGAGAGTTACTTGTAAACAACATATCTATGCATGCAATACGCGCGTAAGAAAAACACGTATAGGAAATTACTTAAAGATAGTTCTTCTTTGAAATCACAGGACCGCTAAAATCTTTTCTGACTATTAGGTACGTTAGCCTTACAAATCGTTAAAAATTTCCAGAGTCATCTGAATATGGAGTGAGTCCGCACGCGACTTTTGTCGATAAAGGAAAATCTAATTTCATTTCAATCATAGCTACGTGGTAAAAGCAATCGGTTTTTAGCACGTAAAACTCAATATGATATCATAATACATTCATGAATTGGTCTGTATTTCCAGAACCAAAAATTATTAGTTTTTCAAATGAAAATACATTATTTTGTCCTATCGATTGTGACAGTTAAGTATTTTATTACTTGATTTAGCAGCAATAGCTATAATGAGATATAATGTTAGTACGATATTGAACGCCTGCTGATAACTGGCCATTTAAAATTGCAGACGTATGCCGTATGCGAGTATCGTCACTGTTGCCAAGTCGGTCATTGAAATGCTTAACCCTCTAAAGAGCTAGATCCCTGCGCACCAGCAGATTTAATAGGTATAGATAATGAAATGGGTAGTTTATAGCGAGTACAAAGAACCACAATAGCAGAGCATGAAAACAAAGCCTACTTTCTAAACGAAGGCTTTCTCTTAACAAAGTTCGGCACGATAATAACAGCCCTTTACGGGTGTCATGTAAATTAGGTGGAGATAACAAAGGGACGTTTTTAAGATTACGAATAGAACACGCCACAACACGGTACAAAAAACATTTAGTTTTTGTGCTTTACAACTAAATGACTGTATTGTGTACCTATATATTGTTGCAAAGTGAGGTTTGTTAAAAGATCTCTATATTAGCTGCACATTTATATAGAAGATAAAGGCAGTTTAAAACTAAAACAAAACTAGCTGATTTTTTGTCTGTTCAATAAAAATATTACTTGCACATTTTTAAAGTTGACAACGTTTAGTAGCTATGGTAACCTATCTTATTTTGTTATCATAAAAAAAAGAAACTGCTCCCAGGATTCTTAAAGTACAGGATTAATATAAATTACCTACTCAGCAACTTCTCTTCAAGATATTATAAGGAAACATTATTTATTACGTGGAGAAATAGATTTTTACATTTATTCTTTTGTTGGACATCAACAATATCGTAAATAAGCTTCTCATGCGCTGATGATATCAACAATTAACAAAGCAGATCCAGTGATATTGAAAATATGAAATGGAATAATATTCAATTTCAACATTAGAACAGAAAAACGCATTGGAGATAATTTAGGGTCAAGGCGAGGCAGCGTTTTGACTGTAAGGTCGGCTACTATTGGACTTGGATACAGCAAGCACAGAGTGGTAAACAATTAACACACACTTAATGCTACGGGCATTTGACGATAACAAATAGTTAACATGTGATAAAACAAAGGAAGCCTTCAAGGCTGAACTGAACAAAACGCAGGAAAACAAATGGTTGCTAAGTTAAAAGATGGAGGATGTGATTGTAGATATGGTCGTACTTAATCAATCACACATTAAATATCTTCAAAATATAATGTTGATCTCTTTCCCTACAATGTTGTACATAACACAACACAGTTTAATATTTAAAACTTGCACTGTGAGGCATAGAAATACTTGATACAAAGAATATTGTCGACATGAGAAAACGTATTGATTTTCAGATTTTACTAAACTGAAAGGATTATTATGTTGAAAAAGAAAAGTATACAACGTTGGACTTTAAATCCTAAATATGATTTAGAAATTTAGATTGTAGTATTGATTGAATTAGACAAAAGATTCAAATCATCGACCTAAACGCAGAAAATGGCGGCGTGTACTCACCCAATGAAATTTTTAATGAAGCAGTACACAGCAAAGAGAGTCGCATCATTGAGGCCGAGGTCCGGTTTGATTCTCGGCAGCGAGATGGGCGGAGAAGCAGCGGCGTCCGCCGAGACGGCGCGCACCTCCGGCGTGGCCGCGCTCATGGCGGGAGCGCCGCGCGGCCGCGAGCCCGCCGCGTGCGGAGCGATCGTGGCGGCCCGCTAGCCTCAGCAGTCACTCCGGCGGCCGCACCCGCCCCGCATAACACCCCCGGCGCTCCCGGCACCGGCGCCGCACAACCCGCGTGTTCTCAACCGCGTCTCGCGGCTAACACGTAACGCGGCAACCCACTACGGCGGCTTATCGATCGCGGTGCCGCGCCTGCGCTCTGGGACACACTCGACCGGCTCACACGTCCAGCATGAGAAACGCCAAGTAAATCACAAGAAAGAACCACGGACAGAATAGGTACATGCAAACGGACATCATATGTTCAATTATAATGTAAATAGTAGAGTTCTGAAGGAGTTTTATGTGATAAAGTCTTCAGATACGCAAATTGGTCTGCACGTGCTAGTAGCGCGTGCGTCTGGTGGCGCGGCGGCACTCTGACTGGGCGCACGCGCACCGCGTGCTCGCCTGGCCCGTCCGATATCCGCTCCCATACACTATCTGTCCTATACCTATAATCGTACCTACTATAGCTGTCACCACAAGCAAAAGCCTGCACAACGCGCCTTCATTTAGAATATGATTTACACGCACAAGGTGTGAACGGTAGGATAGTCCAAAAATATTAAGCGATAACGTCAACTTTAAGATCTTAAACAGGTTTGTTCCATGATGTATTAACCGAAAACAGGAATTGATACCACAAACGATATGACGCTCTAGTCTTGGATCATTTATGATTTGTGACCAAGAAATATAGTCAAATATTAACCAATCGCATAACCACTTACTACAACAGAGTGTATAAACTTCTTCAGCCCACTGATAAACAAGCGTAAACTTTCCAAAGCCTATAAAAGTTTCATACTGCCAAGGCAACCAATTTGTCTAAAGTTTACGTGAAAACATGACATTAATTTGTTAAGGTCACTACGATAAGAGTTTGACTCATACACAATGTAGGTACTCACACGATTAAGCAAAACAATAATTACAATAAACAAAGGAGTCAAATACAGTGTAAAGCTTGAAAAAGTAACGCATAGGCACCGATTCCTTAAATAGTAGAGCCGCGGTCAACGTCCGCGTGACGGACCGCGGACGAGCGTTCCGACAAGTGATCATGAAAAAACTACTATCAACCATCGGATGGATCCGAAAAGGGATGACGCAAGCAATTTTGCTCCGACAATAGGAAAGGCTTAAAAATTTGCGACATGAACTCTAGCTTCAATTGACCCGCTTACCATATGCCTCAAATTTGGTGTACTCTACAAACATATCCAATTTCCTTGTTGTAGAAGTACAATGACCCGAACGCTTCGGTCGTATGTTGAGCCAAAATTGGTGTGCATATGTTACGGCGACAACTAAGTTTAACCATAGACACGCGCATGGCTTCAGTTAATGCTATTACCCTTGTAAATATGCTCAGTCCATCAATTAACCACTACCATGCTCTAGCTGTACATAAATATAGCTTGGACTCGTAAACTGTACAAAATGTTGACATTCCATACGATCTCTTTGTCGAACAAGAAGGATGACAACAACGGTATGGAGTACTGAAAACACGAGTCCCGTTTTCTCAACAGAGTCCTGGTTGAATGCCAAGAATATGGCCCGCTACATACAAACGTTCAGTTCAAAAACAAACTTAAAGTTTTGTAATTTACAGCAGCCGTCACCATATCGCTTAATTACAAGGGAGCCTGTCAGTAGTCTTACATTTAGCGGAAGAACATAAATTTCCACTGATAATTGTACTTATAATTGGATATAAATATATACTATAGATATGCAGATTAAAGGAATTACTACAGGATAAGAGCTATATATGATTAGCATTTATAATCAATGCAGTTCAATTACAAAAATCATAATAGAAACGCAGAAACACTTCGCAAGGGATAGCAAATTACAAATAAACCGAAGGCCTGATTTCCCTTCCTCAAAATTATAAATACAAACCAGTGTTGGTTGATTACTATGCATACCTATAGGTATATAGGCAGATTCGTATATGTCTAAAGAACGACAAATCTTCCAAATAGTCTTATACTAACTACAACAATTTAAAATAAGTTCTAGTTAGTAGCGCTGAAACCGAATTGAGAAGATCCTTATCACTAGAAAAGGGTTCAGTAATCCAGCTCAGGAGTTTGTTAGTGAAATACAACGTCGCATGGAATCATCATGTTTTAAGAGTGCAATGATTTGTTTACTTTTAGACCTAAAGAAAAGAAATAACGGTAGTGTGCTAGGCAATACTTTCCAAAAATAGATTTTTCTTATGAAACGTTTATCGCACTTTATTTCGTAAAGCGATGACTAACGAAAATAACTGAATATGTAGCGTAAAGAGTTGCGGAGTTCGTTTGTGAAATAGTATTACTGAATTTAATTCTGATGACATTAGAGCAAAGGATTTTAATAATATTTTGAAAATTAAAAATTGCTCTAAATCGATACAGTAGTGTCAGCAAAATGTATGAAGTAAATATGGAACCATCAAGATTTGAAGAAAAGATATTGTCACCATTGGGAATCAAAATCTCTCGACTGTTGACTTTAGCAGTCAAAACGAAATTATACAGCTGCACAGTGCATGCAACCATACTTGTAGCTATGTGATTAGATAGAGTCGCGTGCGTGTTGCTACATTGATGTAATATGTGTGACCTACTTCATATTTCTATGAAGCGATGCATATACAGAGCAGAAATATTTGTTTGATACTGTTGATAAGTTTAAACATTCCACAGCTTCGAGCTATAAAAAAAAATACATTTAGAAAATGGGATCAAAGTACGAAATGTCCCAAAATTAGAACACTATATTTATGGAGAAATATGTGAAATATTATAAATGAGCAAGAAATAATTATGAACGAAATCGTCACCTTCGGCAACACATCAGAAAGTGTCGTTAATGACAATGAAATTGTCACTAACGATTCTAAGAAACTTCTTTTCATACAGCAATAATGTTCATTACTTTATTTAAAAGATATCGATAAAATTTTGTGTACCATACTGACTGAAATCTGACAACATTGTATTAAGTGAATTATTAGCCACTCCTATATACATTCGTTCGGGGGCCCAATAAATGATAACAATAAGAGGGTTCGTAAAAAATATTTGAAAATTAAGGGCAAACAGATTTTACAAAACATTGTAAGTAGTTTATATAAGAAAGGAAATGCATACAGCCCTTCGTCAATGTCTTTATAAACGATAAAATAGGTATAGAATCAATCGGTGTGATCTTAATACCTTGCTGCCGTGTTTACGCAAGCCAAGCGATTTCTCGCTATCGGCAAGCCGCGCACGCGCTGATAGATCTATGGCGCAAGCTTCCATCATCATTCTCATTACGATCTAGCGAGTACGAGCGTTGCACACCGGTGCACCACTAAATAGTGACATGGTTTTTGTTATATTTACCTGACTGAGCCAGAATGAGGGTTAGGTTAGTTTTCTTCTTTAAATAATTTTACTAGCGCTTCTATTACTACACGTATATTATATATATAGTTATATTAGATGAACTACATTTATTTTAACTTAATTTAATTTGATTTAATTTAATTTAATTTAATCCAATTTAGTTTAATTTGATTTAATTGGACTTGATTTAATTTAGTTTGAATGATGATGCATATTTGTAATTTGGATGTAGATAAGTAAGGATACAGTTAAAAAAATTATAATAATATGTAATATTTATGTCCTGTAAATATGTCAAATAAATAAATAAAATAAATACAGTAACAGTAAGTACAGAAACAACATGTTTATGCCTGGAGATTGGGGACCACTGCAATGCATTTTCCGTTGCATTGATTTCAGTCGATTCCCTTAATATTCTTTGAATTGAAGTTTATTTTATTTATAAAAACTCTAACGTAGTTTATTGAAAATATTTACAAATCTTTTTGGCTAACAACGTTTCTGATAACATCGAGCAGCTTTTATCGCCTACGCTACTAAGTCCATGATTCACGCAGCATCAAAATAACTGAAAGTATTCCTGAATTCATTGTCGGAGTTACTATTTCCGTTGTGAGCGTTCTCAATTTTATGGTAACAAATATTGGAATGGTCCAGCATTGCTCCTGCTAGCGACATTTACTGCTATTCTCAGTCGTCTATCACGGGATACAAGCCAAGCTAGATCTATTTGATATTGTATGTACACTACTGTATTATCTGCAGTAAGTTTTAGAAGTATTCATATATCTTTTCGCCGCGAAAGTCGTCATATGCTCAAAGCAATCCAATTTATGGTTAAATGTTGAAACTTAAAAATCACAGGTAGAGCGTATACAAGGGTATCGAAGACGTACAAAAAGTTGTCTACTTCATATATAATATGGCTACTTTATTTGCCAATTATAACCGCACGATTGATTATCTATTTTATTACAAGTTAAAGCACGATAGAAATAACGTATTATTAGTTTTGCTTTAGGCAAATAGATTCATTCACTTTAGTTGTAACTATACCGCTATATAGTTGTTACAGTTTGTAATGTTAGTAATATAAGCCACCCAGGTAGTGTTGAAGGGTAGCGGCACGCAAACATAGATACTAACTCTAACTTCATACTCATTTATAGTGATGGTTTTATTTTAACATCTGAATGTAACTTTACCAAAAGAAAATTGCGAAATCTATGACAATGAATATACCTACTAGAGGTAGGAGACAATACGACTATAAATGTGCATATAATATTATGGGAAAGAATGCGATAAGCTACCGTCTAAAGTCGACATTGCGACCGGTATCCTATTACAAGATATTTGTTATGTCTGACGCCTCGTAAAACCTAGAAAGGTGTTCGGTGATACTCTCACAAATTATTGCGCAATAAAATTAAAAGAATTTGGGTTTAATTTTTTTATATAGTAGGTAAATAACATAACTCGCATTGTTATCCATGAAGTAATTTATTTCATTGGGCAAAACTCTATTTTTATTCAGGCATATTTCTGGATCCTTTATAGTATTGCTTCCCTCATGTACTACTACTTTTATGTTAACTTCAACTTCTATACCGTCACCTGTGCTGACAAAATGGGCGCTTGGTTAAGTGAACTTTTGGTATTTTACCTGAGTTTTTTATATTCTCACCGACACAAGGATTCCCGCAAATTTTACCATGCCTCCAGGGGGAATTCCCGTTCAATCTTCCTATTCTCACGCCATTGTTTATGTCGACAGAAAAATTTTAACTTGACATATTCCAAGTACTATCTTCAAGTGGTTATGTGAAGCGCAACGTCCGCATATTTAGTATAAGTAGCTTTTTTTAAATAACCGATATAATATGTAGTGTAGGTAGGCATTCATACATAATACAATTAATAATTTTCTGTAGTTATTACATACATACTTTTCGCTACTCGTAATAGAATTCAACTGCGACGTCAATTAATAGTCGCATCTGTGTTAACTATAGGTTCTTTCTACATTATCTTTTTCTACTTTTATTCCAAAATAATTTTTGTGAAAGTCTAACCTAAAGATCAAGCAGATTCTGTGGCAGTAGAATTAAGATATTTTATTATTTGATTTTTATTAAGTCATTTTATATTTTAATGGTTACTAAACATACGCGATAGTAATTCAAAAATTCCAAAAACCCGTAAAAAACAACCAAACTATGTAAAATATTTCAATGGATCCTGGCTGTTCAGTTGTTATGTTACATCATTAGAAAATATTTTATTTTCTTCAATAGTATTCATTCCATAATAATATAGAATTCTAGACCACCGGACATTAAGTGCTTGTTTTCATCTTTTCAGTTTTTTTATCATTAGGTACATAGTTTGGTTGTTTTTTACGCAGTCGGGTTTTTGAAATTTTTGAATTATGTTTTTTTTAATACTTTTTAGTTAGTATAGCTACTAATAGGTAGCCTTCAAGTAACATGCTCGGCTCGGCAGCAAGAAGTTTTCGTCTTGCTGCTGCCTAAAAAAATATATGCGAGAATGGTTGTTACGCAACTTTAAATCGATATAGATCCTAAACGGTCAGTCGGATCGAAAATTTTTTCATTGTCACAATATGGCGTCCAGTAGTCGCCATATTGGATTTTCACTAACGTCATGTCTTTAGTGACACTCGCCGGACTAAGAGGAATCGATTGAAGTGTGAATCATAAAAATCGGCCCAGGCGTTTGGTCTAGTGCTTCAAATGAACATAAAAACATACATACATAGGCTGTTAAACACATTACCACTCCTTTGCGTCGCGCAGTCGGGTAAATAAGGTATACGTACCTACCTACTGATTAATTGGCAAAATTACACTCGATCACGAGTCTTTCAAAGGGCCGTGTTTTAATAGCAACATCAGACGATTAGTTACACTTTCAACAGTTGCTGTTAAAAGCAAGTATGACTGTGTTAGAAAAGCGGCATAGATTAATGTACTTATAACATTTGTTTCATCTATGCCATTCAATAACACTATTATTACAAGTGACTAAAAAACAACAATGGTTGCCATTGGGAAAACTTCCAACAGCATTTCGAGGAATTGCTCACTAATACGCATCCGAGAAGTGAAGAGGAAATCTTAATTACTTTTAAGCAAACCCCGGGATTAAAAATTACTCAAGACGAATGAGTTTCAGAGAAACGAGGCCAATTTCAACGTCCGTGTACGGTCAAGGTTTATTACGTTAATCAATTTTTGTCCGTCACAGTATGAAAGTGAGTACGTTACAAAGTTCGGCTCGCGAATGTTTCCGCGAACTCGAGCAGACCATCCGTCACGGTAGACGATGCGCGACAGACGTACGACGGTATGAACGACACGAAGGCGACAAACAAAAGGGCAGGGTCCTCTGAAGTAATCCAACCAATTAGTAAATGCGTCACTTTGGAAATCTGCATCGAGTGAAGCCCTTTGATCACCGGAGAAGCGAAATGAGTACCATTTTCATCTCGAAATAAATTGTCTATTTCTGTTGAGGTTAATAACATGTTAAACTCTGTAAATTTATCTATGAATTTTGGAAGTATGTCACTTAAAAATATGACTGAAACTCTATACCAAAAGGAAGCGGCAATTAAATTAAATGTGTTTCACGTAAAACTCAATTTAGAAATAGACGAACTAAGGGGAAATATAGAGTCTTCAAATCAATTAATGTAATCACATCTTTATAATGCAAGAATTTTATCTTTATAATGAGCTATCTTCAATGTCCACTTTCCAGAAGAAATTAACACATAGAGGGAAGGTATTGTGTATCTATATACCTATTAAAGCCGTTAATGTTGAATAAGTACTACTTATAGAAAATTTTATATGCAACCGAATATAGCTTGAGTCGCACGTTGTAATAATAAACCTAAAAACAGCCAGATCAACGTTGGGCCTTCAGTACATCAATAGAAATGCAGTGGTTTACCTTCAACACTCCGCCTAAGCTAGGTAATCATAGATTGTGTATACCTGCAACAAGAAAATGATTGGTTAGGCTAGAACATACTATTGCATTGGCACAAACTATATCTAGCTTCTTGTCTGTATACATTAGAGGTAGGTATCTCTATACTATATTACTCGAATTCAGCAATAACTTTTTCGACATAGATTTTTTAAAATTTATTTATAAGAAACATGATTGTTGCCTTTTAAATTTTTTTTCATGAGAATTTCCAACAATGTCACTTCATAATTTTGTATATCAGTTGCGAGCTCTATTGTTTTCAAAATATCATCATAAAATAAAAATAGCATGTCTAAAATGTACTCGGGCAAATTCATCCCTAAACATAACTTATGAAAATATTTTCTTTAAAAAAAATATGCTTATTATCCCAGTGTTGTTTTATGTTGCGTGTGATGTGATCATGGGATGCCCTTCGACTCGTAAATAATGCGAAACCATTTTGTCCTTTACAGTTTGCAATTAAATACTCAATTAATGATATTAATTAACATCTAGATGTCATATTAATACCAGAATCCGGCCTTAAATTGTAAGTCAGTTATGAGTTATGACAATGTTCTCTTGAATACTTTGAACTGCATTATTATTTTCTTGCAAATCATTTTCAAAAATTATATCTACGACCTTCGCACATTTATTTATAGCTTATTTAAATAAATACTGAACATATTATTATTTTTAATGTCGAGTTAAGAATTTCAATTTTAATTAATGTCACATATTATACTGCTGGAGTGTAAACTTTTTAAACCTTAATTATACTTGCAAATAATATTGTGATATAGCATGGGATGAATATACTTAAAAAATTAAAAAAAATTACTACTTGGATGGTAGTGTAAAGTTACAATAAACAAACCCCTCAAGTACCTACAACGCAAAAAAGTTTATAAACAACGTAGTTGTATGACATCATCATAAATGTAATTAATAATATATGCCGTAATTATATTACACATTTATTTATAACTTTCATGTGAATTCGATGATAAATTACGTGAACGCTTTAAAAATGTGACTAACATGTTATGAACACGCCTAGCCTTTTCAGACATAAATGATTACCCCAAAACTTCGTTTACGTTATCCAAAGCGTGCTTAAAAGCAATTTTGGTTAGTCGAAACTTCATAAGAGAAAATAAATCACGACCCAAGAACATCACAAGGCACTGGTTGCGAGTAATTTCAATAATTTCCCCGATGGATTCGTTTTCCGAATAACGCATATGGCGGGGAATTACGCTAATAATTGCTATGGAAGACGCGAGGGTCTTCAGAACATTCGGTCTGAAACATGCGTGCCAAATTACCCCGGTACCGGTTTAGTTTACTTAATTCGCAGTTATTTCACTTTTACAACATTTAATCACACTTGATATAATAGATGCAGGTGTAATATGATGTAGAAAGAAAACTAGAATAGCTCGACCGGCTCGCAGTTACACAATTGTCGAAGATAGGAGCATTATTTGCAACGGACAACCAGCAAAGAATGTATGCAAAAGAAAAAGAACCAAGCTATTTACGCTCGCGAAAAGCTGCAGGCGATTCGGGCGGTCATTAAAGGAGGTCTGACATCATCGCCGAACTTAGTCCGCCATTGTTATAATTGCGTTGGAAACATTTTAGTTTTTGCGGCCGGCGAAAGGAGATGGGTTATCGCCAAGCGGCCGCACATACTAAGTGTTCGGTTTATTGATTTCAGATGTAACGATAGTATTAAGAATGGAGATCACGAAATACGAAGTCTATTTTTTTATTTTTTTTTATTTGGGATAACAACAGCCATATTACATTTTGTTACAATAGTATGTGCTATTTGTAAGGCCAATTATAGCTATCCGCGTAGTTTCTAGGTTACATTTAGCAAACAAACATGCATAGAAAAATTAATATCTACTAAGATAAGAACACAGCTGTCCCATCATTGTATAGGTACAGACAGGTACCTAAATGTATTAGATTTAACCTATAGAGTCAAGACGTGTTCAGGTTTGCTGAAGGCTTGCTATGTTTTTGACCACCATCAGACTTGTGACAGTGTACGAGTATATCATGGGTAACTCTGCTAGCATTGCATACACACAACTTGATTTTATAAATCAGAAGGATTTCCAGGGCAGATTTGGGACTATTTCACTGTACAAAAATTGTATATTGGCACATAGGCCTCTAGGATTTCTCTGGCGAGCAATCAAAATCCAACAAATTTAATTTGCCTGACGGCGACGGGACGTATCTCTACCACCGTTCGCCTCGCTTGATTAGCTAAATCACTATTCATTTTGCACGCATTGTGTTAAACGATCCGTCGATACGACCATAGGTAAATGGATAATCAAATAACTACAAAAGGTTATCGTTTGATATCTCTATTACAATGAATGTGTTTAAGTGCCTAGGTTATGGTCTGGGTTTAACCGTAGTGCTTTGGCACGTTCGTAGATCGTTCAGTTCTATAGGCGTAGGTATTGTTTTCAACTCTGTCTGCTTGCTGCAGCAATATCCGCAAACGTGCTAAGGTTGCTTATATCTTGATTATAACACGCGATTCAAGAGGATATAGAATAAAGCACATTTGGTTGCAAATAATTTTTTTTTGGCCGTTACTTTGAAGGGCCAAGATTAAGGTTTTCTTAACCTACATTAAACTTAAGATCACCTAACCTGACTATGATGAATATTCTGAAAGTTTCTATGTCCATTAACATAAAACTTTTTTCTTTTCAATAGCACAAACTAGTTAAGTTTTGGTTCGCACGAAAAATTGAGACGTAGAAGCTTTTTACTACGCACCACATTAAAGTAAGTACTTACTGAGCAAACACGCGGCTTGTAATTTAAAACTTCTCCATCAAACCGTGACTTTGGATTAAGCCCGAATCTTCACCATGAAAGAGTTCTTATAAAAAAACGGCCAAGTGCGCGTCGGTACGCGTAATAGGATACCGTAGTACCGAACCCACCATATTGATAAAATAATTTTAACAACTTCAAATGGAATTCTGAAGCATACTCTATATTATTTGTACGACTTCGATTGAGGGGTTGAAAGAAGTTCTTTACTTTAATGGACCTTTTAATAAAGTATGTTTCTTTTTCGTATTGCCGCCACAATTACAATTTGTCTATTCTCCAAGCAAAGCCGCGGATGGACATGATACGGGTAGACGGCTGGTAGTGAACCTATACGGGTTCATTTTGACTGCGAAACTCTAAAAAAGACCTGTTTGTACTGTTTCGTTCCACCGAGGAAGAAATAAAAAATGCGCAAAAACTGGCTGAGCGAAAATTGCGCGTGTTTGCCATTCACTCAAACAACTATCTTTTTAAGGTGAATAATTTTAATCGTAGATTTATCAATTTGTAAAGAGAAAAATGTTCCTCATGCCCGATTTAAAAAAACAGCAGATTTTATTAACGTCGTAAAATAAAGAAAAGCCGTTCTAATTAATAGTTTCGTAAACGTGACTTGACAAGTCAGTTTAGTTGCTTATATTGGCATCACATTTCGCTTTGCCGGCATTTCGGAAATCGTACGATACGTAGTAAATCGCCTTTTTGTCTAGCTAGAATACCAATAAAAAATTTATTCGTAAGCAAATTGTTACGAATAGGTAGGTACACCGTCTTGTTAGCATTACTGTCCGTACTTCTACGCATATAGCAATCCAATTTGAAAAAAAAAGGTCTGATTTTGTGTTGTTTGTTAATTTTGATCTCAAGAAAATAATGATAAATTAATGAAAGTGGGATTTCCGATGACGGTTACGGTCTACTCTCATACCAGAAGATAAAACTTGAAATTATTACACCAATATCTAGATTTCACAAAAACCACGCGGACGGCGCGTTGTCGAGGGGAACAGCCAGTTGGCTGGCATTGAAGACCTCTCAAATCCGCCTTCGACCAACATTTGACATTCAGGTCGAAATAGTTGTAATATTAACTGTAGTTTCAGCCGATTAAATTATGAATCTTGATTTGTTACCATACCAGCAAAGAATTGGAACTGGTTTCAAGTACTGTGGGCAGAAATGATGTCACTTTTTTGCCACAAGCAATGTTAGAATCAAATGAATCGCGTTTTGTTCGCGGCCAACAGATGGTACTTGATGGTAAGCTTCGTTAGTTAACATTTATAGATCCGTTATGTTCTACTACTTATTCAGGTGTTGATAATCAAATGCCAATGTTCACTATTATACAATTTTATTCAACTTATTAAGTTCATTTGATGTCAAAAAATTTCTATAAAAAAATTACCCTCTTAAACATCGATGCCCTCAATATAACAGTTGATGACCGTCTCATGATCTTGTGTAACACTCACGCTCTTTTAGGTAAATCGATCAGGGGCGCAAAGTCAAAGACTAGTTGGAAATGAAGAATGCCGGTGACAAAGCTGAAGCTGTGTACCGCCACGACACAAGGTCCACCACTATGGCGTGACATCCAAAAGTAATCAACGAGGATGTAAATAAAATCTGGCAGGAAGACATCCGTCACTCAGTATGGCTATCATTGACGCCGGAGCTTCACGCGCGAATGGAGGCGTGATGTCACGCGCTTGATTTGTGTTGAAGTATTGTAATGGATGACATCGATACAGTAAATAATAAAGTAGATATAATAGTACTAGTCTGTATAAGCGTAGACAAAGTATGGACGAAGACTCATAAATGAGTAATTAATGCAGAAATACTAAGGAATAGGTTACGCTACTTAAACTATGCTAATTAATCGATAGCATAAAGATTTAATATCTAGTGTAGTTTTTATTGGTCGTAAAAACAATGGACATTTAATAAATAGACCATTAAAAAGTAGAAAAACATAGCAGCCAATGGCATATCAATCAAATGGAGTAATAGCTAGGTAAAGATAGGTGGTAATAAAGTAACGCAGTAAAAATGAGCAGCTGTAAAACAACCTGTGAGTCGGATGTTATTTAAGGGCACCTATAAAACTGTATCAACAAATAAAAGACCACCGCATTGTAGCCGTGTAGTGGCAGTCAGAACTACGCGTGGTCCGGTAATTTCTGAAATACGCCACAAGATATTTATAGTTCTCCAAAAATATGATGTTTAGGTAAAACATAACAAAAAGAGTTTTATGCCGATAATAGCTATTACAAGCACCGTACAAAAATACTTATATGAATCTGGATCGGATTGAAGGGACGAGAGATATTTGATATCTAAATCACTGTTTCTTTTCATTTACTTTATTTACAAGTTTTTTGCAGAATAATTATCAAAACTTACCCTCAGAAGTGATCGGGTCAACCTTGTGCGTGATATCGTATACCTTATGCTGAATAAATAATTTCTTTCTTTCTATATTATAAGGTCTTTTCAAAACTAGTGATTATTTTTTGACACGAAACTAGGCAGGCTGATTTTTTGCCACTATTTTAGAGTAGGTCCCATAGTGAAAGTTGTTTCTTTTTACCTACCTAGTTTCGTGTCAAAAGATAATCACTAATTTTGAAAAACCTTTTATATTTTTCAATCTTTCGTTCCTTTCTTGACAAATTTCTTAGTAGAACCAGTCAATGCACTGATGTTTGTAGATCAATCTAATATTCATTACTTGTTTGTCGCCGAACCGATAGCATCGGCGCTCGCGTCATCTTTCTCCTAATTTGTCAGTCCCGGCGTTTCTTCGGCCAGCTTAGCGGACTGTAGTAGACTTGGCAAGATATTATCTACAATGAGATGCTAATGTATTACTTGGCACGCTCTAATGTTATGCCTATCAGATTTCTGATATATTAAATACGGGTTAGGGCCGACTGACAAATCGCTATTGTTGTGTGGAAAAATTCACGGTATGTATTTGTTTTTGTGAACGCGCGATTATTTTCTTGGCGATGACATCAACCTTGGAATTTTGGCCACTACAGCAACTGGTTTAGTTCCGTTCTGATTAACGGATCGATATATTTAAATATTAATCAACACAAGTCCAATTCTAGATAAGAAAAAATAAATAAGTTATGGTCCAAGTTGTTTCAAATAATCCAATTAATTTGTGTGATTTTAATGATCATGACCAAACATAGTGGTTTTGACTTTGCATTTAAAAACTTCTGTACATGTTCAACTTCAAAACTCACGCAAAAAAGGAGTGACACAAAACAAACGAAGTGAGAACGTAGCTACAGTAGCTATGGTGGCGAGGAAAAATGTGTCCAGTGCCCATGACCTAGGGTTTTGTTTGCTTCACGTGCCTCTGCCCGACGGAACCAGACGGCTTGTCGCCGGCGTAAAGAGTGAGACGGACGTAATTGATAAACTATTGGTGTGAACGCGACCGACGATCGGCCATGGTAGGAGTATAAAAACGCGGTGCCACTCGCTTGGAGGTGACGCAATCGCAGATAATATAAATCGCAATTAGCGCTAGGAAAACAACGCTTTTCATCTACTATCGCAGAATGATGTGATAGTTTATGTAATTCTTGGAAACGCGGTCTTTAATGGGGGAAAATTTTACGCCACATTTTATTAACAACAGGGTAACATGTGCAATTAAACAAATTCTAAGAAACTACAAAACTACATTAAGAAAAAAAGGAGAGAAACAAATGACAGCATATTCAAATAATGGACAGGTAGTGATTCTTCAGCTTTTCCCTAAATGTGCCAACAGTGCGACAATCTCTAACCGTGTGGGGTAATTCATTCCAGAGCTTAACCGCCCGAACCGAGAAAGAATACCCAAAAGCCCCAGAATTAAATCGGGGAGTTTGTAGCAGTGATGCCGTATTGGATCGGTTACTTATTGCTTACATAAAAAACTTACAGCTAAATGGTACCCTACCCATAATACAAAGTAAGTGATCAATCATCAATTCAATCAACTGATAAAAGTACATAAATCCATCACAAATAAGTAAGTAAATATGATAAGATATCACTATAATAACCCTGAGCGATACAAAATAATATGAGTACGAGACGAGCCGGCAATTTGAAAACAATAACAATTAAGCAAGTAAATAAATGATAAAATGTAGCTTTGATGATAAACTTGTTACGTAAACAGCTGCCGTAGGAACAAATATCACGTTTCAGACGACTGGACTGATATACAATGATAATGAATCTCCGTGTGATTCACTGTACACAGAAGTCAGCTAAGATAAATTAAAACTATATAATTTTGTATAGACAACTTCCTAAACTTTATATTGTTTGCTCAGCACTTGGGTTGGTGCGAAAAGAGTATCATACACGAGTCCAAAGCGACTGCTAACATTCGGTATCATGCTCATTTTATGGAATAAAGTGAGAAAATAAGCAACCTAATAGATGTTCTAGGAGACACCAATGACATCATACATGTGCAGACAGTACGAAAAATCATTGACTGCAATATATTTTAGTTATGAGAAAGAAAATCTAAGTTGAAATTTACTCAGCTGGTCATTAGTTAGAGTTGAATCATGGAGACAGCACGAAAAAGTTAAAGCAAAGCAATATTTTAGAGATTAATGGAAAGGGAACATAACTGAGGAAAACTCTGCTAATAAGATATAGTTGAATGATCGTAAAACTGTATCTAACTTTATGTGCTTGCCTCAGAACGGTTAATACAAAGCACGCACTCACTGATTTAAACATTAGCGCGTAAAAAATGATCATCACATTATCAGTAAGATTGCTGTGCACTTATTTGAGTAATAACTGAGTATTAAGCTGTAAAGTGTTAGATGTGGGGGTATTAACATATTTGTAGGTCGCGTGATAGTGAAATCCCACTAGTGCATAATACGGTACAATGCACATGAGTCATGACGCAGGCGGAATACGAGCTAGACATGCTGGCGACGATGATAGTACTTCTAGAAGAACTACTAACTAATCTATAAACATGTCTTAATAATTAGGAGGTAGAAGATATTTAAACTGACGAAAACACACTTAACAACCTCAAAATTTTAATCAAACCGATTACAACATAACTAAACCTAACACTAAACTGAATTAATTCCTAACGTCCCTAGACACGTCTGTCACATCCAAGCACCAAAAACGAAGTGACTGTCGCGTTTTTTATTGGCGGCATTTCCACCTCCATTTTTAACCCCCGACGCAAAAACGACGGGGTGTTATAAGTTTGACGTGTCTCTCTCTCTGTGTGTAAATGTGTATGTGTCTGTCTTTCAATATAACGTCACATTCCGGGTTGAGGGTTGCCACTGGTAAAATCTTCTAAAACATGTTTATATAAAGATTAGAAGTGTTTAGATATTGTTAACTTATGCACTTATGTAAAATTTTTTCATTTTCTTAATAATATTTATAAGTTGTTAATTTTTAATCCTGTGCTGATGCGAGGCTGCACTAGCTGCAGCACTAGATACATCAACTGCATCTCTTTCTAGGCATGTCGTAAGAGTCGACTAAGGAACTCATTGGCATTCTTGTAGGCTATATAGGCTATCAACCTGTTACTGATCATATTTTATATCTGTCCCTCACATGCAAAATGTCCGTGTCCTACTTCTTCTTGTGAACCGGTATCAAGCTGTTTCTAATATCTATTCTAAGTGAAATTTAAAATCTCATCAAATTTTAAGACGAAGTCCAAGCTTTTCTCTTAACTAAGCTTGACTGCAACTAAGGAATACTTGCCAACCAACTTGTATCGGGGTTATTCCCAACTTCGTGCTCAATGAACGAATACTCACATCGCTGACATAGTTCTTAGACGTTATAAGCATTAAAATTTTTCCCTATCTTTAATGCAAGTCAATTGAAGATCATTAACGTATCTCTGTACGCAACAAAGGACCTTAGACCTATGATCTTGTTGATATTATCTTATTGCATGCATCTGATCGTTTAGATTACGTTTAATTTCGTTCTGCTCATGTATCTATGCACAATTTTCCTCGTAGGAAACTGCAGAAAATTTGCGCTTATTACTCATTGTGATGCGTTTCGGAATCCTATACTGTATTTGGAAATCCCACAGGATACCAGTAATAAGTTGCATGTGATCTGATTAAATTCCTTTTTATTTTATCTGAAGCTGCAGTTTTTTTGTCATAATATAGGTTACGTAGTCTATACAATATTACTATTCTACGATACGATACTAGTAATACTATAGCCTTCGCTACTTCGTCAGAGTCTACTAGAAAATACATCTTTTGTTCCTTTACTTTTTCGTGAAACGAATCCTTAGTGCATATCTGTCTTGGACCTAGACTAGACACTAGATAGTCTACATCGTATTACCTACCAATCTTTTTATCCAAATTGATGTCTCATTATGTCTATCTCTTTCCATATCACCTGCTGCTGCGTAAAAGCCTTTTGCAATTTTCCTCTTTCCTGGGCTTACCGCATCCATTTATATTTAGGTCTTAGATGTCTAAAATAAAAAAATGAGTAATATTTCACTTATATAAATTTAATTAATTCTAGTAGCTAAGTTACCAATTGAAATCATCCTTATTTACATGCTTACTTATTTTTGCGGTGTTTAGATATTAAAATGGCGTCATCGGTTCCGTAATCTAATGTTGTGTATGTGAACCGCAAAACTTATTAACCATTTAAATATAACCCCTGACAGTCACTCCAACACAGTGAGGTCATTCTAGTGACATCATGTAAGATCGCGGGAGTTTCATTGTAATGCGGTTACTGCGTCAAAACATATTATTTAGCATTTAAGTAACTGGTTAGCTGATGGAGAATGCCATGGAAGGCATTAAGCTCGCCCTTGTGTATAAATTTGTAGTACAATAAACAATTTTAACTATCTATCTATGTAAGTGATAGTCAGGCATATGTATGATATACAGGAAATATATATGATGACTTCAGACCATCATTCTGAAGAGAAAAGCACAGAAAATACTGAATATTTTCGTCTTTTTTTGCCATACCCTGTATTTTATTAATTGTCATTTAAAAGAAACATTTTAAAACAGGCTTCTGTTTTTACCTATCGATAGCAAAGAGCACCTAACTAACGCAGCTGCAGGTGATAAGAAATTGCTATTCTTCCCGGGATGGTGAAAGGAACCCAGACTCAAGACATTGGGTTACGTTGCGGCTCTCTGACTTTAAGATTCGGTACGATAATTTAAAATCAAAGGTAGAGCTATCTTTGGCGGTATACTACTACTCACAATGTAAGGAAATATTTTTTATAAGAACCCTTGCCAAAAAATAAACCGGCTTCAAAAACAATTACGCGTGGTTTTTTAGAGCACTTACATAAACACGCACAGCTGTGAGTTTAACGTATATAAAAATGTGTAATACCTACTTGATCAAATGACAAAGTTAAAAAAAGTTACTCGACGAATTTCGCGAGGAATTCAGGTCGCGATGTAGGTAGGTAGCTATAGCGAGTTACAACATTACATCGTGCGATTATCTCGGGACTGCATAAATCACTGGTTGACGACATGTGATTCTGATGTAATAGTAAAGCTAGCCGGCCTTAGAGGAAGCCGCATATGCTCCTCCATGACTCACGAAGAGCGCTCCCATTCAATCTAGAAAATATCAACTGCTACACGATAACAAGCATTCAGGAAGGGTCTATTTGAATTATAAACCAATAAAATATAAACGTAACGAGGAAAATGAATACGGCTATGAATCTACAGTTGAGCAAGTAGATGCCAAAAGACATGATATAATAGGCCGTGATGCTAATATTAGAAGGGCGCACTCGGTTATCACTTGCGCAACGACTAAAGAAGTTGTTGAACCAAAGGGTAAAGCAAACAACGTGCAACCATAATAGCGGTGTTAAAATGAGGACATTATCGATATCCTTGAAAGTATAACGAACCTCTATCAAAACAACTTGCAATATTGGACAGATATGTTGGGCAATAAATAATATGTTGCATTAGGAGGTATATCTAGTGAACTCTAGCAGACAATAGTGTGGGTAGTAATGAAGGTTTACGTAACCGTATTTGGATAATTAAGAGCGATGGAGTAAATAAAATGGTTTAAATGTAGGTTATCGCTTTGTTTGGGTAGGTAGGTACCTTCTTAAGTTGATAGCAGCGGACGAAACGGGTCAAACCAAACACAATTTAGTAACTTATGAAAATAAAATGCAAAATGTTTCAGGTATGAGTGAATATCGCCTTATTCTGATGTATTATCTATAACGAGAATCCCAATTCGCGATTTTAATAAATAAATCAGTAGGGATCAGAGATGTCTCCGTAAAAACTTCCCTATAAAATCTTTATAACGTTACCTTACAGCTACCTTACAAGATAGATAGTTCCAAGTCCCATATAGCGTATCTCCCTTTTAGAATTTCTCTTATCGATCGAACAATTTTGAATTTCATCAGGTTTCTAATAGTAGTCCTTTGAACGAGAACACACTGGACTATCAAAACAACACAAAATAATCACCATATAAGGTAAACGATTACACGGTGAACAATAAACACGATGACGTTAATGTAAGTAAAAGACTAATAAGTCACAAAGGTGTCAAGATAAAGTTATCACAAACTATATTACCTAAGTCTTGACGTCAATGGATAAAGACACGTTTGTCTAGATGACCTATGACCTAAATCCGCATCTCAAAACAAATTCTAACGGACATTGATTAGCTTGACTTTCTATAGACTTGAGAAATTCTGTCCTTTTGACAACTGGAGAAGAATTTATGCATTGCTTCGATGGAGTTGAGTATGGGAGAGATTCCGAGAATAATGAATAGGGATAGAGTTCAATATATTTAATACTCATAAGTTGTAAAAAACATTTAACCAATATGATTGAGTGGTATCCATAAACAGTTATATTAATTTATATATTAGTTATACCAATACTATTTGGTTTGTGTGCACAAATAGTATATATTTATTTGAAATATAAATAATGGTGGGTAATTATTTATATATTTTTTAATACTTAGTAGAGGGTAGTTAATTCTGTGTAGGTAATGTGTTGGGTTTTAGAGTTTCATAATAATTAGTGGTTTACTAATTTCTATAATCCTGAGGATGCCACGGTTCTTGGCGAAACATGTGTAGATTATTTATCTAGTTTTTGATTTCGGAATAGTGCAATGTATTGTCTTGCATGCTAGGTGCTCGGGTCTGGTTTCTCGTGGCGATTGTAGTTAGTGCAAATGCCTGTTTTCGCAGTTATGAGTTATCAGATCCGAAGGTCAGTGGAGGGTGTAGGGCCCGGTGGTGGGCGCACCCATAGATAAAGTTATACATTTGTACTTAATGTAATTTTGAAGATAGGTAGGTACAACTACCCGTGAATTTAAAAATAATATAAGATTTGATACTTTTAAGTAGGATAGATTTAATTTCGTTTAAAAAACGACTTATAAAAGATAAAATTTTATAGAAATTTGCAAACATCCAAGAACGAACGGATAAGAATTAAGTTTTCACGAGAAATGTGACTATGTGAACCAAAACATCGTTATCACGGAACAGAGCAAACATGCAAATGCAAACATTGTGTAGATAAGAGACAGATAGGTAGGTACTGTGTGTGCCATCAAAATGGCTGCTACTGTGACCCTTTTCTTAGATGAGTATTAAAAGTAGGTAGGTAATGGTCTTGTGCTGATACGGGACTTCACTAGAACACATCAGCTGCATACTTCCTCCGATCATGTCGAAAAGGTCGAATAAGGAACTGGGGCATTCTATCAGGAGATATTAAGCTACCAACTTGTCACTGATCTGCCCCCGATATGCTGAACGAGGCTGTAAGTTCTGTTTTATGATCCTGCAGTTCTGGCTACTCCATCTCGGGAACACATCCGTGTGAATATGTATGTAGGGAATGATAATAAGATCAGAATTGTCACTGCTAGCATAGAGGAATAAGATATCATAGAGTGCTAATGTCATACTAACTGTTTCGAACCATTAGACTTTTCGGTTCCTCACAATTCCAGTCCTTGACACTTAAATTCTATTAGTGTAATGTATAGTAATGTACTACATTACTAATGTATTGTAACATATAGTAATGCAATCTAAGTGTCATGAACTGGAATTGTGAGGCACCGAAAAGTCTAATGGTGCATCGAAACTGTTAGTATGACATTAGCACCTATGTCTACATCTTATTCCTCTATGCTGCTAGCGACAAATTCTAATACAAGTAGGTACCATAATAGTATATAGATTGTAGTTGTACATTAAATACCAAGGTAAAAACTAAGTATGCATGTGGCTTAATGCACAGTTGTTTTTACCTGTATCTTATTTTCTAGGAAACCAATTATACGGCCATTGCTTGATGTGCAGTATGCAAAAATCTTGATATTCATTTTAAAGAATTGGTTACAATGTTTTGTATATTCCAACAAAAACTTTAACTTTAGATTGTAGGTATTATGAAGCCGAGAAACACCTAACAAACCGGACATACCTAACCTTGTGTTAGCTAACAAGAAAAATATTTTATAACAAATGTGGAAAGGGGTGTCTTCCAGTCTTGTGTAACTATCAATTGATAAGATAACTGTGAGGACTTCAGAATAACTCGTGCCAGACATTTAATAAATAAGTTGTGATATGTAGGTCTGAACAGCTGCAGAGATTTCCACATCAAGGAAAATGCTATTGTAATTTTTCATAATGGAATAAGTACATTATAACCACTACGTCATATACTGACGCTGGAAGTTAGGATCAAGATTAATTTATCAAAGAATATCAATTTGCTAGGAAGGAAAACTTTAATATTGAAGATTTAATTACCACCTAATTAAAACGATGTACTACAATAAAATATGTTGTAAACATTAACAAAGTAGTTGACTTCCCCAAAACATTTCTCTGAAACATCACACCATATGCCAAACGACGGTGACACAAAGACGGACGGGTTGATAAAAATTTAATTATGTGCCAAAGCGTTAGAGTTCAGGTGACCGTTGGCAAAGTGCCTGAACATGGCGTAAACAATCTATTTCAGGGCTGCAAGTCGATTCTAACAGGCTATGGATTCGTTCTATTAGGAGGAATGGCTCCCATTTTGAATTGCAGGTTTTTTTTAGGAAATATTTTTGGAAGTGACCCACACTACTACTGTATTAAGGTGTTTGCATTGAGAATTGTTTTTAAAAAGGCCTCTGTGTAATTTATATACAACAAAATGAATATCATAATCAGAGTGACACTTATCAGGATCTCAACGTAGTACTTAATGTCACGTTCATTTCTGTCCGTCATTGGCCAAGAGAAAAATTTAAAGTAATGTCACTACGAGTAAGGTGCAAGGGAATAATTTACTCTTACCATCAATATCGCTAAAGATAAGTTAAGAAAGAGATAGGTAGGTACTACAATGCAACATTCACAATTTACATCTGTTTTTGTATTCCGAGTCTATAAAGAAAATGCGTCAACGAAAAGCAGAAAAAACAGAAGTGTAGGTAGTGCTGCCTACCTGTTTAATTTATTTTTAAGCGGTTTGCTTCCTGACATTGAGAAACTTCTCGATAAATAAGCTGCAAAATATTACAGCATCTATGAATATACAGTAGTCATCTCAGATGACTAAGTTAGTACATAAAGTTTAGTGGATAAAGCAAACATTAGTGGCATCATACATACGCTAAACAAATATTTGCCATTAAAATGACTAATTTAGTTTGGACATTGAGTAATCAAATGAGGTGGTTGACCGGCTCTGTTTGCCCAACACTAGCAGGTTCATGTATTTTAAGCATGGTGCTGACAAATTTGACTTGCAATAGACAATTGGTACTGACTGACTGACGTCAGTGGCTCATCTTCATCAGCGAAATGTGGCACGACGTCCGCCCGACCTCGTGTTAATACACTTTCCGCTTTTGATTAATTATCATAAAAGACCTACCTTCGTTTTGTAAAAGATGTCACCCGTTTAGAAGACATTGTCTTACCTGAAACAGTTGAGAGACAGTGTTATTTAAATAAACAAGAAAAGGATTTTGGATATTCGTTAACAAATGGAGATTGACTTAGTACGCGCTAATCTTAAAATAAAAGAGCAATATAGCGACCATCAATCAAACATAGTTTATTCGAAAGAACTAAAAAGTTAATAAAAATTATGTATTTAAATTCTTATTCGTTATTGCACATACACAAAAAGAAATATGGCATACAACATTCAAGAAGAGATGCATGTACAATGGCAAGCTTATCTCTACCAGAGATCTCTTCCAGCAAGCCAAGCAAGTAAAGAGAAATTGTTAACAACAGGGTAACATGTGCAATTAAACAAATTCTAAGAAACTACAAAACTACATTAAGAAAAAAAGGAGAGAAACAGAAATTCGTTTATATCTTAGTTATATACCTATATACCTAAGAATACTTTAGACTAGACTTGTATTGACTAGTTCTTTGGGCAACAGTCAACACTTTTGATTGATAGCCGGTAAATTGAGAATTTCTATTTCAAGATAGTCACGTACTATGCCAGAAAATTCCAAACTAATTTAAAGCTTATCCAGCAACCTAAATAAGACAGGAATACTAACAACGAGAGAATACTGGCCACAAGTCAGGCAGTAAAATTTTCCGACGTCGCAACGAGGAAACAAGGTCAGGATTAATATACTCGTATTCTGAGGTATATCATACACATATAAGTATACATCTGCATGCGTGAAGTGTTGATATACGGGTACACGTGGGGCACTGATCAAGACAATTAGGTCTGACTTATGCGACGATATAAACATCCTGGTACATGTTAAATTACCCAACATAGTATTCTAAACCATTAACACTCTAACATACAATGTTTCAACGACGTTTAGTGATATTTATACGATAGAGAAAACGAGTAAAGCGCCAACGGATATGTAGCCGCATGAAAATATTTACGCTATCTGGAACTGAAAGAACTATCAAGATACTGCACTGAAAGTTCGTTCTGTGACTGACGAAAGCACGACTGATGGTAATATCCTTCTTTATTATAGACGTAAGAGTTGAAAATTACGCTAAAAATTATGAAATACAAGTTATTCTATGTTTCTAACTGACTTCAAAAAAGGGAGGTTATAAATTCATCGGTATGCTAGGGTATGCTTTTTTCTATAAACATGTATTAAAAGAATTAGTCGGGGGTTATAGTAATAAATAAATCATGGAATACTCGTACGTTAATCGAGTAAATAAACAACATAAAGTTTTTACGTTCTTTATTACGATCAATATAATTTAACATTCATTATTTGTAATAGACAATATACACTACGTATTTTTTTCCATTTGTTTGTTCAACACATTCTAACACTTTGTCATTAATCGTCATAGCAACATGGTTATTGAGTGCTGTTGATTGTGCAGTATAGGGTTATTTGCACAAGACGACATTATTATTAGGATTACTGTAGAACTCCATCTAGATCAATATTTATTTCTGTTACTTAAGTAATTTTCTAGCTAGGTACATCATAATGAGATCATCTTAAGGTAAGATCTTTATCTTAGTAAAAGGCATCAGTATCTACGCCGTTATTCATATAGACTTCGGATGATGCAGTACCTACATTAACCGCCAATTTCAATACTGCAGATCAAGATTAGGATAAAATGCAATCTAAGATGTTTTTACTACTTTCCACCATATATAACCTGCATTGCAATAATGAAGATAAATGAAGATTAAACATTTCGTTCGGCTAAAACCAGTGATTTAATTTTAATCTGTGGTGTAAAACTACATAGCTTTATATTCTTTGTAAAAATTCTTGGAGTTTTTGAGGATTTTGGCATGTTTACGAAGGTTTAGAGTAAGATAAATGACTTTTTATACCAGGGAAAGGGTTGATTTGACCATTTGGAAGCAGTTATTTTCCATAAACCGCAATGTTTGGGGGATTAAAAAATAAACACTTTTTAATTTTAAAAAGTCAGTATTATACTAAAATTTATCGCGTGTTCAGATCAAAATCATTATACCTAACTTGTTTATTGAAACGAAATGTGTGAAAATCTTGAACTTGGTTTGCAAAAAAGCTCTCAAGATCGCGTATAGAAATTGGCTGTAAGAGGTATAAAATCGTTACTACTGTTGTGACACGATAATTTGCGGTGCGTGTACCCAAATCGTGTCGTCTATAGAAAACAAGTCCCTTGAAGCAGCGCTTGCACATACGCGATTAGAAATGCATAGATCACGTTTGTGGCCATGCGCTCGCGCATGAGGCAACCATGTGACCGATACCTTACGTTTGCCTTATGCAGACAAAGGTATTTTAACATTTTATAATGCATGTTACATAAACCTAATTACCAAACACTAGTATTTGTAAAGGTTTGGATAGAAACATGGAATAAAAAAAAATTAACTGATATTAGAAACGTGAAAGTTTGTGAGAATGGATGTATGTATATTTATTACTCATGCACGCAGTAACTACCTGGGCTAGCTTATAGGTACATCAGAACAATAAGCGCCTAGGCTATATTGTTCGGCGGACGTTCGAAATTTCCTAAAAACGTCAATGGAACTTAATCTTTCATAGACGTATATTTTAAGAAATGACATTGCTAATAATTTGTAACCTGGTTTTTTACTTTATCAGCATTTACGGTTTGACTTGCTAAAACAAAATTTCCTCGTCTCGAATTGAGAGTGCGCCTTTTCCCAGCATACAGAGCGTAACTGCGATGATCGAACACCACAAAGCATT
Source organism: Carposina sasakii (assembly GCA_014607495.2). Lineage (NCBI taxonomy): Eukaryota > Metazoa > Arthropoda > Insecta > Lepidoptera > Carposinidae > Carposina > Carposina sasakii. Next base: position 2,864,158 of record CP053150.1, read on the forward strand.
TTAGGAAAACTACCGCGTGGCCACTATGACGCAGCCATTCAACGCTGAAACTATTACCCATGTTATGTAGAAACTTCCTGTTTCTCACTTCATACGTGTAAGTATATTTCCTTGTACCGATAAGTTGTTTCTGTACGCTTGATCGATTTGTTCCCCTCACACTTATAATTTGTTATATGGAGGGTTTTCTAGAGGATTTTTTCTCCTCCATATCCGTTTTATTACCTCTCAAGAATTTAAGTCATGAAAATATACTTCCTGTATTAAAATTCAGCTACGCCTTCATAATGAGATAACTGTAACATCCCAAGCAAAATCTATCTGTATTATCCAAATAACAATTTTTGCAAAAATCAGCGGCGCCACTTAACACGAAATTTTACTTAACAGTATGAAGTTTCCACCTAAGAACGGCAACAGAATTTTAGTTCCTATTTTGTCCACGGCTCCCATCTACTTGTCAACCAGTATGAAGGCACACCGTTACAGCGAAGGTCCCGTCCATCAGATATAAGGCCCACTGACAGCTCATAACGGGAACCGACATCATTGCTTACGCGCGATAACTTTAGCTAGCACAGTAACTGTTCAATGGGTAGGCGATGATCATGAAGACGTGTCAACGTAGTCTCGCAATTACGATTATGTTAGCTACAAGTGGACCTCGACCACATTCGTTATCAAGAGAAAGAGGCTGTTCTCGCATAGATAAAAACACTATCAATTCTCGGGAGAGACTACAGACCTATAAAATGCTAAATAAACAAATTCATGAACCACCACTTCTCACCATTTTACATGGTAATATAGAGGTGACCTGCGTAAAATATGCACACAGATGACACAGACGTCGAGTGTTGCAGAAACCAGCCCGTACATCACTTATCACTTACAGTTGAGCAGTACTTGTTGTGAATTGACTTATGTTCCTGTGTCCCCTAGATGTCGTAGAGGGCCTTTACAGATCTCCGCCATACCGCTCGGTACTTGTTGTTGATTGGTTCCATCAAAATTTTAAATAAAGTTCCTCCCGATTCTATGAGATCACTTTTGCCATTTTTCCAATTCTGTCCGTCACGCCACAAATAGATCATCTTGCGTCTAATCATTCATTCAACATGTCAATCTTAATACAACGCTATGAAGATATCGCCGTCCATATTATTAACCATGTATACGAGTATAGGTACTTTACCAAATGACAAAATGGTACCTAAATTAAAGGTCTTTGACCAAGGTTTGAATGTTTAATGTCCAAATAAAAGAAGTATGAAAAAACAGAACCCATTAAACCTAATTGCGAAAATGATCTTTTCATGATGACACAAAGGTATGTTAAGAACACAGCGAAATAAGTTTCAGGCTAAATATAATGTGATTAAACTCTTCAATAAAACAGATTACCAGTAAGCTCTAATAAAATTAAGCAGCAAACTCACAAAAAAAAGAACAATTTCGAAGACAAAAAAAACAGAAAATGAAAATTTCAGGTGGTATCTATTTTGGGCAATATTTGGGCGATCATCTCGTATAGGAGGATTATGTTCATGGTCAAAGAAGAGTCAATGTGCTAGCGAACAGTAAGCGAATCCGGGACACATCTTTGGCACACCGAATGATGTTGCGGCCCCGTTTTGTCAGAGTAATTTACCGACTCAAACTTCTGCTGTACGCCATTGAAATAGATTTTTATACGGTCGATTCAAAATATGCTCTGTGATTATGTAAACGGCATACATAATCGAATTCAAAGAATGAGAGTAGAGCAGCGTTTAATCATAAGTCCGGCTTTGACCTTAATTTTGTCCACAATATCGTAGTTTTTTGTCTACTAATCTGTAAATTCTACAAGATAATTATTATATTATAGCAAATATTTAACCACAACAATAACAATATCGAGCACTACCGTGCAAAATAATCATCGACAATTTATTTTATGTGAGTTTTGACCACTACAGACATTGGTCAATGTCCTAAGGATCTTTTGCAAATCTGTAACAACGTATTGAAGACTTGTCATGTTTGTATATACTCGACCATATAAAAAATCCAATGATAGCAGCAATGCGCCTTCGAGTCTGTAAGTGCATACAGCTTGGGTGCAGGTGCTATTGCAAATCGAGGTCAACAAGACCTACTTTTATTTAATAAGAAACTATAAGTACCTGGTTCCTATTTGACTAATCGTTTTAAGTAATTACTACTCTGTCTCTAGTATTTATCTGCAACAATATTTGTACATGTACCTACTATGTAATTATATTCAGAATTTCCCATTTTACGCTTGTGCCATACTTTGCCAGCTTCTGCAGGACTTGGGAGATGGTCTTGCCATCTTTGTCTTGGTCGTCCGCAACGAGACTTTGGGTGGAAGATGGGATAAAACCTATTGTAAATATTTCCTTTTTTTAGATATTTAAATTTCAGACTGATCGTAAACACAGAATGGCAAAATGTATAGCTAGGTATGTATTAAGTTCGCAATCGAAACCGGAGTAAGCCTACCGCCTCGTGAAAATTAATCCATCAAGTGTCCGCTTACAAAAGATAAATGCAAGCATGTATACATATGTCACAGCCACCTTCTGCAAAAGATATATAACCAAGGTTGCCGATCGCGTGAAATGGAAACCGGAAATCGCTTGTACGAGTATATAGGTCAAGTTCTTAATACGAAAAGTTATTTATTTTAGCAAAATCTAAACTAATTTACTAAATTATCTTGGATTCAAGGTTACGGTATTTGAAGTACCCACGTCACGTGGAAATCAAAACGCAAAAATAACCTCGTACGAAGCCTTAAATAAAACCTGCCCATCATAATCAACGACACGTTTCAAGGAGACATCATCCTTGGGATCGTTGTGGAAAGGTCCATATTGGCTGGAAAGGTCAAGAGCGATGACGTGAGCCTCCGTCCTTGTACGGTTGGATGCATCCCGGGCTGCGGTTACAACCGCTTCGGGATGCGTTTCAATGTCAATGCGTTGACGTTAACGCACTGTTGCTAAGCGCAAACAAAGCCTCTACTTACCTATTCACCGGTGATTTAGCTAAATCACCACCCGAACTATTTGCTTTTGTTGGTGAAATGATACTTTCATGTCAATGAACTTGCGGTAGCGTTGTTAGAGATCAGTTACTTTGACAACATGGGTTTTGAAATTGGGTATACGAGAAAATTATGAATAACTTCGAATTCCATTTAGCTGCTGTCACTCAACATCAGAATCGAGAAAGTATGAGAGCAAAACGTCAAAAGTGGGTTTTGATTCCACGTCAACTCGACCTCAAAACGTGTATAAGTAAAACCCCCTTCTCTTTGATTGACAGTCTCTGGTATGAAATGATAAATTGCAAATGGCGAATCTATGGGGTCGGTACAAGTCCAATGCTTTCGTCGGCCATCGAACTTAGCGCTGGTTGGCCGTTGCTAGGCTGAACTAACGGATCACAACATAGAGACCCCGCGATTTTCAACAGTGCAAAATTACAAGACAGTCCACCTAATCGAGACATTTTTTATGAAAAAAAAAACTGTACTAAAAGAATAAACAAACTACAAAGTTTAAAAGACCTTTTTGAAGAGAGGATTCCTGCAGTCATTTTTATAATGGATGATAATGATGTGGTATCTATTAATTTCGACTACAAAAAACGTGACAGATTGCATTTGGAATATACGAGTAGATCTTAAATAATCTCACAAATTATTTAAAGTCTTTTCTCACACATTAACAATTTACAAGTGGTGACAAGTGATAACTCAGTGTGTAGTGTGTACCCCGGAAGCCACTAGAGTCCCCACTTTATGTAGGTATATTATAATTACGATAATTCTCCGGACGTTATACACGTTGTAGATACCAGTTCTAGTATTTATGTTGCGGCTAAAGTCCGAAGTGAAAATTATTATGGAAAATCCTAACTCTAGCATTATCAAAAGTTAACCCGGTAAAATTGAACCGTAGCCACGACGCGGACTTTAACCGTAACACGCAATTATAACATTAAAACTATTATTTCTTTCAAGAAACTAAGTAGACAAGATAAATACTGTTCTCAGCTGTTTACGCAGTCAAATCATCTATAACTATACTACGTAATAGGTAGTTTACATTCGCTTTAAATATTCGGTCTAGAATCTACTTTACAGTAAGTGGAAAATTGTAAAACAGGGGTGTCTTGCATACGCTGCTGGCGTAAAAGTTTGACAATGTTTGCAATACTTGCTTAGTCGCAGGTGATTACTGCATCTTCATACCTGCCGCTGCCATTTGTCTCTCACTATAACAATACTACCTGAACATGGGGCAACCTTCTCTAAATCAACCCACAAGCTGTTTTCGCCGCCAAAGTATTTTAGAATTCCAAAAATAGATTTTACCTATTGTTTTTATTTTATGGTAAATTTACTTATAGCTTTGACATTCTCAGAAAAATAACATCCTCTTTTAAAGCCAGTGACTGCATACCATTAAGCCAACTTAAAATCCGTTAATCATTTAATAATGAGGAATTAAAAGATCGTCAATGTATACATCTGCTTACTTGACGCCCACAACGTCGTCCGCGCATGTACCCTTGCCATGACATCTACGCGCAAGTCAATAACCCACCAAAATATTTATAGCATCCTATTAACTCATCCTTCAGTCACACGACTTACATATGTTACAACTACTGCATTTTATCATCATCATTCAAAAATGTAGGAAACTAGATGGAGAGTTGAGGAATCTAATTTGTACATACCATTATTTAAGCTATCAATTCCACTGCTGAACATAGACCTCCCCTAACAACCTCCACTATGACCTGTTGGAAGCAGTCTGCATCCAGCAGATACGCAAGGTTCTGACTAAGTGGTCCATACATTTTGTACCTATTTACTTAAAATTATGCTCATTAACGGAGTCAAATGTAAATTTTTTGTCATTATGTGATCATCCGAAGATTACATCCGTTAAATGTATATTCCGCTTAAATAACCACCATGTATTCTTTTCTTAGACCATGACGTAAGCTCGACGAAGCTTTAACAGCACTGCAATTTCGTGAGTATTCTACCTGCGCCATATCTCGTTATATATTATTTGAGTGATTATGCTTTCAAAGTTGTATAATTTGTAAAGATCTTAATGAGAGCAATTTATTATTGCGTGAATTTATTTCAAGTATTTTTTAACTTACTATAGAGGATGTATTTTAGTAATTTTATTAATTTGTTGTTTTTGGTCTGTTTAAATGGTTTCACATAAACAAACCTATATTTACTATACAGGATATTTTTGGCGTCAACGTTCCCGAAAACTACGGATGTCTTTTTCGAAGCATACCTGGGAAGTAAAATTGGGTCAAAGTCATAAATCACATAGACACAGGATTTTTTCACGAATATAATTAATATCGTGATACTATATGATAAATTTGAAAGTTAGAATACGATTTAAAGGTGGCCACAAAAAAACACCCTGTAAGGCATAACCATACACGTGTATCGTGATACTATGTACGTGTGAAATGTACATTTACGAAAAATGACGGCCATCAGTCTTCGTCCAAAAAATTCATTACCAACTCTAAAATGAACACTATAATGACTAATTAAAATGGTAACTAAACACATGTTGCAGGACAAAAAACAAGTGACATAAAAAGCTTCCACCAATAGGTATAACAAAACCAAAACACTCAACAGGCAAGCATGCACACAGACCGGGAACGTTCATGTATTATGGCACTGGTACAGAAGATTGTGTAAAATAACTAAGAACCCTACGCCTATAAAAAAGGCAGAACAGGGAAACAAAACCGACACCCGGACAAGAGATGCTAGGTTTCAACAAGCTATAAATTTTAATTTGATATATGCGCCAACGATGTAAAATTACAAGGTATTTTCCTCATTTCACGAAGGTGGAAATATAGTTCGATACAATCATAATATAAGTACCTTAATAAAAAAGAGATTATGATTTACATGTTCTTTTAACTGGTATTCGCATAAACATACCAGAATATGCTCTACATATAGCTTATGTAAAACTAGCATCTCATCATGAACCACAGCCAGATAAGCGAAACGTTCCGAGCGTGAACGCATCTACCTGGAGTGCTGCTGCTGCGGCGGCGGCGACGCGGCCCTTGACGAGGTAGCCGTCTGCCCGCGGGACTCCACCGCAGGACTGCCTGCACCGCTTCCGCCGAGCGCCAACGCCAACCCGCTGATGCTGAAGACACACAGCTACGTCACCACAGTCCAAGCTCCCGTATCAGACTTCTCTGCTCCAAATTACGGACCAACACCAAAGAATATGATGTGACAATTCCATGATCATGTTATAGCGTTAAATGAAGTACATACTAAATTTGGAGCAGGTAAGCCAATCTTTTTAAACAGTTTATGTAGAATCACGACTTCCAATAAAATGAATGTCATTATAGTCAATGAGTAGTACAACGAAAACGACGTCAAAGTTGAAACAAATGAATGATGGACTCAATTTCAGAATATACATATAAGAATATAGTCGTTATGTATTCATTTCTATTCATAAGGGCGAGTGAAGCAGAACATTCTCAGCAGGGTGAAGAAATACATAAGCAGTGAGTATATAATATTCTGTTAGTGGCAAGGCATCTGGAGTATCAGTTATTATTACAGAAGCAAGCATTGCGACTAAAAAGACATCAGCACCGCAGTTTTTCGTGGATTACGAGTAGATCGGCTTAAAACTAAAAAAGTTATATAACATTACTAGCGACCCGCCCCGGCTTCGCATGGGTACAGTGCTGATACTATACATATAAACTTTCTTCGTTACTCTATCTATTAAAAAAACCGTTCAAAATCCGTTCCCTAGTTTAAAAGATCTGAGCATACATACAGCGGCAAGCGACTTTTGTTTTATAATATGTCGTGATTACAACAATGATAGCGTTAAAAATTTACATTGAAATAAGAAGGAAGACTTCAGATCCGAGGGAGTAGTTTACTCATCAGTCGCAGCGCAGCCAAGAGTGGGCGAAAAAAGGCAATTAGCTGCGCCATTCACGTCAACGAACTAGAAATATGTCGTACAAAATGCATCAAGATTATGAATGGTACGAATGCTTCAGGTAGATAGACGTTGCCAACCGGGACCAGGCCAGCCAGAGAGTCGCCAGCGCGAACGTTAAAGCAAAAATTGAATCACATATTCTTATATTCGTATATAGGAACCAAGAAGATACCTATGATTTCGAAATATTTTTCAATTGCAATTATGTTGTCGTTAAAATTAAAATACCTTTGAAAGTTCTCTCTTACATTCCTACTATAACTAATGTAATAGGTACATTGTGCATTTATTTCAATGATTTATCTGTTAGGTACTGTATAAGGACAAACTTCTACCATAGCTACCTAAGACCAATCATGTTATAGGTAGGCAGTACATCATAGAACATAAACAAGCAGTTATGAAATAATTTATACCGAAACTGTTTGTAGTAAAATGGCAGATTACGAGAACGTTCCATGTTCATCTTTAACGAGATACAAGTAACAGTTGGCAACAAACATATCTGACGTCAAACGTTTTTAACAAAGATAATTAGGTACAAGTTGCAGAACAAAAGTTTGGAGAACATATAAGTGATAGTCAAAGAAAATCCACTTATTTATGCCATGACATGAAAGCATAAATAGCAAGTAAAGAGGTACATTAAACTTAATTACCCACCATAACGAGTGTGTTGCGTGATGTCATCAGTATTTTAAATAACGAGAAGTTAATGGTGAAACCAGGAAAATTTACAGCGAAATTATAAAGCAGATTTCAAAACCTTAAGGTAATAAAACACATGACATATAGGGACTTTACTAAGTTCCTTACTATCGGTAAGGTTTCAAACCATATATAGATTTTTGTTGTCCGACCGACGAACATTTTATTTTTTCCGGAATTCACTCGAAATGCTAAATTCTTGACGAGAATAATGGATTTCCTTTTCAGATATTATTTTTATAACCTATAAAGTTAGAGGTTGGAATAACGACATATAACGTGAGACCGGATTTTACGGAAGTTTAAGTAACCTACCTAGAACATTTAAACAACGATGATAACATTGAGAATACAATAAAATGTGAAAAATACGATAAACATGTGCAAGTTGTAGCGATCGCGTCAGGTTAAACTGTGGTCAAGTGCTTGCGTTGTATAATAAAATAAACAGAGACAAACTTCAAGACTGTTCTGTTATGTTGGTTTATTTAGTGACCACTGATGATAATAACTGCTTATTTGCTTGTGCAGCTTAGTGTATTATTAACTTTAATGGTTACATTAGGTATTAATACAAGAAATATGAGCGACTTTTTATTTTAGTCCTAATAAACAATAAAAACATGAATTTCAAAACAGCAAAAGTATGTTAATGTTACTACATGCTCGTTTGTACGTAATCCTGTAATTTAGTTTAGTATAAGCAATAACGATTCAGCCCAAAAGACAAAGTTTAGTATTGTTTTGCAAGTTTCAAAGAAGTAACTTTATTATGAACATTAACTGTTTGTACATAAAAAGTTACAAAATTTAACGGCAGTAAAGTAAGTAAATGTTAATAAGTTTTGGATAGTGGGAGCGAAGATAAAAACAAGTTATAATTTTTCATATTATTGCAAACACCTAAGAGCTTTTAGCGAAGAAACTTACTGCTATGCAATTTTCAAATTAACAGGTTCATCACTTTCTCCGAAAGACCATATAAGGACATTATTTGGGTCAAATATATCTGCCCCAAAAATACACTTAGAGCTGAATAAAGTCATAAATAATGTTGTAATAATTTAAATTAAAGTTAATCTAATGAAACCCAGCAAAGCTATTGCATAATAAGTATGTTGGAACATTTGACTTGCAGTTCCGGTAGCTGCAAGGTCGCAGACGAAGGTTTGAAAGTGCACTTTCGATTAAAAACTGAACTGTATCACATTGTTTATGATTATGGACCTGACATTTCAATATACCAGCCCGCCAAGCCAAACGAAAGGAATAGTTTTATTGCAAGTAAAGAAAACTTGTTTGTTATCATTTGATAAACCTGTCGAATTTTGTAACGGGCGTATAAAATAATTATAATTTTATAAACATCTGATTATCGTTAAAATCATTTGCAGATAAGCAGCATCTACAATTTCTTACTTCTTTTATAATCATGTTTCTGATGTTGTAAGGAATAAAATGGTTACATTTTTTATAGGTAAGAATATGTTATAGGATAAAATGAGCTAAAGATTTTATTTATCATCATCGTCAGCCTATTGCAGTCCACTGCTGGACGTAGGCCTTCCCCAGTGTATGCCACATGGCTCGATCTCCCGTTTTTGCCATCCAGTCACTACCAGCCGTCCTCTTTAAGTTATCGGTCCATCTGGCCGGAGGGCGCCCAACGCTACGCTTGAGAACCCGTTTACTCCACCGTCCGTCCATCGGTTCTACGACAGATGTGGCCGGCCCACTGCCACTTCAGTCTGCTACATTTCGAGACTATGTCTGTCACTTTGGTCTTCTGCCGGATAATCTCGTTTCGGACTTTGTCCATTCGCGAGATTCCGAGCATTGGCCTAATAGAAATCTACGAACATTATGTAGCAGTCGGTAATTGCTGTGGTTTAAATGAATAATCAATATTAATTGAAGTTTTCCATGCCATCACGCCAACGGCTCATATCGCTTGGACATTATGCATATGCATTAAAACCACTGCAATGTCCATGATAATAACTAGGGAAGGTCAAATGAAATCGATATTATTTAAAACTAAACTAAAGAATAATATATCTAATACCGGTGAACTATCACAGAGTCCAGCCAGGACAACTTCCATCTTGTCTACAGCATATTTTGGCAAATTTTCAAAATATCATCAGTTAGATGATTAAGGCTAATCTCCGGTAAATATCAATGTATGACCGGGTGGAACTGATTGATTCTAACGAGCACGAATACTTTGGCACTGTGTGACATATCTGGGATATTTCCAAAATGTTATTGCGTATTTTCAAAACTTTGGAGCTTGACTGGTATTTGATAGTACGTTTAAAAGTCTGCATAAAATCTGTAGGAATACCTCGTATACTTGACAAAGTCAATTGAACTACTTGTAATAAACATAAAACAAAGAATCAATATACAAAATGAGCATAAAACACGAGCAGAAATTTCGAGACCTATGCAAAAGATCAAAAACGTGAAATATCAGTAAAGGCTGGCGGCATAATAGTTTCTTGTCAACTCATAGGCGGCAAGAGTTAATCTTCGACGATCGTCAAACGTTCCGATTGTGTAATCGTGTCCCGAGCTGTTAAGCCAACAATGGTACCTTCTTAAACGCTGTAAATCATACAGGCGAGCGAGCAGGGCGCGTGCACAACACGATAATAACACCACTGGGTTCCGATTCTTGTATCCCCAGATATATTTATTCATGCAAAATATTAGAAAATTGCGGCCGGCTGTCAAAGCCGTGGGTTTACAGAGCAAAAGCTCTGGCTATGTCAATAAGAAATAGAAAGAACAAGAAACTCATTTCCTGAAAACTACCTTTCTAGATCTTCTATAGCGACTGCAGTAGAAACATGGTAGTCAACCATAGCTGTCATATAATATACATGATTTCATTTTATTTTCAGATTTGTATGAACAATTGTCGATATTAGAGATATATCGAGGGCTATGTGAATTGGCGCCGTGGTCACACTAGACCAAACTGAAACAGTGAATATAGAAGTTACATTAAACTTTATAACCTAACACCGAGCGTTCAAGTTTGATCTACAAGAACGCAGTGGTATGATATGTGTCACACTATTGATTCGGAATAAAGAACTATTCAGTGCTTCTCTCATAAATTCTTGGTAGTGGTTAGTTTTGTATTGGATAATGATACTATTGTTATAAATGTTATAATAATAGTTGCTATGAGCCTAATTATTATACCGATACACCATTAGACTTATCTAACAAATTATTTTGAAATGGCAGCTAAAACTAAGCCAATCTCTAGTTAACTACCGATTTAATTAACCTAAATCAAAATGGTATTTGCCGCTTTATATTAATAATCTAATTTATGACTCTCCAGATACTATGTAACCGGTGTATGGTCTATGTTTTGCAAATCGTCAATATAAGCATTAGGAATTGTCATAGCTACTGTAATTCATTCTGACACAAACATTTCTACTGCACATTTGCATTGCGCCAGAGAGCTGCGGGCGCAGTAATAGATCATTATCTGTCGTTGAATATCTACTAGTCTATTTCAAAACAAGTATTAAGAGCGGCTCGACGATTATAACAAGTTGGACAATAAGTTAGGCCAAGGTTTCAAACTGCATCTAAAAGCTGCGTTTGGCCAGTTTTTTTGTTGGATCATTGTTACAACGGCAGTAAAAGAACACCGCTTGGCGGTATCTCTGAGGTTTATTGTCGACATACTCAAGTTGTTCTCAACGATTGGACGTTAAATCAAATAAATCGTAAAGAGTGCAGTTAAGCTCACAGCCGGCCTCGCACAGTGACAGCATCCGGACAATAAGCAGATTCGTAAAATTATTCAAGTTTTGGTTATTTGCGTATTGTTTATTTTAGTCTCGGCTCCAGGCAGGCGCCGCGATCACCTTGACCGAAGTTCGCGGACGGCAGATAACCAGTCCAAGCTGACCTTGCTACCCCCAGAGAAACACAGAAGCGGGCACAAAAGTCCGAAGGTCTAGGTAAAATGGCAGCACAATTATATGTGGGCATTAGTACACGAATCCAATATCCGGAAATTTTATTATCTGATAGAGTTGACGATATAAATTCTGAACTGGTTATTTCTGGTTTTTAGGTAAATGTTTGTATACATGGCGAGTATTAATAGTGGCACGTTATTCAAATTGTTTTACGTAAGCACAATGACTGGTTCTCGGCGATTTGTGCCATAGTTATTTCGGTTCGCAAAATGTATATAGCACGAACGCTCTAATGACCGCGTTTACATTTAAGTTGGATACAAACAGAGTTAAATTGTGCATTTAAACCGTCTTCAGAGTCATAAAGTCTTTTATAATACCTGCCTACCTTCAAGTAGGTAGGAAGGCACATTACATTTGTCAAGCAAGCAAATTACCAGATATTTAGCAAAAACAAATTCAGATTATTGTAGTAATCTACAATTCTACATACATACATAGATTACGAGTAGTTAAACAATAAATAACTAGTTAACTCTTATATTCGCTATTGGAATATAGTTTTCGTATGAAATCAGCGAAATAGCTAATAAATGGGATCGCTCTGCTTAATATCCACTTATGTCACAATATTAGATCCACTCTATATACTTATAAGTTGTTAATTATTGTATGGTTTAAAGTACCTACAATACCAATCCTAAAAATCCCAATCTCAACCATTTGGCCACAAAAGCCTTCAAGATGGTGTAAACTTTAATGATGATTGTAATATGAACTACATCATGCAACAATGTCAGTACAGCCATTGACTTTATTGATGCCATCAAACATCTAGGCAACATGGAAGTAGACTTGGACCAAAAGTTATCTATTTGCGATCCACATCTCAATCAATCTCCAGACATTTATGTTTGACAGAAGCGAAGTAATAGTAGTAATCTCGTTATATCCCTAGCCAAATGAAATAGGTTAAATGAGATGGAATGATCGTTAGTTTTGTTGCTGTATTCTGGATCACTTGGACAATAAAAAAGAAAAAATGTTCTTGGGACAAGGACAGGGGTTGAGGCAATGACACGCCGCCGGCAGTCTAGACTCGATGCTGTGTACACGAGACCACCTCGATAACCCCTCGACTTCCACACTTTATGATACCTAAACAAATCGTAAACACATTTCGAGTCCGCTTTGAGCCAACTTTCGTTGAGAATAGACATTTTATATACAACAGGTTGTCTTGTGCAGTAAAGCTGGAACTTTATTCGTTAATCATTTAGTAAGTAGGTAGGTACATTGGGCGAAGGGGTTATTTAGAAATAGGCAATGTAACAATTAATATCTGTATGGAGATTAACTGCTAAGACAAAAATAACGGATTTAGCTATAAAAACAATTACTGTCATACTGTTAAATAATATAATGTTTTACGAAGTTACCTAGCTAAGATAGTTAATTATTTACTACGTTAATGTAAATTTGCTACAAATTGATCTGTCACTTCCACAATGTAATACAAAACAGGTAATGTCTGATTGAAAACCTAAGATTTTATATGCCGAAAGTTCTTAACTATCAACAAATATTAAAAAAGTAACAGGGTCTGTATTAATTTGAAAATTACTAAACTTCATAGACACGCAATTGGGTTTAGCGACATTTATTAAATAAATAAATACAGAGCGTCGGAACAGATAACTAATCACATTACATGCAGCTGGTAACGTCGACCGCCACCCACGGTGTACGAAATTAGACTGATGACAAATTCTGATGAAATTGTTGATGCGGGTATACTACGATATATCACCGTAGTAAACATACTACAGTCGGTTACTGTCTAGGCAGAGATTCAAGGAAAACGTTTATTTTATATGAATCACCAATATATGTCAAGATACAAAAATACACAAACATCTGGCAATAGACACCTGTAAATTATTCTTACAGATATAATTGTTGTGTTGTGATTTCACTATTCAAACAAGACCTAAATCACAATGACAAAGATCATAATTTATCAACTTCATTATAGAACTTTTCAAAATATAGAACTTGTGTTCGTGAAAATGATGTGATTATACTTAAATTTTACTTAACTTAAGAGATAAATAAGTAGGTACATGTACCACATAAAATTCTACCAAGGCAAAAGCAAAGTATGTCGTTACATCCGTAGCTCTACCCATAACGCAATTAACAAAATTAGACATGCGTATGTGATCACACTGAAAAAAAAAACAATAGCCATTGTACTAGCACATGATAGATAGGCAGTAGTGTAATTTGACACTGATGGGCTGTGAAGGACGTACGTTGAACCTTATGCTAAGGGTGGCAGAGTAAGGGAGGGCATCGGCCGGCGGCTAAAGTTCACTATTAGATTTTGGAGCGACTTTTGAGAACATATTAGGCTCCTGATAGTCTCGTAATTCGTAAATGTGTTTTGGAGAAGGGATTTAGAAGGTACGGATTTTAAATACAGTCGATTCTGGCAGTCACACACCTAAACCTAAACTTAGCGTAAAAATATCTAAATTTAAGATGAGTTTAAATTTAGTAAATCTAAATTCATTGTATGCGTACATTCATGTATTTTGATCAAATTGGAGAAAAACCACGCCTAAGATATTCTACTTTAAAAAAAGGAACATCATGACATCATTTAAATCACGATAAAACTAAAACAATACAATTGTTTTTTGAATTTTTAATCTTAGTCGCTAAAGCTATTCTGACCGCACTCTTTATCCTAAACCTAAAAAGCAGAAACTTGTAAATTGAATAGTCTGTGTTGCCAGCAGACGTATCACGCCGCCGCCGCCGATTTGCTTTTCGGCGATGAAATTGGCGGGACTTTTAAATGTTTCAAAACCAATTTTTAGGCCAAACCAGCCTTTATATTATATAAATAAATAGGAACTAAGGTAATGATATTTGTTAGCAGGCCTTACAAGAGTCTTTAAATGCACTGCCAACTTTTGCGCACTTTTAAAGGTCCAGCGGGTAGGCGCCTCAACCTACCTCAAATAAAACTATGGAGATATATCTCAATTCTTCATGCAGAAAAGACGCCGAAATCACGCAGCCGCCGCCATTTTTGACCGGCGTCCGCCGCCGATAATTATATCATCGGCGCACACGTCTAGTTGCCAGTATATGCCGTCAAAAAAAGAAAATAGTGAACGAAAGAGCATAAAACGAATGATGAGAGAAAAAAAATACACTTTTTTCATCCCGAAAGAAAGGCAATGAAATCTATGGACCATGCGTAATAATGTAATAATAATGAACGGAAACTTTGTAGAAAACATTGGAAACGGGTCTAATGTTCCTAAAACATCAAAATGAACAAAATAAAACCGGCACAGAAGGAGTTCTTGTAGGAGTGGATAATCACTGGATCTTGTCGTCTTTTTTACCATTCTGTTGCTTCTCTAACAACGGTTATTATAATAACCTTACGTTTAACATGCATGTTCGCTGAAGCGCTGACGACTCCAAAAGGACACCTTTATTTTTAAGTATAATTATTTAAACGCCAACTTTTAGATGCTCCCTAAACTTAATTTAATTCTAATGCTTTATTGTACACAGTAAGGTTTTCACAAATAAAGTTTATGACAAAGAAAATGTACAAAGGCGTGCTTAAGTAATTTGGTGTCAAAAACTTGACCACCAGAATAGCTTTTTACGCATAAACCTAAAGTGAATTGAGAAAAAAAGTTGAAACGTCAAATTAACGAAATTGAAATTAAATTAAGTCGCCAACTGTCAGAAAAGTGCCCGCCAGAATAGCTTTTAACATGCTTAAACCTAATTTTTAGGTTTAAGTTGTGACTGCCGGAATCGATTTAATAGCAAACTAAGTTTAGTTTACTTTATTTCTTTGTAACAATGCTGCATATTTTGAATTAGGTATAGAGAAAAAAATTGATTTAAATAGTGTACAAATTTTGAAAGAGGCGAATTGAATTGAAAGCTGTTAGTGATTATTACTCAATCTCGACTTAACCACGAACGGATGGCCATGAAGCTTTGCTTAAAGACAGTCGTCGTAACCAATATCACAATGCTACCAAAATGCTACAAAACAAAACATAATTCGCAATCAAACTGATGTCAGTCGTTTTTGCAAGACACCAAACACTTCCATTTCCAATACATTAACCATTAGCAGATTGCCTCAGTTCTGTCCCAGTAACGTCAAAGTGACAAACGACGTAGAAGCCATCCCTCATGTAAGTCGACACCAAGGTCGCGAGGTCACAGGGGTCGACGGACAAACTTTCTACGTTAACTTCCGGGGACTTCCGCGTGTGAACTACCAGGGGAACTACAGTTGATGATTGATAGTCACATATCACATTCCATAAAAGTGTGCACATGTTATTTAGAGTTTGATTAATTTGACGATAGTACCGAGTCTAGTGACGGTAGAGAATGGAGTGATGCAGGAATTCAAAGAGAACTTTAGAGAGGCGACGGCCTACAAGTAAAAGGTCCAGCGGTATAGGAAAATCAGTGTTGCAATGCAATGCCATGGCATATTCATCTAAGTGGGTTTACTGCCTCTGCTATGGCTTACAATAGGGTGTGTATTAATAACAATATTGTAAAAAATCATTTAAGGTATTATAGAATCTTCAGGCATCTTTTTACAGTTCAACGACCTGTAACTACACTTGACAATGGAAGTAGGATTAGTGCAAACGAACTAAATGTAATTATCCTAAATAACGCTCCATTTAATTATCGTTTAGGTAGTATAATTATTTTCCCACGGAGATAAAACGTATCCGGAGTGATTCAGTATTAATGCTTTATCAACTATGTGTTGTCCCTGTTGTCATTGGGCATAGGAATTGTTTACATAGGAAAAATTACAAAGTTTATTAGTGGACATTTAGAAAATAAATTAATAACTTTATATAAAGTGATAGTGATAGGCATGATTGCTAATGCTATCGTTTATAGATTAATAGATTTCCACGATGAAGCAAGTAGAGTTCTCAAATGCAAATTTATTGAAACAAATATAAGTAGCAGTATTTTACGAAAAACAAAGATAGATGGTAGATTCTCGCCAAAGCGAAATACGAGTATATTCAGCAGCGATAAATTGAAAACACAAAATAAGAGATATCATTGTCAGATGGTTGCATCCCTCCCATCAGAGACAAAGCCAAAACTCCGGTCGCAATGCGGAATCACGAGCAAATAAAGTGTTTAGCCGCCGTACTTAGCGATTGCCCGCAAAATGTTTACCGAGACAACAGTTACGGCGCTTAACACCCAGCTAATACTGTTACGCGAAAATTAACAGCTTACTGACTAAGCTAGCTTATGGCAAATAGGTATAGGACGTTTATCTAAGGTGGGTTCCTACGGTCCGTGATATTGCGGACCGACGCGCACGAGCGCGCACCACGGACCGTGGGAAACAGAGCGTCCGCGGTATGCAGACGCGTCCGTCTCGGTGCGTCTAGATCCGTGGTGATAAATGAGGCGGACGCGGACAGCCCGCACCGCCGCACCGTGGGATAGGGTCGTCCGTGGTATGCAGACACTCCGTGGCGGTGCGCCCGATCCATGGCGAATGGATACTTCAGACGCGGTGCGCGCTGTGCGTGCTCGTGCGGAGATGCTTAGGCGACCACATAAAAACTGACGACCATGTTGACGGCTGCATGGATGCAATAGCGATTATGGTAGTATAGTAGTCTAATGGCATTTTTGAATACACTCGCCCATGAATACACTTCTGATTTTTTTAAAAGTAAGTTACTTAAGGGTGTTTGTGACAGCCAGGCAAATATTGATATGGCGACTTCAGACATGATTCTGAGGCGAAAACCACTGAAAATTTTCCAGGAAAATTCGAAAATTTTCGCAGGAAAATTCGAAAATTTTGCAGAAAATTCGAAAATTTTCCGGCATTTTTTTCATTTTTCAGAAAAAAATTGTGTAGCTCATTTATGTAGGCCTTAATAATGACTTAAAAACAAAAATTAAACTTGGATGATTTTCAAAAGAAAGTCCCAAAAAGTTCAAGATACTAATGAACCCCATTAGATTACATAGGCAATCTATATTTATAATCTTTCAATTCTACTATGCTTCTACAATAGTGCCTACGCGTTCGTCTTATGTAGGTAGGTTGTAATCTTATGTATCGAGTGGAGCGCTCGCGCTCCAATGAAATGAAAGTTGGTACGATTCCTAGTACTGTATTCAATGGGTGCGAAAAAGATATACCAACATAGGCCGGCGCGTGAAACAGAAGATTTCGTATGAAAAATTAGCCCTGGAGCGCCGCTCACATTAATTCGTAGTGTGCGTATCGGCCACTTGTCGCTTAGGCCGAGTGAACGCGATCATCTTGTCATTCATAAGAAATTGAACCACAGAGTGAACACACGCGGCGTTTCCAAACAATCGCCAGTGCTCGGGTCTGGTGTCTCGTGGCGATTCTAATTAGTGCAAGTGCCTGTTTTCGCAGTTATGAGTTATCAGATCCGAGGGTCAGTGGAGGGTGTAGGGCCCGGTGGTGGGCGCACCTATAACGAATAAAGATCATAATCGTGCTACAAAATAAATACACTCAAGTATTCCATGGGTTGCCGGGCGCCGATGCCTAGGTACTAAAGTATTTCAGAGAAAATAGTCCTTATTTCAATAAGGCTGCGTGTTATAATCCCGCTGGCAAAAAGATAACTTTTTTACTTTGAAAGTATTCTCTTTCAGTTAGCGCGATTATACACCTTAATAGATATAGCCTAAGGTTTAATTTATCACTACGATAACGTATTTCGGCCCGGACCGCCGACGACCACGGACGGGCACGCACCGTGGGATAGCCTCGTCCGTGGTGCGCGTTCGTCCGTAGCCGTCGGCGCGTCCGCGTCCGTCTGCAATATCGCGGACCGTAGGAACCCACCTTAAGACGGATATTAAATACTCCGATATTGATGATGAAACAAGCCTCCTATGCACACTTGAATTTACCTTGTTTTTGCTTCTCACGAACACTCTCCGAATGACGAAAAAAACTTAACTCGTACAAAAAGCCCTAAATGTTTTGGAACGAAGAATTTTCAGAAAACACAAGTTTCTTCAAATAGGCCATTTGGGGGGGTTTAGTTCCCAGGTCAATTATAAACTCCTTCCCCTAACCATTAGCTTTAGGGTGACAGTAAGATAAAGTTCACCTCTGTCAATATAATTTGGCTTATCCACGATTGCAGAGCGAAACACAATAATCGAAATACGTCTAAGATAGATAAGAACTTTTATTTTTTAATGTATTCTGTAACTAGGAAGTTACTTGTACGAGTATGGACATACTCTTATAAACTTCTATTGTTACTCGGCTGATCAGCTGCCTACGACAAACCAAAATGAAGGTTATTTATCAACTCGACGATAAAAACAAAAGAATGGATCAATGACTCCTGAAAACGTTTACAAAATTGAATCCAGATAAAGATTAATGTTTTTTCATCAGGATTTTTTGCTGGTAATCCATTCATCATATTTGTTTATCATACTTCAATGTTAAATCCTGTTGAAGTCTGACGATTTAGCATCGAATGCGGTGGAAGTTTGAGGTCGATGTAACTTTGAAAAAGAAAGGAACGTAAAAAACAAAACCCGTTCGCTTGTATACCATGACGTCATTGGCCCAACCAATCCGGTGGTGTGGTTTGGTTGTCGGGCCATGCATTTACCAATTTTAAAAGTTAACCTTGAACACAACCAAGTTCGGGCTGATTTGGATCTGTGCTTGATATTTCTTTTGGATAAACAAGTCAACCCAAATATTTTCATTAAATTGGCAAGTGGTGCGACATTTTAATAGAAAAGTAAATGATTTTAGATCTAAAGCATCAGTGATTTATGAAGTAAAATATACTGAAATTGTATGTTTTATTTATGATGAAGATGCTGTAAATAATAAACCTACTTAAGGCGAATGGTGAAAGAATTAAGCAATACATGGAAAATTTATATAATAAAACTACTCAGTGCAAACCGAGACGGACGATATAATTTATATATTTTCTATATAGAAATAGAAAATAGTATTTTCATAGAAATAAATAGGATTAACATTATTAATTGATTTTCGGATTAGTGAGTGGCTATGTATATTTGCATGCTGGGTGCTTTGATCTGGCTTCTCGTTGCGACTGTAGTAGTTTTGTGTTCGTGATCATGAGTCGGCAGATCCGAGGGTCAGCGGAGGGTGTAGGGCCCGGTGGTGGGCGTACCCTTGATGAAAATAGTATTCTCATCTTTTGTCATTTGCCGGACCACGTGAATTTAATGTATACTAATTGCACGTAAAATATAAGGCATGAAGATCAAAAAACCTTGACGCAGTCACAACACGCTCCGCAATTTACCAAAATTAAAAATTATGTACACTGGAAGATTGCAATCATAGATACTTCATAGCCGTAGTGCCCCGTGCTATCTACCTACCACACCTTCACACAGCTCAGTGTTTGTTTATTGTGTTCCATACGTTCCATACGTTCCATAACAAATTTGACAGAACGCCGATAACCACCGTCGCCCAGGAAACCTATCCCCTAGGCAACGTGACAGCTAATCTGCGCGTGGTTTGACGCGGTCAGGCGCGGCACATAGAAAATCGTATGACGCGCAGCCCAAGCCGTCAACCACGCCACTGTCACAACCAAAATTGAATTGAATTGATGAAAAAAATTCTCCCAAACTGTACATATCTTGTAAAAACCCGTTGTGTATAGTTATACACCTTAAGCTTAGGCACCTAATTACCTTATTTTCAGTGCAATGCAAAATGTTGTTCAACATGCCGCTTCAGTAGCATCCGCTGAAAACCTAGTTCAATGTGATAAGTGTTCTCAACCTCGTTTCTTCAACGGTTTGAGAGGACTCAAAATTCATATTGGGAAAACGCATAAAAATTCTGTTTCACCTACAACGTCCTCAGCACCTATAATTAATCTTCTCGACCCACATAAATTCCAACCTCGATCAACCTTTCTGGAAGCAACTTTCGGTCCTCAAAAACAATACACCCCTTGTAAAAAGAATTCCCCGTGGCGCGCGAATAGCTGTTGCTCAGAAACTAGCAGCTGATATTCGCGCCGCCACCACTCAGAACACGAAACGAACATGGGAACACTTATTAACTTTCGCCTTCCGCATCCTTCATGTACGAAAACACTCCGACGCTAGACTCTCCCTGACCTCCCACATAAAGCAAAATTGCATATCCGACTCTCTACCGCCAGACTTCCAAACCAAACCTCATACAGTTACCAATACATCCAAAATAATTGAAGCCAAACTAAGTGAAGGAGATATTAAGGGAGCGGCTAGGCTTCTGTTTTCAACGGATGCTATTGCGCCCGACAACCCAGAAACCCTGACTTCGCTACGATGTAAACATCCACCTCCTGCAGCATCTCTCAGCCTCCCAGACGGCCCTAACCCGGATGATCCTGTCCTCATGGTCACCGCTGACGCGATACGCCGGGCTGTCTTCTCCTTTCCTGGGGGCTCCGCGGGCGGCCTAGATGGCATTTCGCCTCAGCACCTCAAAGACTTGATCGGCGGGGGCTGTGGTGAGGCCGGCGAGGCCCTCACCAAGGAGCTGACATCCCTAGCAACTTTGATGCTGTCCGGGAAAGTCAACAGCGACATCATCGCAACCCTCTATGACGCCAACTTGTGCGCTCTGAGGAAAAAAGATGGCGGCATTAGACCTATAGCTGTCGGAGCAACCTACCGCCGTCTAGTTGCCAAAATATGCTGCAGGGGCACAGCAGACACCTTGGCCCAATACTTCAACCCGCACCAGTTGGGGTTTGGCTCAAAGGGAGGCTGCGAGGCCGCCGTACACGCTCTGCGCACCCATCTGCACCGTCAAGACTCTGGGGTGCTGCTGAAGGTGGACATCAAAAACGCGTTCAACTCCGTTGACAGAGGCGCCCACCTGACCCAAGTCCAAAATAAAGTACCATCGATTTTTAAGTTTATTTGGCAATGCTACAGTGCACCTACAAATTTACTATATAAAGACCACCTGATCTCCTCGGCCGTTGGCTGTCAACAGGGCGACCCTCTGGGGCCGGCCATTTTTAGTTTAGCCATTCACCCCATAATAAAGAAGCTGCAATCCAAACTAAACGTCTGGTACCTCGACGATGGCACCCTGGGAGGCGAAGCGGTTTCCATCCTAGATGACCTAAAACTTCTGATGCAGGAACTGCGTCTAATTGGCCTGGAGCTCAATACCGAAAAATGCGAGCTATATGTTCCTGCATCCAACCTGTCCCGTGACCAAATTATACATTCTTTCCACCAGGTAGCTCCAAATCTATCGGTACTGGAAGGGAGCTCGCTTCGCCTTTTAGGGTCGCCTATCTTAGACGAGTCGCTACCATCGTATGTAAACGAAAAAATTCAAAATTTTTCGGAAGTGTCAGATCGCCTCTTCAAAATTAATACTCACATGGCCTACTTTATTATCCGCCACTGTCTTTTTGCACCTAAATTTATGTATTCGCTTCGCTGTAGTCAGATTTGGAAATTCCCGGACCTTTTATCCCTCCTGGATAACATCATAAAGCAGACCCTATCATCCATTATTAATATTAATTTTGACGACCGTTCCTGGGCCCAAGCCTCCTTGCCGATCAGGTTTGGGGGTATGGGCGTCCGCAAAATTTCTAGTGTTGCACTCCCAGCGTTTTTATCTTCAGCCCACGGTACACACTCCTTAGTTATGAAAATCCTAAACGACAATTCAACTACAACCTACTATATGGCTGAAGCTAAAAATGCTTGGAAGTTGTCCTGCCCGAACGCCGTTGAACCATCGTTCCCATCCTCGCAGAGGCTGTGGGACGAGCCGCTTTGCAAACTGGTGCGGAAAAATCTACTAGACACGCCAACCAGTTCCGCAGAGCGCGCTCGTCTTTTAGCCTTAGGCGAGTGGGAATCGGGTTTATGGCTGCAGGCACTGCCGTCGGCCAATGTCGGCACCCTTCTGGATAGAACAACATTCCGCATTGCAGCCTGCCTCCGTTTAGGCGCACCCTGCAACGTCCCCCACCGATGTCGTTGTGGCGATGCTGTCGACCCACTCGGACACCATGGGCTGTCATGTACCAAAAGCGCGGGCCGCATACCTCGCCATTCGACCCTAAATGACATCATCCGCCGGGCTCTCTCCACCGCCGGGGCACCATCTGTGTTAGAACCCCTTGGTTTGGTGCGCGACGATGGAAAGAGACCGGACGGCATGACCCTTGTGCCTTGGAGGATGGGACGATGCTTGGTATGGGACGCAACCTGCGTCGATACCCTTGCGGTGTCTCACCTCCCAGGCACAAGCATCAGAACCGGTTCAGCGGCGGCCTCAGCAGAAAACCTCAAGCGGCGCAAGTATGCAAACCTAAGCGGGGATTACATATTTGAGCCGTTTGGGGTTGAAACCATGGGGCCATGGGGTCCGGGTGCGCATGCCCTCTTCAGGGGCATTTCTAAAAGATTGGTCGAAGCATCCCATGACCGGAGGGCTGGTGCCTATTTTGGCCAACGCGTAAGCCTTGCTATACAGCGGGGCAACGCGGCCAGCCTTTTGGGCACGCTGCCATCGGTGGAGGATTTGCAGGCCGTCTTTTATTTGTAAATATTTGGAGTTAATAGGTAGTTATTATTTAATTTTAGTTTCTATTATTGTTATTTTAAAATAAATAAAGACAAACCATACAAAAGTAAGGTTATGTATACTAATTGTACGTAAAATATAAGGCATGAAGATCAAAAGGTTATTTTTGTAACACCCTGAAATCTAAAAACCAAGCAAAAAACTAGAGCAGGTGCTGTAGAAGGGCCTAATACCCACCCAAACATGAAGAACCTGTAAAATGAGCTTAAAGAAACAAGGAAGTCGTACAAACAATAAATCCAAATGATCTATTAGAATTGCGTCAAACAATATTGAAAGCCGTTTTTCACACATTCACTATAAGGTACATACATCATACGAAATAGATTTTGCGTAACGGTTTGCTGGTAGGCAATTACACGCTTGTAATAAATTGATCATTCAAAGCATTCCGGATGTTTTTTCAGGTTATACTATGTAGGGCAATGCAAGACAGGTAGCGATGGCAATAGATTATGTTCCTTTATCTTCTGACACTTCTGTGTTATCTCTTTAGAGTAAATATAGTGTGTAGTGTCTTGAAGCTGGAGGCTGGGTAAGGACTTTGAGTAATAAGATTTATATTTGAACTCTAACAACTGTTTTCCTTCTTGGCATTCTATACAGATGATGCAACAATAGAAACCCTTTATCGTATCGTTAATTTCACGTGAAGAAAATCACGGTGATATATAAGAAACGTTATATATGCAGCAACGAATGAGGAGAATT
Source organism: Carposina sasakii (assembly GCA_014607495.2). Lineage (NCBI taxonomy): Eukaryota > Metazoa > Arthropoda > Insecta > Lepidoptera > Carposinidae > Carposina > Carposina sasakii. The sequence continues at coordinate 2,888,331 of CP053150.1, forward strand.
CTCTGTTGTTTGCACATGAGTAGGTACACGAGGTGGGTACCTAGTAGGACCTATCAATCAAAACTATAATAACAGCAATTCGCTTGAACATAACAACGACGCATAACCATGGACCTAGTAAGTGGACCGTCATTCTGCAATTTATCTACTTCCATACCATATTTAATACAGAGACTAGGCAACGGGTTCGCGACTTCGTGTGCGTGGTTTACATAATGTAGCCAAAGTCCTCCTTCGTACTCCCTACTACCTAATAATATAATTATGCAAAATTTTAAGAAGATAAATTGATTTAGTTAATAAACGCTGAAGAGATAACAAACAAACACATATTTCAGGAGATTTTTTCCCCACATTTTCACATTGTCAAACAGCAAATAAAGACATTCGGAATGAAATTGAAAATAATCCATACAATGTGGGAAAAAGAAAACTAGAAAGAATAGCGTTTCGTGTGTATAAGAAAAGAAGAATGAGTATACTGAAGAGGAGCACCAGAAACAGATAATCTAAAAGTTATCCATCAGTTCAGTAAAGCAGCATCAGCTGGTAATATTAGTGAAGCGATCGACAGAAGGTAGCCTTCGGAAATAACGTAAGTGCCTTGTTAAGCTAAGTGAAATAGGTAAGCGTTCTTGGAACACGTTGAAATGTCTTGTTTATATGCCTGGCTAGTTACATGATTACACCTAAAAGATATACTGCCTATCATATAAATTATTATTATCAGACATTTTACAATGGACTAACACGTTGTATTCAACATACTACAACGCAGGATTCTGAATTTGGTTGAATGCAGTAAGAGTCTGACCTGATATTAGAGTTTCTTGATTCTCCCAAGCATAAAGATATACATAAACTCTAGAAGCCTAGATAACCGCTCTTTTCATATATTTGTGATGACTATTGCTTGAGCTACCGTAATCAACTACCTGTTATGATGAGTAAAATGTAAACATATTATTTAAAATAAAATCTTTTCAGGATCATTGATCTGATTTCAAATAATAACTTAAGATTTAAAAACCGGATACCGTAATTTCACTTAGAGAAGCCCACCGCAGACTAAAAACAAACCGTCTTCCGTTAACTAACGCCAGGAAACAAACACAAAAAAAACATTTAATCTATCTGCAGGGACGTTAACATCTTTTTATTGTTATTCCAAATCATAGTTCCTCTCTCTCCTGTGTATGGGATAGGATAGAGCGGGCTGTATGTTATTAGTTTTCGTGTTATGTTTGGTCGTGGCTAACGGCGTCATAAATTAATTAAACGGCTTCGCTTTGGTCGATAGTTTGGGCGAGTCGCTTTGATCAACATTGATGGACCTTTTGTGCGTGCACCGTATAAATATAACAGGACATTCAAGGTAATAAATGTATTTTTGTCCCAAAGAGGTTTTATGTATTTTGTGCATTACTCCGCTTTTATTATATGGAGGTACGTTGTTTATTATTATTATTTTTTAATCTCAAGTCATATTCATATTTCTTGGATTATAATGTAGTATTGCTAAAATAACTCAACGTTATTCCACAGATAAAGAATTATTAATTACTAGCAGCCCGCGGTTCCGGCTTCGCTCGGATATTCGACTTTTACACCTATTTTTTACCTATTCAAGGTTTCTTTGTACAAAATTATTATTATTTAAAATGAATCACATAAATTAAATTTTAAAAATCAACATAAATTAAATTTTAAAAATCAATTGTAAACTTGAAACGAAGCGCCGCGCCGCGCCGCACTGAAAATTTTATAATTCGACACAACCATCAACGTTGTCTGCCCTCACGTGTCTGCCCGTTCGGGTCGCGCACCTCAACATGAGCCCACCCCCACCACCGCCGTCGCCGCCGCCGCGCGCCGCCACTCGCCGCCACTGTCGTGCTATGCGGACCGACCGACTGACACAACGACGGAACGCAGCCGCCGCCGCCGCCATCTCTGCCCTCGGCATTGTAAATGCATCTTGTGTATTAATATTAACATAAAAGTGTTATGATATGTATATATTCGGAATCCTCATTTCATCAGCTTTAATTTGATATGCATTTTGTTTTATGTTTATTGGTCTATGTCGGTAGGAACATCGAGTAATTGAAAAATAAGATATTTCGTAAATTAAACTTGAACACCACTAAAATCGTTATTGTGGCTAAACCTTAAAGGATAGACATATGCTATCGCAGACTTTTTTATAGAACTTTTTGAGAAGAATAATTCCCCCATACATTGTTATTCTGTATTTTGAGTTATTTCAGCAGCGCACGCAATGCAAGCCTCCAAAAAGCTCGTTTTTCTTCCGTCCGTCTGATAACTGTTACGATTACTCTAATAATTTCTTAAGTAGGTACACCTAAATTATACACCTATAGAATCCCTGGAATGTCTTCTTTCCATTATTGAAAACCGCATAGCTATTGATATAGTAGTTTTTGAGATCCTAGGTAACAAACACATTTTGGGCGCCCTTCGCAACTTCATTTTATACTATGTATAGATGTCAAAATTGAGTCTCTTATTGTCTTGAGACATAAGCCCTCTATCCTATCCTTCCACATTTACATTAAGCCTCTTGGCATTTTAGGCGAGATCTCTACCATTATTATTTGTTACAGCATAGGGCCCATTATAAACATCATGCTCACAAAACGTTTTAGCGTGCTGCGAATTTACGACCTAGATCAGTGACAGAGGTGAACACACACGCTCTAGTTGCGAATCTAATCGCACATCTAATACATAACGCATTACGCACAATAGATGTAGATACAGCGCATGTAGTAACTGCAATGACGAAGCATGATGTAGCTAGATGAGTTCCTGTTATTAATTTTGCAACATTTAATTCTTTACCTATCTAACATAAATTATTATCAGCACCACAACTCTTTCTCATGTAATAAAAAATCAGAAAAGAAGGAATAGAGGAAGGTCTCATTGATGGATAGATGAATATGCTTTCGCAAACTTGTACCAGCTTCTGACGAATCTTCAGCCTATAATAAACTTAATGCAGCTTTTGAATCACTCTTTACCTATATTCCATACCTATTTTTAATGCAAGATACGGAAGCATCAATCATCTCGACGATGGTATAAAACGAAATATACTCATGTACAGGATGATTTTTGATCGTCAACGTTCCTGAAAACCACGGAATCTCCTCATCATCACGATCATTTTTCTCCATGGAAGCATACCTGAGAAGTGTCTGGTTTCCAAAGTTGAGTAAATAGACTGCGTTTTTCTGCATAAATGCACATTGACGCGTGTAGCAAGCATTTTTCACGACAAATTATTAATATCTGTCTATGAAAAAACTAACATAAACACTGGACACTAAAAATTTCGCCCGATCAAGAAATAAAAAAAAAAAAAAAAATTACATAGTTTCCCAACATTTTTTGTGGTATAAACTTACTTTATTTGATATATATAGGTAGAGTACCTGAATAAAAATTTGTCCTTCCTTCGTAAAAAACCCTCCGTTAAGGGTGGCAACGAAAAACATCCTACATACTCTAATATACCCAGAGCCCTGTGGAGCTATTTTCTGGGAATAACCAAAAGGAATGCTACTCGTGGAATAATTTTTGAGGACCAGCCTCTATGAATGACGTGTCAATAATGAGGAGAATAAACGTATGTTCCGGGACAAAATACCTGAATAAAAATTTGGACCGCACCATTTTGAGTATGGCGTCTGAAGATACGTACTTTGTTTTATTAGATACCCGTGATGATCTATACATACAGGGTGTAAAAAGACAACGTTGTTATTTTAATACCTCGTATTCTTTGTAACGTAACGATCATTTTTTTCTATGGAACTGAAAAATGAAATGAAAACCTGGGAAATGAAAAAAAAAACTCTTTATTGCAAGCAATGTATTCGATTGACAAATGTACCTACAAAACTAACATTTTTAAATATTAATATGGTGTCGTTAAAAAAAATGTTTGTTAACTGTTTCCAGATGGATTTATTAAAAAAAAGGTGATATTCTTGTAACTTAACTTTGGACCTCAATATCTTGGAAACTCGTGGTTTCCCAGGGGTGCTTCCATAGAAAAAAATGATCGTGATGTTACAAAGAATACGAGGTATTAAAAGAACAAAGTTGTCTTTTTACACCCAGTATACTAAAATTGTAACGGATCGATGTTTGTGCACGACAATCTCAGAAACGGCTGGACCGATTTCGATGCAGTTTTCACGAATATATTGTGACAGGTCCCACTTAACATATAGGCTACTTTTTATCCCGGGAAAATGTTTTTATCCCGGATAATTTCGACATTTAATTTTTTCTGCAGTCCTCGCGGACGGAGTCGCGGGCGTCCACTAGTACAATAATATACCGTATCTTTTTTCCGCAGTGCGTCAGAGCTTCACTAGAATACATCAGCTGCCGAATTCAGCATCTTCTTCCGCGGATGTCGTAGTGGACTAAGAAACGCCAGGGCGTCCGATCAGGCGACGAGCAACTTGGCACTGATCTTTCACACCGTAACACGACTAGGATGTTCATACTGAAGAACTGCGAGAGAATAGAACTCTTGGAATGCCAGAAGCGAGTAAACGGGTACCTACGTATCTTCGATAAGCATGTTCAAGGCCTTTGACCGTGTTGTCACCTACTTCCATCAAGTATATTCACTGTCGAATCTTGACCTACATAATTAGTAATTTCAAAGGTAGAAATGTCCTACAGACAGCGTGCTTTTACCGCAATGCGGACCGCGTTCCACGAACACCCTACAGCAGCTATAAAGGAAGGCTACATGTGTAAATAGAACAACTGTAAAATAAGTACCAATACTATTGTCATATACGCATTCATAATACAACGGTACCTATACGAGGTATTCCGTGGTGCATTCCGGGCTCTTCTGGGTAACCGCAGCTTCAACCTTGGGTTCGACACTACCGCGCAGGGTATAGCTGGATGATGATAATGATGATGTTAGAGATAAGCTCGCCTTTGTACATTATCTTTGTTATTAGGCCTTTGTGTTTTCTGTGTATGTATCTACACTAAAGAATGAGAACGATAATAAACTGCCTAGGTACCTATTTGTGTGTGCGTGTTCGCCACAGGTATATTTATCTATGTATAAAACAAATGTATCTATGCTAATTTGTATAAAAGGTCTTTTAACATTATCTACCATTGAATTTGTTTTCGTGCAATATACATCAATGGATTGAAAAAATATTTTTTTATGCGGATCGTACCTACATAGGCTGTTCCAATCCAATTACAATTCAAAGCCTAAAAGCCTACATGAAAAAACAAAACCGTAGCAAAAATAATATTACATCTAGTATCAACAACAATGTATTTCATAGCTAGGACTCTCTAGTTTTTAAGCGCAAAGCAATAGATAAAAGAAAATATAAAGATTCTTTTCTTGTTTGACCTGCTACAAGGGATTCAATACCTCTCTGTAGAATTTTCTTGCTTGGCTGACCTAGCACCAGAAATTTTGACTTGGAAACACTGAGGTAGACTCAGGTCACACAGATAACGTAGCTCTGTTAATCTCAGGTCAACCCACCCCTACGCAAAATAGTCGCACAGACGTCGAGTTGTGGAAATCAGCCCGCCTATCCAATACCAATACGTGCAACGGCACTTGGCCACTAAGACGGTTCTGGAAACTATTAGCGAGCGAAAGATTATTAGATAGATACCTAGATAGCTATGTTACCCAAACATTCCTCCGATAGGAAGCCTTAATTCGGCCCGTTTGATGAAGTCTAATGGCTATTGGCGGAAATGTTGCGAACTTTGCTGTCGCTCGTAACATTGTTACATTATCCCCTGCGCTCGCTAAGTTTATACTGGCAGAAGGGAACCTTTGTTCAGGTAAGTACCTTAGAGTTGAGTTACTTAAATACGAATTACACTTCTTAGGTCAATGCGAGACACTTTATTTCAAGCATACCTGATTAATAAGTATTCTGTGATCTCAGTTGTTATTCAGTGCTGGTTGTACAAAAAATCAGCAAAATGTTTACGTACACAAACGCATAGTGGGTTCGAATATCGTTCTATTTTTAGCGGTGACACAATGTTTGCGTTTTTTATCATACTGCTTGGACTGAGAACGGCTTTTTTACCAACATGGTATATATATGAGCAAAAAAACCTGTTAATAAACTGTATGGTAAACAGAATCAGTAAGTATGTAGATAGATAGGTTACCTACAGATAGGGTAACTATTAGTATTATTGAATCTAGTACTTAATAACATGATACTATACCTATACAATACACTAATTTTTTTCTGAAAATCCACTTTTGTATTTATTTATAGTAATTAAATTAATAACTTTATTTTTTAAAATATTTTTATTAACATGCAAAATGCTATGAAAATAGCGTACAACAGATTTCGATTCGATCTAGCTAGTTAAAATAAAATTTGAGACTTCAACAAATCAAATGTTAATTTTCGAGGCAGTATGGACAAGGTCCTAAACTATTGAGGAATGTTTATAAAATTATTGTACCCTTTCAGCTTAGAATTCAGCCAAAATATGTCAACATTATGTTACATATCTGTAATTTTTCTCAACACCCTCTTAGCTGTCTTCATCAATAAACTACCTACTACTGACATCTATGTCTTGAACTTGGAAGCTTGAAACCCCAGAGTCCTCTAGTTTGTAAACTACGCAACTCTATTCACACACGAACGAACTACCATGTTCACTAAAAATATGACCACCAACAAGTGTTTCTGCCAGTAATATTATTAAAATTTATGAGATGGCGCTGATGACGATACACCATAATTCCCGCTGAATAACTTGAAGTTTGGTTTGCTTTGGTTGGATGTCCTTTTATTGGATGACTTATGTACTTTGCTTGGGCAATTTATTCTTGTATTTGGGTCTTGGCCTCTTGGTGGGGTTAAATTCGACAAGGAACAATTATGTCGATCAGCCAAATATGTATAACATAAAATTTTACTGCCGTGACGTTATTTACTTCCTTATCCTATCTAGTGTTATTTTATACTAGTGGACGCCCGCGACTCCGTCCGCGTGGTCTGCAGAAAAAACAAAATGTCGAAATTATCCGGGATAAACATATTATCCCGGGATTAAAAGTAGCCTATGTGTGATTTCATCAAAATCCATTCAGTAGTTTTTGCGTGAAGAAGTAACAAACATACGTACATTCACACACTCACAAACTTTGTAATATTGGTAGGATTAAATCCGCCATAAAAATCCTAAGATACGCAAAAAAATTAATGCAGGCTTTTAATACATGTCTGAAACCATGTGGTCAATGATTAGGTTTATAACTTTAAATAATAAAAAAAAAGTAAAAAAAAGAAGCCGCCCGAACAGGGACTTGAACCCTGGACCCTTGGATTAAAAGTCCAATGCTCTACCGACTGAGCTATCCGGGCTCATGTCGACAGTGGCGTAATATTGGATAACTATCAAAAGAGTTCTTGATGTAATATCAAGTTCAATAGATTGAAATAGAACACAAATATTATTTTTTATTAGAAATTAGAGAATGAAACTAAGAGTATTTTTCCTCATGATGTTTTCCATTAATAACGTATTTATGTAATCTGTGGTGTTGGCTTTTAGCGCCATCTATCTTATTTAACAGAAACTATTTTAATCTATGGCAAGGCAAGACAAGGCAGGGAAACATGGCGACTCACTACGCTACTCGACGCTAGATGTCGCGACTAACAAAATAAAATGCGCATCTCAACCAGACGACAGTTGGAATAGGAACTTGCTGTGACATGTCTGAATGACGTAAAGCGCCATTGGTCGATTTCATTTCGTATCGTATTATTTTTTGATTAATATATTTAGAAAAGATATAGAGTATATTGCTATTAGTATCTACCTGACAATTTGGAAAAAACTTACTCGTGCCACAGATATGATAATACTATAGTACGAAACAATAACCACTAAACTAATGACAAATAAGTCTACCTAATCTTGTAATCTACCTAATAATCTTCTTCTACCTAATGATGGAGATGTTATGGTCGATTCCTGTAGTCACACTTAAACGTAAAATTAGTCCTACCTGTCCTTTTCTCTCTCAGCCATTTATGTTAAGAATGGAGAGAGATAGACCTGACTAAGATTACGTTTAGGTTTTAGTGTGACTGCCGGAAACGACCCTATTGTGGAAAGAAAAAAAAAACATCAGCCTTGCCAACAAACCATGTAGGTGGTAGTAGACTAATGTAGATCTTCAGACCCTGAGGTAGTGAGGATGTTAGCTCGTCACGAAGGTATTTTATGGAATACCTAATGGAGTACTAAAACGAGTTTGCTAAAATTTTGATCTTCATATTTCATTCTACCACATTTTGGTTGTGTAAATTCAGTCCAAGTGTTATCTAAAATTTTGGACAAATTCAAAAATAAATAGGTAGGTACCGTCAATATGGTAAAATGAAACAGATCTAATTTTCTCTACAGAAACTGAAAATATTGCTAAAAAAAATTAATTCGTTACTACTAACTTCTACTTCGGCACTACCTCGAAAATAAAAGGTTTAGGTAAAAAAAATCGGTCTTTAAGTGTTATCTACTACAAACATTGGAACAAATTGGAGCAAAAAAAATTGTCGAAAATTTAAAAAACCAATAAATAATTTAAAATAAATAATAAAATAAAACCATTAAATCCCCACATTTTCGAAGTAGCCTCTGAAATTGTGTGCAAAACTAAACTGCACTATTTATTACGGTTACCTAATCCGTATTTTTTTCTCCTCAACCGTGTCTAATCATAATCATCCACTAAATAATATAAAGTTACGATTTTTAAGATAATCCCTGGTGAAGGTTTACTATAACATTTTCTTAATTTACTAATTGTGAGTTTTAAAAGTAACGTTTACCGGCGAATCATAACCAAATGGAACCATTTGAAATTATGCCTGCCTAATACTCATATCTGGAAATCCACTGCCAACACAAGTTAACAATCATTGGCCCACTATGGTTTGGTGTAGCATAACCGCTAGAATTTTATTCATACACTTAGCCATTTTTCTTGACGCGAAATTCAAATTATAGCATCAGTTCATTATGATAGGCTATATTCTAAAAAAACAGCCTAAGACAGCCAGAGTTTAAACTTGACATTGTAGGAATTACAAAATAGCCAACATGTCTACAGAATTTCCTCGTGGCTGTATGACGTGCGCTATTTTCCCCCATCGTCACTCCAATTTAATGTTTATGCGTTTCGCCGATAAGCGTCACTCACTCACTTATCACCATGACTCACTGGCGTACGACGCAGTAATGTTAGAGTACCTGCAACAGATGGAAAGGAGGAGGTTAGTTTGTTACATCTGTAGAATTATGTAAATATCATATTTGTGGTTACACTCATGGGCTGAAGGTCTAAAAAAACATACATATAGGTATACTATACAAGTGAGGTAGAGATCGTACATCCACGCAAAACATAACGAAGTCTGCTAGGATCAGCGACAAGTTGGTTGCCTGAGATACTTAGTACTCGACTCTTACGACATGCACTGAAGGAGATGCAGGGAGCTGATGTATTCTAATAAACGCCGCATAAGCACAGGAAAGATATAACAATAATTTTGAAAGTGTTTAACTCAAACTATTTTATAATTAGCAGACTAGTAAGAATGCAGAAGTGGGATAAAACTTTAAAGCCTACAAATGCTAAGCTATACTCGTATGAGATAATTTTGCAATTAGCTCGAGTAAAAGTGGCTATTTATTTACCGAACTCCATATTTTCCCGGGGAAATTCAATTAGTTAATTAATAACATAACTCCAGCTTATCTTCGAAACGAACGGACAGAGATTTATGAGACTTTCACTGGTAAATAGCCGACACTGTCAGGAGGACCTGACTATGGTTTATTTTAGAAAAAAAAAATGTGGATATTTCTTATCGTAACGGACCCAATTAAATATTTTTATTATACTTTAACCTCCTCCTTTATTTAGGCCATTCTCTCAGGGCTCGGGGCATAAGCCAGCAACTTGTCACTGATCTTTTAACTGTCCGTGTGTATATCGCACATGTAACATGTACAGTCATAACATAACTCAAAATTAGAAATTTATTACAAATATTTAATTTCGTGTAGATCAAATTACTTTTTAGTTTTATATAATGTAGTCAATTGGGTCATTTTTTGAGTTATGTTATGACTGTGCAAGTTGTCATGTGCGATATGTATTAAGTTTGTGGAAAATGAATTGTAATATATAAATAATAAGAGTGTAAGTGGGTTGCTGTAAATAAATCCCAACTAGTAAATATTTATAATTTATAGGACCCAAAGTCAACTTCATCTGTCCTGTGTTTTAGAGCCAGAGCCTCGTTGGTTCAAATAGCAGGGCCACCACCCCTGCTATTTGAACCAACGAGGCTCTGGCTCTAAAAGCGTATATATACCTATTTAGAATAACTCGATTGTTGTACTTATTTGTGCCCGAAAAGCGGCGGCGGTAGGCTATCTGGTGAAAAGTGGGTGTGCAATTTGCACACTTCTGCTTAACCTCTTTGGGAGATAACGGGCGTGACTATCCATGTAATGTACGAGTAGGTATGTAATTTATAAATACGAATGTCGCTGGATGACCGGCGTCTATCGATCGTTACAATCGCGGATCAGATAAATCAGTTCAACGACTTGCTCTTGATATCGTTAGATAACGCTACCGGTGTAGCAGATATCTCACACGAGCGACCCTAGGACATGCCGTCGAACAGTAGGGTGTTGCTACTGGTTTAATACTAATCAGTCAAACTGTTATAACAGTTTTGCGGGGTATTACAATTTGTAAATGTTGCTTGATATTAATATAGAAAAAAAAAAACTTATGGGTTTTACTAATAAAATGCTTAAAGTTAGGTAAGAGCTATTTACAGTATAATTTGATAAGATATTCCATATAGGTATATGTATTTTGTTGTCAAAACGAGGTTGTAACTTTACGCGCGGTTTATTATAGTAGCAGGGTATGTGTTTAGTTATAAAATGAATAAAATTGTGTGCATTCGTTTACACCAGCAGTTCATAGATATGAATGAGATCAAATTAACTTTGTGTAAAGGTAGGTAAAGTAAAAATTTATAATAAATATATATATTATAGCTAATCAGTAGGGATTAGCTAGCTAAATTAATAGTTTTTATGAAGAATTTAATAATTAAGCGCAATAATCTTATCAGTAATATTACTATAGTAAAGGTACCTACCTACATTAACCAAACAAACGAATAAAGTATATAGAAAGATAGCAATAAAGATAAGTGTCGATCGAATGGAGTTCATAATTGCATGATTTATAACTTTTTATTTATTTGGAAAGCACTTGTCCTGGCAGCAGTAAGAAAACGAAACCTTAACATTTATAGTGTCATACAGTAAACAGAACAATTACTATTTACTATATTATATGATTGATATTGCCTTTGTAGTACAGAAGTGTAATAGCCATTTTGACACAATAACAATAAAGGTAGAACAGAGGAATAGCTTCAACCTAAAACCAACAAGATACGCCATAAGAATTCGCTAAACAGTTTCCAATAAATATTATGATGATTCGACCAGTCACGTACCCAGTATGGTACATATCGATAACTAGTATGCCCACAGACGTCTGACAGTGACACACCCAGAAAACACGCCAAGGAAAATGGTTAAATTGTCTGATGTCGCTAATATACGTTCAGGCCGCATTTAAACGACAATATCCCAAACTTATGGGACATGTGTGCTCTTAATTATGTTACCGTTTGCCTGTGGGAAACAAATTTATCGGCTGATAAACTTAATAATAACGCCAGCCAGATCTGAGCCTCGGAAACATCAGTTTAAGTTTAGGCGAAAGTCAGGCGATCCTAGGCTCTTAGCCGCCCAAATATTGGACCAGTATGGAATTACAGACATTCCGATAATGGAATCCAATTAGCTAAGCAATAGTTCGATTGCAAATTTAGGCCAGCCACATGAAGGCTAGAATCGATAGTCTGACACCGATACGACGTGGATTTTCGCCAATGTTTAACTTAGTCACGTCACCTGGATTTTATTCTACGAACTGCAAAAAATACAGTATGCCGTACCAGTTCGATTTTAAGAAACAAACAAGGTTTAATAGGCAACAGTTACAATACAATACAACATGAGCTGCATACTTAACGGTTGACATATATTTCCTAGTGCTCAAATGCGACATACTAAATTCAGATAGGTAATCTGCTCTCGCGGTCAATGATATTTAAACTGTGCTAGCGGGTGGGTAAACAAAAGTTTTATTTATTAAAAGAGTCAAATCTTACTCTAAATATGGGGTAAGTAATGTTATCCTAATAATAAGCAAACTGACGTTTAGACAGATCAGTAATACCATATAGTTCTTGCAGTTTATACATAACTTAGTGAATTAGAACGTACACAATTTTTAACAACAAATGTAGCTACAATACATTATTAAATCAAGCTAGAAAACAATAAGCCAAAGTGAATTAAATTAATAACCCTATTGACGTCAAGACCAGAAATATTTCGTGTGTATAACCATAAATTTTTCAATTTGGAGCAAAAATTACACGTTGCATTAGACAAAGGAAACTCTCTATAACGTCGACAACATAATTCTATGTTGGGGAATCGGAGTTTCCCCTGTAAGTAGACACTTAGCAAGTTTAGTGTCACCCACGACCGGCCTTGGTGTCTCGGGCAAATTATGTAATTCTGTAAATACGTCACATGCAATAAAACGCGAATACACACCGTATGTAAATCTTGTCCGAATGTTGTTTTGATAGAGACTAGGGTCGAGACTCGTACACGTGTATCTATAGATGACGACGCGCTATTCACTAGTACAACGGTTTGGTAGTGCGACGTAAGTAGGTTTAGGTGCTCTGTGGTGAAATAATAATTTAACTTTGATTTATAAACAAAAGGTTTTACGAAGTCGTAAAATACCTACATAACGAAATTATTTTCTTTGTAACATACATTACCTAGTTGAACCACAATGAGTTTGTTAGTTTATGAATGTTATGTACACTTAGTATGCAATAAAATGATTTGATTTGATGAGTGGCAATCATAAACATAAATCTATGACCGTAGATTTTTATTATAGGTAAACGTGTAAAGTGAGAAAGGATGTTTCGTAGACTTTTACGCGAAAACTACCAAAGGATTTTGATAAAATTTGACTGTTACGTAGTTTACAATATAAGAATAATAAATTAAGGATAACGTTCACGCAGACAATGTCGCAGGCATCCACCAGTTCTAGATAAATCACTAGGAGAAATGTGGAGTAAAATTCAAAACAAAATGTATGCCAAGTACCCAAACAATCATAACTAGTTACTAAACTACTGCAATACATAGATATCGTGGGAAAGGGTGAAGACAGTGTTGTCTTCATACCACATAGTGCCGGAAGTTACATTTGCATGAACCAAAAATTGCAGTAGTAAGTCGTAACCACAAATTGAGCAACATCTCGCAACATCTCAACTAGCAAAGGTTAATTGGCGTCAAGGCCTAACAAATTATTCATATGCATATTAGCTTGTCATCTCACTTATCTCCTACTTCCAAGTTCCTTCCTACCTCTAGAATCTTAATTAGATAATTTGAACAAACGGCTTAGATTTCATAACAGGCACGTTTAACTAGTGCAATTGTCATACTTGAATGTAAGTCACATGACTCAAAGGAATAATAAGGTTTTTTTTTTTACTTTAATGATCATTAATTTAAAACGTAATTTATCTAGATATTTATAACACTTCTTAAATAAGAGTGATTAGGTTACATTATATTATTATAATAATTTACCTACGTTTTTATTATTTAAGTTGCGGTATTACCAAAATTAAGTTTTCTGACTAACTACCTAACCCACCCACGTACGTGTGACTAACACCAGTTCATTAAAAGCTTCTTTCCTTGTAAGTTGACTGATTTACGGGCACAAATAGAAATTGACGTAAAACATAAACCGCTTAGAGTAAGTAGATTTCACGATAAGTGTCAGAATGGCTACATGCTAAATAAGGCTAAGATATAAAATCATGACCGAGGATAATATTATTATAATACCTCTGGTTTGATTTTCTTTCTGTTTCCGATTTTAGCACTTCTGACAAAGTAATTAAATAAGCGATGCATTTATTCAGGAATTCCAAAAGTAGAACTTTAGGAAATAATCATCCGTTCGAACGGCAGTTTTTAATTGCCAAAGCGAACGTTATTTTTGTTACAATGCAGGAAAGAGTAATATTGTAGCGGAAAGGTGTGAACATGTTTGCTTAAGCATCAAATTTGAGGATTTTTAAAAACTAATTTGTAACGATTGTGATGAAAGTAGATGAAACGAAAGAGGTGTGTCAGGATCGTAGCAAATAGAGATGATCTCTGCCTACCCCTCCGGGAAAGAAGCGTGATTTTTATGTATGTAATTGACCCGGTAGCTCAGTGGTTAGAGCGGCTGGCACGGTTTGCAGTGGTCGTGGGTTCGATTACCACTCGGGTGAAGAATTTTTTCCATTTCTTTATTAATAATTTTATAATATATAATATCTTGACTAAGATAAATTTATAAAAACACTTCTCCATTAATATAATCCATTAGGATATGGTTGATCGTTTCATCTTTAAACATTGTGCTGAGGGATTCAGCTTTGTTTGCCGAGATTTAGCTAGTGTATAGCTATCGGAATGCAAAATAACGTTGCCAATATGTAATTTAGAAAAAGAGATGGTAAAATTCGTCATCCGAGTAATTGACCCGGTAGCTCAGTGGTTAGAGCGGCTGGCACGGTTTACAGTGGTCGTGGGTTCGATTCCCACTCGGGTGAAGAATTTTTTCCATTTCTTTATTAATAATTTTATAGTATGTATGTATGTAAATGTATGTGATTAATCGAATACAAAATTACTTGTAAGTTTAATCTTGTAGAATTAACATTTACCTACTACTCCCAAGGATTGCTAGCTTGAGCAAGAGCTTCGAAAGAAACAATATTGTGGCGATTTAATGTGATAACAATATAATATAATGTAGGTAGTGTCCTACTGGACCAGTGTATACTTTAATTTTTAAACCCACCTTACTTATCATCACGTAAGGTATCAAGTGGGAAATAGTCCTAATTATAGTTAATGCGTGATATGACATTATAGATAACTTATGGATTTACGTACAGATCGTCTTCCAGTATACACATAAGAACCGTTTTATGTACAAACACTACAAAATATTTTATAAGTACCGCAAGCATCCTGATACTCTATGTTCTACACTAGTGATATATTGCTTAGTCTTATAAACATGATCCTAAATTCCTTCATTCAATATTTTATTAACAAATGACACATTATAAACAAGCCTTACAAAATAATATTTGCGTAGGTACTAAAGATTACGTAGAACTTGTTACTTTACCGGGCCAGAAGATGTGAACTTAATTTTCTCTGCTTAGGCTCTTTAACAATTCAAGTAAGGATGGGTTACTTTCCTGAAGAACTACAAACTTGAAATATGATCATTATTGTAATAAATGAATACAACAGAAATGATATGGTAGGAGACGGTAATTGCAAATCCGCTGTCTTGACCAATTCTACTAGGAAATAGGTGTGTTCAACAGATGCTCGAGGTTATTAGAAAGTCAAAAAAGATATCACTGCGAAGGTTGGACCAATTAACAACAAAGTTTTAAATGCTGAAGTAAATAAATAAGAGGCGCACGTCGCCACTCTAGCGCCAGTACGAGACGCCACTAGAGCGCCATAGCTTTTAAAAGTGCGCGAGAATATCACTGCCAAGTTTTTTCATCCGAGCGACACGTAACTAACGAGTTTTCTTCACTCTGGAGGTACGGCAAGGATGAAGACCAGCGTTTGCTAATAATGATGATGTTATAGCAACATCTTAAAGAAACTGTTGGTTTAACGGTCTAACGAACTTGAAGGATCTTTTGAAAAAAGAAAACGAAATTATCGAATGTGTATTTTACGCCTACTTTTAGTATCGGTTAAAGTATCTTAGTGGTGACTTCATTGAAAATCAAACTCCACATTGTAGAGATTATTGTATGAGAAAATGACAAATAATGGACTAAAATGAGGACTGAGTTAATACCGTTACAGAGGACACACAAGGCAATTTTAGGTTTAACACCTATCTAATTTCGAACCTTTACTACAAGTTACGCTTTCCTTTTCCATATTCCATAAAAGTTTGACGTGCCAATACATGAAAATTGACGAAAGCAGATTTAAGAGAATTGTGTCAAATTACGTCGGAAATTGTTTGGTCCTTTGCCAATTCTCAGATCACAAGACACAGGCACTTCTTCAGAAGCAGATGTCGGTTATGTTAGGGGGAATCTAGAAATATTTTAAAAATAAATCTTCCCAAATATTATGATAGTATTGACCGGTGATCACAGCATATATGATGTAACTAGAGTTAAAAATGCATTTTGCATGAGACTGAAACGAATGCAATACAAATTGTAGCGAGTGTATTATTAGACGCTAGACACGAGTACACATTGAATAATTGTTATTTAAAGACTGTGCGTGCGTGGCTATGCGTAGTAAAGTAGATAAAATTTGATTAAGATACGAGTACCATAGTTACAGCAAAAGTTTGCATTGCTAATCTAAACATCAGTTTATTTTTATCAAATGCATTACACCTGGCTACCTAGTAGGTAACTACATAATAGATGCAGAATGCATTACTTAAATTGTTCCGTCGGAAGCAAGTTTCAATTAAAATGTTTTAAAAGAAAGTCTCATAAAACCTTTTCCTTGCCAAGTAGGCCAGTAGATTTTCTCGGTAAAATGCAGGAGTAGTTAGTTATAGAATTTTCTTTTAATTCACGTACCTTTAAGTAGGTACCGTATTACAATAATTTATTCTGAAAAATAAAAGTAGATAGTTAGATGAATCAGAGCTTTAGCATTCTTAACTTCTCTGTTCTATATAATCTACACAGTTTCTGTAAAGTAAGTGGATTCGCATCAATTTCATGCAATCGACAAAAGATTGGAAAAATTATCGCAGATAGTTTCCATCCTAATAGAAGATACCATACTTATAGCAAAATGTGATCCCAAGTCCAGTAATAAGTCCATTTAATAACGCGGTAAAAAGTTCTCGCTCCATTTAACCGAGTGTGACGCAGTGCAATTCTGTCTAGTAAATGTCTACCGTTCAGTTGCTTTCTAGCCGTTACAGCGGTCAAACAGCGCTGCTGTATAATGGCGAGCGTAACAATTGGTCCAAAAGAAACACAGCTCCGCGATTGGAGAAATCGCTGAGGCATGATCGTTGGACCTTCAAGCTCATTTAATTTGTGGACCGATCAAACATGACAATAATCAATTTACCTATGGGTAACCTCAGATCATCATGTTTTTAACGGACAATTGCGATTCACTTGGAATGCGAAGTCACTGAAATTGTTATTTTTTTAAATATCGATAGCGTCGTAAACAGATGTCTGGTAAACAAACATACTCGATGTTAAGTGCACAAAATTCGAGAAACAAGTTTTCTAAATATAATTGTTTACCTAGGTATCGTGAGTTCACGTAAAAGATAAAAATATCACTAGCTTCTGAAATCGACATTTGTGATAAAAATTCCCATTCTTATTGCAAGTACACTTCTACTGTAGGTACTTCGCAAATCCGAAGGAAAAGCAATTAAGAATTTAACATCAGGAAGAAATCTCACACGCCTATGTACATTTTCCTTATTAGAAACTTTATTTCTGAAAGAAAACCTTACTGTATATAATCTAATCTATCTATCTATATAGCAGATTAGTTAGTCAAAAGGTTAAACTTAAGGCCGATATTTCCAATGGTCAGAGAGCCATCTGATCTGAAGAATAAAGTTGATACTGTCTCTATGATCAAGTTTAAGATAAAGGCAGCATTAAATTTATCCTTCATATAGGCTATCAGACCATTGCAATGGAAAAATCGGCACTTGAGATATAAAATATTTGCCATAGATAAACCATTTCGCGGTGTTTCTAATGGACTAGGAAATTGCAATCACCACGAAAGTAAAAGCGATAACTGGCATGCTATAATCACTATATAATTTAATGTTTATGAAAGCAGACAGCCAGCAGACACAGTATAATGGGTTGACCTCATCTCACTTGACTGCAAGAACTCACGAACCGAATAACGCGCTTTCCTTATTACACTAACGTGTGAAAGATGAGATAGAAAGGGAGAGAGGAGAATGGTATTCAGCACAGGGTAGTTCCAAGATTTGGGTTGATTGAAGACAACGTGATCGGCTTAAAGCCGTTGGCTGTTAGGAGTCTTGTACTAACTTAATTAGTTATTATAAACAAATTATAAATGGAAGAGTATAATATTTACTCCGACAAAGTCCACGCATTACCTACTGATAAAATTGGAGATTGGAAACTCATTCTACTTGTACTCTATATTTAAGTAGGTACGGGAAAAATTACCTACATCAATATTTTAATAAGAATAATGGCATTATAAATGTAACCAAACCCCTCCACATTACCAAAAATTATATAAGACTGTAGATTGCAAAGAAGGCAACTACTTTACAAGGTTTTTAAAAATTACTTGATGAGATGGTTGGTTTTCAGTACTCGTATTGATAAGTCATTAAATGTTCTGGTAAAAATAATTATATTACCTCACTAGTGGACGCCCGCGACTCCGCGTGGACTGCTGGAAAAACAAAATGTCGAAATTATCCGGGATAAAAAATTATCCCGGGATAAAAAGTAGCCTATATGTTAAGTGGGACCTGTCACAATATATTCCTAAAAACTGCATCGAAATCGGTTCAGCCGTTTCTGAGATTAGCGTGCACTAACATCGATCCGTTACAATTTTATTATACTCGTATGTGTAGATGAAAGAAAGTAGGTACTTATTCGCATTGCGACAGCACCTTATTGCCAAAATAAATCTAAAAAAAATCATTTTAGATAGAGCTCACAATAGTGATAAATGTCAAGACTTGAGGATAATACGAGTATGAATGACGACGACTTTTCCAAAGAAAATTATGAATCAACCGTTCGTAATGTTTTATTTTTAATAGAGACATTCACGACATTGCCTTTAATTTTGCCATAAGCTTTGAAAACTGATTTCAAAGTAAATGGGCTTAGGTGAAATTGTCATACAAGGCGTCATTCGGACACTAGTTACTCGTAATCGTAATACAATAAGCCAGGCGTAAAGTAAACGGTACACAGTTTCCTGTCGCGGCATTTTGCAAATTCTAATCGCGACCTCAAACCATACAAAACAATCATTGAACTCAAAGCTTCGGAACTTCTATTAGCAGCCAAATTAGATGTAACACGACACGTTTAGGCGTCAGTCAGTGTGTCAGTCGGTACATTTTTTTTACACCCACACGGAATTGAACCAGATCAAAGTTCAACGACTTGGAAAGAGTGAAATCCATTCATCAAGCACTCGTTAATAGATCACTGGTGTAATGTGAGTCTTGACTGGCTGTCTCGAAAGACAATGGAGGTGAACAGTGAAAAGACAATTAAGTTGAATCTGTAATTTGAAATACTTTCGCTTCAATACGAATAAATGGATATGCTTTTTATTTAGAAATATGTGGAACGAACAGTGACGTAGGTACACTTTACGGACGTTTTCATTACTTTAGTTAGACACTGGACAGAGTGTCATTACTCTACTTCTCTTTATAAATATATTATAGTACTAGCGGACCTGACAGACGTTGTCCTGTCCCACGCCTTTGAACTAACGTCACCCAATTGTTTTGCCTTCCCGGACTTTCAAATTTCGAACAAATTGTTTGTATGGGAATGTAGAAAAGGAATGTTTTAGACATGTTCAAGCATTTTTTTAATTTTTTCTCTACGTTAGAACAATCCCTGTACTTCAAGGAATACGCTAAAAAAAAGAATTAGCGAAATCGGTTCAGCCGTTCTCGAGATTCGCGCTTACCAACACATTTAGCTATTCATTTTTATATTATAGACTAGTGGTCCGCCCTCGCTTCGCTTCGGTACATATCAGTACATTAGCTACAACTTCATATGTAGGTACAGCGGTTTTCGTAAAAATTATAAATTCCCGTTTGTCCCCTTCCCGTGGGAATTTCGGGAAATCCGTTTTTAGTCCTCCCTCGCTGTCCCCAATGAACATATATGCCCGATTTCAGCTTCATATGTATAGCGGTTTTCGTAAAAAATATAGAATTCCCGTTGGTCGCCTTCCCGTGGGAATATCGGGAAATTCTTGTAGCCTATGTTCATCCAGGTCCAATAAGGATTCTAACGGTGAAAGAATTTTTTAAATCGGTCCAGAAGTTTTTGAGCCTATTCATTACAACCAAACAAACAAAGTTTTCCTCTTTATAATATTAGTGTAGATATACATCTAGAAATTTTAATAGGTAACTAACTACCTACTCTATTTAATAAACACACATAAATAGTGACATGTCAGGCTTGTAGGCATAGGTTAAAAAGTAATAAGCTTAAAGTACTTACAACAAACCTCATATTTAAGAAATGATTTATTTGTAATTGGCCTACCGACTCATATTGATAATGAGGCCGTGGATGCAGGAAGGCGATGTGGCCAACCGTTCCGGGAAGCGACCGCAGGCAGACTCTGCGCAGACGCCGATGACGTCACAAACCACCAGCCAATTAGGGCATTGGGTCTTGACAGTTTCTTTTTAATGAAAAAGTAATTGTTTTAATATTTTTTTGGGATGCGCAGTAGGTATACAAAGTAGGCTACGGGGCTTCAATTTTGCCAGGCTTGGATAAAATATCTGTCCCAAAACACACTTAGGTTTATTACTCGGGATATGAATGTGTATCACAAGCTAGGTAAAATTATTATCGCTTTACAAGCAGGTGTCAAATTAACAGAAAGTTCGCTCAGCAGAACACAAAGAAAATAATAATTTACATTTACAAGGAAAAAAAACAAGAAAAGGAAATAACGCATAGGCCCTATGATTTTAAGTAAAGAAATACTATCTTTAATAATCCACATTAGTACACAGGACGAGTAACAATATGACGCTTGACATAGATGTAAATACCTAATATTAAGTAATTCAACATTTAAAATAGTTAGCGTTAAAAATTTTATACTTTGAATAAAACACAGTTTAACATTTCATTACGAAGCTGTACTTTTCACACATTGGTTAAAATATGTAGGTACATTTGAAAATGAAGACAATTTCGTGTTTTTTCATCTTGATCAGTGCTCATTATACTTAAGGTTTACAGCCTTTAAAGGATAAAAAGTGAACAACGAAGGATTACACATTACAAGGTAGGAGATAATAATATCATTATTCACAAACATTAAAGTGAGTACTGGCCATAAGCAGTAAAATGTACTGAAATCATCTAGTTTTAACCAGTCTCAATAACTAATGATGTGGCCAATTAGTATTCCAGTTTCAACGTCAGAATGATAAGTCAATTTTCTAGGCTAATAAACTCCCACCCCAATAAAGTTCTCGCTATCTAACTAAATTCTATCTGTAGTAAGGTAGTTAGTTATATTTGAAATTGGACTAGAATTCTGATATCACTACTCAGACTAACGGCTAATTGCAATAACTAAGATTTTTTAATTTCAAATTTGAAGTACCTAGATGTGGCTGTGAGATAACCTTTATGGTTCTGCAGATCTGGCTACCTTATTTCGGGAACACAAGACGTGTGTATTTGTGTGCGTATGTATTACAGTAGGTATGTAAAGAAATTGAAGATTAAATCCGAGATATCGACGGTTAAGAGTCAAGAATATCTATCTACGGGTCTGCGTATCGATGTGCATAAAACGTCCAAAGATCTACCTACTAGTCATGTTTAAGATCAGTCGTGAGATCAATAGAGGGCTGCAGGACTGAAAACCTATTCTTCAGGTTCAAGCTTTCCATAATGTCTCTCGGTTTCCTTTGTAGGAATCAAGATGATAATTATAGTTTCGTTTGACTTAATCCCTGCATTCCAGTGCAACGAGGATTGGGGTAAAAACAACATGAGTGATCATAAAGAACAAGGTGTTGGCTTTAAATAGGCTACTTGAGTTCTAGAAATACCTCAAACCATATCAGATGCCATTGAAACATGCGAACTCAAGGCCGAGAAGTCAACGTACAAGACAGGACACCTGTTTCCGTCGATAGTATATATAATTATTAAGGTAAACACACACTTGCCCATGTGCGAAATGTACGCAACACTTTCCATGCAGATGCCGCCACATCCGGTAAGGATCCACAAAATAGTTGCAGGAATAAGGAATCCAATGATACATTGCATGCATAAGCAGATCATTCACTCAAGGAGGTTCTTAATATGAATGTTGGAACTTCGAACATGTTTTTTAAACTCTTTAAGTTATTTACAAAACAAAACTATTAGGTACCTAAGTGCTGTCTCATTTCTGGCCCTTTAACTTCGTGTTTTTAATACTGGAGCTAGAGTTTAATGTTTTTAAATTGTATACCGGTTTCATCGTGATTAGATTCATAATACAAAGACGACACTGATAGGAATTGTGGAAATTACGACACCTTTTACTTTTAGTGTTACCCAAAAAGAAATTTTGAAATATCCAGCAGTAATACAAAAACTTTCATTCCATAACCTGATACATGTAAACCCTTGTGCATTCGTAAACGGGATAATGGATATATCCGTGGGCGTACCAAAGAACTTGTACGTAGGTATCAGTGTCCAGAAATGGAAGCTATTCCAGAGCTCTCTTTGTTAGTCTTAACTAAGTTCAACGTACTTCACAAGTTCGCTCTCTCGGTGTGTCATTTCTGTACCATAAATCGTGGTTTTATCTTCCAATAAAATACGAACATGACGAAAATCATTTGCCGCAGGTTTATTCTGAGAAGCTACTTCTACTTTGGTACGTATATTGATTGATTTAGGCATTAAGAGACCTACTTATTTGATTAGATCTGTAAATATTAGCCTCCAGAGAGCTTTAAGGAGTCTCTAATCGAGTGCACTGGCTACATCAATAAAGTTATGAACTAGCGACCGCCCGCGACTTCATCTACGTTAGAATTCCTTTTAATCCCCATGCCCGTGGGAATTACGAAAGTAGTATAAATTTACATAGTTACAAACTGACTATAGATAGTGTAGGCGTAGATTGGAATTTCTTACAGCCGTTATTCAATCGAAACGGACGTAGTAAGCCATTAATGCCATGAGTTCAGCGGACATTTTGCGAATCACTGACATCTAAACTTGGACATACAGCCCTGCCCACCATGAAAGGCGTTATGGGCGTTACACCTGTTTACAATGTAGATGTTATATTGCTTTCATCATCCTACGCTACGCATGTCTTGCGTAATGCCTATTTTTCATTAAATTCACATTGTTTATGCCGATGCGGACTGGCATAGGGCCAATGGTGCTTTTTAATCGGTTTTAATTCATTGAGAGTCGGTTTTATTGGCGAACGCGTGCGAAAAGACTGGACGACCTCAGCAAGGTCGCCGCATATTTTCGGGCAAAGATGGATTGAGATTTAACACTACTGACTGATGGTTGGAAACAGAATCAAAGTTATTTTTAATTATGAATGAGACATTTTCAATAAAACTGCAGTTCAAACATATAGGTATAATAGAGGAAAATTAAACTGTTGTATATAGTACGGTGTAACTACCTACCTACACTTTAACAACTAATTTGAAAGATTTACTTAAGAAGTTACCTACCTACACAAATACATTACAGAGTATCTCAAAATGAATTAAAGATTAAATACAGCAGAAGGTGAATACAGATTCATTTCTAATCAGAAAACAAGATAATGAGCTGGTAATCTTACTAGAGATGCATCTAATTTCTTATTTTATCCCTACAAAAACATCTTCATATTTTAAACATAGAATTTATATTTTAGGTATTTCAACGTGTCTTCGTACCCAATTCCGTTGCGTAGGTATATACCATGAGCAATTCGAAGCATTCGAATTTAAATTTATAGTGGCTATAAGCTGTAGAAACTCTCGTTTAACGTGCAGTACAGTATTACAAATTCGCATATTTAAGTTTCAAATAAGCCAGCGGTAGGCCCACCCAGCGCAGTACTAAATCACCGACATACATCAGAGCCGTCAGTATTATTCATTGCATCTCTCCAGAGTCCACACCCACGAGTTTTCGAATCTCATGCCTATTATAGTATTGATCAAACGCGTTTACGATACTCATAAAACTGAACTGATATCTTAGGCTTAGGCCTCAAATGTCTATATTCTGAGAAATCATGACACAAACTGATAATACTTAAAGCTGGCAGTGATAATCACATATCGACAATTAAAAATTTGTATATTGTCTTATGATTGGATATCTCTATAGACCAGTGTAAATATAAACTTAATATTAACCTAGACGCATTCATGACTTGCGTGATATTGTCTTCAGACCACAGCATAATGATAATCACATGTCGGCAAATGCTCGCATGTTAATTCACGATACTATTTCTCTGATGTTCTTTGAGAATATAGAAAATACTTTTATTGAATTGAATCTTTGCTATATCGCTTCTAGACCGGAGTATCTGTAAGTTTATAATATTTGATTTCTCGCT
Source organism: Carposina sasakii (assembly GCA_014607495.2). Lineage (NCBI taxonomy): Eukaryota > Metazoa > Arthropoda > Insecta > Lepidoptera > Carposinidae > Carposina > Carposina sasakii. The sequence goes on from CP053150.1 coordinate 2,913,072, forward strand.
ACATTTCGCTTGAAGAATACAAACCACACCCAGATCAGAATCAATTTCAGAAGTCTTTTGACTTGACCTTACAGTACGATTGTTATATCTAAAATTTACAACTAATAGATTCGATAGGTGTAGCAGATTTTCAAATGACGCATACTTACAAAACAACGGCATTTAAACTAAAATATGTATGGAAAAATAAAATTGGTTATCCTTATCCATAAAATCGCCGTCATCACGTCTGTTGCGGAATAAAAACTTACTACGCACTTAAAGGGTTTAATCAGAGTCTAATGATCAGGCCTGCGCCAACGCAGCGCCCACTGACCTCTGTGCGGACGAGATAAAGTCTATTTTAAGCGTGCGAGATAAAATCGAATACGTCGAACGTTGGACAGATACGGCATTGGAGGCGCCGGAAGCGTCAGATCCGGACCTGTTATGCCAGTAAGTAGATAAGTAAACTTCCGTCCGAAGGTTCCGAATCTTAAAAGTTAAGTGGCTGATAAGAGGCAAAATGGTATGGGTTAACACTAAGGGCATGTCAGAGGAGTAACTGCCAACTTGTAGAACTCTGACCCTGTGCTAGTCCACAGGACTCTTTGATGTGTTCACTCAGCTGATAGTGACATGCTTATTGATTGTTACGTACCACGATAAATATTTGGTTAATATTTATGTTAGACAGAGCGTGTTTCATCAAGGTACACAAAGCTGTCGCCTAGGACACAATTACGATCAACACAGATATTAAAAGAAAAATTTATGCATATTATCTTATTTATCGACATGAATGAAGAGTGTATAAAGATAGCACGCTATAAATAGTGGCTTCTTTGCTATGACGTAGTTTGAATTAATTATATGCTTTGAACTCTAATTCCACAAAGAGACCCTATAATAATTAAAACATCGAAACACTTTAAAACTAAGAAAGGATATAAGTAGATAGGTAGGACGTTTATTGATAGACAGTATCACTTAGGTAGTATTCAAATGGAGCATGGTCAAGGCAACTTTGACTAACTGCTGAAAGTCTAGCATGAAGCCGACCAAATTTTACTTGTTAGTGAAATCCCTTCACTTTAACCATTATGGTATAGGTAGATTAACTTGAAAAAATGCAAGAAGAGAAAAACGGCAAATAATAACAGAAATGACGTCGCTGAATGTACACAACCCTTTTAAGGGCAAACAACTCTTTGTACCAACTAATATTACACATAACAACATTAATAGGTACATACATAACACATACAACAATTGAGCATAACTAAACAATCATAACAAGGGAAACAGAGAAACCTAATGCATAGCAAGTGCGCACTTAATGGGCCGTTGATCCCAAAACATCTGGTTCACTCAGTCTTGAAGTTTTAAACAGACGTCCGTTGAGCGGCCTCAGCGTCCTCAATCTACTTTCATTACTAAGAGGATTATAAACTTAGGAATTGGGGTAAGCTCCAAAATAATCTAGGTTCAACCATTGATTGGAGCCGCCACGTAATAGAGCCGATCGCTCGTAGTTGAAAAACGGCGTAGATACCAAAATCAACTTACCCTACCTGAAATTGCTGACGTAATCTAAGCGTTTTCAGGCCTAGCTAAATCAATATCTTCCCAAAGCAATGGCCAGACAGCCTGGACATAGACAATAATGGAAAAAGAACCTTACTCGGATACACAACGAATAGTTTTCCGGTCGCAAGCGTACCAGACGGTGAAAGTCCCACTGCCCGTATGCCCTTGCGATCCGTGGCTTCCAAGAGCAATACCACAGTGGTATTGTACTGTGCCTACATTATAAATTGTTGTCTACCGAGAAATATAGACGTAAGAAATCGGGAAGAACTGCTCGAAAATCAGTAATTACTGCGATAGCACCTTCAAATTAATGGTAATATAACGAGTTTGCAAGAGTTATTATACCATTAGTAAATAGGGTACATTTACAAATAAAAGGAAAGTGCGGACTTGGAGAGATGGATAGTCGATAAATTATGTACCTATGTAACAATTTATCTCTAAAAGATTTATTGGCAAATAAGTAAGAGGACTTACGGAGCCGAGACGTGGAACCTGACGGTGAGGCTGGCTCACCGATTACATGTCACTCAGAGAGCTATGGAAAGGTCAATGCTCGGAATCTCGCGAATGGACAAAGTCCGAAATGATATTATCCGGCAGAAGACCAAAGTGACAGACATAGTCTCGAAATGTAGCAGACTGAAGTGACAGTGGGCCGGCCACATCTGTCGTAGAACCAATGTACGGTGGAGTAAACGGGCTCTCGAATGGAGACCGCGCCTCGGCAAGCGTAGCGTTGGGCGCCCTCCGGCCAGATGGACCGATGACTTAAAGAGGACGGCTGGTAGTGACTGGATGGCAAAAACGGGAGATCGAGCCATGTGGCGTACACTGGGGGAGGCCTACGTCCAGCAGTGGACTGCAATAGGCTGACGATGACGATGAAGTAAGAGGAGCTTTTCCTGGAACAAACGATCACATTGGTATTATTCAATGTGGCTAAGAAGCCTGCGTCAAAAATACCTGATTTGAGATTGCGGCAACAAAAATAAATGATAAGATCTATGCAATTGTCTCCACGCCATCTACCGGCTACTTAGTGCAGTTACTCGTAATCTTATTAGAGAAAGTAGCATATTCTAAGGGGACAACGACCGGCACAGTTCCCAGTCCCTGCATTGAATGTATCATGGATATGCCAAATCATTAATACCCGCTCGCGAGACCAATTGATTCATAGAGTGAGAGTGACTGCAAATATATTGGGTTAATAGTAATGAATATTGATTCATCATAATGTATGATTCGGCCATAATGATTAAACAACATTGATCATCAAACGTCTTCTTGCAACTGAAGTACCCACCTATACATTTTCAGTTAGGTGATCGGAAATTTAAATTGAGACGTTTTTCTTCCTCATAATGAACTATTGATTGCTTAGCGCAGAATCAAGATAAATATTACAAATGCATATCGCCACATTCTGAAGCATGATATTTTTTATTGCGTTTTCCTCTGTTTATGTTTTACACATAAAATACCTGAGTTGTAGAATTATGTGTTACATAACTAACTGACACACGTTGGATGATTCAATGTATTATGTCGGTAGTACTACTAGTAGGTACAAGTACACAGCATACAATGAATGACGGTGATTAATCCAAATTACCGTAAAGGTAAATAAATGATTAAGAAAATCGAATGTGCTTGAAAATCTAACCACGATTTAACTTTTTGTGTAGAAGACCTGTGTATTGTATGGCCCCCGACAATACTTCTAGATTCTCGTCTTACATAATACCACTCCTAAAATGTAGAAAGCGCAGAATATAAAAATGCAAGTTGCAAAATTATAGGTAGCTATATGGTAAGAGAACAAGTCAAGTCTCAAGATGACCAATTCAATTGAAGTGGACACTCCAAAACGAGGACTCCAAATACCACAAGTATTCTCGTCCACCTTGACTCTTCTATTTGCATTGCAACTCGCGAAAACAGCGACCGCGACATCAGATCGCCTTGCTCCTAATTACAAGAACTATTTCCGAAAAAAAGCAGCAAAAATGACAGTGAGCCAACAAAAACCAGTCAGGATATATTCGCAGAACGTTTTACGATTTGTTTAGTAAGTTTTACGGCTAGAGCACGTCACTGACGGATAGATAGTTAATGCGAAATCACGTGTTTTTTTAGTATTCCACCACATTCTGGAGGTATCACAGCACATAAACATTGGCGACGTGGAGTTCATAAAAATCATCCATCAAACGTGACGTTGGTGCTTAACTATTCCACGAAAAGATTCTACTTCTACCTACGTAGCTAATTTATATTCGCGCTAAAGAACTTGGTGCGAATGGGCCAACTGCTTTCAAAAGCTGGTAATAGTCCTTTTGACGATTAGCACTGCGATGGATACAAATAAAATGTATTGAAGTGATATCGTCTTTACACGCGGAATTTCAATAAAATATCAGATAAAAGAGCAATCATCGCTACATCCAAAAAATCTTTATTTGCAATCAGAGGCTAAACAGAATATCAGTGTCGTCGATAAATCAACTGCTCAATTCGACATTCATCTGGACATTGTGACAGCCTGGTATCCGACGATACGCATCGTGTAGCACCGGCTTAACGGGCACATCAACGTCAATTTAATGACATCACATTCTTAGGCTACGTTCGTATGCAGCTGGTATTAAGCCATCTATACATTAATTTCCCTCTACAAGTAGAACTATATGAATGAAATGATGACAAGAATAGCGTATCTATCGCTCTCACATATTCTAATTTAGTTACTTACATAACACTCGATCAAACTCGTGGGTGTAAAAGTCTATATGCCACGGTTCAATTACATTAAATTTATCTTTTCATTTTATTTCTTCAATGACATTGAAACGCTTAGTGATTGCAATGTCGCTTACAATAATTTACGTGAAAATACGTACAATATTCGCTGTGTGTGATGGAATTAGCTTTCAATTGATTCGTGTAATTTCGGCTCACTGCAAATGATGACATTATTCTTTAAACTCCTAAAAAATGAACAGTTTCAATTCAATCGCTGGATATGAACAGAGCCTCAGCGGTAAGAATTTCAGACAGCGATCTTATTTTCAGAAAACGTTTGCATTGTATGAGCACCACCAACGAGTAATAAAGCTTGATACAATCGTTTCCAAAAGACTTTCATATTTTTAATGAATGCAATTTTTTTTCAGTGTCAAGAGACAATCTGCTCCGTAATCTGATCAAAGCTGCAGAAGGTACCTACCAACGCGCAACGAAGGGAATATTAAGAGGAGATTCGATAATTGATTGATATGCCTTGCACTGCAACCGCCAATGAAAGCTACGAAGCGCAGTATAAACAAATCACCGGCTGAAAAGCTGCCAGCCGTTACCTACCAGGGTTCCAAATTATCATTTTTTTTTTTTGATAATTATCCTAGCTGATTTACTATTTAACTTCTTTAAATGAAATTGTATTAGGCGTTACAATTCGGAAGTTCAAACATTCACTATAGGTGCGCCCACCACCGGGCCCTACACCCTCCACTGACCCTCGGATCTGATAACTCATGTGCAAAGTTAGTGCAAGTGCCTGTTGTCGCTATTATGAGGCGTGGAGGGTGTAGGGCCCGGTGGTGGGCGCACCCATAGTGAATATTTAACTTCTTAAAATTTTATTTTGCAGTAAATGATATATACAGGGTGTTTTTTTGTGGCACCTAACGAAGGGTATATATATATATAAAGTATATATAAAAGAAAAGGTAAAAAAATTTTTTTTTTTTCATTTTTTTTTTATATATATATATATATATATATATATATATATATATATATATATATATTTATCCAGAAAAACGGAGGATCTCAGTTACACAGCATTTTTAAATAAACAGCAAAGAATAACTGTGAGAAATATCAAACTAAAGTAAGAAAGTACTTAAAGAAAAGAAATTCACACTTCTCTCGTTAGTCAAACGTTTTGTTTGATGTCTAGCACGTTTGGATAAGCAAATAACGTTCAGATACACATAAATAACTTAGATTATTTTAGTGTTTGATTTTTATAATAAAATTATCAAAGATAATTATCAAGGTGTATTTATTATGATATTATCATTTCGAACCCTGTTACCTACCCTGCTGCTTTTCTACTCCTCTTTTGGTAGTCAGTCAAGCAACTCCGTACAAAACCGCAGAGGTATTTCAAATGCGCAGTATAATAATGGCTTTCCAGTTTAACTTTAATTTAAATTACAACTCAAAAGTCACGTTTACACAATACAAATGCGGTAGTGCGGCGAAAAAAAAAAACAAGTATTTGTCTGTTGCACTGACCATACACGTGCCGGGTAACAAAGAATTGCACATGCAGATACATTGATAGCATGTTGCGAAATCCTAATTCAGTCTTTATTAGCAAGACAAAGCGAATACAATTCGGTTAAGAGACAAGGGGCAAGCAAGACCATGAACTACACGTTCAGGCAGGATTGTTACCATCTTGAAAGCGAGATGTTGCTCTAGATTTTAGCGGCGTCTCGCTTCTTCAGTAGAAACAATCTTGCTTCATAATACCTAACCCTTCAGGATTGTGTAGGTACATTAATTTCATGTTCATTTTGGTATATAGTATACCATCATTTACCCGCCCTTATATCTTGTTTATAGGGTAAGCGACAAAGGTTTTTACGAAACTCATATTTGCCAAGGATTTGGCACTAGTTTTTTTTGGGGCTGGCTTCTGCCGGCATCCATACTTTCTTGGGAATAGCTAAGTGCCAATTTTACATTGAAATTCGCTTAATGTAAGAAATTTTGGAGTAAGCTGTAATGGATGTAAGTTTCAACTAAAGTATGTCATACAGGGAACCGTAAAATCTACTGTATCGAAATTGCCTGTGGAGGTAAGTACCAAATTTCCATGAATTTAAACACAAAGCTTTAACGACGCTATTTCCCTCCCCAGGTTAGCGTAAACCTACCTAACCTATCTAGATGGTATATCTATGGTGAATTTACTTCGATATAATTTAAACAAAAGGCAGTAAATGGTAAAGAGCAAAGAATTTGCGTGGTACAAACTGGTGCGGCACCATGACCTTGGTGCTTGCTCGTTTGGACTGAACCTGAATGTAATCGATGGAAGAAAATGTGTACACGACATGACCTAAGTTAGCATAGAGTCTAAAGTGACCGTTATAAGTAAGAATGCCAAGGGGACTGTCTTAATTCTGTCTGTACCCGATTATCTTACATTTTTAGGTAAAACATTAGGAAAAGTAAGGTAAAACACACAGTTAACAAATAATATAGGTAACTAGTTTCTAACAGTTCAGTATCATCTCCCTGTCCTTATCTGGTACTCGTATTCCATTATGTATGGGGCCAGCGCAATATGATTTCATTTGGAACTCAAGTCATTCACGGCAGGCTCCAATCCTGTCACAATTTTATGATATTAGAACACGTAACACATGATTAAAATATAAATTATCACTATCACCATTACTGTCTGTCACCTCTCAAAAAGACTGTACCGATTCTGTCGAAAAAGGTGTAGGTAGTTTTTCGTTTATCATTGTTAGGAAGAGTAAAATTACTTTTGTAGTGTTGTTTGGTACATAACTTGGGGCATAGTGTGTATATTCATACAACAACAAGCCTTACGTGTTCCACGATACCTGTGTAGCAGTTGGGTACTAAGTAGATTTATTAGGCAACAAGAATACCATTAAAGTTATATTCTCGGAGTAAACTAAAAAGCGCAATTTTATTTAGATTTAGGTACGTACGGAGGATTTTTTTAAATATACGTACCAAGTAGATTGTGAGTAACAAGATGACGGAAGAAAAGTAGGTACATATTGCGCCGACCCCAAGTGATTAGAAATTAGGAACAGCCTTGGTTAGGCAGAAAAGACCTATAGATTACATGCGTTGGTTCCAGAAAGTGGAGTCTATGATTGACGCTCTGAATGGTGTTGTGGTTATAGTTGGCGATTTGAACTTAAACCCCGCATATACACCTGTTAGTATTTTAAGTTATTATTGTTATTTCTTGAGTGTATGTGGCTTGACTGAGACGAATGAAGTCCTGAATTTGTATGGGGGAAAGCTTGATAATTAGCCTACAGACCAATCTTTGGACCGCACATCCTGGTCTAGTGGACCCACTGATTGGAACTTTTCTAAGGGTAACTTTGAAGCAGCTTGTTTCTAGCGCATCTGGCATGACATTCTTCAAGCTCCAGATGTCGACACTGCCACTCACACATTTTATGACATCATGTATACAATTTTCAATAAATGTATACCAAAGAAGTTACGGCATAAGAAACCTAGCAGACGATATCCCGTATGGTTTTACAGCAGATCTCATAAATGATCTGGAAATACATCCATCGTCAGTGGAAATCTAGTCGTGACCAAACTATGTATCGGGAATTTGCTCGGATTAGGACCAATGTCAAACACAAAATATCTCTTGCGTATGATACTTATATTCGCGATATTCAGACCAAAGTTAGGTCCAATACATGTAGGTAGTTTAAAATCCAAAGGCGGATTCGAGTCCCGTGTCTCTCATGACGGAAAGGAATACGTCGGCGGTGAGGCAGCTCACATATTTGCTAGTTACTTTTCTAGCGTTTTCCACCCAGATAGCCCTTCCCTTGACCATGATGCCATTGATGCTGGATACCATGATCGATCATCCAACTACATAAATATCAATTACATTACCCTCGAGGACGTTGACTTGGGCATATCGACTGAAACCCCAAAGCTCCCCCGGACCGGATAACTTACCTGCGTATATTCTTAAGGGATGTAAAAAAACTTTGAGGCTTCCAATTTGTCATATTTTCAATCTGGCACCTGGTCTGTATCCAAAACAATGGAAGATCACGCGGGTTACACCAATCCCTAAGACGAATGATACTACCAGGGTGGATAATTATCATTGCCATACTCTCAGCACTTGCGAAGGTATTTGAATTCATACTGCAAAGGCGGATTTCAGATCAATCCGTTCTTGTGTGATTCGCAACACGGTTTTAGGTCAAATCGCTCCGTTGAAACCGTCTGGTCCAATCTCAGAGCACTTGGATAAGGGTATACTAGATGTAATTTACATTTTAAAAAAGCTTTCGACCGGGTTGATAATGACGTATTGCTAAATAAGTTATGCAGGATAGGATTCTCACCTAGACTCTTGCGGTTGTTTGCTGACTATCTACGTGACAGGCAGCAATTTGTACGGCATGCTTTGTGTCTAATACACACGAGGTCTGGAGTTAGTCAGGGTTCCATATTAGGCTTTTATTCGGCATTATGATTAATGATCTGGATTCCACTCTAAAAAACGCTAGATGCCTTCTTTATGCGGATGACCTTAAGCTGATATATGGGGTGAAGAATAGCACCGACTCTGTAACCCTACAGGAAGACATCAACTCGCTTTTCCACTGGAGTGTGGCCAATATCGCCTTCAACCCATCTAAATGTTGCGTTATGACGTTTAGCAGTGCCGCTGCTCGCCCAATATATGTTAGGTTCGGAACTATTAAGCCGCTCTGTCGTGGATCTTGGAGTTGCTTTCGATTCCCGACTAAATTTTCACCAACACATAACCTCCATCGCCGCCAACTGTTACCGCAATACGTAACTCCCGTGACTTCCACGACTCTGGTACTATAAAATTACTATACACGGCACTAGTGCGAAGTAAAATTGAGGCAGCAAATCGTTTGGAACCCCCACGAGAGTACTTATGCTTTGCTTCTCGAGAGAGTTCAGAAGGCATTTCTGAGATCCCTATATAAGAAATATGGGTACTATCCATTCCTATACCCTACAATCTTCTTACTAGGTATGCTGGGCTTGAACTCCCTAGAGGCAAGGCGTAACTACACCTTATTGACGACCGCGTGCCGTGCCCTGCGTGGCACCTGCGACATCCCTGAGCTTGTGGCCCAGCTGGTGAGACTGTCTGTCCCTGATGTGCCCAAATATTCTCTCAGACAGCCGTCACCTCCTAGCTGCTCCTCAGGCGCGCACGGTGTCGCATAGGAACTCTCCATTAGTTCGTGCTCTGACCCTGCTGAATGCGCTTCTGACGTCAGCACCGGAGTGTGATTTGTTTGCTGATAGATGGAGGAGTGTTTGTGCAGAGTGTATGAGATTTTGTGAGATGACCGATAGTGTGCGGATTAGCTCTATTATGTATTAATTCGTGTTTTTATTATCAATATATGTCTATCTACTGTTTTTCTGTTTTGTTCGTTTTGTGTACTTTTAATTTTATTTTACCTATAAACTTGACGGTATCTTGGTTTTGCTGTAATGCCGTCAAGTCCGTGTAGATTTGACATCTCGTGCGAATTACCTACATAGTTCTTTTAAATATTAGGTATAATTAGCCTACAGACCAATCTTAGGATCGCACATCTTCAAACTATGTAAAGCAGAACCAAACCTGAAGGTACCATATACACATTACTTATGGTTTGGTTCGTTCGAGGCTTTGAGCATTACAAAACGGCTATTTAAGTAAAGCAACTACGCCGCATTTACGAGGCTGTTCGCAGTTTCACATCGCTTAGCATCTACAGAAGATGCAGTTTATGATAATTTTCATTGATTGCAAATTGTATTGGATCATTTTACATCTAAACGGGTAATGTTCTAGGTGCGGTTGCCATTCATAGGTATTGAACGAAGCGAAGCCCTATTACCTATTCTGTCTATAATAGGCTCTTTTGCGAATCATTTACAATCTATAAAAGTGAATTGTGCTGTATTAATAGACAAGTTAATAGTTTCGCTATAAACAGATAGAAACAGAAGAAACAGGTAGCGTGTCAAGCCAAGTTCCAGCTAACAGAACTGGCGAGCAGCATCGTGTGTAATTTTACACGACTCTTTGGAGTCACATTTGACCACCTCATAATTAAAAAAATATTTCACATAAACGTGTCAAATTTGGCTCATATCTTAAGTCGAGCAAGCTTCATATGTGCTCTAAATTTCATAAACACTTCTCAAACGGTTATTTAGATATTAAACGTCTCTCACTTCTTTTGTCGTTGGAACTTGGCTCTCATTTCACATTTATGTTTTTGAATGATTTTCTCTACAAATTTCTACACCTAAATCCATTAAATATAACAAATGAATCATTAAGCGCAAATAAAAGCGTACTTTGTGAGTTTTAATGAATGGAAAATTATACAAATTAAATTACATTCTTGAGTCTATCACGACTTTTTTAATAGCGATTCTACAAAGCTGAGCAATATTAGTCTAATCAATGATCCGAATCAAATGCACGTAATTAAGTCGTATAATTTTTGCGGTTTAAATTAAATAATTACACCTTTCATGGGTGTAATTTAAAATTATACAGACTAGTGACCGCCTAAACGTCTGATTGGCTTACGGCGTGTCTATTGAAGCCTGTTTGTAGTTATTTATGTAAATTTTGCGATAAAGTCCGACATGCGACTAATTTAATATATTCTCTACCTGTTTGTGAAATATATACAATCAGATTAGCCGTAATAATAATGTTAGGTAAAATTATAGGTACATTCATACATAGATACAAAGCTAGCAGCGGGATTCGAACCCAGGGCCTAAGGCGTGGCAGGGGTCAATCTCTCTACCGACTCCAACAATCCATGGCCACATCCATTGACACAACGAATAAGCAACAAATAAAAACCGCCAACAGCCACTTCGGAAGCAAAAAAGAGTCTGGCAAAAAACGTGAATAGTCTCTCATTCTGCCGTCAATTTCAGTTTAATCAGACGCTATTCGCGCCGGTTAAGTTGTATTTAATAGCGGCAGCCTTCAACTTGCATTCAATGAAAGTTATTCATCGCAATACTAAAAATAGTCATCAGTGGCGCGACTTTCTATTTGCAGAGTAATGGTCGTGTCAGTTTTTAAGCTTGACCGGCACGTTCACCGAGTGTGCCCAATGCCAATGAACTTGGTATCGGGAAAGCGGAATTGAGCCTTGCTCGGTCATCCAGCACCCTTCACGCTTTATGCAGATATGTATGCCACGGGGACCTCCATATGGTAAAAATGACGGGGCTGTTGTCTGCAAATACCCGGGTCCATATCTGCTTCATGCAGATATAATTGCTGTAAACGATTCAGGTGGACATATGATGTTGTAATTTTCAATTAATTTCACATTTGAAAAATGGACTTGCTCATTTAACGTTGAAGGCTTAGGCGCGGGCCAGATAGAAGAGACGTATCTAAGATGCGGACAGGGCGCCGACATTTGTCTCTACCGCGTCCCTTTAATAGAAAATGTATAGAAGCGTCGCGACGCAAAACATACAGAAGAGACGCAGGTAGAAAAGAATCATCTCCGCACTGTCCGCGTCTTACATCTCTTCTGTCTGGCTCGCGCCTTATTACTACCTCATTTGGACACTTAAGTAATGAAATTGTAATTTTACAAATAGGTATGATTCTTATGATTTATTCTGATAAGCATAAAATGTCATTAAAATTCAACCATAGTCAACTACCCTATTGGGACTGGGACATTAATGGACCTTTATCAAATACAATTAGGGTCATTTCTGTGGTTGGACTACAAAAATAACCTCAATTGTATATGATTGGCATCGAAGTCAAAGATGGCTACACTGCCTAGTTCACAAATGAACCGGTTTTGTCAGTGTTCACTTTCATCACTGCTATTTTTATTAAAAAGTAAAATTAAAAGTCAAATTATCATCATAAGATTCTCCGCTACCCGATTGTGATATTAATAAGCTCCATCCAAGTTTTTTTACTATGTGTATACTTTTATGATTTCACATAATATAGGTAGTAGTTGTGTCATACAATATATCATTGGATCAACTTTAGAGACGTCTCGTCATTATGCAATAAGTTCTGACGCACTTGTCGCTCACTTCTTAATGTGTTCATCGACTTTTGACGCTATTATCGGTTATCGCACTCGTCTAGATAGTCGAGCAAGTGCATCCTGCATCCAGGCAATGTCTTTGCCGCGCAAATTAATATCCCGCTGGAAGCTATCTCCTACTCCATATTTACATCTAAAGCTACATGAAAATGTTATTGCGATCTGCTCTTGGGGCTTTGTACGCAAAAAGGACTGCTAACATAACGTCATACTATGGGGCTAAACAAGCACGAACCTCTGGACAATTTTCATGGATTTTCCCAGCGAATCGATAGCGCTACAAGCATAAATCCACACTAATATATTAAACACTTTACTAGCGAAGCTCAAACTAATTCCAATCTCGTTAGGAAGCATTCCTATCGAATCCAATCTCATTAGAGAGGAATAATAAAAGCTGGATTGTATGGAAAACACAGTTACATAATTACATCGGCTATTAAGGTTTACGCTAATCAGACTTCCATTCTAGATAGCAGACAGTTAGGTCTAGTACTGACATGGTAATTTAGAACGTAGCTGGATTGAAGTGGAATGCACGGGCCCTATACCTACGTCACCAGAAATTACGGAGCGCTTTGTGTGGCTAAACGTTCTTATTAAACTTCAATAGCCTTGGTTAGTACCCGTTTCCTGATTAATATAGATAGACTTTAGCGTTGAAGGCAAACGAGACGAAGCGAAGAAAGTGAATCATTAGAGGAATTAGCCTGGTTAAATAAAACTATACCTATACATTAAAGTTGTAGAGCCTAATAATATACACAAAAAAAATGTTTTTTTGCATGTATTGACATGCGTTCCCATATTGGGGTAGATATAACTGTAGGATAACAAAAGAGATCTCACAACTACGTTTAGCATTGCTGAGTCAGTTAAAGATTAGTGGCAGTTCCTAACTAGTTGCCAGAGAGAGCACCCTTGAGTTCCGTAATCAAGTGGATATCGTAATATGCACGGAAGGAGATGCTGATGGTGTATTCTAGCAGCACAGGATCTGATCTTATAGGTACTCTTAATAATAATTGTTCAACCCTTTTGTTACCCTTTTGCTACTACCCTCAGATATTTTCCATTTAACCAGCTACTTAATGGGAATAGAGTAATGAGTTGTCTTGTGCTAGTAATTGTGGCAGACATTCACCGAGACTGGCCGAGTGCCATTCCGAGGACGTTTCCGGCGTCCGATTTGTTCAGCCGGCACTGAATAACAATTGCAATTGGGTGGCATGGCGGACGTAGTCGTCCCATGCGTCACATTTTTGCAGAGGCGCATTTCGCATCAACTCTGTGCGTACGTCATTCGCCATTCTTTTAACGTGATAAACAATAGTTTAATTCAATTTGCGCGCGACTGTGTTGCTTCCATTCATATACGAGTACCGTGCTGCTTAGGGCCAGAAATGAGTTTTACAATCGCCATTTAATATGAAACCGCACGGACATTCGCATGACACATCTTCTCTTCAATTTCTTAATGGTATTCTATCTAGGTACCTTAGTGTTACTCGATCGTAGGGCTATCAAAAATCATAACATATTCCCGAACGATAAACCACCTACCTGCCTTATCGTGTAACTGGCTATTCCCAACTTCCCAGAAGGTTGTAAGTTGTAAACAAGATTTCCATTCGACTGTGACATAAATAGAAATACAGCCTGTACGTACATAGGTATAGACCTTATCCTTGTATGCTGGGTGTGCATACCTTACATAAGTCGTGCACATGTAGGTGCCTACTTGGCGTGCGGCGCCCCGGGACGGCTCCATTTGGTATATGCATGGAAACCTAATAGCTTTGCTTGAAGAGTATATAAATCTTCCAAGTTGGAGGCGTAAGTTCGATCCCAGTCACGGGCCTGTGCGATGAATTTATTTAATGTACAGATTTTAATGTTGCAAAATTATCACCTAGCTCGTTCGTGGGAAAGCACGTAAAACTGTTGGTCCTGCGCCTGATCTCTCTCCGGTCGTGTCGGCTTTCCGTCCCATCGGTCTATGAGAGTAACGGAATAGAGAGTGCATCTGTGTTTGCGCACACACTTGTACACTATAATATCTCCTGCGTACCTAGCCAATCTCCGTAGAGATTGGTCGCCTTGGCCGAAATACTTGGAAGATCAAACGGCTAGAAGAACCAAGAAAACTTGATCTGGAATTCTGAGGCTAGTAATGTGACAAAAGATCCTCTTCACCCTACCCTGTTCCCAATTCGGGATTGGTGCAATATGTAGGTTCTTTCATTCATCCCATCACTCAAAATGTCAACAACTCATTAGGTACGCATGTGTCTCCAACGTAACATAGCATGCATTTTGCTGCTTTGTATGTATTTTCTTCTATTTACCTATGTACCTACCTACTTACTGGTTCCTTTAGACAATTATTTAAAATTATACGGTTCACGTCCACAAAAAGTTACCAATCATTGCGCAAGAACTAGCAATATTGGGGCACCAAAACTGAATTACAATCTAACTTCGAGAACAAGGCTCATTGCTTTACTTCAACTTAACCTAACTTACTGCCTATTACCTATAGTGGATTCCCGCTACTTCGTCCTAATTTCTATTCCCGTGGGAATCTCAGAAAAACCTTTCTTATAGAATGCCTATGCCATACAAAGATTATAGACTACCTAGGACTAGTTATTGAATAGGTTGTCGATAACACTTAATGAATGAAAGCTATAGCACATAACACAACAACTTATAAGTTATGAATTAAGAGATAAGAAACTATAGTGACTACATATTACAGGCACGGGAGGTCAAGGGTTTATAAAAGGTAATGCTTTTCAGATAAGTACGTAACTAAATAGTATAAATATGAATGAACAGAATTAACATTATTGTATTAAATAGTTTTTTTAAATGACATTTATGAATTTGGAAATAAATTTTATTTAACTACCTAACTACTTATTTAGGAAGCTTTCAAAATAAGCAAAAATAGATAAGTTATGTTCATATTATAGAGTGCAAATAAATAGTTAAATATCTAGTAACTATTGTGGATATCTAAAGTTAGAATGCCAAAATACCCATACTTTAGTTATTAAACAGATTGAGGTGTTTGGTCAAAGACTTCATGAATCCATGTGTGCCAACTAGAATTTAAAAAAACTTTCAGTGACCAGAATAATGTAGGTAAAAAGAATGTGAGTTTTTTTACACCTCGTAGATTTTTTTTACAAATTTAAGTTTGTTTTGTTGTGGCAACACCACGACACGTGTAGCAGCATGGAAAAAATGAAAACACACGAATCACTCTACATATGCGTGACTTCAATAATATTTACATGCACTTGGTACATCTTTAATAAGAAAAATTACAAAAAGGGGCGCAACAAAAATGTTGACACAAACTATAAATAGTATACAATGTATAATTCCAGTAATGTAGAAGAACAATGTTATTTCTAATTATAGAATTACCTACGTAGGTATGTAACTACGTGCTCTAGCAAGACTACCTATGCAAACGACTGACATCGTTTGCAGACAGATATCGATTGGTATTTAACACAATATCGATAAGTTCGATCACCAGTTTTCACACTTTGACCGGATTTATCCGATTATTTGTACTTATTGACAAAATATACAAAATCCTGATGACATCAGAATAGCCGACTACATACGTACATACAAACGTACATACTACATACATATTATTGGTACGGTGTAATCATTATTATTTAAGCTATTTCCTTCACGTATCATTTTTCGAATAGGACCCCTGGAGGTAAATGTTACCTACCTAACTACCTAATATTATCACCAACAACTAGATCATTTAAAATCACGATCCAGTCTAGTCGTAGCGTCGATATGAGTGACTACATTCAATGAGAATCCAAATTTAAACTTGTTTACATTCATAAACCTATTGCGAATGCTGATTACATACTTTTTGCTAGGAAAATAAATATCGGCGCGTTTATTGCCTTCGATGTTCGAATCATTGGATTTTAAATAACGAAGGTCGATACAGTAATTAGTGGCGCGAAAAGAATCTGAGGAATGCAGATCCTTGCGAGCCGGTTAAGCGGCCAAACAAAGTAGCAAACTTGGCGCCACTATACTACGAGAACATAAATAAATTACATATTTGTGATGATCTGTCCGCACTATCTTGCCAGTTATTTATTTAGATGCGTAATTATGTACTCCACTATATAATTATAAAACACAAAACAGTGTATTAAGCCGCTTCGTTTCGCAATATTACAAAATGAACAGTAGACGTTCAGTGATAATTAAAAAGTTATTAACTTGCCTCAAAATATTTCGATAAAGCACGAAAATTCTCTGAACAGATACATAAATCTTTAGCTATTATTATGGTAGGTAACTAGGTACTAAGTAACTACTTTTAGTAACTAGTACTTCAGTGATGCTACACTATCATTTACACATTATGTATGATAGTTCCTTATAGGAAGGTACTAGTTGGGTAGTAAAATGGTCTTGTTTATGCTTTATGGTAATTTTAGAAACTATAATTTTATGAATTACCTACCTACCTATTAAAGTAAAAACTATACCTGTTAGTGGTGTTTTGTTATTGTATTATTTCGCTGGTGTTACGTAAAATTACAATAAAGGCAAATTAAGACCGACATTTCACATAAAACCGACTATCGACGTCGAAGTGACGTCAAACCGGTGCAAAAATCTACAGGGTGTAACAAAAGGGGTATGTTAAGCGAAAAGCTATGTAAATCGCCCAGTAAAAGGAACGTATCCACAAAATTTCAGACTCGAAATCACATGTTTATTTTTCCAGATAGTATGGAGGATTCCTAAACAACTCAGGAATGTTCATACAATCTTGAAAAATAAACATGTGATTTCGAGTCTCAAATTCTGGAAATAGGTTCTCTATGTGGTCTGTTTACATAGCTTTTCGCTTAACATACCCTTTCTGTTACACCCTGTATACATGTAATAAAAGGGCATTTCTCTGTAAGCTCGTACAGGTCCCATACAAAATCTGACCTGGCCATTTTTTTTTAACATTTTTCAAAAATCTGTGTCTTATTTTGAAGAAAATTAACTATTATCTTAGTAAGATAAAGTGCCCCACTGAATTTTTACGTATTTTCAGAGTTATTAGGAAAAAGAAATTTGTTTCCAAATACACAATATACAATTGTATGTTTACTGCGAATCCTATACTTAAGAAAGTACTGTATTGTAAGCAAATCAACGATACTTTGTCGATTTCTACATTAATAAGGTTAAATCACAACAAAATGGTAGCAACGCGCAGCACAGCAGCTAGCGTTTTCATTGTAGTACCTAATATGATTTTGAACCTTAGATATTAATGTCATACACAAAGTATACATAGATACAAGAGTCATATTTTTTTTAAACGAAATACCGACTTCCTCCCAAAACTCGAGCTTACTAAAGTAAAATTTTACTAAAGGGCAAATATATATTGCGTTAAGCCGTGTACGAAGTTTAGAAGGCATAATATTGTCAGATTTATATGCGAGCAATGATTAAATAGGCCACATGACAAAAGAGAGAAATGAGTATAGGCTTCGAAACTTTACGTCTGACAATATAAGCAACATATTATTACACTCCTTCCAGCCCTGTTCCCAATCATTTGGGGTCGGTGTAATAGGTAGGTACTTTTCTTCCATTCATCCCTATTATCCGTCATTTCGTTATTCTCATGTCTACCTCTTCCGCTATAACCATCTTACTTCGGACACGGCTTAACGCAACATATAATTTCACTCTTCATCTTCATAAGCCTATTGCAGTCCACTACTGGACGTAGGCCTCCCCCTGCCATAGGGGGATTTTGTTACTAAAAAGTTCCATTATCTGTTTTTCGGCGGCTCCATCATCAAACCCTCGTTTCCTTTATATTATGTGTAGCTGACCAAAATTCTCTATGAAAATCTAAAAACGGACTCATCGTGCCATTTATATTTGAGGATATCCCTAGATTCCTTGGAGATATCATCATCAGATGTTATGTTTTATATGTAGGTGATCAAAACGCTCAGTAAAAGTATAAAAACAGACTACATGTGCCTACAATATTTGAGGATTGCCCTCGATTTCTCCAAGATCCCATCATCAGATCCTGACATGATGAATATGGGACCATACCATCACAAACTATAAAAAAATTGAAATCGGTTCATAAATGACGGAGTTCTGAGGTAACACACATAAAAAAAGACGAATTGATAACCTCTCTTTTTTTGTAAAAATGAAAAAAACTAAAGTCGACAAACTATAGGTATATCGAGTGGGGTATCGTTGAGTAGGTATCTAAAAATCATTATTAGGTTTCTCACAACATTTTTTGATCCGACCAACCGTTTAGGATCTATATCGATTGAAAGTTGCGTAACAACCATTCTCACATATAAGTTTTTAGACAGCAGCAAGACGAAAACTTCTTGCTGCCGAGCATGTTCCTTGAAGCGTACCTATTAGTAGCTAGATACTCATAACAAAAAAGTATAAAATAAAAAGACATTATTTCAAAAATACAAAAACCTGACTGCTTAAAAAAGAACCAAATAATGTACATAATAAAAAACTGAAAAGAAAAAAACAAGCACTTAAATGTCCGGTAGTCTAGAATTCTATAATATTATTATGGAATGAATACTATTGAAGAACATAAAATATTTTCTAATTATCGTAACATAACAACTGAACAGTCGGGATCCAATATCCGACAGCCAAGCTAATATTTCTATGGATCCTGGCTGTTCAGTTGTATGTAGTATTCATTCCATAATAATATTATAGAATTCTAGACCATCGGACATCTAAGTGACGGCCGATTGGTGTAGTTGGTAGTGGCCCTGCTCGCTACGCCATAGGTCCTGGGTTCGAATCCCGGTAGGTGCAAACATTGATATGATATGAATATTGATGTTTGTTTCCAAGTCATGGATGTTTCTATACTTATCTATGTATTAATATACCGTTGCTTAGTACCCACGACACAAGACCTTATGGATCTTAACTAAAAAAAAAAAAAAAGTGCTTGTTTTTTTTCTTTTCAGTTTTTTTATTATGTACATTATTTAGTTCTTTTTTAAGCAGTCGGGTTTTTGGATTTTTTAAATAATGTTTTTTAAAATATGAATCCAATTTTTTGGCAGGGGACTGAGTGGAAATTCTGGGGACAAACTTTATACGTGTTTAATAAATATAATGAAATTTATAACGAAGATCTGTTTTACGAAAATAATATAATTCAATCATTTCCTTTACGATATTACCTCCTAAATATATATAGTTTCAATAACTACTTCGTAAATCTCATTTCCAGGTGCGGATACAGTAAAAGGGACAGCCAGGGGACTGTATTTTTAGAGCTTCTATCACATCTAGAAAAAACTTAAATAGTCATGGTCTAAAAAACAATGGGGCTGCATAGTTTTGGGGTTATAGTTTCACTAGAAGTGATTTTTTTGAAACATTGAAATTACCTTTGAAAAAAACTGGTCGGGATAGCCGATTACAAAGTTACAAAGAAATGCCCAAAAATGTAAAGGATCGCTATCTGTACATGGAAGATATAGGAGAAAAATATTTTAGGAGACCTTTATCAAGGCAATAGTACCCATAAGAATGATTTTAGAAATTTTTGTCTGTTTATCGGTTTGTCTGTGCGTTTGTGCACGCTAATCTCAGAAAATGCTGAACCGATTCCTATTCAGTTTTCAGGATATATTGTAACAGGTCCCACTTAACATATGGCTCATTCCGCAGTAATCAATACCAAAATGTAAAAAACAAAAGTTTTAAATAATTATACTAAAATAGAAAATTAACAAACATTATATTTTTAACTTTTATAATTCGACAGAAATTTGTGCATATTTACGCTTATTTTCGTAATATTTTGATTTACACTGAGAGAGATCCAGAGTTAGTGTAGTGGTAATAATAATAATTAAATGACAACACTGTTTTTCACGTCATTGACATTGACAGCGCGCCATTTTCATTTGCTCTGGATGAAGCAATTCATTGTTATTTATTGTGAAAAAATTGGAATTAATGGGGTAAGTAGTAATCATTTTATTGATATTTTCTTACCGTAAGTATTTATGAAACGCCCGTCACAAAATACATAGAAAAGTTAATCCTATCTGAGCTATACTAACTTTTATACTGTGTTGCTCTTACGAAAGTAAGGTTATGTTATCAAATAATGTTTGTAAAGTATTTTTATATTTTAGAAAACACTTCGCTTTTAGATATAAGTTAAGTTAAGTGTGTAACACCCGTCACACGTAACACCCGTCACAATTTTTTTCACAAATATTTATATCATTTTTGTACATATTAAATATTCAGCAGTTGACATAATTATGTCCTCTCTGTGTGTGTTGTAAATCTTGCTATAATAATGCATTATTTTATCATGAAATGTATTTGGAATGTTTGTATGGCTTAGCTTTCTATAACTTATTTTCGCAGTATGGATGCAGCTACAAGGAAGAGAAAGAGTCGAGAAAATTTAAAAAATGACCCAGAAAAATTTCGAAAACACTTAGAAAAAGAAAAAGAGAGGGACAAGAAAAGAAGACAGAAAAAGAGGGCAGAGTTGTTAAAAATAAAAGAAAACTAGAAGCAGAAAGACTGGCAATCAGAAATAGGGTTCAAAAACATAGAAATAAAAATAAAATAAATAATCCATTGCTTGAAAATGGTGTTAAGATGTCTCCTTTAGGGACATATAAATGCAAACAAACGCTAAGGAAGGCAGTTAGCAAAGTTAAAAAATGCCTGCCTGAAAGCCCAACAAAACAACAAGCAGTGGTTTTGGAGTTGGCAAAGGAAACATTGCCAAATTGTCTCCTCAATAAAGACAATATTTCAAAACCTAAGAGATCCGATTCATTGTCTAATGATGACATTAAAAAAGTTGAGTCTTTTTATAATAGTGATGATATCAGCCGACAATCTCCTAACCGCAAAGACGTTATCCGTATAAAAAATAAAGATGGCGTAGAACAGTCGAATCCTAAAAGGCACTTGATAATGACTGTATCAGAGGCATTCATGTTATGTACAGAAAAGTATCCTGAAATTAAAATATACAGAACTAAGTTCTTCGAACTTAGACCATTACATGTTCGACCAATATCAGAGACACCCCACAATGTCTGTGTATGCATTTATCATGCAAATTTCAGTTTTCTCGTGGACAGCATAAAAGAAATCCTATGTTCCATCAACACTCCATCAGATTTATTAAAAGAGATATGCTGCGATATCGATAATGAAGACTGTATGACCGAAAGATGCACAAATTGTAATCAGACTTTCGTTTCGGATCTAATTCCATTAAATTCTAATTTAAAAGTTGTCACAAAATGGAAACAATGGGAAAAGGCAAGTGATGGTTGGTTACAAATTCAAGAATTCACAGACTCCAGAGAAGAATTATTGAAAAAAATGCAGGACCAAATCTCTAAATTCAAAATTCACTGTTTCGTAAAGAACAGACAGGCGAAATTCTTTGAACAAAAGAAGCTAGATACTACAGAAGAGAATTTTGTCATTCAAATTGACTTTGCTGAAAACTTTACCATAATTTCACAGGACGAAATACAGAATGCGCATTGGCGCCACCCTCAAGCTACAATATTTACGTGCTGTGTTTGGATGCAGAAAAGTCAAAAAATTGTCAGCTATGTTATAGTGAGCAACTCTGTAACACACAATAAAATATCAGCATGCTTATTTTTAAAAACTATTATCAAAGATTTGAAATCACAATTTCCCCACGTAAAAAAGCTGACAATTTTTTCAGACGGATGCGCAGCGCAATTCAAGAATAGGTTCACAATATCCAGTGTATATTATAGTGAAGAAGACTGGGGCGTCAAAGTAGAGTGGGCTTTTTTTGCTACTAGCCATGGAAAAGGCGCTGTTGACGGTTGGGCGCAACTGCGAAAGGCAGACTTTGGCGGGCAATAAAGTCTCGGAAGGCGTATATAAACTCAGCCTGGGAATGCTATGAGTACTTATCTGCTGATCCAAAAGGCGTTAAATATCATTTCGTCAGTGAAATCGACATCCTTGAGCTTGAGGAAGAGCTAATGAAAAGATGGGAAAACTTGAAGATGCTACCTCAACTTCAAAAACAACACTATTTCAGTTACTCAGGAGGAAACTACATTTCGTATAGTCTTACAGGCAATTCAAGCACCCAAAAATCCCTTTTATTTAAAGATAAAATTGCGTACGAAGACGTATACTCAGAATCGGAAAGTGACACAAAAAAGGGACTTTAATCAGAAAAAATAGAGAGACAGAATGTGTTGAAAAAAAATAAAGAAGAAGGACTTAGAGAAAGGTCAGATGAAAATGAACAAGAGCCAGAATCCAGCGGACTGTCTGGACAGCATTATGGAAGTGGCGATTATATTTTGGTGAAATTTGATAACATAAGAGTACAATATCGATATGCAGGTATTATCAATAAAATTGATGATGACGAGGGTGAGGTAACAGTGACATTTTTGAAAATGTTAGATAAGTCAGGTTGTCTATTTAAAGTAGATGATGATGACGTGTCAGACGTGACTTATGAACAAATTATAAAAAAGTTGCCAATTCCCACTCTAGTCACAAAAGGAAACAGATTTTGTTACAAATTTGCCTTGCCAGTTGATGTATATGAAAAGTGATTTGTTACTCTTTCTTGTCTGTTTTAGCTCGTAGTCATAACCAAAACCCAGGTTAATTATTATTTCTATTATTATAATATTAATAAAGTCCCAAAATGTACTTATGTTTTTATTTCATATGCACTCGTAACACCCGTCACAAATCTTGTAACACCCGTCACAACATTCTATTGTTAATTTAGGACATTTACTGACAATAAATCCCTAATAAGTTATTGTGATAAGAAAGAAAGAATTGTTAACTCATTTCTTTGGTATATATTGTGTGAGCAAAATCTCTAATTTAGCTAATTTTTGATGATTGGTAGAGAAGATAGCATATTCTACAAGAGTACTCGAAACACCCGTCACAGGGATTAAATCTATGATTGCATTTAAACCATATTAATGTTATTAAAGTATTTTGATTTATGGGTTATTCTTAGTTAAGAGGTACTTTCAATGGCTAAGACAAAAAAATACTTTTTTTCCATACTAACTTCCAAATTAACCTATTTATTGATTTAAACTAAGTGTTTTCTTCTTGCTCACTCAAATTTATTACAGAAACGTATGTAGTTTAGTCACAATAAGTTCCAATATAAGAAAAAAGTCTCTCCCCTGGTCTGTCCCCAACCCGACTTTATTTGTAATCCAGTTATAATGAGTGCATTAAAATTCTACATTTACTTTATCATTGTTATATTTATACAGAACAATAACTTAGTCACAGTGTCTTCTAAGTAAAATTACTTTCATTCTAATTTTTCATAAATAATATCGACGATGAAAATTGTCCTTCGTATTTCGTGTCTCGTCCCCTGGCTATTTGTTTTCGTTTAAAAATCTATTTTGTTTAGCAAGTTTGTCGAAGTTGTGACCTTGAGTGCATAGAGTTTAACATGAAATTAGCAACAAGCGGCGCATAAGCAGACTGCGGAACCATTTTAACGGTCATTCTAGTCACGCCGCTCGCTGGGTGTAGAAGTGTTGAGTGAATGGAGTCTCTCCTCTGGTAAGTTTTATTTAGTAGTCATTCGTTAAAATATTAATATTTACTTAAATATGCACTATTAATAGTGCACACAATGTTATGTTTGGTTGTGAATTTCATCCGATAAACACTTTTACGGCTATTTTAGATATCAATCGAAAATGTATCTCGCCTGGCGTATTTCCCCTGGCTCTTTTGATGGCAGGGGAGATACTTACTGTCCAGGGGAGATACGTTTGTTTGCGTTTTCATGCCTACTTCAAAATTTTTCTTTATTTAGTATTATGTATATCTTAGCTTTACAATGTAGTATGATTTTTTACAGAAAAAATGGCGTCTAGAAAAAAAATGACGCATGAAGAACGACTCGAAAAAAAAAGAATAGCAGAACGATTACGATACCAAAAAATTAAAAATGACAAAGATAAGAACGCTCAACAAAAAGTCAAGGAAAGGGAAAAATATGAAAAGAAGAAAGAAAAAGGAGTTATTAAGACAGTCAATCAAATGACCCCCAGAGAGCAGCGGAAGGCTAGAAAAGTTTGGAGAGAGAAAGCAAAAATTCGTAGACGTCGTTTAGCACTCCAAGATATAAGCAATGCTCCTGAAACTCCACCATGTTCAGATAATGAAGACCCACCGCAGCCCCCTCAAAATATAAATAGGCGAGCGTAGGCAGCACAGCAAAAATCAATTCGAGCAAGAAAAGCAAGAAACCTGATAATAAGAAAACAAGAGGCTGAAATAGCTCAACTTAAGTCTGCAGTCCAACGTTACAAGAAGCAAATACAACGGATCAAAAACCCACGAATTATCACACCCAACACTAAAGTAAATTTACTTACATCAGCAGTAAGTGCAGCTGACAAAGAAACCATAAAGAAGAAACTGCTTTTCAGTGAAAAAAAAACAGCAAAATTTGGTTCTACTGAAGGTTTAAAGACTTTTTCAGGCACACTAAAGGTTCACCAGGTTACTGGTTGCGTTTTTATACCTAATTGCCTGATAATGAAAAGTTTGAGCTGCTTCTGTGACTCAGAGTTATGTCGTCATTTTCATTTGGGTACTTTGGATTATCCACGAACACAACCTCGTCTACGTGTTGATGATATTTACGGAGCTAGCGATTCAGAAGATGAACTAATCAATTTCGCATCTCAAGAACGCAGGAAGAAGCTTCAAGAAACACTGCAGCATTCTGTGCCTGCCAGTATTAAAAGCAAACTGCACAAAGATAATTTAAAGCCCTCAACATCTGAAAAGGAAACATTCTGCAATGGTGATTTTCTGCTGGTTAAACTGCAAGATAGGAAAACAGAATATCGTTATGTTGCAATGTGCACAGGTGTTGAAGAAGATGATGAACTTCAAGTAAAATTTTGTAAAATCTTTGATGAAACTGGAAAAAAGTTTAGAATTAATGATGAAGATATTTCTTTCATCACCTGGGATTAAGTTTTAAAAAAACTTCCCGCCCCAAACTTAAAAATGAGGGGGCAACGTATTTTTTATTAATTTAATGAATCTATTGATGTCTTTGAACGTGGATTTTAAAATTTTAATATTTCTAATTACCTTTTAATTAAAATGTTTTTTATATTTTAAGTACAAGAAAAGTTTAATACTGTTACTTAAGTTTTGTTTCTTTTTATTTCATTATTTACTATTGATATGATTATTAGTAAAGTTATAGATATTTTTGTTTTGATGGAAAGAAAAAGTAAGAACCTTTTTGTTTTGTACCTAGCCTTAAGAAACATTTAATTTTATAAACAATGACTGCAAAGAAATGAAAAGTCTGATTATAAATAATTAATAAGTAAAATAAAATTAAAATAATAATGTTGATTCTTAAAAAAACTCTGTTTTTAATATGTCTGCCTCTCTTCCCTGTCCATAGAGTATCTCCCCTGTGCATCTTGTCTCTACCCTGTACTGAGTATCTACTCTGGTCACCTATAAATCGAGAAAAAACTAACAAATTGACTGGCCACTTTGTAAACGTTTACAACTTAAATGTTTCTATAAAAAAAAAATATAATTAAGTAGAAATATTTAAAAAAATGCCATGCCGTCACTTCATACAACATATTACCTCTTAACTAAGAATGACCCTTATATTCTATAACTGATTGAAATACATAATATTCTTCATAAAATGCAAAGGTATTTGTTCTAATATAGAAATTATAACAGTTTGAATGAGTACAAATGTAACACCCGTCACTGCGGAATGAGCCATATAGGCTACTTTATATCCCGAAAAAATATGTTTTTATCTCGGATAATTTCGACATTTTGTTTTTTCTGTAGTCCACGCAGACGGAATCGCGGGCGTGGACTAGTACGCAATAAAACCACAACGTAGCGTATTAATAAATATACCGCAACACCATCAAATATTAAATAACATTTTATGTAGTACTTAGGTAAGACGTACGAGACGGACCAAGAAAACTTTAAATTTCCTCTTGCCTTTTACCTTACCCGAAAAACATTAAATATTGATACCTGGTAGGTAAGTAAAAAATTAAACGAAGTACTACCATAGTACGAGTACGTACTACCTAGTCTTAAATGATTGCTAACTCTTGTACTACTTATTACTACTAGCTGTTGCTCGCGACTTCGTCCGCATGGTGGACTACACGCATGCACACAGTCCATCTTAGGTTACGTTTTATCACAATAAATAACTTTTCCTTTTTATTATTTGTAATACAACTAAATATGTACCTAGTTAAGTTTCCTCAGGATGATCTACATTTGGCATTTAAGTTCTATTAAGTAACTGAATTTTATTTAAAAACTTCATTCGGTTTCAAGCGGCATTCATAGGCAGCGGTACGGCATAACTACAGTAGCGGGAAATCTGATGTATTTTATGTGTGCAATGCAGTCGCTCTTAATACGACGTAAACAAAGTACCATAACAATGTAACAGCTCTTGTTTCTAAATATATTATTAATTTAATGTTCACTTACAGTCATAAAACAATATTATTGTTTCAAAAGGATTGTCTGTCAAAACGTTCAACTTCGAAGTTTTACGGAAATAATAAATACGCCATAATTAGGTCTTAATTAAGTCAGCTGCCCAACTTAAGTTCAAATGACTGTCAAAAACCTTCACATTGAAATAGCCCAACTGCCCCTTTTTTAACGCAAAATTAACCCATCATCTACCTTACTCTGCCCCGTTGGATAATTTCCGGCTATGGACTTTCTATTACTCATATTCTGATCGACTGCCCTACATTACACGCCTTCTTTACTATAGAATTAGGCACATAGTTTAGTGTTATTGAATTGGCCACAATAAAAAAGTCCAATAATCACACTGCGGTCACCAACCTGTCTGTCCAGGTACATTACTCTGATATGTAGATACCTAATCTATAGATATAATAAAAATGTAACGGATCGCTGTCTGTACATGGAAGATATATGAGAAAAAATGTTATAGGAGACCTTTATCAACGCAATAGTACCCAAAATAATGATTTTTGAAATTTTTGTCTGTTTGTCGGTTTGTCTGTGCGTTTGTGCACGCTAATCTCAGAAACGGCTGAACCGATTTCGATGCAGTTTTCACGAATATATTGTGACAGGTCCCACTTAACATATAGGCTATTTTTTATCCCGGGAAAATGTTTTTATCCCGGATAATTTCGACATTTTGTTTTTTCTGTAGTCCACGCGGACGGAGTCGCGGGCGTCCACTAGTCCTCAATATGACAGAACATTTTCACGTACACTAATGTAATGTGTGTGAGCGTATCTTTGTCCCAATAAGAATTAACTTCTTATGCGATCCATCAATAAAGACATCAAACGTTTCGTACACGTATATATCTATGAAAAGCTAGACACATATCCTGTGAGGCGATGGGCCCATCATCTGTCGTTATAGTCCTCCACATCTGCAGCATGGAGTCCAGACACAATCTATGACTAGTCGCATACCGCCACATTATGACCGAACGGCCCAACAATTGAAGTGTGCATTTGAAATTCAGCAGACTATCGTGAGAACGAGTCAATACGGCATTTTGAGCATCCACTTTCACTGTGAACACGCCAGCCGCCAAACTCGCCAACCCTGCTTCTCGGTACAGTTCTGCGCTTGCACTTGCAGACAGACAAAAAAAAAACTTCGCTGTCTCGAGATAAAAATGGAAGTTTTAAATCTGAATTGGATGGCGCTGAATGACATGTGCTGATTTTATTTGCACGATGATGGATGCTGTGTATAAGTTGTAGTGTAGAAAAAAAATGTAGACTGAATTCTACTCTAATCATACGTATTCTACGGTTCTAAACAATTTTCTTACTAAACTAGTAACTAAATTGAGATAGCTGCCGCCCGTTCGGTAGGGTTGACTGCATTGATTAGTTATCTAGATACCTTATAGCGGATGCCTCAAAGGGAGAAAGGGCTTGTTTTCAATCTCCCAAATTAAATTCAAAGTTTTGAAAATATTTTTGCGAAAATCTAATAATTAGTTAGTTAGTGTTCGTGATTTTCAAGACACAGAAACTTAGGTCGGTCCACTCCTTACTTAATTTTTCACAATTTCTGCACTACAATGTTACTTTACAATTTCTCCGTTTAGAGCGAAAGTGGTGCAAGCCACCAACATTCCGCGAATGGACGAGAGTTCAAAAACAGACCGTTTAGACAATGGGCTATTGAAAAAAAAACCCGAGGAATCTTAGCATAGTTACACCTAATAAAACACGCAGGGACACACTACAACCAGAAACATTTTAAAACCTTTGCGGACAACAGGTGGAGGAAATTCACAAATTGACACCTGCTACATTTAAAGGTAGGTAGTTAGAAGCTAAATTTTAGGCAGCTACCAACCATTTGTCCAGTTAATTGCAGATCTCCATTGAGTGTGCAGTGCAACGATGATGCATTTTATATAAAAAAAAAAAAATGTCTTAAGGCGCTCCAATAGACGAATTTTAGGTATTTGAGGGGGTTGAGGTAGACGTAACTGCGGGGCGCCCCCCGCAACCAGCGCAATCTGCCGCGGACGTCCTAATTCTGTCGCCATCCGTATTCTGGTTGATTTCGGGATTAATTGCCGGGATTTTAATTTCTTTCCTGTATAATCAATTTTGTAACTGGGTTGCTTACTGCGTAAATTGTAAATATAATTAAAAAATTTACAGGGTGTAGGTGACACCCAGGCAAATACTGGAATGCTGAACAAGTACTACAAGGTTGAGTTACACGACAATATTATAACTCGCAGGAAATGCATTTTTATTTTGATTATCCGTACCTAATGTTTGTTTTCCGCGCCAATTGTATCGGTCGATATTAACTAGTTAAATGGGCTTATTGGTTATTGTGTGATACATAGCTGTTTTTAGGGTTCCGTACGTCTGAATACAAAAACGGAACCCTTATAGGATCACTCGTGTGTCTGTCCGTCCGTCGCTTACAGTCAATTATCTCCGAATCTATTAGACCGATTAAGTTGAAATTTGGTACACATATCAATTCCTGTGACCCAAACACAGAGGTGTGACGTGAGCAGATGAAATCTGTATATGGGGGGTCATTTTTGGGGGGGGAAGGGGAAAATTAAAAAAAAAATCTGAAAACTGCATCGTGTGGCATATCAAATGAAAGGTCTTGTTGAGAAGATCTTAAATGTATTTTTTTGTAATTTTAAAATAAATAGCTTCCAAGTTATTCAAGAAAATAGTCGAAAATTGACCATTCCCCCCCCCCCCTTATCTCCGAAACTACTGAACCTAAAATTTTGAAAAAAATACAGAAATTAGTTTTCTCCTTATAGATTACTAGCTGTTGCCCGCGACTTCGTCCGCGTCAACAAACAGAATAAAATATTTTAAAGTACTTCTGCGTAAATTATATTTTTTGTTTTATTTTCTTGTGGCAGAAGAACATACTGATTTTCTCCGCAACCCGATCTTGACAACGCGACATATAATTGGCCGTGTGAAAAGCAGTCTTGACGTAAGTCAATTCCAACGTGTTTAAACGTTTGCCCTGTGATTTATTAATTGTTACAGCAAAAGATTACTTAACAGGGAATTGAATTCTTTTAAAATGTTGAATAACTTTTCCTAAGACGGTATTTTCATATCTCTCAAAATTTAGCTGGGCTGTTAAGGGTTCTGCATCAGGTTATCTAGACCTTCAATTTTATTACGTTATTAGAAAGTGCTTATCATGTTGAGCAACTTTTCCTAAGACGGTATTTTCATATCTCTCAAAGTTTAGCTGGGCTGCTAAGGGTTCTGCATCAGGCAGTCTAGACCTTCAATTTTTTTCTTTCATATCATTTCTACGTCATTTTATTCTTTCATACATATTTTTTGGATAACTTGAACCGTTTACGCAGCGCACGCAACGGAAGTCTCCAAAGTTGAATAATTTTCCCCGTTTTTTCCACATTTTCCTCTTATTCTTCGTCCCTATTGGTCGCACTGTGATGATATATAGCCTAAAGCCTTCCTCGATAAATGGACTATCCAACACAAGAAGAATTTTTTAATTCGACCCAGTAGTTCCGGAGATTAGCGCGTTCAATCAAACAAACAAACAAACAAACAAACTCTTCAGCTTTATAATATTAGTATAGATAGGAAAACCTATAAGAAGTCCATGATATTAAAATAACATGGTAAATCACTCAATATTGTGCGTACCAACTTACATTTGCAGGTGGAAAACATGATAGGTACGAGTGACATCGTACGGAACCCTCTTCACGCGAGTTCAACTCGCACTTGTCGGCTTTTTTGGATCACTTGTGACTCTCTATTAGGGTTGATCAGGTTTTTGAACTTTTTGAGCGTAACTGGTTTTTTTTTAAATCGTCTATTGGTAAAATTTTTGTTTTTAAGCCATTTTCTAAGGCCGTAGTAGTATTTTTGTACCAAAAGGTATTAATTTGTCTTGCATTCGAGGAAAACAGTTTATGTTTAGGCTGATATTATGTATTTTCGAATTATCTGCTGTAGTTGTTTTGTAAAACATTGAGTTTCTTTGTACTAAAATAATTTAATTGCTGTAATAAAGTATATAAAGGGCATACTGTACAAGTCAGTAGAGGAACAAGAGGGTCTTGATGTTTTGTAGGCGATGGGCTGACCATCTGTCACTACTAACCGAACTTGTATATCTCAACTATACCCTCAAAATTGGTCAGAAGTGGCACCATGTGGTTCTATCGGCCCCTGGTACTCTGCCTACCCCGTAAGGGATAAAGGCGTGATTATATGTATGTATGTATGTAATAAAGTATATAAAAGATGAGATTAAATTGATGGGCGATTATTTATTTGATGTGCAATTAAAAATATCTGCTAAACAAATAACTATGATCGGTTATAGGTTGCAGTTGCTGGATACATTATTATTTATAACTCTTCTACCCCAAAGTGGTATTAAAGTATGATCTTCAAATTCTTCCTTCGTCGGATTATAAATGCGAAAGTAACTCTATCTGTCTCTGTGTTACGCAATCACGCCTAAACTACTGAACCGACTTAAATGAAATTTGGTACAGAGATAGTCTAGAGCCTGAGAAAGGACATAGGCTACTTTTTAATGCAAAAAAGAGATATAAGGGGTTGAAATAGTGGATGAAAGTTTGTATGGAAATTACGTCATTTTTTAAGCTAGAAGCTTAAAACTTATTTTTTAGGCTTTTCATTAGATATAAATAAATACGACATTCAAAGTTTGTAAAAGAATACCCTAAAGGGGCTAAAAATAGGGGGTGAAAATTTTGTGTGATGACATCGGAAAAAAGCTTAGGGCTCAGAAAATAAAAATATAGAACAGAACAATACAGAGAATTAAGTAAGAAACTTGCCAAGCACTGCGCGCCATATGCAAAAAAGGGATGTAAGGGGTTGAAATAGGGGATGAAAGTTTGTATGGAAATTACGTCATTTTTAAAAGTTTTGTCTCACTACAAATATGCGAGTACAACTTCATAATGATTATCAAGCAGGACAATATGCAACAAACAGCTCTTTTAAAAATCGTACTAAAAACGTCGCATATAAAAATGTACTTAAATAAGCTTAATAACTTATTTTAATGTACATGTGTTTTACTTGCAAAATAATTATCCTAAAAAAATTTAAAATGCTGCCGAAAGTCACTATTCCACGCGGACGAAGTCGCGGGTCAGCTAGGGATTCGCGGGCAACTTAGGGATTTATGTTCGAAACAATTTGAAATCATATACATATATACATAATAGTCACGCCCATTATCCCCCAAAGTGGTGTATATACAGGGTGTAACAAAAAGGGTATGTTAAGCGAGAAGCTATGTAAATAGCCCACTATTTTTCCCGATAGTATGGAGAATTTTTAAATATCTCAGGAATTTTCATACAATCTTGAAAAATATAAATGTGATTTCGAGTCTCAAATTTTGGAAATAGGTTCTCTATAGTGGTCTATTTATACAGCTTTTCGCTTAACATACCCTTTCTATTACACCCTGTATACTATGGTATGTTAACCGAAAAGCTATGAATATAACCCACTATAAAGAACCTATCACCAAAATTTGAGACTAAAAATCACATATTTATTTGTCCAGATAGTATGGAGAACACATAACCCACTCAGGAATATTATGAACATACAATCTTGAAAAATAAACATGCGATTACTAGTCTAAAAATTTCGGGATATGTTATCTACAGTGGGTTGTTTTTATAGTATTTCGCTTACCATACCCTTTTTGTTACATCCTGTATATACTGCTACTTGTTATATTTGCTATTGATACTAAGTTATTTGCAGTTTAATGTCATAAAGAGGACTATACTAACAAACGTAAACTTTTGCACAAAATGTTCGGAAAAATCCCGGATTTTTTTCCCGGGATTTTGTGGATCTAAAAAAAACTAATTAGATATATAAAATTATACTAGGTCATAGAAATGGTAAAATAGACACGTAACAGAATTACCTACTTATGAATATCATTTTTAAATACGAAATCACTACATATTATAAAACAAAGTCGCTTTCTAATGTCTGTCCCTATGTATGCTTAGATCTTTCAAACTAGGGAACGGATTTTTTTGATCCGGTTTTTTTAATAGATAGAGTAATTCACAAGGAAGGTTTATAATGTAACTAGGGACCCGCCTCGGCTTCGCACGGGAGTAATGCACTCTCACGCGGGCAAAGCCGTGGGCGGGTGCTAGTACAATCTAAAACATACTATAAAGTATCTATGTCGGTAGGTACTTAACGTTTTCTACGTAAGTCTTTTTTACGTAAGGTCTCTCTTTTTTCAACTTTTGTTACACTACGATTTCCCAAGTCTACTTACTAATTAAATATAGTATTTTATATTATGTATTTGCGCGCGAAAAAACAAGCACAGAACCGGCGTTGACAGTGGTCACGGCGGTACTGAATGTTCCGAGCGAGACTGGCCAGTGCAAGGATTAGAACACAGCGTAGTTGTAAATGTGTTTTTTATTAATTGTTAATTATCTACAAAATTTACAAAAAATGTACTTTGGCCATAAACTAGATCTGATAAAGCGCTATACAACTATGCAAGTTTCGTGTTGATATTCACAATAGTTTTCAAGATATTTCGCTTATAAGAACGTAAAAAAGGTAATTTTCAAATCGAAATTCTATCGAGATTTTTTTAAGTAATTGAGTTTCCACGTTGGCCACAAACTTGATAAAGATTTAAATAATAACATATAAAAAAATTAGAGCTATGGTAATCGGACAAGTATTTAAAAAATCGATTCTAAAATGCCTCTTTTGTCTGATCACACCGCCTTAACTTAAAAAAAAAATCTATTTCCGTACTCACATGCCTTCCTCGCCAGCAGCCTAGCCGGTTATAAATAACCACAGACTATACCATGATTGGTAGTGGATTGACTGAGGTACCTATATTAGCAACGAGTGGATAGCTCGGGTTTCGCGACCTTCGTTTCCCTACTAGATTACCGGAGACGCCGGTGACGTCGGTGCGCCGGCGCCTGCGCCTTTTTGTGGCTTTGTTTAAGGAAGTGTAGGTTGTTAGCAAAAAGTAGATCTCACGATTAGATGGCCGATTTATTTGGATAATTACAATTTTATTTGTCACTTCTAGCTTAGTTAAAAATAGGGCGGTATTAGGTGCACTGCATTAGCTAACCTACCACAAACACGTAATCAAAACAACAGAATTACCTAGTTAATTAGTCTGAAAGCCTCAATGAAACCAAGTCAAATGCAATAAAATATTTAAAAAATCTTTCCAATTTTTCCATTGATCAGAGGACAGCTTTTAACAATTTAACAATTCAACTAAACAACTCGTAGGTACAAAACCATCTGGTTTCGAAGAAATCAAAAAGCTCCGTTTTCGCCGGCAGATTTTGGTCTGAGCTAAACGCCTGAATATTTTATTTAAGAAGGCTGTAAGTAGGTAGTCACTCCCAAAACTTACTGAGTTGTAGTACCTAACATGTTATACGCAAATCAATAGCCCATCACGCAGTTCAATTGACCATTAAAATACCTATCCAAAAAGGGGTACCAGCTCTCACACTAACACACCGTGAGTCACAGGCCGCAAGCACGCTGGTACGCACCAAACAGTGTCAACCACCTATTTATGTCGCTGGACCATGGAGCACATGCAAAAGAGGTGTTCTAACAGTTGATCGTGGAAACTAGTGTCCCTCTTTATTGGACATGTGAAAAGTTCCTTCTCGGCCTCTATATGATAGCAATGCTATC
Source organism: Carposina sasakii (assembly GCA_014607495.2). Lineage (NCBI taxonomy): Eukaryota > Metazoa > Arthropoda > Insecta > Lepidoptera > Carposinidae > Carposina > Carposina sasakii. Next base: position 2,948,024 of record CP053150.1, read on the forward strand.
CCAAGAATCCTTGCTTAAGAGTTTTTGCCCATAGTCATCGAGATGGGCTGGCGGGTTGGTGACAGCAGTGTGATTTTTGGACTTTGTTGTCAAAATGAGAGGCGCTGCTGCCCACCTCCCGGAAACCCTTAATCGCCTCGTAGGATATCCACGGGCAGGCATGGGGTGGTACATAACTATTCTTCTCTGACGGAATCACTCGTCCCCGTAATACCTAACTAGCAAAAGCGTGGACATTTTAAAACGCGAATATTGTTAAATTTTTGCAGTCGCATTGCTACTGCTTTGTGCAAAGTACGTAATAAGGACTACATAACTTAACGCAACTCCAATTTGCATCAGCTTCAAGCGCAGGACTTAGCAAATAAACGGCATCAAAGGAACAGCGGAATCCACTGCGATACCAGGCGCGCCAACTAAACAAAAACAACTCTCATTGTCTACAGATGAGTTATTTTCGCAAATAGACACGGGAGATGCGGCTGAGACGGTTAGGTGTTAGAATCAGGGCAGCCTCACCAGCTAACGAGCAATGGTCTTTGATTGAAGCCATTTTGAGGTAGGACTACCCCAGCGCACGCCATAAGGCTACTTAATTAGGGGGAGTTTTGTAGTCACTGGTAAGTTGAATACAATTGAAATGAACAAGAAACTGGATTTGAATAGTTAATAAATGTGGTAGGTATATGTTCTTCTTTAGATAAATAAATAAATAAAATTATGACTATGAGAGTGAGGGAATAGTGAGTGCATCTGTGTTTGCGCACACACTTGTGCACTATAATATCTCCTGTGTACATGGCCAATCCCCATAGAGATTGGTCGCCTTGGCCAAAATACGGTCGAAGATCATCATCATCATCATCAAATAAATAAAATAAGTCACATTGATTTTCATTGTGAATGTTGTTGAATGATTGACATTATCCCACCCATCTGTACAATGTCACCTATTAGGCAATACATAAAAAGAAAAGGTACCTAGTTAGGCGAGATTATCCTACCTCTTCATTTAAGCCACCCAAGATAATTATTAATGTACATAATATCGGATTTTGAATATTTTTTTAAACACTAGGCTAAGTAGTAGTTTTAGTCAGTTAGTGAAAATAAAATTAATTCATATTTTTATTATTTATAAATAAAAATAAAAGATTAAGTAAAGGCCTATTAACTACCCCAGTGGTAAATTTAGAGGGTAGGCATCTACTTAGCAAAAAAGTTTAGAAAATTTATTCATTTAAACCTAGACTAGGTAACTTAAGTACTATCCTAAACTAAATCTAATCTAACTACTCTGCAAAAAGGAAGACCACCTAATACTAATAAAGAATTATTGATCTTGGATGTACTCAAATTAGATAGGTGATTATCTGCTCAGTAATTAAGGAGGTAGTGCAAAAATTTTATACAAGGTTACCTATCTACCTAGTTAATTAGTTAAGTATCAAAATACTAAATCTTGTGGCAAAGATTATTATTTTAGTACTAACTACTTATCTACCTTAAGTAATTGAGTTATCATTGTGTTTACCAAATTAATCTGTTCAAAAATCACAGTGCCCGGTGCATCTTGGACAAATTTATGATGGTCAATTTACATTGGTGCTATAATTTGTTTTTGCAAGTTATTTATTAAAGTCACCATGTGGTTCTATCGGCCTTGGTGCTCTGCCTACCTCGTAAGGGATAAAGGTGTGATTATATGTATGTATGCACCTGTATTTATTAAAGTATTAAAAACTGCCAGGTATGTAAGTATATTTATGTTTAATCATAAACATAATTATGAAATGAATATACCTTAAAAGTCTTAAAAGATTCAGAAAAAACTTATGTTTTCCACTAAAGGAATAGGTACCTAGGTAGTTTCGCATAAAGTTGCTTACCTTTCATCCTCAGTAGAAGGTGCAGCCTGCGCATCCTCCTTCCCGTCCGCACTTTCACCAGCTTGGAGACCATCTGGAGCCACATCCTGAGCACCACTATCACTTGCATTCACATTAACACTGCTCACTACTGTACCACTGATAGCATGGGACACTGCACTGACCGGGCTCCCGAAGCTCTGGCTGTCGTGGCCAGGCTGAGCGTTCGCCACATACGCGGTAGAATTCACCGGCAATGAAACCACTGGCGAGTTAGTCCCGGACACTGTTGGCTCGGGCACGACACTACTTTGAGACATCACTGGCACCACACCACCGTAACTGAGACCCATACTAGTCTGGGATTGGACCACATTAGCGTGCACCGTACCACCCATGGCTACAGGCTGCATCGTTTGCTGCATTGACATAGGAATGTTCTGGTGGCCCATAGACACTGGTTGGTTCCCAACATATTGCACTTGGCCCTGTTGCTGCATCATATTCTGCTGTGCCATATTTACAGGTATCTGTTGCCCCACACCGGTCTGCTGCATGTACATTGTATTATCTGAGGCAGGTATCTGCATACTAGGCTGATTCCCGTCTAGAGTCATCTGCATGTTCTGGGGAGGCGCAGTCATCATTTGCATGTTACCTTGCGGCACATTGGATTGCTGCGGCATGCTATGTACAGGAGCAGACTGTTGGCCACCAAGATTTTGGAGATTCACAGGTAAAGTAGCACCCTGGGGCTGGGAGGACATTGGTTGCAGATTGCTAGGCAGTGTTGCTCCCTGTTGTGATGAAACTATGTTGGTTAGCACCTCTTGTGGCAGTGTTTGCCCTTGCTGACTCATTTGTGGCTGAGATGTATGGTACTGAGGCACATTATGAGTTGGTTGTACCATTGGCTGCTGTGACGAAGGTATACTGCCACTAATCATTGACTGTGGGTTTGTCTGTTGGTTCACAGCCTGGTTGTATTGAGGCTGCACTTGCTGCTGCATCTGTGGGTGAATTCCTGTCACCACCGACTGCTGTGTTTGAGTTGGCAGTTGGTGCATCTGAGGTTGCATCTGTGTCATCTGCTGGTTAGGCATTTGAGCTGGCATCTGCATCTGTTGCATATGGCTAGGTATCTGCTGGTTTTGAAGAGCTTGGATCTGAGCCTGACTAGGTAGATGCTGCAACTGAGGTTGCTGAGGCATGGGCTGCTGACCCTGCAAATGGTGGCCCTGTGCCATCTGGGGCATTTGAGCCTGCTGCATTTGGTGTATCTGCTGAGGGTTAGGCTGGTTTTGCATTTGCTGCATCTGCATCTGTTGCATCTGTGGTTGCTGGCTAGGCACCGGAGCCATTTGCCCCTGGTTTGGCATAGGTTGCATCTGTGGCATTTGCTGCTGAATCTGTTGCATATTGGCCATTTGCGGCTGAGGCATGTGTTGGTTAATTTGCTGTATTTGCTGGTTAGGTATTTGCTGCATCTGCTGAGGCATCTGTTGATGCATTGGAATTTGTTGCATGGCCATACCCTGTGACTGTGCTATGACTTGTTGCAATTGATGTTGTGGAAAACTCTGGGGTATCTGCTGCACTTGCTGCTGCTGAGGCTGTTGAGGGTGATTTTGAGGTGCATTCTGCATCGTGATGTGTGTCATACTTTGTGGGTGTTGTTGACCCACAGATTGATTAGGCTGCATATTCTGATTTGGCATTTGTTGGGGCATTTCTAAAGGTGGAGACTGTACTGACACAGATTGTGTCACAGGCATTTGTTGCTGAACTACATTTATTGGCTGAGTCAGAGACTGGCCAGGAGAAGCTATAGGAAACTGTTTTTGGATACCTTGGTCTAGTTGTTGAACTTGGGCATTGCCTTGAATATCTTTATGGCCCTTACTGGTCAGATCATTAGATAAATCTTCATGTTGACTATCATTTATTACTACACCACTGTCTGGAGCTTGAAGGTTATTCTCAGTTGCATCCAAGTTATTGTTCAATGTAATTGGAGCATTCGGCTGAGTTGTTGTGTGATCAAGATAATCCATACAAATCCATCGACCACGCCGAAATGGTTCAGTACTTTCTATTTTCACTACTTTAAAGCGTTCATTCCTAACATGTTCCTGTATCTCTTTCATACCTTCTTGGGGTTTCGCATTACCTATTAGATTGATAATGCTACCCGTTCCAGCGTTTGTAACACTGACATGCATGTCAGTCACTTCAGAATTATTACTATTTGGCACTGCTCCTCCTATTTGACCAGTTCCGTCCTGGCCGACAATGGCTAGCCCGTACTGCGAGCTGGTTGGGATCACAGGGGCACAACCTAATGAAGCACTCGACGCATTGTAGAACACATCATCCTTTGAGAAAGTGTCTTCAGAGTAACTGGGCGTTTCATTCTCTATGTCCGTTACCCTGGATATGTCGTCGGTGTGAGATTCGTCTAAATCATCCGCTGAGTCTTCGCCCGCATCGGTGCTCACCCGAGAGCCCACCGTCACACTGGTGATCTGAAACGAAGATATTTTCCTTGGGTTATGGGCAGCCTGTAGACTCGTAGGGTGAGTCACTCGATTCTCCGACTCGTTCAGTCGAAGAGATTCACTCGTGGTACGGTGTACGACGTTGTTATACTTGTTTTTCTCACTAGTTTTATGTGACTTTTGAATCAGATTGTCAGCCATTATGCCGTCCAAATCGAATGACTATCTAAAGAAAATTTCACTGTTTATTGGCTTCAGAGACATTTAATTAACTTTTCAATCACAACAATATGTTATATATAAAAGCATTGTACACTCACAATTTCACAAACACGGTAATTTTACTACTAAAGTCTTAAAATTCATTAGTAAACACACACAGTTGCGAACATCTTTCAGACGGCAGCAACATGGCGGCCATTTATGCGCAATGCACTATGGTTGACAATTTGCAGTGAACTATAGACATTCTAGAGTGAATGTTGAGTTTACAATTATGTAACTAGATGGCGCTCAAATCATTCAATGAAATGTTAAATTAAAAATATATTATAAATATAACCCATAGAATTTTCAGTGATAATTATTATTTTATTTAACTAAAATTTGAAATGTCTCAAGTAGTCTCAAATAAATCCTCAAATAATTTCATGCAATACATGCAAACTTGATATAATATATACCATAATATACTGTCAAACAACAGTTTAGAAAGCCTTTACTTACATTTAATTTTGTTCTAAGTTAATAAAGTCTTTACGTAAACAATATTTACTCATTTAATTATTTTTACATTCCATCGATGTGCATGACCTACTACGTATTTTAATTTTATGATCATTTACAAATTATTGGTTCGAAACGTTATTCCATCTCGTTTGGTTTCCAATTTCCCAAAACCAGTGGTGAAAGTTTCTATGCGAACTATAATAACGCTACTGCATAATAGATGGCGCTAATAAATATAGTTTACCAATCATCACAATAGAGGCGCTAGTAAAAATTTAGCTAACAACAAAAACGTAAATAAATTATTTGCTCTTATTCGTGGCATGTCTTCATGTCCACCTAAATCACAGTAAACTGATCGAAATCTTCATTGCAATGCACAGCTATCGTGAGCCATAGTGAGAGCTCTCTGTTGACCACCCCTTGACCCATCCTTAGTTCGTAGGTAGGTACCACGTAGGTAGGTAGTAAATACTGTGGTAAATACCATCTTCTGCTCTTCTAGCCAGCCGTTACTGACACGGCACGTTCGTTCAAGTTCACCTATTTTAATGTTAGATAAAATAGTAATGCCTATATCTACTTGATCCCTACGATATCTTTCCTACCTACTATGCTAATAATAATGCGTAGAGACCTACTTGTATTTCTAGAGATAGTGTGTTTCACCAGATAGTTCCTTCTAATGATAGCGCTAGTTTCTATGTGCATAACTATATTACTATGTATAAAATGTTAGTTCCGAAACTAGCCATAGGAGTTATTCTATGAAACGGACTCTAGTCGGAAAAAGGCTGCGGTAACTGTCTATGACTATATTCCATTCCAAGAATGGATGGTGAGTATGAAAAACCGAAGGTAGGCACCTATACTAACTTTAGAAACATACTAGCTGTTGCCTGCGACTCCGCCGTCCGCGTGGACTGCAGAAAAAACAAAATGTCGTAATTATCCGGGATAAAAATATTTTTCCGGGATAAAAGTAGCCTATGTTACTCCTAATAAGAATATCTATACAAAGTTTCATGATAATCGGTTGAGTAGTTTTCGCGTGAAAGCGTAACAAACATCCCTACTTTCACATTTACATATTATATTAGTAAGGAAGTAAGGATGAGACAGTAACTATTACCAAAGCTGAGATATAAACGAGGTACGCGTTAGGCGCATGTACGAATTAAGCAAGTTTACCCTAATACATCTCATGTTCCTAAGACCAAATATCTTATTGATCTGAAACGTAACAAAAGGTGGACTAATGACTCTTCGATACTTCTATGCGCCTAAAAGGTAGCCTCCATTGATATTGGAATGACCTTTAATTCTAGAACGTATTGGTACAAATTTAAATAAGATCACTTTTTCTATTTAGTGTTTTTACTGCACAAATTCAACCACATAAATTACAACATAATCTACTTACAACATAATTAAATTTTAGGATAAGTGTTATGTGAATTTGAGTTGTGTGTTTATGTATTTAATTATTTTATTATTCAGCAGTTTCACCAGCTCCTTTACCCCGTTTCGGAAACACTGCCATGTATGTTATGTAAGTACTTACCTAATGAATTTGTGAATATGTATAATGAATTTATTATCCGACCGAAGAATTAGGGATATTTAGGAAAGCTTTGATTAAATTATACATAAATAGGAAAGTTTAGATTTTTTGATATTTCTAGTGCACTAAGTCGTAGCAAATGCTACGAACCTACTACGCGCAGTACGAAGGACAGTCGTTCCCCTTTTGGCACTAGGTAGTAGCATAGAGGAATATTTTATTCCTCTATGGTAGTAGGTATAATTTTAATTAATATAGGTACATATTTTTCTGATTCGAATTAGCTGCTCTGCCTACCCCGTAAGGGATAAAGGCGTGATTATATGTATGTATGTAAAATATATTTTGTCGCTGTAGTGACACACAGCTTCAAGCTGAATAAAAATTTGATACAATAAGCTAACGGAAAATTCCACATGAATCCATTTAGAATCGTACCTAATGGGCTTATTCAAAAGCATAAACATGTATCGTTGTCACTAACCTGTTGGCAAATACATACATAGGTACATACATATAATTACGCTTTTATCCTGTACGGGGTAGGCAGAGCACCAAGGGCCGATAGAACCACATGGTGCCACTTCTGTCCAATTTTGAGGGTACCTAATAGTTACCTACATGGGCGTTAAATTGAATTTCAGAAAACATACTTGCCTATTATTTTTATATATTATCTAGATAGAGACAAGAGTAAAACCACAAGAGTAGAACATTGTACTTTGTTCAGAAGATATCTAATATTAGCATCTATTCAGAAGTTTAGTGGAGAAAAATAATCTATACAAAAAGACATTGTACAGGGAACTTACTTTTGCATAAATATTGGGTAGGTATGGATAGGTAAATACATAATATTTGCCTACACTAAAGTAAACGATAAAATAAACTGATATACAGTAGATAGGATCTGAACTGAAAGTAAGCAAAAAGTAGGTACTCACAAATTTGCGCGCAGCAGCGATATAGTTTCACTCTAATTCGCGACCCGTGAGTACTAAACTAAGATTTGAATATGCCCGACCCTAGGCTATTTGCGAGCAAGGTCTCAGAATCGCCAACCGATTCAAATACCCACCAATCGCCGTGTCACATCTTAAACAAAGGTAATTTGCTATTATTTGTAAATTGGTGTCCAGCAAGAGCACGTCCGTCGCAAATTGGTCGCAGTCGCTCGGGAGCCGTACACTTGGGACCTTAGCCCGTCGGCTCGCCGCTTAATCCCTATTCAAATACCCGTCATACGCACCACCGACAGCCCATAGCGCTCAGTCGATAAGATACGGCCCGCGAATGTAATCGAACCCGCACTACGTAGCATAATGTCTCGCTGAGCACGCGCTATGGCCAAGTCCCTGCCGTCTCAGGACGACGATTCGAAGAAGTACAGCGAAGACGAGACGGAAATGGACGACGAGAGCGAGGAGCCCGCGGGCCGGCTCTACCGCCTGATGCGCTGGCTGCGAATCAATCCCAATCTCATTATGCTTAAAGTGACTCTCTTTGTGATGTATGGAGCAACCGCTTCTTTGTTGCCGTATCTGACTATTCACATGCAAAGTATAGGACTGACTGTGCCAGAAATATCGTTTGTGTATTTAGCGTTACCGTTCACAACGTTCCTTAGTCCACCAATAACTGGTAAGTGAATTAATTTACTAGCGCGACAACTAGTCTACATTACGTTACAAAAGTTACAAGTGATTGTTGTTTTTAGGATTCTTGGTTGATCGTTTTGGGGAGTACAAACCCGTAGTGATCACGGCATTGATTTTGAACGCTGTATTCCATCACTCGCTGCTTCTCATTCCGCATCAGGAGCAGCCAGGTGTGATGCCGTCGGCTTATGTCATGCGGCATCCGACAACAAACAACGTTGAGGTACAGGATAATAGTGAACCTTGTTATGTTTAAGATAAGTTTATTTCATCACGCGATAATAATGCATACTGTTGTTTCAAACATTTAACATAGATACGAGTAACATTGGTTATCTTATGAATGTAAAAGGTACAGGATATTTTGCGATTTTTCCGGTAACCATTGCGCTGTAGTCCTTTTTCGTGTAACACCCTTCATATAATCACTCACACCCATCTAGCATATTTAGCCATAAAAATATTATCAGATTTGTTGACCTTGCCTGACTTTTTAAAATAGGCCTTCTCTATTTTGGTTTTGTTCAGAATAATATTCACTTTACACCAACTACAAAGTCGCTACATTCTAAATGAAAATGCTAATACACCTGCTCAAATGTCCAAACCTACCTATGGTCTAAAATTCTCAAATTGTTTACGTCCGCTTGGAGTATACCACATTAACCGAGTTTCGTAAAAAGACACCGAAAATTAAGTTAATGTCTGTTAATATTCGATAAGTAGCGTTGGGACTTCGATCTTGCGTTGAACAATCCCGGTGAAAAAATAGACAAAACTACAGTAATTTTTAATGAAAACGAATGACAAAATCGCCATATCGAATCCCCTCTTGTGCCGGCCATTAGGGAAGTGGACTATTTAGGAACAAACGTAATGACATTGACTTATATCTTGGTCTTTAGAAATTGGAGTCACATGTTTCGAAATCGTCCATATTATCTAATAACATCGTTGTATACATAGATACACCACCGAGTTTTTAGGGAACTTTTAAGTTTGTGCTTATTCTTATAAGAGACAACTTTACACCAGCAAGTTTTGTCTGCGAATTCGTTTGCGAATATGTGACTACTGTATAACTAACTATTATTTATCTATTGCTGAACATCTACTAAACACTGCTTTATTCAAATAAAATTGCTATATAGTTTGCGTTTGCTAAGGCATGCTTGCTATAATTAATGATTTTTAGATTTGGTGGAGTCCCTGTCCAAGCAGAGAATGTCCTGATGAAGATGAGCAAGTAGACTTTGTTCTTGATCGATGCGTGGATCATTGCACTCTGAATAGTCAATATTCTACCACAGAGAATCCATCTAGCAGCGATCCAGCCGATGATAATGATGATATAGATTTTCATATAAAAGTTCAGCCACCAACAAGGTAATATTTTGCATTGTATATTATAACATTATTAATCAAGTGATAACCAACTATTTTCATAGTGGCGACATTGTGCCATTTATTTTCGTAGTTAAATAATAATTATTTTTTAAATCCAGCGTTCTGCAAAATAAATCTTTGTCGTGAGATAAAGTAGTCTTTATTTATTCGTAGATTATGACTAGTTCTGTAGTTTTCAAGGGAGTAGGTGATATTTTTAACAATTATGCTGTGTTTTCTAGTCACGTCAATATAAGTGAAGAATACACGGATGCTGCTTACTTTCTCATCGAAGTGCACGATGATCTTGGGGAACCGTCAGAGCAACTTGGAATTGAAATGGAAAGGGTAGGTAATTAATTGCAAGGCTTTGAACTTAACTTAAAAACTGTAAATGGAGTCTCAGATGAACAAACAATAGTTATTCGTCTGATGATGGATCATATTTTATTTATTATTTATAAATTTTTCAGGATGCCAATGAAACGGTAACAGATTACAAATCGAGATTTGGCGAGCAAATTCTGATGAGCAACGGTGTTAATATAACTGCCCTTGATAAAGAAGATTTGAGATGTGGTGGTCTCGTCATGTTACACAACATGACAAAACCATCACAACAACGTTTCGAATCTATATCAGCTAATTCTACTTGCATGGTACAGAAATGTGAATTCAGGTAATTTTTGCCATAAAACGTGATTTGTCAACTTCAGATTCATATAAATAATACCTATAAATTTACCCGCTTCATTACTCATGGAATATTTGTTATCTACTGAATCACTTATACTAATATTGGAATATTACAGAAAAGGCGGACCCGACATATGCCCACCGGATTACAAAGAGAGCGATGATAAAACTTTTTACATTTACTTTTTCCTAAGATTCATGGGTACTATCATGTTGTCTGCTGGTGTCACGATAATGGACCCTATAGCATTGACCATGATACAGAAATACGGCGGCGATTTCGGCAGAGAACGACTATTCTCTAGCATTGGCATGGCAATATTTTCTCCTATCACAGGTATACTTATAGATACGAAGAGCAAACAAGTAGGTAAGTGGCATTAGTACCTACCATCTTGTAATCGTTATCTCTAATGTCAATACAATGTTACTAAATGCTTACATCGGTTGGTTGCAGGTTACACGGACTACTCAGCTGCGTTTTACACTTATGATGTTTTGCTGTTGATATCGGCGCTTACCGTTGCTGTCATGCCTCTAGGAGCTAAACTACCCGCAGATAATTTACTTCAAGATCTTGTAAACATCATAAAAATGCCCCATATAATTATTTTCATATTTTTCCTGTTCGCATTGGGAAATTTTTGGGGATTCATCGAGTCTTATCTCTTCCTGTATTTGAAGGAATTGGGTGCACCAAACTTTTTGTTGGGTAGGTAGAGTATTTACAAATATTGACATATATGTAAGTGTTTTATTGCGTAAAATTACTTCTGTCTTTTAAAATAACGATATATAGGACTTTCGCGCGTTTTTAAATAGGCATGTCGAATTTGCAGGAATAACTGTGACCGTGGGAACACTAAGTAGCATCCCGTTCCTGTACGGCGCGGACGCCATCACGGCTCGCATTGGACACGTCAACGTCATCATCGTGGCGTTCTTCTCCCATGCCGCCAGGCTCGTCGGATACTCCTTTATTGAGTGAGTGGTTTACATCATTATTTTTTTTTGTAAGAGTAGCACTATATCTACTTCCAGTTTGCGTTGTTTATTTACACATGGCTTAATGTTACTTATTATATCTGCTACTGTATATCATAAGAGCATTTTGTAATCTTTCACGGGTAAACTAGATTGACTAAGTTTTCTAGGTTCGGATATGGAAACAATGTCAAAGATAAGTGCCTCATATAGCGTTAGATATTATATCTATGTTAGTATTAGAGTCTTACCTAGTCTTATAAAAAACTTAATTGAATTAATGATACATTCCCAGATAAATAATTATAAGAGTGATAATGATATGCTTTGCTTTTAGCTTTAACACATTTCAGACAGCATTTCTGAAAGAGAATATTGATGTTGTCTTTCTCTAAAACTTGATGAAGATAGAGACAGCATCGACTTTTATCATTCAGAAAGGCTATATAGCCATTGGTAAAATCGGCTCCCAATCTTACTGGTTTCCAACAGCTTAATACTCACAGGTTAATAATGGAATTCCAATATCAGTATTCCTTGTTATTCCAAGACGATTTTCTTGTGCATTTAAGATAGCCCTATTAAGTACTAAGTAATCCAAATGACCTTAAAATTATCACACAGTTGTTCAGTATTGTCCTTTTACATTATACCTCCATTTACACTATTTACGACAATAGAACAGTGTCAAGTTTATGAACACTGATACGTGTAGGTGTTTGATCCGGCATTACGGCGTAGTGTCTTGTGATATCTACTGCATCTTCCCAGAAGGATAGTTGTATCATAAATAGGGCGTTTATTTTATTATTACTGACCATGACATTATTTCTCTGCCCTTTCCATTAATTTATATAATATGGTGACTAGCTGTTGCCTGTGAATTTGTCCGCGTGGGCTACATACTCACGGACCTGTACCACTGAATTTATTCCATGTAAGGAATTTCTAAAAAATTGTCACTTATCTATACCCGAGGTGGATTGGCGTTAGGCAGGCAGCCGGCCGTAAAACAAACGCCAAATCTTTGGAAAGGAATTATATGTTGGAGCTTACATAGAAGATACATATTAGTTTTTGCAAAGAGGTTCTCTTAAAATTAAAGAGGCACTTAGGTACCTACTTATTGCACGGGAATGTTAATTGTAAAATAATAACATAGGTACTCTATAGCGATGAACGGTTTTAAAATAAGATTATGACAGGAATCAACTTTATTTCAGAAACTCCTGGTGGTGCTTCCCCTTCGAAGCCATGGAATCTCTTTCGGTGCACCTAATGTGGGTGGCTGCAGCTACTTACTGCGCTATGCTGGCTCCTAAAAACTTATTGGCTACCCTTATAGGGGTCTTAGGAATGGCGCATTTCAGTTTAGGTAAATTGCTTTCTGTTTCCAGTAGGACTGCAAAAAGTTCGAAATGAAATGAATGCAGAAACTTTGACTTTTTATGAATTTCATGGACTTAATAATAGATGAACCCAGGGATGTAACTATGTTATACAATCATTGATATGAATTATTGAAATCCAATCCAATCTAGGTAGATATAATGTTCCGACATCATTTAATGATTCTGTGTCGATAACACGTGGGAATATTCCTTCGGAATTTACGGATATATCTCTGGACCTCAGAGTATAGTACATTAAAACTAAGCTGAAGTTATTATTGTTACCACAGAACAGCCTTTATTACCTGTTCTGTGATTGTTACCCAGTAAACTAATTATGTACAGGTCGTGGTAGCGGTAGTTTTGGCGGAGGACAACTGATTGCGACTCTGGGAACCAGAGAAGCGTTTCGCTACATGGGGCTGATCGCCTTCCTCGGTGGAATACTGTACGGTCTTCTACATTATTTTTGGCTTAGGAAGATTAAGATTAGCAGCCTTCATGAGACCTGTTATGGAGATACAGGTAATCTTCTCAAAATCCTTATTACAAAAAATACTAATGGTATGGCTCAATAAATCTTTATGGAAATTTGTGATTGTCATGAATGAATGGTTACTAAATATCTTACACTTAACACGAAGTGTTGGATGGACTGTGTGAGGGAGGATATGCGTGTACTGGGTATGAGCAATGAGATGACGGATAATAGGGATGAATGGAAGAAAAGAACATATTGCGCCAACCCCAAATAAATGGGAACAGGGCAGGAAGATGGTGACATAACACGACATGTGCTGATGGAGCTGGACTATGAGCTACATTAAATATACTTTATGACTCCACTGTTATTCTGGGAAAAAATAATTACAATAGATGGTATTACAGAAAGCGGTGAAGGGGACAAGTTGAATGCGGAACCCCTGAGGAAGGATGCGGAAACGATGGTCTCTCTGGAGCGGCTGCACATGATCACCAGGTTCAACCCATTAGGATCACTTCATTCTCTACCCAGAGGATCTCGGGCTAGGGTAAGAAAATCCACTGTTGAACATATAGGACAATGACCTCCACATTATAAAATGACATAAGACCTTCTTGACCTAAAGTTTCCCAGTTTCCCTATAATAGAACACAACATCTGATCGTTTTATACATAGGCGTATATTGCTATCAAAATAATGGCAAATTTCTTGAAGACAAAAGATTAATAGGCAATAGAAATTGTTATCGTTGGGTAAATCAAATAAATGTTAGTTGTGCATGTTACTAATGCCTTTATCTGACAATGAGAACCTAGTCAGGAGCTATTGTAATGTTTGTGACGCAATTTCTAAGCTGCATTTATTGAGGGAACTCTTGTAATTGAACGAAAACGCAATAGTAAAACATAACAACAAAAAGAAAAAAGCAAATTAATGTGACACCTACCCCCAAAATTGACATCAGTCAAAGCATCACATTAGCCTATTGCAGTCCACTGCTGGACGCAAGCCTTTCCCATGCTACTGCCAATAATGACTGCAACAAAAATAATGTACATCAGCAAGAGAGGTACTTAACACCTTTCTAAGAATCTAATACTTTACTATTCTATGCTGAAAGGCGCACGCCCAATATTATTATGTTTATTAAATTTGTAGGTATGTCTCTGATTTTTCCAATAGATAGCCTATCCGAGGAATAAATTTAATGCTGTTTCTATCTTCATTAAGTTTTAGTGGAAGATATAAAATTTATCTTCGGATAGGCTATCTGACCATTGGAAAAATCGTCTCTAAGATGAAATAACGTCGCTAACGTTGCCAGTTACTATAAGCACAGCGATTTAGACAGTTTTCATTACTTTACATTATACATTTACCCCGGAAGAAACATGGGTAACATACATAGATTTAGGGTCATATCTCACGCCTATAGGGGTAGGCAGAGACTACCTGATCTCCAATTAATAACATATCTTTTTCACCTCATCCATATTCATTAAGTTCTTTATACATGCTCGCTGGTTTTGAGTGCTCTTGACTAGCCTTTTAGCATAGAAACTAATATTATCCTTTTATTGCCTTCACCAGCTCTCTCAAGGCGATATAAACGAGATATGCAGAAGTCGAAGCGGTAGCAACAGTCAGCGACGATGCAGCAACATTGAAATATCTCCAAAAACCCCGCAAGGGTCCGCTTCCAAGGTAGACCTTCTGCGGTCAGCTCTGGAGATCAGTCATCATCAGGGAAAGAACAACATTTCAAACCCAGTGCTTTCTAGTCAGAACAGACCGAACCATTTGTATAAGGTAAGTTTCTTGTTAAAAATCTAGATATTGTTGTAACATTTTATTTTATTCGTGGTTTATAAGTATTATTCCATCGTAGCTATTTTGCCAGCAAATGATTTTCGAACCTCTGTTTGGTTAGAAATTTGTTGGTCTACCCGCAACGTCAGGTAAAACTTGTGTTTCAGTTTGCAGTTTCATTTCAATTCACTAATCGCTCATAAATAGTTAGGTACTAAATACCAAATAATATATGAAAAGCAAGAATTAATTCGAATGTTACATTGTCACATGATATTTCATAAAGAAAATAATATAGCTAAGCTGAATAAGTATTTAACTCAATCAAATAACAGTAAGAAATAGCTATCAAGTTTCCTAATTTCTTTATTTGTTCACATTATCAATGTGATTGCGATGTATTAGTTAAATTTACAACCTTTATTTTAGTTTTATTTGATGTGTATTAAATACAGTAGTAGTGAACGAAAATACGTAAAGAGCAAATACAAAAATCGTGTTTTCCACAAATTGGCACGTGTAAGATTTTGAAATTTTCACGAACAATCTGTAATATAAAATGTTCATATGTATTAGGTACATTTCAAACTGAAGGTTTTCCTATAATATGGCTCAAATATAGGGTTGCCCATGACTCTCACTCTTCAACCAGGCAGGGCTAAGCATTATCGCATTCAAGGATCATCTTAGACTATCATGTTGAATCTATTGTGTTGGAGTGCTTCAGATACTTTCCCGAAAATGACAATCATTGCTCCCGGTATAGATATTCCAACTTCTACATTGAGTGAAAGTTAATTGATTTGGTAAAACTTTTTTCTTATCAGGTTTTTAACTTGGCACATTATAATAGCTTGCATTATCCTTTTCAGCTAGCAAATAGTGCGCCGAAATTAAGCCAACGCAACAACATCTCCCAACCAGTCCTTACAGAATACGATGCCCGTCGCCGCGACTCCATCCCTGAAGAAGCAGAAGAAGATCGTCTAGTCGCCACTCCAAAAATGCCTGCTAAAACCAAGAGCGACCATCTTCCACCACCACCAACTTATGACGAAGCAACAAGAGAGAAAGAGAAAAAAGAAAAGAGAAATAGCTGGCATTCCGACGATAGTACACCGACATAGAATGGTTGCAGTTACAATATTGGCTTTGTCGAAAGTTCGTTTTAAAAATATTTTAATGCATGATCTTCATAGATATAGTGCCGAGAAGTGTTTAGGATTCTCTTTGGAACACCTATTGTAATTAACCCTTTGTTTGTAACATTTGTTTCGTATTTAGTTTTAAGTTTAACGAAGTTTTTTTAAAGGCTTTAATTTATTTAAGTTTTAGCAAAATAAATTTAGTAAAAGTTGTTTATGTTGATTTTGAATGCCATCATACTATACCTACCTAATACTTAGGCTGTGATTTATCCACAAGGAACTTTGACACAGGGGACAATTTGAGCACTCGTATGTAGATTTCAACTTTCAACGATCCGTGTACCTATTGTAGACTAGCTAATGCCCGCGACTTCGTTGATTACAGAATAAGAACTTCTTCGTACTCCCGACTATAGATAAGTATTATGTAGGTACCTATGTGAAATTTCAAGCTTGCGCTATAACTATTATGTATTACTCTTTTAATGCAGTAAACTAAAGTTTCGCATTTATAATATTAGTTGGAATTAAATTTTGCATAAGCGGGATGAAAGTTTTTTTTTATGCGATGAAAGTAGTCAGAAATAATGTTTTAATTGTAATAATTTTCTCAGTCAGCGCTTAATTTAATATTAAGACTCCTGTAAGCCATGATCAACAGAGGCGGCCACAAACATGCAATCAAAGCATGATTTTCGCCTCTGTTGATCATGGCTTACAGGAGTTGCAGAGGCGGGAATGAGTGTGGGCCAATCCCGGTAGTCAGAAATAAAACTATGTAGGTATTATCTAATAAAAAAGTATAAGTTATTTGTTTATTATATAGGTATTATTATACTATACTAGGTTTCGTGTTCATTTTCATATTTCCTATGGAAAAATAAGCACATAATAAGCAAGTAATTTACTGAACAATTTCATTTTGCACAATATGAAAATGATCACAATATATCTTAACAAAGTTACAAATAAAATAGTAAATGCGTTTAAAATGAAATAAACGTTTAACGTTGTAGCTTTTAAAAATAAATAAATTCGTTACAGCTTCTATTTACTTACTCGTGCAGAAATATTCTTTTTCTTAATGAATAAAACCATTTTAAAGATATTTTACCCAATCTTCGTTCACTATGGTTGTCCCCACCACCGGGCCCTACACCCTCCACTGACCCACGGATCTGATAACTCATAACTGCGAAAACAAGCACTTGCACTACCTACAATCGCCACGAGAAACCAGACCCGAGCACCTAGCATGCATCGCACTATTCCGAAATCAAAATTCATTATTTCATCAATTCAAGCATATTTTTGCAGCCATTTAGTACACGGAATTAAGTATCGATTACATTAAAAATAACATCAGATGAAAAGTGGGAATTTACACATTTTGCCCAATACCTAATGGGCGTAACCGACGTGATGTGACGAATCACACATACTACGGCAGTCCAGAAATGGATTAACAGCTACGTTTATATATTTTTTGTTGTTAGTTTAGATTTTACTAGCGTCTCCTAGTACATTTTATTTAGTACATCTTACTCTACAGCTTTAATTATAACATCTATGAAAAAAATCATCAGTCTATAGAGATTTGGAATATAATGATATTTTTTGTAGTTGTTTCTTTTTCAAAAAATTAATTTTCTTTGCAAATTAGTTATTATCATTTTAATTATTGTTTTAAATACGCCAATACAGCTACCTCTACGGGATTATGTTTAATTTTCGGAGAATCAACATTTTTTGTGATTACTTCCACTAATACTTTAGGCTTTTATACAGCATATTAAAAATATCTTTTTTTAGTCTTAACATGGTACTCGAGCATTAAAAGGTTATTGATCACTTATAATTTATATCTGATACAAAAATTCCAGCAAAGATATCATCGAACGCGACTGCAAGGTCAAACATTCTGACATCTTGGTCTACAAAATAATATGGTTGTTAAATATCTATAGCCTAATAAATAGGCCATAGACCAAGGTGTTAGATTATCATAGGCGTTTATTATAAACTAGTGGACGCCCGCGTCTCCGTCCGCGTGGACTGCAGAAAAAACAAAATGTCGAAATGATCCGGGATTCAAACATTTTCCCGGGGTAAAAAGTATATGTTAAGTGGGACCTGTCACAATATATTCCTGAAAACTGCATCGAAATCGGTTCAGCTGTTTCTGAGATCAGCGTGCACAAACATCGATCCGTTACAATTTTATTATATGTATAGATTATCTCGAAACAATTCGTTATCCATAAAGTTGGGTACATTCCTTCAAGAAACATATCCAAGTTACTTACGGTTCGGTTTCGACCAATATTGACTCTGGCAAAAGCGATAAAAACATTGAAAATGTCAAAGACATCCCCTCGTTAAGGTCTACACAAGGTTTACAAAAAACATTCGAGTAAAATATGTGGGTATTAAATATTATAGGACCCTTTGACATTAGTGTCTGCCAATAGTCACGTTCGTTAAGATTCCTGCTGAACTATAACCTAGTAATTAGTTGGTTTCAGGACAGTTGTGCTGATCTGTTCTCATGAAGTAGGCTCTGCTAATGTTGTTCTTGTCGACTGCAGCATACGCCTTCTCG
Organism: Carposina sasakii; assembly: GCA_014607495.2. NCBI lineage: Eukaryota > Metazoa > Arthropoda > Insecta > Lepidoptera > Carposinidae > Carposina > Carposina sasakii. The sequence goes on from CP053150.1 coordinate 2,966,842, forward strand.
AGCGCTGCTAGTGGAGGGTGACGTTCGCGTGTCAAGATCCATGCATTGCCTGAAATTGTAGAAAGATAGCCAGTCAATTTTCATAACAGCTGAAATGGTAGAAACATAAGCTTTCATAGCAGCTGCTATTGTTTGATCCTATCTATTATCTAAATTAGCAACTACATACTTACATACTTTTAACTGTTTATTTATTCAGGTATTTACAATTTACAAATTTAAAACTACTTACTTATTCTACTAGTTTTTGAAAAGTAGCAGATAGTTGAATTTTGATTTCAAGAGCCCGAGATAAAGTACGGTACATGTGAGGAAAATAATACATGAAAGATATAAATATCCATAACTGATTTAAATTTCCTATGTAATATATTTTATACGAGGTTGGTTGACCATAATAAATTTTCATAGGGAGATCCACATTATCATGTAGCGTACCCAACCAGGCTACAAGTTGTTTTTCTTAAAGGTAGGTTTTTTAAAATAATTAATTGAATTTGGACGATCTTAATCTTGTAATTTAACCTTCGTATTAGGCCGCATGACTCATAGTTCAAAATGATTAATTCCTTTAAGATCTACATAAGTGCTTAATAATTTATGGATTGGATTGGAAGAAATCTAGTATGTATAAATCTAGAATGTACATGCATCTCTTCTTTAATGTTGTATGCCATATTTCTTTTTGTGTATGTGCAATAAAGAATAAAGAATAAAGAAAGAAATCTTTGATTATACTTACGTGTATGCAGAAATCCGAAGTCATAGCAACTCCACACCACAGAATAGTTGTAATAGTCGGTGTCTACGATCCAATAAGGAGCAGCGAAGTTGACCGGCAAGGACGGGAACCTCACTGACAGCTTGCCTTCATCAGATCTGCTTACTTGGTTGGCTTCGCCCTCGATCTCTGACTGGATGCCGGTGCTGGAAATGCGAATAAGTCTGGCGAATTCTGAAGGAGAATTTTAAGTTCTATCGGTTAGATAAGTATCTTCACACATAGTCTACTCTATAGTTTATACCTAAATATACCTCTGTATAGTTAGCTCCCCAAGATAATAACCCACGCCAGTAATTTTTTTTTTTTTTTTTTTTTTTTTTTTTTTTTTTTTTTAAAGGACACTTCACGACACATTGACCTAGTTCCACACTAAGATCCCTAAGGTCTTGTGTCGTGGGTACTAAGCAACGGTATATAAATACATAGCTAAGTATATAAACAACCATGACTCGGAAACAAACTTCGATATTCATCACATCAATGTTTGCACCTACCGGGATTCGAACCCAGGACCTATGGCTAATATAATATAATTAACTACCCTCTTAGAATGATTGAATGACAACCGTATATAGTGTGTCCATTGTGTGTCCGTTTCAAAGAATAAACCCCGTACATGATTTCGTAACTAACATTTTTGTATGCAGTTGCGGTATTGCATAGATTGTAGTTATACACACAACTATTTGGTGAAACGCACTCTACAACTTGTTTGTGCCATCCCTGCGATTAATATTTACATTTATTTTGATAATTCCAGATTAGTCATCATTTGAGTCTACTTCATCATTATAACAGTTTTTTTTGCAATTTACTTACAGAGATCAAGGCTACGGCTTTAATATTAACAATAAGGTGTGAATATGATGTGTAAAATAGACCTTTACATCTAAGTTAGTCATAAATTGCGTTGAATCGTTTTTGTTCTAACTCTTAGTATGTGGGTTATAGAATTGATTTTTCTAGTAAATAAATCTATGAATTTACCACATGTACATGAATTTAGGCAACTGTTCAAGGAAACAGTGATTAGTCAGTGTGAGAAATTACCCACAGATCAATCAGGTTCAGGAAAGTCTGGCGTCCGATACCTTATGATTGGTCGACAATCTAGAACAAGACGAGAACGACTTCGTTCACGTAAATTTTATAATTCCCGTTTCTTTCGTTCCAGTGGGAAATTCATGAAATTCTTTCGTATTAGATGCCTACGTCATAAAAAGAACAACAAGCACGTAGTTCGGGTCTCAAGATCAGCGGTTTAGCCTGAGCATTGATCCGTCCGACAGTCATTCATGACAAAGCATTTTATACGTATAGATCAAGACGGTATTAATAATATGAATAACTTACAAGCTGCTAAGTTGTTTGTTGACAACACCAATGATACCGTTATCCTTCTCCACGTAGTCCGCAGTTATACATCTGCCGCCGAACTCGAACAGCGAGAAGTACTTTTCCGCTTCATACCACTTGCCCAAGTACTGGAAGGTAAATAAATAAATGACATAAGTACATACACACAGCTGTGTTTCCGAATTGCGGTAGCCAGAACTGCAGGTTCATACAGCAGATCTTGCAGCAACGTTTAGCATGATCAGTGACAAGAGTCTAGTTTATCGCTTAAGAGGATGCCAGAGTTCCTCAGTCGATTCTTACGAAATGCACGGAAGAAGATGCTACTGATGTATTTTATTGAAGCCGCCTGACCACAGGACACAGGAAACAACATAATTTACTAGACAGTCATGTGCCTTACCTTGTGTCATGCCAATTATATAGGTAGTGTGGTGACACTCTTTCACTCTTAGTTATATATTTAGTATATAAGTTAGGTTAATGATGAGACAATATAGACTCAGCCTCCGAACCAACAACACTCTTTTATTGCCTCCTTTACATGGCGACCCTGCCAGGCCGGCCTGTCCGTGCGACTTCGTGGACAGGCCGGGGGCAAATAAATAAGAAAATATTTGAACTACATAATGAAGAAAATATAATTTTATAGAATAAATATAAATAATATAAGTGTGTAAAGTGAAATTTAAATAATAAAAATACAGTGAATATAATAAGTGACGTTTAAAAAAAAATTGCGTACTTAAAATTAGATAAGAAGTAATATTATAATAATAATGGATCCAGTAACTTTCAAAATTGTAAAACAAATAAAATTGCGGGGTGCCGGGCGATGCTGGAGTCGCTGAGGACCTGCCGGGCGTAACAAGCTATATTGTGTTGATAGTGATTCAGTGAAGTGTTTTCGTGTTAGTTACGATTATTTTATAATTTTTTAGTTTCCATAATTATTATTACTCTATATGTATGTGATTTTAAATAGTAGTTTATGATGTGTGTGTCGGGGAAATAATGAGATGAAGTAGGTAAATACTGAGGTTAAGGAGTTTCGATTAACGATTGTTTGTTTTCGAACTTTTCCCAATTTTTTGCTAGAAATCGTTAGATAGATTTAAATTACGTAGTACCTAAATAACAAGCAGATTATACTTGGAACTCTTTGTCCGCATTTGCTATTCGTGAGAAATCTACAAAGAAATAGTGACTGAGATTTTTAAAGGCGAAAATTGTCCACTCTCGGCAGCATCTTCATTATTCATCATAAGTAAAATAGTGTTCAATGGTCTACTGGTATAGAAAAACAAATTCTTTTGCCAAACTTACTCGATTGGGATTGAAGTCCGGCATAGCGGCGACATCGGGACAGGCTCCGGGAAACACCACCTGCGCCCTGCAGACCCTGATCGACAGGAAACCGCACAGGAATACCGCTATGGCTCTTATGATAGACATCTATAAGTAAGGAAAAAACTAATTAACAACAATTTGGCAGTAATCTTTATATAATACATACATACATATAGGTACATTCATCATTTTTCATCATTTACAGCCCTGAGAAGTCCACTGTTGGACATAGGCCTCCCCCAACAACCTCCACTCCAACCGGTCGGAAGCCGCTTGCATCCAACCGACGCCCGCGACATTGGCCAGGTCGTCCGTCCACCTCGCGGGTGGCCTTCCCACGCTGTGCTTGCCGATACATGGTATCCACTCTAGAACTTTGCGACTCTATCGGCCATTAGTTCTTCGAGCTATATGCCCTGCCCATTGCCACTTCAGCTTGCTGGACCATTGAGCTATGTCGGTGATCTTTGTACGTCTGCGGATCTCCTCATTTCTGATGCGATCACGCAGAGAGATACCAAGCATAGGTACATTAGTCAAGAAAAAATAAACCCCTGCAGAATCAGAGTAACTATATTTTGGTTGTTACGGTTGTTAGTTCTACTTCCCTTAATTATAAGATATCATGGTGCATCAGCTTATATCAAGCCAATTCTAGGTGAGCCACAATCTCAAACTTGGCAATATAACATATTTTAGCAAAGATTTTTTTACGTAGTGCAGGTCTCGAAGTTGGTCCATTCACACATACATAACCTACATTTTAACACAGGTCACTGAATATTCGATATTCCGTTGACTTCTTAGAGGACTGTTGCCTAGTAAGATATAGGTAATATATGCAAAACTATTTTAGACCTGTGCTGATACAGAGATTTACTAGAATACATCAGCTGCATCTCTTTCCGTGCATGTTGTAAGAGTCGACTAAGGAACTCGGCCATTTTCTCAAGTAATAACCTAGAAACTTAACACTGATCTTTAACATCTGTTGCCACTACGTTAAACATGGCTGTGGCATTGCAGCATCTCGTTTATAATCTTGCAGTTCTGGCTACTTCATTTTAGTAAGGTCAACAAAACGACCTACCTTATTATCGAAAATAGTATAAAATACCTACATAAACCAACATTGTATCAAACAAGGGCACATACTATCGGTAGTAATGTAGATACTCGTGTAATTTCCTTCTAGCTACATGACCTGATCTCGTTTAGGATACTATTGAGAATGCAAAGCATCAGACGCGAGGTTCGAACACCTCACGCAACTGGAACTTACTGTAATTGTAATAAAAACTGGTTTTATGCAATTACCATGATGCGTTCGTTGAACTGGGCTGGATGCATCAGCTATTTGCCGACTGTATTATTTAGATGATTGTGGAGCTTAGGAGACCACTGATTAGATAGGATAGTTCTGGAATTACGGTTAATTTTGATTATTGTAAGTAGCTTCTGGTATAAACTGTTGCAAACGTGTTCTGCACCGTAGTAATTGGTTCGTTAAACGTTTATAATAAAGAGTCAAGTTCTCATTTCTTATAAAACTAAAACAGCATCGTCATTCTAAAGATTCGTCCAAAGATCATAAACATCTGTTCTGTTATATGTTTGTTTTATGATCTTGACTTAAATACACGAAATTTTAGTGTAGCGAAATATCGAAAGAAAATTGTAAGTAGTTTTTATAAATGTCGGTTTTCAAATCAACTTTCGAGACGATTCTTAACATGGCAAATGTTGCTACTTAACTGGTAAAAGAATTGACCAACAATGTCACCTCTAGTTAGGTTAGTTACTAACTTTCTCGCAGTACAGTTTTTATCACAAGTGTTAAAAATTATTCCACCATATACTTGAAACGAGGCTGAAATTTACCTAATGCCTTATCTTGCCGTTGATCCTAATGCCTTATCTTTCCGGAATAATCACATTGACGCTCTCTCACCCATAACTATTATACAGGATGTTTTTTCGTTGCCACCCTTAACTAAGGGTACGTACTCTATACATCAAATAAAGTAAGTTTATGCCAAAAAAATGCTGGGAAACGAAGAAAATTTTTTTGTTTTTTTTTTATTATTATTATTAGATCTGGCGAAATTTATAGTGTCCTGTGTTTATGCTAGTTTTTTCATAAACAGATATTAATTATTTCTCGTGAAAAAATCTTGCTACACGCGTCAATGTGCATTTATGTAAAAAAACGCAGTCTATTTACTCAACTTTGGACCCTAATATTTTGGAAACCAGACACTTCCCAGGTATGCTTCCATGGAGAAAAATGATTGTGATGATGAGAAGATTCAATAGTTTTCAGGAACGTTGACGACCAAAAATCACCCTGAATGTGCTGATGCCTTTGAAACTATCCGAGATAAAAAATAGCCTTCGCAGTATTTCCCGCCAAGTATACGTGGATAAAAAAAATCACGATTTATAGATTAATGTAAAGAGCACCCGAAACTGGCGAGCAGCACGAAGAATTTAATGAATATGAACGTGGCGAAAGAGGTATTATTTGGAACGTACTAAATGGAGTCGCTGCCTGATTATGTATGTAGATATGTATATGTTTCTGACGATAGAGCCAGAGAGAGAATCGTTGCTGGTAAAAATTCAATCAAGAACTTGTTTTGTAGATCATTCTCATCGCATCACACTATTACAGTCCACTGCTGAAGTGTGTGAATATTTATTTACAAGCCATTGCAGCTGTGGGGTTGGCAAAATGCATAGGGTAAGTATATTCTTAAGTAATTCACGATGGTCTCGTCTCGGAAGATATACCGGTGCGCGGATATTCTGGTTGTATTCGATGGCATCATGTCCAACACAACAAGCAATAAACGCGGCGGCATAGAGTGGGGATTATCTAGCGTCTTGGAAGACCTGGATTATGCTGATGATCTAAGCTTGCGACATGCAGGCTAAGCTGGATGACCTACAACGAGAGAAAATCCGAGAAAATCTCGAAATTAGAACTGTGGGAACGCTGCGGTGAGACTCGAACCGACCAGCAAATTAAACGCCGCAAGTGGAACTTGATCGGCCACTCGCTTCAAAGGGAGGAAAACCACATACCGAGACAAGCCCTGGATTGGAACCCCCAAGGGAAGCGCAAAGGTGACCGTCCTAAGCAGACCTGGCGGCGTAATCATCGCAGAGACGAAGAAATTAAGGAAGACCTGGAGCGAAATAAAACGTGACACTCAGAAAAAGGGAAGCACTACCGGCCCCACCGGGAAAATAGCTATCTATTCCTTAGATGAAATCATAATATTGGTTTTGCCGTTATATTCCGATCATTGTATAGAACTTGGATATCGCCTTCTAGGATTTGTTTTGAACTTAAATTCTGTCTGCATCCGATGCTACAAAGCTAAATATTTATAGAATGTCTACAATATCTATAAATAAAAAAGAACCGTTACATTCACACCAAGTGACCTTATGACCACCTTATGACAGGTCCGGTATAAAATTGTCTATTGTAAATAAGTACGAATGTGTATACTAATCACGAAGTGTAGTGTCATACCTACGTGGTCACTTTGATACTTTTGATGACATACTTTGGCAGAAATATGCACTTACTAGCTGATGCCCGCAGCTTCGTCCGTTTGACCGAATATTCTGATACATAAGTTCTTGGTCGTAGCATCAGCTATAACTGCCTTCAATTAAAATATCATGCGGTAGTTTACGGATGAAAGAGGACGTGACACTTTTAAAAATAGGTACCTAAACTTCACTTTATCATAAATCATAATTTAATTTTCACATGTAAGGCATCTCACACTAAATTGCTACGATGTTAAGTTAGCATTTCCATCTTGCTTAACATCAGGTACGATGGCGGTCAAATGTTTGCCTAACTAATAGTTAAAAAAAAAAACTATCGACGTCAAGGATGATTTCGAATTTGTTAACTGTGAGGTCCCCCCTTCTGTATAGACTCTATACAGAAGGGGGGACCTCTTAGTTAACAAATTTGAAATATAGAGTAACTTTGACCTTTGTGAAAACCTAAGTACATACCTTTTTATTTTATAACAATGATTCCAATTTCCAAATGACAATTTTGTGCGTGTGACATTGCCCATACGTAGATAGAGCCGAAATTCTTGTAATAATATTTGCTTGGGCATCTTTGAAGGAATACTGGTTTAGGTTTATATTGACACCGGAAATAGGATATACTAAGCTAATAATGACATTTATCTTCATGTAACAAAATAAACAGTAAAGTTATTTAAAACTAGTGGACGCCCACGACTCCGTCCGCGTGGACTACAGAAAAAACAAAATGTTGAAATTATCCGGGATAAAAGCATTTTCCCGGGATAAAAAGTCTATAAAAGCCTATATGTTAAGTGGGACCTGTCACAATATATTCGTGAAAACTGCATCGAAATCGTTTCAGCCGTTTCTGAGATTAGCGTGTACAAACGCACAGACAAACCGACAAACAGACAAAAATTTCAAAAATCATTGTTTTGGGTTGCGTTGTAAAGGTCTCCTATAATATTTTTTCTCATATATCTTCCATGTACACACTGCGACAAGTTACATTTTTATTATATATATAAGATATATTATTATTATTATTATTCTAAATAAACCAAATTGTTTCTCTGAAAATACAAAGTTTTGTTTTATTTATTACGCCTACATATTACAACAATTATCGTTTAACCACTCTATTTACACTTTTATCTTACCTGAAAATACAAAGAAACGACATTTAAAGTTCACTAATATCGCTTCCTCAAGTATATCCTTCACTTTATCTATCTATAAGTTTTAATAATAATGAAATAACTAAGTAATCTCAACATCAATCCGCCATTGCATAAAACGTCGCTCCCTGTCAACTTCCAATGACAGCTTTACGCGTTTGAGATAGATAATTTTGATATCGCGAAATCTATAGAATGCAATGCCTCTGAGCTTGGTACACATGTACGTATTAATAAAAATGATCTAAGCGTTATATCCCAAAACATAAGAAGTATTTACCACAACTTTGATAGTCTTGTACTCACTTTATCTAACCTAAAGTTTGACAGTGATATCATAATTTTGACTGAGTGCAGACTTGACATAAGCAAACCTATACCTCAACTAAGTGGTTACGACCCTCTCTCTACCATATGCCAACTAAACCAAAATGACGGAGTTGTAGTGTATGTAAAAAACAATATAAGGCATAACGTAAGAGAAATAAAACTGAAGCAAGCGTCATGTCTACAAGTTGATATCTTTAATACCACAATTCTATGTATATATCGATCACCGTCCTATGCTAATGCAGATGACTTTGTGGTCACTCTTAGTAATCACTTAGACGGTATGTCTGTGGATACAAATAAAATTATTATAGCAGGAGATATAAACATTAATATCAGAATGAAAGATAAGGAAAGGGCTCGTGAACGAAAAAATCGTATAAATCACCTTACTATGTTAGCAGAACACGATATACTTTCTGGTCATACCCTTCCAACAAGATATAGTAATTGTCTAGACCACTTTATTTTATTTTATTTTATTTTATTTTATTTTATTCGGGAAAACAAACGGTTGACAACAACTAAGATTATTACAACATAAGCAACTATTTACCACTTAAAAGTTTCCACATTTAGAGACTAATATAAATATATAACAGATACCTTGCCATGTTATGATACCTCAGCAAATTGTGAACAGAAAATCAAATCAATATAGTCTGTTAGCCTGGCATAGTAAAAAAGAAAAGCTTAGAGAACCACATGCTCATCGAACCACTCTTTGGATAATATCGTCTTAAACGTGTTTATTTTTGTGTTAAACAGGTCTAGATTAGCTTGCCGCGCTAGCTTGTTGAACTCAGAAGGCGCCCTGATAAAAAATGAATTTTGCCTATAGTTACTTTTTGATTTTTGGTACAGACAGAGAAATAGGTTTTCGAATAGTTAATCTAGATGGTACTTTTATATCAATTAGTGATAATAGCTGTGGGGCATCTACTTTACTTTGAGCAATTTATGCTTAAACTAAACTCTAAAAAAACGTCTGCATTTATAGCTATTCTACAAACTACTATTACTGACCATTATACAACTATACTAGTCTTAACAAAAATTAAAAATAATATGTGCAAAAATTATAATACTACCAAAATAAATTACGAAGCAGCTTTAAAATGTTTGGCAGAAAAAAGACTCGAAAACTTACTTTTTTGTGAAGATCCTAATATTCTAACTAATACATTAGTAGAACGACTGTGTGAATCCATAAAAGCCCATACTATAACCACGAAAATACCAAATAGTAAACGCATTATCAAACCTTGGATCACACCAGGTATATTGCGATGTATCAGAAATCGTAACGTACTACAGAAAAAATTTCGCAATGACCAATACAACAATATCCTAAAAGTAACATATATAAGATATAGAAACTTTTGTAACAACTTAATCAGAAAACTAAAAAGAAAGTATGAGCAAGAACTGCTCAGCAAATCTGTAAATAACAATAAATTACTATGGAAAAACATAAAACTAATAACCTATACAAGTAAATCAAATGATAAAAATTCTGAACTTATACACCTAAAATCAACACCAATCGAGTCTCTTAACTATATTAATAAATATTTTGTCAATGTCGGAAAAAATCTAGCAGAAAATATCACAAATGTTACCCCCAATCTTCGAACCCAAAAAAATTTACACATACCGAATACCTTTGTACTCCTGGACACAGACTGCGACGAAGTGGATAGAACTCTAATGAGCCTCAAATCTGATAGTGCCCCTGGCTGGGACAATATTCCAACTCGGTTCCTTAAGTATGTAAGAAAGGAAGTAGTTCCCATCATAACTTATCTCATAAATCTGTGTTTTAGACAAGGCCTTTGTCCGGACCATCTAAAAAAGTCTCTTGTTACACCAATATACAAGGCAGGTGACAAAGATGACGTCAATAACTACAGACCAATATCTGTACTACCAGCTTTGTCTAAAATCTTCGAGAGGCTATTAAATACCAGACTACTGAATTTCTTAAACAAATATAATATACTGTCGTCTTCTCAGTATGGTTTTAGGAGGGGTAGATCAACTGAAGACGCAGTTCTAGCTCTAAGTTCATTAGTAACCAAGCAACTAGACAAAGGAAATAAATGTTTAACGGTATTCTTGGATCTAAAAAAGGCTTTTGATACGGTCTCAATCCCAATCCTATTGAATAAGCTAGAAAAGATCGGAATTAGAGATATCCCTCTCAATCTGCTGGGGGACTTTTTGTCAAATAGACTGCAGCGAGTTAAACTGGATGGCCACTTTAGTGAGGACTCTGTAGTGACATACGGCGTTCCGCAAGGAAGCGTAATTGGGCCTACGTTATTTCTAATTTATATAAATGACATCTGTAACCTACAATTAGCGAATACCCAAGTTTTCTCGTATGCCGATGACACTGCATTGGTTTTTTCTGGAACATCTTGGCTTAACGTAAAAGAAACTGCTGAAAAAGGACTTGCTCTGGTAGCTAAATCATTAAAAAAGAACCTTTTGACGCTCAACACTGCCAAGACTAATTATATTTGTTTTAGTATTAGCAACCGGTCGCAGCCAAATGACGATTTTAACCTTAAGGTTCACACGTGTATAGATCCACGCGATACAAATTGCAATTGCGCTAATATTGACAAAGTTATGTACACAAAATATTTAGGTATCCTTATTGATCAAAACTTAACATGGTTCCCCCATCTCGAACAGCTAATTAGCAGAATTAGAAAGTTTAATTGGATCTTCAGAACTTTGAGACATGTGGTACCAAAAAACATTCCCAATAAACAAAACAAATCCAAAAATTTATTAAACCAAATATACGTGGCCTTGGTTCAATCAGTTTTAAAGTATTGCATTCTTGTCTGGGGAGGTGCAGCTAAAACAAAATTTTTAGAAGTTGAACGCGCACAACGAGCCTTAATTAAAACTATGTACTTCAAAAAGAGAAGCTACTCAACCGAATCCCTATATAATACTAGTAATTTACTCTCGGTAAGAAAGTTGTACGTTCTTCACGCAGTATTAAAAAAACATAAGAACTTACCTTTCAACCCTGATTTCAAATTAAAGAGAAGAAAATATATAGTTGCTGCTACTCCTCAGACAAAAACAATTTTTGCCTCTCAGCAATCAGAGAAGCGATCGGCAATGTTGTATAATAAAATTGACAAACAGTTAGATATCTACACAAAGACATACCATAATTGCAAACAAATTATAACTGATTGGATTCATACTCAATCATATGCGGATATTGAGATACTGTTAAGACAGGTTTCATAAACACCACAGACATAATGCACACCAAATAACAAAAGAAAGACTACCTACATACAATATATACACATACACACAAACAACACACACACATACACATACGCACACACTCACTCACCCACACATACACATAACACACACACACACACACACACACACACACACACACACACACACACATGCACACACACACACACACACACACACATGCACACACACACAATACCATTTATTAGATATGCCTTTTTAGTTTTATGTTTATGTACTTATATATATCTATATATATGTATATATATATATATATATATATATGTATATGTATATATATATATTATTTTAGTTGGCTTTTTATTTTTAGTTAGATTATCTTCACTGTATGTATACTTATTCATAATTAAGTCACCTTTTTGTTATGGAAGAGCGGTGTCCTCTAACACAGGCAATATTATGCCTAAAAGAGAACTCCAGCATAAAAAAAATATGTAAACAACTTCGTTTTATGAATAAAGTACTTTGTATTTTGTATTTTTGTATTTTACGAACGCGCGAAGCGCGGTAAAATTTGAAATGACGAAGTGTCATTTCATTACATCTCCCCCGCTACGGGTGAAAATTCTAAGTAATATATCTATGTATTATTTACATTATCTCTATAGTCTTCTTCTTCTATTTCGTCTTCTGTTTCAGCTTCTGTTTTGACAGGTTGTAATTTTGTTATGTGGAATAAAGTTGATTCTATTTTCCTATTTCCAGTGTCAATCTTATAAATAGAGTTCGATATTTTTTCTACTATTTTGAAAGGGCCTATTTTTAATTCGTCTAACTTCTTTCGATTTAATCTATTCCCATTTTCGACATAAACACTGTCTCCTACATTAAATTCTTGCATTTTTCTGTTTTTATCAAATATTTTCTTGTTGTATTTGTGTGACTTTATTGTGTTCTAATGCCAATCTTTTATCAGCAATCCACTTGTCTTCCTTTTCTATTGTTTTAAGTTCATTTGGTAAAATACTGACATTTGTACCATACAGTAAGTATTTTGGTGCAAAACCTGTAACGGAGTGTTCTGTCTCATTATATTTAAGTATACATTCTCGTGCTACTGTTGTCCATGCTCTCTTATTATTTTTCTCATTCATCTTACACCTTATTTTATTTACTATTGTCTGATTTAACCTTTCATTCAAGCCATTCGAGAATGGTGTATTGACTGCTGTAAAAATTAATTTAATATTATTCTCCTGCAAATAGTCTTTATATTCTCTTGAATTTATGCCCGGATATTGATCTGTCAGAATTATTCCAATCTCATCTGTTTCTAGCACATTCTTTGTTAGTTTTATAAAATCACTTGCATTCTGCGTTTTTGAAGTTACAATCAATGCATATCTTGTAAAATGATCTACTAAAAGATGCAGGTACTTTTTTGTTGATCTAGATCCTCCAAAACCACCAATAGTGTCCATTGACATTATTTCAAATGGTTTTGTTGCTGGTCCCAGTTGTGACATCAATCCAAATTTTCCTTGACATCTAGATTTATTTTTTATGCATATTTCACATGTTTTACAAATATTTATGATATTCTTTGTTAGGTTTTTAGCTGTATATATTGGACTTATTTTCTTCTGTAATTGTCTGATCCCAACATGACATAAATCATCATGTACTTGTTTTATAATTTTTTTACTAAATTCTTCAGATAGGATAATTTTTTCATGTTTTTTAATTTTTTTATAGTAAATATTATTTTTGTGTATAAAATTTTGTTTCTTTTCTTTTATTGTTTCATTTTTCTCTTGGTCTTCAAATATATCTTCAATTTGTATTAAATTAATTATTTTCAATAATTCCTCTTTGTTATCTTCTGATTCTAATACAGGGTTTCGGCTCAAACAGTCTGCTTCTATATTCTCTTTACCGGGTATATATTTTACTGTAAAGTCATATTGAGATAGGTAGTATGTGAGGTCACCCAATTCTTCATCTGTTCTAGATCTAATATTCATGTTCTCCAGAGGTTTGTGGTCTGAGTATATAATGAATTGTTTCCCAATGAGCCAGTGTTGCCAATATTTGACAGCTTCTTTCATTGCAAGACATTCCAAATATATGGTCTTTTTTCTTTTTTGAGATTCATTCAGTTTTTTTGAGGAATATGCTACTGGTTTGTCTTTACCATCTTGTTGTGTCTGTTTTAATATTGCCCCTATACCTTCTAAGGATGCATCTGTGAAGATTTTTATTGGTAAGTCTTTGTCAAATATTTCCAACACCGGTTGAGAACATAAATATCTTTTTATTTGATTAAATGATTCTTCACACTTCTCTGACCATATAAACTTCTCGTTTTTTCTTAACAATTTATGTAATGGGTCTAAGATAATGGCACTTTTCGGTATGTATTCATGGTAAAAATTGGTTTTACCTAAAAATTGTCTGATATTCTTCTGAGTCTTCGGAGTTGGAAATTTTTTTATTGAGATTAAATTGTCTTTTAATGGTCTCACAGAATTATTCTGAATAACATAACCAAGATACTTTACCGAGTCTGAAGCAAAGGTACATTTCTTAAACTTCAATCTAAAGCCTTCTTTTATTATTGCCTCTAATACATTACTTATGTGTCTTATATGTTCCTGAAAGGATGATGAGTATATTAAGATATCGTCAATATAGTTGACTGAGTATCCTGTGAGATTGTGCTTTCTTAAAATATTGCTTAAAATCCTTTGGAAAATTGCTGGTGATGTTTTTAATCCAAAAGGTAAGCAGGTCCATTGGAAGTGGCCACCTTGTGTGACAAATCCTGTTTTACTTCTATCTTCCACCCGTAGTGGTATTGACCAAAATGCTGAGTTTATATCCAGTGTAGTAAAATACTTACAGTTTCTAGTTTTTATAATCAAATCATCTATTAATGGGAAAGGTTGAGCCTGAGGTACAATGATTTTGTTTAATTCTCTGAAGTCTACACATAAGCGGGATCTTTTATTTTCACCCTTTTTAAATGCCAATGTCACTGGAGCAGCAAAAGGACTGTAAGATTCTTCTATCAAATTATTCTTTAGTAACATGGATATTTGCTCTTCAATCTCTGATTTGTCTTCTATTGTGCATCTATATGGTCTTTTGCTACAGTACCTGTTTACTTGTAAATCTATGTGAGCTTCATAATCTCTAACTGATCCAATATCATATTTGTCCTTGGCAAATATTGTTTTATATTTCTTTATGATCTTTTCTATTTCTATTTTCTTCTCTTCATCTAAATGGTCTATCATAATTCTAAATTCTTCAGTTTGAATGTGCTCATTAAAATTTATTGAATGTTTTTATATTTTTATCTTCATTTTTGTTATTTCTGTATATCTTCTCTAATTTATTTGTAATTTTCCTTTGTTCTATGTGCAAGTCTTCATTCTGGGTTAATTTAAATTTCTTTATCATATCCAAACCAATCATAAAATCATCAAAATCTTCATTTTCAACTATGTATACATCCACCTCTTCTTCTAACTCAAATATTTTAATTTTTATTGTTATCAAGCCATCTGTTTTCTTTACACCATTAACCGTTTTCATATATGCCATATTTATGTTATTTTTTATTTCTTTTACTTTAATCAATCTTGAATTTATTAAAGAGATCTGTGAGCCTGAATCATAAATGGCGCTCACTTCTAATTTATTTTCTAATAAAATCTTAATCTTGATTAATGGTGTACTTACTCGTTTTTTTTTCTGTATTTAAATCAACTTCAATGATGGAGTTATTATTAACATTTCTAGTTTTGGTAACCTTCTCATATTCATTTTTATTTTTCTTGAACCAACATGATTCATCCGGATGATATCTAATTCCTTTGTCCAAAGATTCACAAGTCTTACATGGCTTCTTCTCATTAGCTCTATTTTTATAAACAAATGTATTACTCTTTATTATGGTAGAATTTTTCTTGTACATCATACCTTCATATTTTCTTATCTCATTGAACAAGTCAGTGGTGTCATTGAGTTCATCCCTGTTTAGTTTATTTAGGATAAACCCGGGTAAACCTATTGCAATAAGGTCTATCATTGTTTTGGTGTCTATTGATTTGTTTATATCTAGTATAAGCCGTTCTTTTTTTAAAGCATAATCAATTAACAGTCCTTCTTTATATCTGAATGCAAGAGCATTTGTGACTATGTCCCATCCTCGGTTTTTAAAAGTTTCTAAGAATTTGTCTTTCCACTCATTCCATCCAGAATTTACTGTTAATTTGATGATCATCGAGCTATACCAATCCAAACAAGATTTTTCTAAAAATAACCGCAATATTTCTATTTTTGTTTCATCTTTTATTATATTAAAGCGCTCACATTCTTTTTCAAAATTCTCTATCCATTGCATTGCATTTGGATTCTTGCTTGTGAATTTTTCAATAATAAACTTCTCAGAAACATTTTTTAAATTGTGTTGATTTTCTTTCTTTGTTGTAGTGTCGATTAATTTTTCCAATATATGTTGCAGACTGTCATCTTTGCCTGACGGTTGTTTTGTGCTCACTTCTTCTAAATACTGATCTAAAAATTGCATATTACCTTCCTCATCTATATATGTTTTTTTGTGATCTTCATCCAATTTTATCCAAATTTTTCTAGTTTGATGCCTTTTCTTTATACTATTTTTTATTTTTAGGAAAGTATTCATATTAACAATATATGTATGATAATTCACCGGCCTCAGCTCATCAGGTAGAACATAACGTTTTCCTTCTTCTGTAGATATTGAGGTTATGGCTAATACATTAGATTTTCCATCACTTGAAGCTATCATCGTAAATTCAAATTGCAGCCGGTCCATCTTCTACTAGTTAACAAAATGTCGTTTTATAAGATATATTATTGAGGATTTTCAAAATAAACCAAATTGTTTCTCTGAAAATACAAAGTTTTGTTTTATTTATTACGCCTACATATTACAACAATTATCGTTTAACCACTCTATTTACACTTTTATCTTACCTGAAAATACAAAGAAACGACATTTAAAGTTCACTAATATCGCTTCCTCAAGTATATCCTTCACTTTATCTATCTATAAGTTTTAATAATAATGAAATAACTAAGTAATCTCAACATCAATCCGCCATTGCATAAAACGTCGCTCCCTGTCAACTTCCAATGACAGCTTTACGAACGCGCGAAGCGCGGTAAAATTTGAAATGACGAAGTGTCATTTCATTACATATATATATGTCGTGGCCATATCGTTGAATTATTTATATCATGAAATGGTCAAAATGCCCTTGACCATATGATGATAATGAATTGATCATTTCATGATACTAACCTAACCTAACCGACCATTTCATGAAATTACTATTAAAGTGATTTGGCCACGACATATAGATAAACAGTAAACGGACGAAGCCGTGGGCGGCCGTTAGTTAGATACACAGGTTAGATATAAATTGCATAAGTCTTTTTTGAGATAATCGTAGTAAGATAATTATGTGTACAAATATAAAATTATGTAGTAAGTACTTATTTTGCTGCGGAAGTATCCATTTGGAAGTGTTTTCGTATGATAGCTAAAAATAGAATGATAATAATGCATGGTATTTTTTTTTACGTTAGTAGACGAAGTCGCGGGTAGTGCTTATATCTCCCATCAAGGCCGTTGGATGCACTTTGTCTAGACAGGCTCTAGATAAGTAATATAATACACCTACATCGCTCATATAGGGTGACGGAGAAAATCGTATTCTCAGTACAAATTTCTAGAAAAGTAGGCTAGGTCCGGCTAGTCGCCTAACGGTAGACCTAGGCACCTGTAGGTCAGGATGATACCTACCTATACCTATCGAGTTACACCAAGAGTAAGTACCTTCCTTTATTGTTGACAATGTATGACTTGTAACATCATTTTTGGTATAGCTGTTGCCTACGACTTCGTTCGCGTGGACCACAGAATGTAGTCTATGTTTTTCTCCGTACTCTCAGCTATAGGTATGCAACATTTCATGATGATAGCATGAAGAGGTAACAAACGTGGTATTGGTATTAGCACGAAGCATGCACCCTTTTCTGGATAGAATAGTGAATAATAATTTATTAATATTTATTGTTACCTGTTACAAGTAGATCTTGTGTTTTCCAGTTCAAAAATAATTTTAGGTTCTTATTTTGTTTATACTTTTATATTTTTATTTATTTTTTGCTGGCTTTTTTTGTTCGAAAATGAATGAAGGTGTTCACCTCTTTTTTATCGAAAAAGGAACTCGAGCGTAAGGACATTATAATATTATTTATTAATTTAACTATCAATCCAAATAAACAATCCAACATAATATCACCTTTATTAATGTTTTAGTGTGGCTTTGCAATTATTTGTATAACAGTACCTACCTACCACCTAATAGGTACTTAAAGTTCTACTTCTTACTTCACTGCCATCACTTTCTCCAAAATCGTATTGTATTTTCTATGCCAAATTCTATACAGGGTGTTTGTGACAGCTAGGCAAATATTGATATGGTGACTTCAGACCATGATTGTACCTGAGTCGAAAACCACTGAAAATTTTCGCAGGAAAATTCCAAAATTTTTGCCAATACTTTTTTTAATTTTTTCAAGAAAAAAAATAGTTTAGTTCGTTTAATGAGGCCTTAGATAATTACTTTCAAACAAAATTTTAACCCATAAATAATTCTCAAAAAAAAAAAAAAAATACATTTCCTGCGAGTAATAACACTATCGTATAACTTAACACAATGGTACTTGTTCAGGATTTCAGTATTTGCCTGGCTGTCACCCACACCATGTATATGTTTTTGGTCGTCATTTACACTCCTCATCGTCACGATCATTACACCTACATATTGAGTAAATAGACATGCAAACGCGCGTAGCAGGATTTTTTCACGAAAAATAATATCTGATGAGGGTTAATGACAAAATAACATCCTGTATGTATTTACACAAAGATTTACACCTACATATTGACATGAAAAATGATGAGGGTTAATGACCAATAACAGTGAAATTTTTCATTGTTCGAAGAAACTTTTTTACTGTTCGACAATGAAACCTATGAGAAAATAGAGAAACTCCACCAAGCTCGTCAACGAATACTTATACTATACAGGGTGTGGGTGACAGCCAGGAAAATACTGAAATGCTGAACAAGTACCACAGTGTTGAGTTATACCTACGACAGTGTTATTACTCGCAGGAAATATATTTTTGATTTAATTATATAATATTTGCTCTCCGCGCCAATTGTATCGGGCGATCCTGTGACTAATTAAATGGACTTATTGGTTATTGTGTGACACACTGCTTTTTATGGATCACTTATGACTCTCCATTAGGGTTGTTCAGTTATTTGAACGTTTTTGATGACAACTTTTTTTTTTAAATCATCTTTCGGTTAAAATGTTATTTTTAAGTCATTATCTAAGGCCTTATTAAACAAACCAAACTATTTTTTCGACTACTATTATTAACGAACCATACTATTATGAAAACAATTTTGGAAAATTTTAGTTTCTGTGAATATTTTCAATGTTTTCCGCCTCAGAATCTTAGTCTGAAATCAATCAATATTTGCCAGGCTGTCATAAACACCCTGTATGGGTATTTCAGTATCTATATATACGTATAAGTTGTAGGTACGTAGGTACTCTAAACCATTTAGTAGGTAAACTTGTAGTAAAAAAAAATGTTACGAATCATTTGTTCAAATAGTACTTCTGTTTAATTTAGGTGCCTGTCAGATTGAGTTACTCGTATATCGCCTTTTTTCTCTACTTGGGCTAATGATTATGTAGATACCTTTAGATACTTAAAAATATAGGGCATGCAGTTAAAACAATGTAGAGTTACAATAGAGTCAATGTCGTCCGGCCAAGTTCGTATTATTTCTATATATATATAGGTCATTATGAAGTATGTGTAATCCTAATCGCGCTTTATCCAATTTAACATCATTATCAGTTTTTTGTCCGAACAATTTTAGGAGATGTATCATACATAATGGTTAGAAAAAAATATATGATAAATATATACATAGACTGATATACATAGATTCTGTGTACACGCATATCTACCTTTTATATTTAATTATCACTTTCCCAAATGGTTTGCTGGAAGAAATCTCTTTCAGGGATAAGCACGCCTTTGTACATTTTCTTTCATAATTTCTGTCTGTTTATATTGGTGTGTGTACAATAAAGAATAAAAATAAGAATAAGAAATACCTAAGTGTACCTATTATAGTAATATTGTATGTATTATTCCGCTTTAGATTTAATTTTACTTCATACGTATATTTAGATACGAGTAGCACAGTATTTTTATTACAGGAATATGTTATATCTTCTCTATTTAAATTGGAAGTAGATAGCTTCTTTTTAATACATCCTCAGTAATAAAAAAAAGCAACTATGAATTTGAAGAATATCTTGATTAGGCACTGTTGGTTTATAATGTATATTTCAACTGCTTAAATCGCACATGTAAATAGAATACATGAGTGGGTTTTTAATGGGTTACGGATGATCCTATCATGATTCACTCACACTGATTGACAGTGACCATATTAACTATTCCAAAAATAAGTATTAACTTAGATGTAAGTATTAGATCATTGTTACGTAGAATAGAAGAATAGAATAGAATAGATTTTTATTTGAAAATTACACATACACAGGACAGAAGTAACATAGAAAAGGACAATAGAAATAGGGTAGAAATACAGATCAAAAGAAGTAAGTAGACAGGTAGAAGTAACATGAAACGAAGAACAGTAAGTAGAACTGTGTGCTCTATTTGGAGCCCATACGTACGCCACAAGGCTATTGTCATAGGGGGTTTTTGCCCATAGACACCAGGCTGGGCGGGCGGGTTGGTGACCGCAGTGATTTTTTAACTAAGCTGTCAGGCGCTGTTGCCCACCTCGCCGAAACCCTGCGATACCCACGGGCAGGCATGGGGTGGTAGAAACACGTGTTCTGTGGTAGAAACTCTACTCTGCCGGCACCACGCGGTTACTACATTACTTAATTTCTTAATCTAATGTAAATAATATTGTTTGTATTACGCCTGGATTATCAAACTAATCCATGAATTTATTTTTAGAATTAACACCATATCCTTGATATCGAAGACACAATGATAATGACTTTAACTTATTTATAAACTTATAAATACTAATTTTTGCGGTCATCAACTTCTAAATTGTTTTTGTTTTAATGTATTGCACTAATTCAAGCTTGACGTTTAAGTTTACTTTTTATGTTAGACTAGTGACTTCGTCCGCGTGGACTGCAGAAAAAACAAAATGTCGAAATTATCCGGGATAAAAACTTTTTCCTGGGATAAAAAGTAGCATATATGTTAAGTGGGACCTGTCACAATATATTACTGAAAACTGCATCGAAATCGGTCCAACCGTTTCTGAGATTAGCGTGCACAAACATCGATCCGTTACAATTTTATGATACGAGTATGTATAGATTTAAGAGTAGGTACTCAAAAGGAGAAGGAACGTTTCAGTTGAGCAACGGGCCAAGTCGATATTTATTTTAAATTAATTTATTCATTAAAATTATAAACTTATTTTTATTATTCTTAGTATACCATTTTCATAATATATCGCTACATTTAAAGTATTACAAGTTATTATTACAAGCTTTTATTTATTTATAATTAACATTGTGGGGTGGATAATAATACAAAATAAAAAGCTTTTAACGAGATTAGCTATAGGGATGAAAAAATAACGTTGATAATGATGTAATTTAAAAGAGATGGTAAAATTCGTCGTCCGAGTTAATTGACCCGATCTAAAAGCATGGTTTCGTGAGTTTAAATCTCACTCGGGTGAAGAATTTTTTCATTTTGTTATTAATATTTTATAAAAAGCTTAAATCTAGGAAATATTTACAAGTATTACAATTTATGTTTTTTTTTTAATTACAGGACAAAGAATATCGGAAAAATCCAATATTCATTGAAGGATTCTGAGCCGGAGCAAAATTCGGCAGGTCAACTAGTTTGTAACACTCTTCTGCAGTCTAGCAGTCTATGACGTCAAAAGGTGTTCTATTTTACAACAAACAACAGTGGAAACCTCCCAGATATCTATAATATTCTATACATATAATAAAATTGTAACGGATCGATGTTTGTGCACGCTAATCTCAGAAACGGCTGAACCGATTTCGATGCAGTTTTCAGGAATGACAGGTCCCACTTAATATATAGGCTACATTTTATCCCGGGAAAATGTTTTTATCCCGGATAATATCGACATTTTATTTTTTCTGTAGACCACACGGACGGAGTCGCGGGCGTCACATGGCACCTTTCCGATCTCAGCTGCAAGCGCTCAATGCATCTGCTGCATTTACGGACATCACCGGTGCAGCTGCAGCCACATTAGAAACCCAGTCTTGTAATTCCAACCCTGTAGCCGGGATCTTTTAAAAAAGCCGGCAGGTCTAAACAGGTCTTACATAATAAACCTTTCAGCATTAAGCAACATAAATCATATTTTAATATTTATTAGTTAATTAATATTAACTCTAATTTAAACCTTAATTTTAATCTACTGTAGGTAACCATATGATTGGAATGTTGGGTGATTTATATTCATTCACGAATGTGCTAAACAAATAAATCAAAGCCTTGACCCTTCTATAGCATATAAGCTTAAGACCCTGATATTTATTAAATAGATTCTACTGAGATTACTACTGTAATGTAATCCAGGATTAGCTGATGCGACCAGATTAAAGTATAGAAAAATCCGGGTTTGAGGTACTAATATGAATTAAAATAGTATGTAAGTAAAATATGAAGACCTCGACTCTACAACGAATTTTGTTTTCTTTCATGATATACTTAAATATTTTTTTTTGGAACTCCAAGCCTATACATAAAACTCACCGCGTATGAAGTTACTGCTACTCGTACACTGTTATACTAACGCTGACGATGACCGCGTGTATCCGATCTCAGGCACTGACTAGCGAGTGTGTGGCCAAGAAACGACTGCGGACGAAACGGGGCTTTGTGAGTAGGGTTGACAACGTTCTGGAAAATCTGAGCTTTTCGCCGTTGCACGCAGAGCACAACACCTAAGCTTTGAGTTCATTCAAATGAAATCAAAACATTTATTTCGCACAAAATATAAGAAAGAGAGTATTTAAGTTGTTATGTTTAATGTTATTAGAGACATGTAAATTAAATACTTATTTTATTACACATTTACATTATTATATTAAACTTATCTTATTAAATTGCATAATTTAAGTCCTGATGTTGATGCGGGCCTTCACTAAAACACATCAGCTGCATTTCCTTTTGTGTATGTCGAAAAACTCGACTAAGGGCATTCTCTTAGGTCTCAGGTTTGTCTTTGCGACATCCTCCAATAGAAGAATCTTTTCTTTTTGTGCTGTCATTTTGCTCTTGAATCTTTTTACTTATCTATGTAGCGTCTTGTGACCCTCTGCTAAAATTGTTTGTAAAAGGTGTCCCAGTAAGAGTGCACTTTTTCATTTTAAAATAGAAACACGTATTTTATGAGAGAGTTGTGATATTTTTATTTGATTGCAAAGAAGATGTGTTCCGATTTAGTGTGGAATAAAATATCCGTCAAATGAACGTGAAGCCGGCTCTGATGACACTCCATTATTCTTTTCTTGTAATTTTCCATGACTTTTACAGAGATCTGGCTGTGTCTCACCGATGACGCATTGGATCTCAGGAATTGTTTCTGGTTTATTCATATAAACTCGAGATTAAACAAAACCCCCCAAAAAATCGCACAGGCTTAAATCACATGACTTTGGTGGCTAGTTGAAATCATAATTTCGTGAAATAATGTGTTCTGGAAATCGTTGCTGCATTTTCATGAAAAGAGTAATGGGATGTCATCAGAGCCGTAGGGGCCATTTGACGGATATTTTATTCCATACTTAATCGGAACATGTTTTCTTTGCAATCAAATAAAAATATCACAACTCTCTCATAAAATACCCACGTGTTTTTATTTTAAAATTAAAAAGTGCACTCTTTTTGGGACACCCTTCAGATACTTACATACTTTTTTGATGTCTAGGAATCTATTTATAAATTCATTTAATACAAAAAAAACACTAAGGTAAACGTTTCGCAATCTTGCTAATACTATCCAATAATGTTCTGGTGTATGGTGATTTACATTAACCCAGTAACTGTAAATAGAGGAATACTGTTCTATTATGCAAACAGACTATGAGCAAAACCCCCCTGTAGCAGTAGGCTTGTGGCTTGCCCTGGGGTAGACCTACGTCCAGCAGTGGACAGCAATTAGGCTGAAGAAGAAGAATGCAAACAGTAGGTAATCTCAGGAGAAGCTGTTTCATTTTATTACTGAGATGTACTCGTACGTATGTGTCGGGATAGTTTATTTTTCAAGTAAGCCTATCTATTATACTTCAGGTCATAAAATACTTAGTTTACTTTTTTTAGATAATCATTAATTGGATTCATAAGAAGGAGCCTAAACGATATGCAACATAACGAAGTGCTTTAATTCCTTTAAGCAATTAGGATTCTATTATGCAGCTACTACAAGATTCTTAATCATCAAAATAACATGAAAAAAATATTCATCATACTTTAGTACATAACTAAATTAGAATTTTTATTTTTGCTGACATATCAATTATGATTCAAAAGTTGCACAAAGTTTAAATTTAAATTTATTTATTTACTACGTGCAAAAATAATCTTACTAAGTAATTCTTTAGGTTCTAATTGATAATATCCGGCCATTATAGGCCAAGTATAAGATCTTGGCCTAAAAATGGAACCTCACTTCGCTGGCGACGATTATAGCAAACTAGCGCCATCTCCGTGAAATGTTACCAGTTGGAACTACATAGAGAACTCGCCTCATTCAGATAATTCGCTGTTAATTGTTAAGAGGGCATTACTGTAGTTTTTTTTGGTATTTTGTGAAATATATTGTTATTTAAAGCTAAAAATAACTTTTAATACGATTGAAAAATTGCTGGAATAAAAAAATACCATTATAGAAGTTTTTAAAAATGATGTTACCATGATAAGAAGACATGGTATTATATATATTCTTATACCGCTAATTCGCCACAACTTTCGACTGGGAGGTGGCATCTCCTGTAATCCGGCTACTCGGAGGTCGGGTTCGGAGGATGGTTTGAGGTCGGGAATCACTGGGGCTGAGAGGCCCATGTTGACTGGACGTCCGCACTAAGCCTGGTATTAATATGGACCTCTCGGAGGAGTCTGAGAGGTGCAGGTTAACTAAGGAGGGGCGAACCGGGCCAGGGGGGAAACCCAGCAGCCAAAAGTCCCCGTATCGGGCAGTAGTGGGATAGCGGCCGGGAGTGGGCACTCAGTCTCAGCCTGACCAATATAATCAGACCCGTTCCTTTTGCCATTTTTTTTTACAATTTCGCAATTCTTCACCTGTATAGTGTGTAGTATACAGCTGCATTGTAGACAGAGTCGGAGCTGTTATAGGCTATTTTTATTATATAAAAGTACACAAAAAAGTTCTTTTGTTTCTACAACTATAGCTCTAGCTATAGGTTAGTCATACTTACGCGGTGTATTTATATGTGTAAAAATAGCTGGATAAATAAAATCGTAAATAAATGTAGGAGTACCAATAGTACCTTCTATGTTTTTAGTGAAGATAATCACCAGGATGATAACATGATAAAGGTATCAGGTACCTACATAAAATGGTAGGTAAACTGGTAACCTTAATAGCACCTTTGTTGTAGCTTATTTAAAACTTAGGTACAAATGTTCCAGTCAAGTGTGCGATATTGTGGAAAAAAAAGAGAAAAAAAAGACCTAACATCGATCGAAAGCTATGCCTAGTTTTATATCCATAAGGTATGAATGTTTTTTATGCAGTCATACTCGTAGATAGTCATAGATGTGTATACGGCTACGGCGCTTGAAGGTAGAGTATTTTCCAGTTTCGGAGCAGGGTTTCGATGATCATTAGGTAGTTACTTACTTAAATGTTGCATTACTTAAAGAACAAAGGCTAGGTCCCATACAATGCTTACTCTTTATTTAATCTCAGCTTTTTGTATAAAAACGTAATTAAATAAATTTGTAAGATACGTAAGTATAAGTCGTATCTTAAGACACCTCAAAAACTGCTCAGGTAAAATCCTGCCTTTCTTTTTTGACTTGAATTAAAATGGAATTAGGAACTTAGGTGTTCAATCAACATCGCAGGCCCAGAGTTCAAACCCAGTTAGGTAGGGTACCTACCTGTGATAAACGATCCTAAGTATTATGTACTTACTTAGTTGATGCTCAGATTTATGAACAGATTCCGTATAAATAGTTATCTAAATGCCTAGCTTTATCTTCACCTAATTTAGTATGGAATTATGATAACATCTCCACATGTATTATTTTTTGTATTGTATGGTAGAAATAACAACAACTCAATATTTTTTACAATTTTAATCTCATCATCACATTACTTTTACAATTTTAATGACTATCGCGTATTTAAAACTATACGACCTTCGTTCGGTGTCGGATTCCGTCATGTACTGTTTTATTTGGTACAATAGCCCTATCGTTTCGAGTAGCCTCGGACATAAATCATCTACAGAGGCTTCAAAGATATATTAAAACTTACTAAGAAAACATGTTCAATCCTTAACTCCAACAAAAATATGCTAACGGTCGAAATGAGAGTAACAACATTGTTATTTGCAGTTTCAATCAACGGTTAAAAGTTTGTTTGTTAAGAGGAGAACATTGCTTCTTTGTCAATACATCCTTGAAGGACTAATACTAAAAGGATCACAAGTTATGCAGCAGGCGCAGGTTCTTCTTTCTTCTCACTGGCTTCAGCTTCTTGAGGCAGGTCAGCTTTTAATAGTTCTTCAGGCTTGGGCTCTTTAGGCAACTCCTCTTTCTTTTCTAAGGATTCAGAGAGGATGAGCTCAGGTACCTGTAGGAGCTTGGATTCCTCTTCCTTGGGCTCAGGTACGGCTGCCCTTTCTTGTGGTACGTTAGATTTGACTTCAGGATCAACGCGTTTCTATAAAAAGGATATAAAAAGTATGCTACAAATTTTCATCGAGAAGTAAGTGATAATATAACCGTGAAATGATTTCTAGTATTCAATAAAACATGTTTTGTAAAAAACTACTTAATGATAATTCAAATATTCAGTAGGTAATCTGGAAAAGTTATAAAGCCATAAATTTATATTCGGATAGTTAAACTCTATTTCCAACGAACATTTAAAATAAAACCTTTATTACCTCAACATTCTCAACTGGTTGGTCTACTACGAGATCTACGACTGGCTTGTCTACTTCCACTGCAGCGCTCTTCGCCTCCACGGGTTCTGCTGCTGGAGCCGGCAGCACATTGCAGTCAGCCTGGTTGGTCTTCACGAAGAAGGTCCTGGCGATCTTGAAACGTTCCAATGTGGCGTACGCACTTTGCATGATGGCAGCGTTTGCTAGACGCTCTCTTGTCAGGATCCAGGCATTTTCTGTTGATAAGGGTTAATGAGAACTAGAGTTAATGACTAGTTTCTGTTGCATTGCTAGTTTTAGCTTTACTAGGACCAAATAATTAGCAAGACAAAGATTGTTTTTCTGTTAATAATATCAATGATATTGATGTGATATACTTACAAAGTGTGTTAATGTAGGTAATTGAAATTATAAAAGTATAAAAAAAAGAATATACTATGCTTACGCGTGTGAACAGGTCCGATGCCGCTGCAGGACCACATAACGGCAAAGTTATCGTAGTCAGTGTCGAGTATGCTGTACTCGGTATCGTAGGGAACTGGTAGAGAGGAATACTTGACGATGATGCGGCCCTCGCCCTCCCGCCCGATCATTTGCAGACTGCCGTCTAGGACTCGCTTCATTCCGGTGCTGTTGGGGGAATAAATTAATAAATAAACTTAATGGGTTATAATTTACTTATAGAATATAGGTTCATTTAAAAGTGTAAGATTTAAAAGTGTAACGAGGGGCTCTACCTACTTTTTCTGAAAGAGCTTCCACGTATTTTTGGGTCCATAAACTTTAGTTTGAATATTTTATTAGATTTAGATAGAGTAGACTCACATGAAATTGGTGATCTCGTTGGAGACGAGGATCCTACCCTCTGGAGTACTCTGGTACTTGGTGGTGACGCATCTGCTACCGAGTTCGGTGACGGTGAAGTAGCGCTCAGCTTCGTACCACGAGCCGAGGAAACGGTTCATGTTGAAGTTAGCCATGGGCTGCAAGGAGGAGTAATATTTAGAGCCACTTCCTATATTAGAATTAAAATTTTTACTAAACCCGACTACAAAGATAAGACAAAAGAAGAAAGACAGAACAGAGGCATTTGGAGTGAAAATGGAAAGATGCTTGACATGTGCAAAAAATTATCTTAGTTGCAAAGCAGCTAACATATCCCATTAATTTATTTACTTTATTGTAGAGAATATTCTACGACTATTCTAGTCTACGACTGCATAGATTTTCTGAACATGAAAATAATCTTGGAAAAAATTCCAGTTCACTTGTTTGATATATACATATATCTATGTTAGTTTTGAAGTACATTTAATGTACGTAAATTAGACGTTCATTTTAATTCGAGACTAGTGTAGGAAGCAGAATAGGTCACAAAGAGTAGTTTTTTATCTTCTATACATATAATAAAAATGTTACGGATCGCTGTCTGTACATGGAAGATATATAAGAAAAAATATTATACAATACCTTTATCAACGCAAGAGAGTTGGATATTACCGCGCGGTTGATAATTCCGCGCATCAGCATATATCAAAAACCGTCCACTAGTTTTGCGATACAGTGCACGTAATAATGTAAGTAATGTGTTGGGTTTTAGAGGTTCATAATAATTAGTGGTTTACTAATTTACTAATTTCTATAATCCTGAGGATGCCACGGTTGTTGGCGAAACATATGTAGATTATTTATCTAGTTTTTGATTTCGGAATAGTGCAATGTATCGTCTTGCATGCTGGGTGCTCGGGTCTGGTTTCTCATGGCTATTGTAGTTAGTGCAAGTGCCTGTTGTCGCAATTATGAGTTATCAGATCCGAGGGTCAGTGGAGGGTGTAGGGTCCGGTGGTGGGCGCACCCATAGTGAATGTTTGAACTTCCGAATTGTAACGCCTAATACAATTTCATTTATTATTTTTTTGGTTACTTACTCATTTATGTGGGTACTATTTCATCAAACCTAAGCACGGTATTATCGAACCAGTTTGACAATACCACGCTTCTAAAGGTATTTGTAATTTTACAATAATTAATTTCTATTTCAACTTTGGATTTTTTTGTCATACGGTATGTGTACCTGAATAAATGTTCTACTAATTATAGCATTTTGTTTAATTTAATATCAAATGTTTTCCTAATTATGGACCCAAGTCCTTAGGGGCTCGGTAATATCCAACTCTCCCCTACCCAAAACAATGATTTTTGGAATTTTTGTCTGTTTGTCGGTTTGTTTGTGCACGCTAATCTCAGAAACGGGTGAACCGATTTCGATGCAGTTTCCAGGAATATATTGTGACAGGTCCCACTTAACATATAGGCTACATTTTATCCCGGGAAAATGTTTTGATCCCGGATAATTTCGATATTTTGTTTTTTTCTGTAGTCCACGCGGACGGAGTCGCGGGCGTCCACTAGTTTTGAATAAAGTAAAAATATTACAAAGTTAAGTTTTAAATTGATTCTACTATTTTTAAAATTACAAGTAAGTATATGGCAAAATCGGTCAAACTAAAGCTACGCATAATAATGTAATAGTCTCGCCTAGTAAAAAACAAGATACACCATGAATGAATGACATTGAAATCGAAAGTGCCCCATCGATGCGATGGAGGCTTCGGGCGCCGACCCCGACCGGTTGTTGTCTGTGGTCAGTGCTCCGGCGCAGGTTATATAATTTGCAAAATTAACAAATGCGGCTGACGCAGGACTACTCGTAGCAAGTAGTTGAGTAGTTTAAAATACACTCGTAGTGACTTTGGCAATGGAAAATTTAACATGATTTTCGATTATCCAGAAAAATGTAATGTATAAATAAATAATGTAATGTAATGGATAAATAAATAGGAAAAATAATCTCACCTGATAATCAGGACACCATCCCAGCGAGGGAATCTGCGCCGCAGCCGTAGCCAAAAACGCTAGCACAGCAAACCGCCACATTCTGAAAATTTATAGACTAAAAATAGAAGACTAAGCTATCTAGACTAGGGGGCTGCAAGGGATACTACACGGGAATGACCACTTCGCTCCCGACTCAGGCTTTTAAACCATCGCTTATTCCAAACCGGTCCTGCCATCTAACGATAGGGATATCTAGCTACCTAGTAGGGTGGCATAGGCTTTGCTAGACCGGTTGACAGGCTGATGGGAGTCAGGTTTTTGCCAATTTTGTCGGCTATGCACTTTTATAATGAGGGTTGGTTTTTGCACAACATTATTGTGACGTCTTTTTATAGACTTTGTTGTGAGATGATTGTAATGCACTTTTGCTGAAAATAGAAAAATGTTCTGTTTTGGAATAACGTTTATTGTAAAAATAGAACTGCAGAAGATGCCTGGGCTTAGGTTAGGAGGTGTTGGTGCCAAGCTTTTGTACACAGTTTTTGTTTGGACTTTTCTATTATATCTTTCGTGTTGTTCACATTATTTATATTTCGATATACCTACTTATATGCACTTACGAGTAGGTATATAGTAGCTGGAGTATCAGTTTTAGTTCAGCAATTTGTTATGCGCTAATTGTTTTCTCAGTAAAGCGACTACAATAACCTGTACCCTGGTATCCGAAGACGCGGCCAGAGGGGCGGTGGTGAGAGGTAATGAATAGTGCAGGGCTTGTTAGCCGTACGTGCTTGTGTGTGTTAATGGGGGCCAATGTTTGTTTGTCTGTTTTGCCAAGCCCGATGAGTTATCGGGTAAATATCAGGGATATGGGTTCAGTAGAATCCGTTCATATCTTTTACTTCGAAAACTGATGGGTACCTGTACGAGTATGTAACAATGGCTTTGTCCTACGTCCAGCAGCGGACTGCAATAGGCTCATGTGTTATAATATAAAAACACGCAAAGGATTCCAAAATATTATCTAACTGTACAAAATCCGTGATATATGACCACCGTGTCACGGTGAGGCTCTCACTCTGATGGAAAGCATAAAATACAACTGCAAAAGACTTGGTAGAAATTGCACCAGACACTCATTCTCTTGTAGATGTCTAACTCCCTCTACAGATGCCAGATACGATTCTTACTTGATCCTTTATCGGGAAAATTGAAGACCAGTAAGGTTTATGCATTCTACATAATCGCGATTATCCCTAGTCCATCTAATCGCCTGCCTAACAGAACCCGTACTACGTGTTTGTACACATCTTAGCATTGCTTCACGACATTTGACTTAGCCGTATGTGGTTTTCTCAAATTACAGGCTATGCTGCCGGCAACGTGTAGCACTATAATGACTAGGTTCTAACATGCTTCCGGAATAAATGGAAAAAAAATTGTAATGAAGGAAGCTACATGAGTGCTGTATGCATAGGTATCCGTGGAGTAGAACTTCAATTTTTTAAATTGATATTTTAGAAAAGAAAAGAATAGTATCATCGAGATTGTACAGTACTAGTCAACCTTTTGATAATAGTATCGAGTAAGTGATAGCATGAATGGAACGATCAGTGATGCTGTCGATTTTGCGCACGATTATAGGACTACGAGTACTAGGAAACCAAAATTGGATAATAAGGATGACCAATGTTGTGCTATCATTGCTGTATACCAATGCCAGTTTTTCGGTACTAAAGGCCCTCTCTTCTAGCCACGACTTCCTATCTACACAACGTAACAAACAGCAATTCACCCATTCAGTACCTTCAGTACATAAGTCTATTTACTTATCCTAAGGGTTCCTAACATTCAACAATCCTAACATCTATGAATTTTAACATGTTTTCAGGCAGATCGACTATACTCAGGAGGCCAGTTCAGTGGAGATAATAGTTAAGTACAGGAATGCTCCCAGCTCCTCGTTCCCACCGAGAAAGAAGTGCATCTGCTTACCGGTTTCAGGCGGGGCGAGCTCGCGATGTTTTTGTTTTCTATCTTTCCTATCTATTTTTATCTCGAAGCCTGTATAAATTGCTGGTCTAGCATGTTTTTAGGGTTCTGCTGTTTGGTTTAGACCAGACTCGACGGACAGATTAGCGCAGTTGGTTGTAGCTATCCCTTCTGTACTCAGTCTTGTATTCGAGTCCCAGTATAATCGGTAAAAAATGATGATCATATTACTCGTATGCGTGATACCGGGATGTAGAAGATTTTTGGGATCTTCCTGTTATCTTAGAGTGGGACTAGATTAATAGGTTATAAAGTGTGCGTTTCGTGCTTGGGCTACAGAACCAGTGTGCGCAAACAATATTTTTCTTGGCAATTTTTTGTAATTTACTTTGCCAGTACATGTCTAATTATGGTTATCTCCATGCGTGTTAATATGGTATGGACGCTACACGAGAGCCCGGTTTTTGTTGTGAAATTGTATGTTTCATTTACTTTTGTTATTACATACTGTTATATTATTTATGTAAGAGAAAATTTGTAGGTGCCTTATTAAAAATGCATCCAAGGGTTTCATTATTTCTCCTAAATGGCTACAGAAATGGGACTAGAGAAGATAGAGTTGATGCTGTCTCTGTCGTATTCAAGTTTTAGAGAAATTTAGCGTCAAATTTATTTATTAGTTAGAACTATTGAAACCTAAACCAAAATGACAGAGTTAGTGAATATTAAAGCGTGTCATCTCGCTTTAACAATGGAAAGTGTCAACAAACCCGTTTTAAAAGTTTACCTCGCAGGAATAGAATTTAGACATTATAACTATAACGCATAGTTATCTTAGGATTTAGTTAATAAATATATACATAACACATATGTTGGTATTCAGGCATATCTTCTACGTTGTACCCACCGTTTTGTTTTAATGATGATTTAAATGTTCAACTTTTATTTATTTACCTTACATGTACAGTAGGTAAGATTTATTTACAAGTACAGGAAGGGTAGAAATTTCTATAACTAACTTAAAAACTTTTAATGATTGGATTACAGTAACTACAGTTGGGTAACTAGGTTATGCTTACCAGAATAAAGGCCTATTTACATTATAACATATTCTTTTACATTCAAACACGTAAAACCGTTGGTCCTGCGCCTGATCTCTCTCCGGTCTTATCGACTTTCCGTCCTATCGGACGGACGGATGTATGATTGAGGGAATAAGGAGTGCACCTGCGTTTGTGCCTACACTTACGAATATACCTAACACAAGCATTTTCTTCAGTAAGAAGCCACCATTTACAGCGTTCGTTAAATGACGTGATAAAGTCTAACCTCTATTGGTAGAATGTTTCGATAACTTTGCGAACATCGCTGTCGTCGTGTTGTGGAGAAATAGTAACGATAACGAAGGACATAAAATAGGAAATATAGAGCTGAGGTGAAAAGTCTTTGTTCAGCTCTGGCGCTACAGTCTAATAAATAAAAATATTAATATGTACATACCTGATAGTTGGATCACAGAGGTGTGTTGGCTACTGAAGAATTTTGCAGTTATCTAGTAAGGCTTCATGGATTGTAACAATGTAGAACGTAATACAAATTGTATTACTGTTAGGGCTGTGAGATATTAGAAAGTAAAATTCAGATTATCTTTCTAATAAGGAATTTAGAGGCGATCTCTCAAGCGATGAACTAGCAATTTGTGACTGATCATTATCACCTGCACCCGTATGATGAATTTGGTGAGAGCGAGATATCTCACTTTACGTCAAATCCACAGAGCTAAGTAATAACTAGACAAGGCAAGTGTTTCTACTTGGTGTGTAAAAAGAGATTTCAAACCACTTCTATCAGCCACTTCTATATATTTTTACTCCAGAGCAGCATAGAAGAACAAGGTAAATTAGCTTCAAGCAATAACTTACTTGAATTACATCGACAACCCTAACTAGATATAAACTTGACTGAGTATCTGGGTCGATCGAGTGAAGAGTATTACGATTATATTATTAGAGAGAGGTTCAATATATTATACCTATCTAGACTTATGAATTTTATTGATCACCGTTTCACCAGGTGGCAGGGAAAAAGTCGAACATAAGTCGTGCATAGCTACTAACTACCTGCATGGAGGTTGCCATCACGATTACGAAGTCTGAAGTTCCCATTTACTTATTTTACCATCGGCACAGATTACTAATTCATTATTAGAAACAGATTCATTATCTCTATAATATTATTTTGGTCTTAGAGATGAGACTCCTTGCTTTGCTACTACTAAATTAATATGAGTAACTTTCTATATTTTACATAATTTCAAAGTTTCCAATATTATACTAAAGAAGTGTTTAGTTTACTGTGATCAGTGGATCGTTTATCTTGAGTATTATACTAAAGGCCGATAACCACAATGATTGGATACCTAACGTAAACTAACAGGCGGATTTTAATTTAAAAATAACCACGATGTAAGAATGAGGAACATAAACCTGTGGCGGCGTGGTTACCGTTAGGGTGCGACCTCTCGTAAGGCTCTTACTTCTTATTGACTTGGTGTGGCTCTTGCTTCTTGTTGTCTTGGTGTTAGGTTGTGTGAATAAACTATCATTTTTTTTTTAAATATCCCGGCAATATTTATATTTTTGCTGATACCAATAAACTACATTATTACAACTTTTCACATAGGTAACTTGTTAAATTGTCCCGTTCCGAGGTCATAAAGAGCCTGTCTAGAGAAGTTAGCTTTAATTTTCTAGAATGCATAAAAATTCCCATTGAAAAACAAACCTGTGATTTAGAGTCTCAAATTTTGAGGACAGAAGGCTTTTTAAGAGGGATAGTGAAGAAAAATCAGACAGAATTAAGAAATGTCCTTTAGATATACATATTACCTATACAGTGTATCAAAAGGGTCGTGTTAAGCGAAATGCTATAAAAATTGCCCTAGAGAACCTTAACTAACTACAAAATTTGAAACTCGTTTTTTTTCCAGATAGTATAAAGAATTCCAAAACAACTAGGGAATGTTCATCAATATTGAAAAATAAACATGACAATCTGATTTCGTATCTCAAATTTTGCGGATAGGTTCTTTATTATTAACATACCCTATCCATTATACGTGTATTATAGGTATCAATTTCTTTTTTGATGGATCAGGGATTGTAAATTGGCTTAGACCTTTACACGTAGGTGCTACGCTGTGCTTTGTCAAGAAGTCCAACAGCAGGCACAGCATGAGGTGGATAAAAGAAACATCTCACACGTCAAATCCTCAGACCAAGTACAAGTATTAACTGCACCAAGTACCTAAGTAATGTATTTTCGCGTTTAAAAATTTCAAAGGCTTTGAACCTGTAGTCCGTGCGCAAACGTTTTCGAGTAGGTACTTAATAATCGTAAATAATTTCGATCCATAAATCGAAAAATTGCCCTATCGGTGTTTTACACTCTTTGTTTACAAGCGAAGTATATACATACGAACTTGGTCTGCTTAATGGTCTTAGGACCTTTGATTTGAGATAGTTAGGCTATCTCTCCCATCCACCGTATGTCACACCTTAATAGGTCAGGAATAAAAAAAATGAAGTTGTAACTAAAATATCGTCGTTATTTAATTTACTACTGCAGAACACATTTTACAGAATGTTAATTTACTTTAACATTATCTACAAAAATTTTACACTATGTGAAAACTTAATCAATACTTTTAATTTACAAATAACAGAGAAAATCAATATTCAACTTTAACAGAATTAAGTTAAACATTTTTCTTTTATTAAACTTATTTTACGTACTTACTTAATTAATATTTACATTTTTTTTCTTATAAACAAAAGTCATGTACAGAAAATATTTCGAATGTTTTTTTTCATTTGGTTGCTTAATGTAACTACAAATTAATAAAATGGCTTCAACTGATATAATTATCGATTCATTATTAACATTTCAATTGAGTGTGTTATCTTATCAATTATGTAATTTTCAAAATAATTTTAATGTTTTTCATTTAAATAATTTTAATCACCATATTGAATGTTTTATCATAAGTCGCAAAATTCAAGTGAATACCCTAGTTAGGTATACGTGTCACGAATTTATTTTTGGGCAGCCAAAACATACGTTCATAGTTACACTAGGTTATTTAACATTACGTAGTGATATTCGCACACAATTTTATTTTGATGAGAGTAGGTATATTGGAATCTACAAAAAATAAGCGTCTTATATGACGCCTTCCAGACATAAATAGACCAGGAATTAGCTGGTAAAGACAATACAAGAGAGTGGCAGAATTCAATAAAATTATTATTGAAATAATGCCTTCCAAGGCTCTGTTGGCGGAGCCAGGTGGGATAGTGGATCTCTTTTTACAGTCTACTAGGAAGCTCGAGTTTTGGTTCATTAGGGTGGAAGACGGTACATATATCGTTTTTAAAAATACAGGATGTTTGTGACAGTCAGGAAAATATTGATTTGGCGACTTCAGACCATGATTCTGAGCCGAAAACCACTGAAAATTTTCGCAGGAAAATTCCAAAATTTTCAGATTTTTTTAAAAAATTTTCAGAAAAAAATTGTGTATTTCGTTTAAGTTGGCCTTAGATAATGACTTAAAAACAAAGTTTTTACCTATGGTCGATTAAAAAAAAAAGTTGCGCTCAAAAAAGTTCAAAAAACTGAATAACTCTAATGGATAGTCACTAGTGATCCGAAAAACAGCAAAGTATCACACAGTAACCAATAAGCCCATTTAATTAGTCACATGATCGCCTGATACAGTTGGCGCGCAGAGCATAGATTACTAATTATCAAATCAAAAATGCATTTCCTGCTAGTAATAACATTGTCGTATAACTCAACATAATGGTACTTGTTCAGCATTTCAGTATTTGCCTGGCTGTCACCTAAACCCTGTATATAGCGTTTACAACTACGTAGTTACCTACTAGTAATCCGGTAATACGCCTATTAGGTGTAGACAGTATTTGGCAGTAGGTACCAATGGGAATCGTCATTTTTTAAACAGCAAATAATGCAAAGTAAAATTCAGTTTAATAAAAAATATTCCTATTTATAACAGTGACGAACATTTGATTAGGTATACCTATATAGGTATGTTTTTTGTTGAAGGAAAAAAAATTGAACGCCACTTAATTTTGAGCTAAACTCTGCTTTATTTCAGAAAAACATATTACCAATATTATTATATCCATTGGATAGTTCAAAAATGTATCTAAACAATTCCCATTGTTGATAATATACTGCGTCTTGGAAAGGATATTTCACACCAGGAAAAAAAGCAATGTGTAAAATTAAAAAGTCATAGAATTTATAATATAACGGATACTAAATTAATAAAAGAGATAAATTATATACATACATATAAATAAAATAATGTATTTTCTTTGAGTATTGATATTATGAAGAACAACTTATAATTTCAACAGAGGATGTTTTAATTGTTAGATCTACCTATATAGTACGAGTATACTTACAGCAAAAATTTTGCAATATATCCAAAACCTTTTCTCCAAGTGGAAATTAGTCATCATTATTAATTTGCTAATAATTTTAGCAAGTCTTGTGGAAATAGAGACAGATTAGAGTTTCAAAGTAAGTAACATCACAATAGAGGTTCATCTCAAAAATAAAACATCATTTATAAAAAGTAGGTATTCCTGAATATTGTGACGTAAGTCAAGTGGACCAATGTAAATACTTTAATTAAACTATTATATTCACAGGAATTACATAGAAAATGGAAAACGCGATGGAAGACATCGATATCGACTTAATTACTAAGAAGAAGACATTTATCACATAGACTAATCTAACGATACTACGAAATCACAATCCTTATAATTAAATTGTTCCCAAATGAAACCACCAAGGACCTCTGAAAACTCATCAGTGTTTACAACAGAATAAATTGAAAATAATTATGTAATTTGCTAACAAAATTTGTATAATCAGAAGTGGGGTTCAAATTGTTTTTAAACTGTCAACAGCATCTAAGTTTTTTTTAAAATTAGCGTTAATTCAACAGATAAGTTTGCAGAAATCCGGTGTTACATAAATACAAATTATAAACAAGGTCAGGTATAACATATAGGTAACATTCGAATGTATTTTTAAAGCAATTTCATAATTTAATAGTCTAAGTATGTTTTGAACAACTTCTTGGTAACTCTAGTTAATGTTTTGTAAAAAACAATTGGTAAAGGATGGGTTTAATCATAAATTGGATTTTAGCTAGATCGCACTGGAAAAAAAACCATGTCAAATTAGTTTTATTCATAAATTCAGTACCGTATTTATACAAAATTTAAGATTTTTTTTCTGCGTACCTATTTTAAAAAGGTACCTCATCTGACTTCGTCTACGGTTACGCGACTTGACACGGTACTAGAGTATGATTTAGCTCTAAACTATAAAAAATCTTGGCATTCTAATTCAGAAGTAAAACAATAAAATACGTGGTAGCCTAGTACGTACGATTTGAGTATTGCGGTTAGTTGGTATCAAAACTTGATATCAAATTTGGGAGCTAAATTCGAGTTTAGTTTTCAATATTTAAGTATAATACTTAAATATTGAAAAAAAGTTAAGTATTTTTGGTATCAATCAGTGTTACTCATTTGTCAAGTATGATTTGATTTACGGAAAGTTATGCAAAAGCCTTTTATTATTTCCCATTTGCTTTCCCAATTTATAGGGCCATTCAACTTGATTTTGTGAATGAGAAAGTCGACACAGAATAATTTATGCCCTAAATTTCAGATTAGACAAAGGGAAAAAACAAATGATAATTGAAAGTCTTAAATAAAGCTAAATAATATTAAACCAGTGTTTTACTTTAATAACCTCTAGTAACAACTGGCCACAATGTATTGTTCGATAAGTTACAAAGATAATTTAAGATACAAACTTTAGTGAAAGAAGATAATGCCTGTTATAGTTTAAATTATTACTAAATTAGGTAGTAAAGTAATCAAAAAATAGAAAGTCCTTTTATTTTTTATAACATGTAGTGGAATTACGGAAGTGGTTACAGAAAATTCAAAGTATTAAACTAAGTTTACTGTCATGAGATTAATTTGTATCTACATTAAGGTTAATTAATCAAAAATATTTCAGGTCCCTCTAAATTTTCTTAATTGTATACACCAAATTTACTTTAATGCTTTACAAATCTTTGGTGCTTATCCACATAAAAAATATCGAATAAGATAGAGGACAAGGCGCAGGCGCATTACGAACACATTTTAGAAATATTTACGATGATAAAACCTAATATTGAGATTGTTAATATCATTGAAAAGTTGCGAAATGACTGTCAGTGCAAGAAACTATATTCCACAAGCAGTTTTTTTTCCAACAGAAAGATTTAATCAAGTTTCATATTAAAATCAATCTACCCATGTAGAAATTATGAAGATAATTCGTTTCTTCGAAGTTTAAATTCTGACTAGATCTCTGAATTTTTCTTTTCCAAAAGATATTTGCTTCCGTTGGAATAAGCCAATGTAAAAGCCTATGTGAACGTCACGCTGTTCGTCATGATACTGATTTTAAATTAGGAGGTAGTTGATGGTAACGTTCGTATCGTAGGCTCAAACTTCGCAACTTTTCTTCGAAATACATATCTATTTCTATGCTTAAGGAATAAATGTGTCGGTGGCTTTTAAATATCTTTTATCCTAAGGATATACATTTTCAAATAAATACTATCTCAGAAGGTCTTGGTCCCGGATTATAATTTTTAAACAAATTATAACAATTTGGACCCAACGGCAATTATTGTGATTTTTAAATTAGTTACATATTACATCCGTAGCAATCTACGAATGCTTTAAGCTTATCGCTCTGCGACATCACATCACCTTATATCTAATGCTTACACTAAACCTTTTTAGACACATATCACAATTCAACTCTCTAAGTGAGAAAATATTTCAGAGTCCAATACAACGCGTCGGCGCGCGTCATGTAAGTGGGCGTCATTCGTGTAGGTTCTTGCTGAGGAGCAAACTATTATGCGGGCCGGAGAGATGTCTGATCAACTCTGGTAATGCCTCGAAGGTCAGCTGACAGAAGCAGCAATTAAACCGGCCCGGCGTATTGGTCCGACCGTCGTTCTCACTCGACGATATTACATTTCGATGCACAGAACATAGATGTTTCAACAAATGGGCTTTCTGTTTAAACATAGCGACACAAAGTCGACACGCGAAAGGCTTTTCGCCTGTATGAACTCGGAGATGCGTTTTGAGATTCCATGACATACCGAATTGTTTTCCACAATACTCGCATCTATATTCACGAACTGGCGCCTGTTTACTCGACCCTTGTTCGTGTTCCGTAGAAGGCGCCTCGTCACCACCCATTTGCGGCTGACATAGCCAGGGGCTCCATGAGCCTGCGCTCGGTGGTCGGTGGAACTTCAGAGCGTCTTCGTGACTCGCTGTGGGCGGGGTCACGCTCCTTTCGGGAAGATAAGGGGGCGCCGAAGCACTAAGAGGATGAAGAAGTCGAGCTGTTGCTGCGACACCTGGCCCTTGTGCGTACCGGAGGTGGGCCATCTCGTCTAAGTAACTTGGGGGGAATGATACGAATGGAGGGTTTTGTGAAGGTGAATTATGGAAACCAGGTCTTCGTTTCCGATGTGGTGTCACCACGTAATTTTCTGGAGAAGTTTGTACCAGTGATAATAAATCTTGATCAGGAGGCTTCAGATGCGCGTAATCTTCTAACTTTGGTCGTAAATCTAGTTCTGGTGGTTCTAGATAATGTGACTTCCGTTTTGGTCTGTCGTTACCTCTTCCTAATCTGTCAATTAATAATTGTCTTCTATATACAGGCTCTTGTGGCTGGTCCTCTTGACTTGACGATGTAGATCTTCGTCTGGATAC
Organism: Carposina sasakii; assembly: GCA_014607495.2. Lineage (NCBI taxonomy): Eukaryota > Metazoa > Arthropoda > Insecta > Lepidoptera > Carposinidae > Carposina > Carposina sasakii. The sequence continues at coordinate 3,007,754 of CP053150.1, forward strand.
ATTCTGAAAACGAAAAGGAGATTTGAAATTAATCATTTATCTTCAATGTACTTAATTTTATTCAAATTAATATAAGTTTTTTTTTCTCATATGCAGACACTAATATATATAGATAAATAATAAATAAATAAATACATATGTATATTACTTGTAATAAAATATGCATGCACTGACCTTAGCAGCTACTGTTTCTACGTCGACATCTTGTGAATCATGGTCGTGTTCACTGCCCGTGTTTTCCGAATTTCTTGCTACAGATAAATTTACAGGATTAGAAGAACTTCTCCGTCTGGATGATAAACGACTACATTCTTTGTTTTCACCTTCATTGTCTTCTTCATCTCTCTCATCGTTACTGCTTGTTGACATGTTTTCCTTTTTAATGTTAACAGATTCAGCATCACGGTCTTTGCTGAAACTTGCACTGGGCGTGACTCTGTCACTTTCAGAATGTGATGAGCCGGATGGAGCATCATGTTTACTGCTCTCATTACTGTTGATATCCGTTTTAAGATTTTTTGCTTTTAACCTTTCACATGATCTGTTCCTTTCTTCAGCTTGCTGTCTTTCTTTTGTTGATTTCCATACGTCTGATTTGATTTCTAGTAGTTCAAATAATTCTTGCATATCATCGATTTCTCCTGACTGTAAATAAAAAATTAAAATTACAAAATTTATTAATAATAATACTTTCGAAGTGGAGCCTATCAAAACATGTTGCAAGTTCATAGTAGAAATCTCTGTAATTTAATGATTCTTACCTCGATATACGCCTGACCACTATATAAGAAAACTAGGAGATGCCTCATGAGGGTACTGTTGATTCCCGACATGTGAATAGTGACCGGATTATCGATGGTCGGTGTGTCATCCAAGATTTTTCTGAAAACAAATGAAACTTAAATAAGTAATTTGTACAGATTTTGTAGTTATTGGAATATGAACTTGATATGAAGATTTATATTTATCTATCTATTCTCTTATTTAATAAGTTCCTTTCAGGTAATCTATCTAAATAAGTTTATTAAGAGAGAGTGAAAGTCATTGCAAATACGAAAAAACTTACCTGATAAGAGGACTTGCAGCAGCCATGACGATCCTGTGTGCTCGAAGAGGGACAGCATCGTCGCAGACCAGCACCAGGTCGGAGTACCTGGAGCCACGCCACGCAGATCCCACCTCGTTGAGGATGCAGGCGTGGTGCTTGCCATACGTCAGGGTCAGCAGACCCTCGCCCATCATTCCAGCACTGAAATAGGAGAAATTGTTGATTTGAGATGTTTTTAGACAAAGCTCTGCTTTAGTGGAATCAGGAGTAAATAGGTCAAAATAAAATAATAATGTCATGGTAGTTATGACCCAAAATGAAAACATTTTGTTAATGTGAAGTTAGAACTTATTAGAGGTGGTTAAACCAGCAACCAAAACTGTAATTATTATAAAACCAATAAAAATAATAATAACACGTTAAGTGTTAAACAAAATCTTATAATTGAGAGTTCGTGTTGCTGCTAAATAAATAACATAAATAACATGCGAACAGCGTACTATGTGAAAAGGTAAAATCCTGCTGAAACCAAGGCTTTCTGATTTAATTTCGATTCAGTAAGCAAGGCCAAAATAAAGATTCACATAGTGAGAACACGAAAGCAACACAGCTAAATTATTGACCAACTAAAAAGGTTAAAAGGTGCCATGAATATAAATTAATGTAAACACTATAGTCTTCGTGGAGAGCCAAAATGAGAGTCCAAAATCCTAATGGTAAGTGTTAGAAAGCCCGTTGCAACCGACCTTGGCCTGATAAAGTAATGTGTTATTGCGATAGAGAAGCTAGATCATTTAAAAGACGATCAACAGCGGCTTCTTTTACATTGCGATGTTCAGTAATGACCCGGTCACCATTGTTACAGACAACTATTTCTTTATTGTTGCGTTATTTCTCTCAAAAGTCAGAATTAATTGTGGAGGTGAAGACATTATGAATGCAAGAGATATGAAACCTGGATTTGGTGCGCTTGTAAAATGTTCTGGCATTGATGATGATCTTAATCTTTCTCTTTTTCACGATTTTGTAATGGTTCTAGTCCACGGTGTGCGTTGAATGTATAATGTGGAAGAATTTCGGGCTTCGAAACATTACCTACCTATCCTTATAGCATTTAAAAATACCGCTCTTACACATTACTGTTTTAATATACCTATAGTTATATTATATTTTTAAAACTTTTTCAAACAACTGAATAATGAAGGAGAATAATAAGAAAATAGGATGATAAATTTTCAGGTAAATGCACCGAAGCGAGTCGGACGCGCCTACCATTGTCTGTGTGAAACCAAATGAAACCATGCAGTTCACATGCTGTGCATAAAAATAGCGTCACTTCCTCGGAGACTAACCTATTTTATCAATTTCATTGGTACTTTAGGTTAGACAATTATATCCTAAGCACGACCCCTGACTATTGCCATAATTTATTCCTCTATGCTATTGCTAGCGCTTCCAGTGGAATTTTAAGCCACTGCATTGGAGTAGTTTGATTTATGTTACATTCTAGGTAAATACTAGACTAGACCACACCGTTATTTTTAGGGTTCCGTGCCCAAATGGTAAAAATGGGAAAGCAAACTTAAATCTTATGTTCGTTCGAGAAAAAGTATGAACTTTTTCACCTCAAAACTTGTCTTAATGCTGTAACTGCCATCTGACGACTATTTAAGACAACTAATCGATACAACACGTGCACTGCACGTGTGCAGCAGGGTATTCATGAACCTTCTCTATTGCGTACATAGAGTGCGCTTTATCGACCGCGGAGATAGTGCAGAGGAAAGATTCTAGATGGCACTATGTGTCTCTTAAAGAGATTAATGTTTATTTTTACCGTTTCTACGAATGTAAGTTTACCAAATGATTATTCTTGTGAGTGCAACTCAATTATTACATGGTCAAAGGACCTTTTACTTTGCCTTTTTTCTCATTTCAATGACCTTCGTCGTGGCCAAACCTCGCTTTCACAAACTTTTCAGTAAACAATATTAAGGAAACTTTTACATATCAATGTCTGCCTTTTACTTACGAATTTAGCAGTGAAGGTAATTCGGCGCAGTTACAGAAAGTCCTAAAAATAACTTCCAAGGTGATGGAAATTGGAGACAATTTAACCATTTATAGTATCTATCAATTACGTGGGTAAGTTTAAATACAGTTTAATTTATCTGTTATGGTTTTCTATTTTTAAAAGTCGTCAATGAAGCTACTTTCGTTGATTGCATCAAGATTGGTTTTACAGGATTTTCATAACGACACTTACGGCATTATTACACCGCGAGGGCGACATTGTGATTGTACGCCGGTTTTTCTTACTAGACAAAATATATCTAATCCGGAAAAGTCCTCAGATAACCGTTGTTTACGAAAACATAGACAAATTATTAATATCCATTCAACATTTAAACACAATAATTATTCAAGGTTACTTACATCGTTAAATATTTTTAAGCACGTAAGTATACATACTTTAATTTAAACAATAGTTAGTTACTAAGGCAAGAACTTATTTTAATTAATAATTTATTTCATCAACGTCTTTAAACAAGTGTTTAGCTGTCATTTCACATACAGACCCACACTTTCCCTCATACGTGGATACAAACTTAAATCATACACTTTTTGAAAATATATCTGAAGTCTTATATAACATAATGACTACTGGACCCTCTCAACCAAATGCCCAGAGAGAAACGTTTTTAGTGACAATCGTAACCGAAGGTAGTAAGAAACGTACCTTGACATTACATGAACGACTTGGAAACTATAAACCATTGTAGATACCGTGTTCCCAAAATGGGGTAGCCAGAACTGCAAAATCATAAATAAGATTTCATAGCCACTTTTAGCACAGCAGAAACAAAACTTTGACTGAAATTTGAGTTTACGAAATAAGCCGCGGCGTTGTCGTAATCGAGCGTAGAAATTGTAGCCGTAACACTATTGGAGCGGATGATTGGGAAAAACACTTTCTCTTTCGATTGCTAAATATTACCAAAAATGGTAAAATTAATTACGTTAACCAATGATCATGGTTACCTAACATATTAATTTAACCTATAAGTAATATCAACTAATTTTCTCTTGGATTTTCATCCTATAGTTAGTGACTGAAACGATTTCAATGAGTATACGGGTGACCTACGGATAACATTTTGGTATTTACCTATTTTTCATGCTTACGTCTTTGCAAATTGTAATTATTTGTAGATAATGATGACGTCAAAAGCTTCTAGACTGTTGTCTAAAATTAATGAATTTGCAATAAATAAATATCAACGGGTACATACAGGATGTTTTTTTGTGGCCACCATTAACGAAGGGTACGTACTCTACACATCAAATAAAGTAAGTTTATGCCAAAAAAACCTGGGATTTTTTTTTATATATATTTTTTTTTATTACTTGATCGGGCGAAATTTATAGTGTCTAGTGTTTATGTTAGTTTTTTTATAGACAGATATTAATTATTTCTCGTGAAAAAATCTTACTAAGCGCGTCTATGTGCATTTATGCAGAAAAACGCAGTCTATTTACTCAACTTTGGACCCTAATATTTTGGAATGTTGACGACCAAAAATCACCCTGTATATAAGACTGAAATTTTCTCAGTCAGTACTTTTAAAAACTATTTTAGTAGTAAGTACCTACTTGTGGAATTGGAGAACATTACTTAATATTACCTACCTTAGGTAACCTAAGTTCTAACGATATTTTATTTAAGATTTAAAATGGTGAATATCTTACGCATCTCCGCTTTGCAGACGATATAGTTTTGATGGCTGAATCGCTGCAGGACCTGCAAAAAATGCTGTCTAGTCTCAATACTGCTTCGAGGCGTGTGGGACTCGGGATGAACAATAATGTTCAATTGACACATTATCCCTGAGTAGATATGCGTCGAAGGTGTAGCCCTAGAAGTTGTCCAGGAGTATGTATACCTTGGGCAAATATTGCAGTTGGGTAAAGACAACTTCGAATCACCAGAAGAGTGCAGCCTGGGTGGGCAGCGTTTGGGAAGTTGCGTTATATATTTGAGTCATCCTTGCCACATTGCAAGGTGTTCGATCAGTGCGTTCTACCAGCCATGACTTATGGAGCCGAGACGTGGAAATTGACGGTGGGGCTGGCTCACCGATTGCATGTCACTCAGAGAGCTATGGAAAGGACAATGCTCGAAATCTCTGACAAAGTCTGAAACGAGATTATCCGGCAGAAGACCAAAGTGACAGACATAGTCTCGAAATGTAGTAGACTGAAGTGGCAGTGGGCAGGCCACATCTGTCGTAGAACCGATGGACGGTGGACTAAGTGGGTTCCCGAATGGAGACCGCGCCTCAGCAAGCGTAGCGTTGGATGTCCTTCGGCCAGATAGACCGATGACTTAAAGAGGACGGCAGGTAGTGACTGGATGGTAAAAACGAGAGATCGAGCTATGTGGCGTACTCTGGGGGAGGCCTACGTCCAGCAGTGAACTGCAATAGGCTAACGACGACGACGACGATTTCTTTGAATAAACCAGATTATGAATTATACTTTTCTCGAATTTTTTTAAATAGACCATTAGACACAGTCTTAGTCTGAGTCGATTGGTAGGCACCTATATAAAACTATTATTTTAAATAACCGTTTTATATGGGTACCTATCAATCGACAGACTAAGACTTACTTACTTAACATTACCGTTATTACCGTTATTGCTTTTCCATTGTCGTAACGTATGTTGTACACTAGTAAATAGTTTATAACTATACTCCAGTACGTAAAGATTAATAATCGGCCCGTTTCGTTACAATTACAGAATTTACCGACCGCCCTCATCGAAGCTAGTGACTGATGCACGCTCTATTTACTCTCAATATGATTGGCTTTATTAAATTGTCCGATTCTGTAAACGCACATTACATGCTTGTTGAAATTTATGACACTATCGACAATATACTTCACGCTTATCAATTACAAAATGGTAATCCAACAAGCGATCGAGCTATTAAACCTACAACAAAAACTAATGATTTGAATAATCTAATAATAAGGAAGAGCGAACGAGATTGGGAAGTCGTATTTGGTACAAGGCTTCAATGACAAACGGTGTACCTATGTACTTAGCAACAGGCGGACCCCTTTACAAGCGTCTAACAGTGGTTGTGAACACAGAAAGCGACAGTGATGTAAGGCACGATAGTTGTCAAACAGGAAGCGACGAGGCGCGCGTGGCGAGCCATACGCCGCGCTGGCTTTGTGCTGCTGGCCTTCGACGAAATGTTTGTAGCAGACGATGTATCGGACCACATACAACCATTATGCAACGCCAACTGGCCGAGACGTCACTTCATTCATGAGACTAGCAAATTCGATCATTTGACCCTATCAGATAAGGTTTACCTACCGACGATGTTTGGCACGAGAACTATGTATAAGTCAATGGATTAGAGATTGATTAAGTAAGAGACTGATATTTTTAGATATCAGTTCATTTTAGTTTTTACTATATTTTTTATCAAAACAATAACAATGTTTACCAAAAAGTTGTTGACGATAATATCTTAAAAAATAATGTCTCTGTCGATAAGTTTAACGATGATAATTCTTTTGCGTAGTTACGATGAGGAAGTAACACGGACGTTCTATTTGGTTGGTAAATATCAATGTCAAATTCAAGAGTAAAAAGATTATAGTGTATCGGATTTTCTACATAACATGCTATTTATATTAATTTTGTAATTATTGTTTGATACGGTCAAAACAAAAGCGAGATATCCATTATTTCTATATCATGGTTTGAAAATTGTAGATATGTAAAATTTAATTTTGTTACTTTACTCGTATAACGCTACTTGCATATTAACTCTCTACTTTTGTACTATTTTCATGTGTAAATGTTTGATCTGGTCGAATGGTACCTTCCTACCCCCTACCTCCTACCTCCCTACCTATTTGTTTATTAAAATGATCAACAAATACCATTGATCTTGGTTTTTGACATAACTTGTGTAAAGCAATAAAGCAGTTATATTCATTCACTTCAGCTTTTGGCAGCTGACAAACGTATTTTATTTATAATTGGATCGTACCCTTGCACGAGAGAGTCTTGGGCTGAAAGCGCGAATGAATTTTACCTTCGATGATGCTAAAATAGCCTGAACAGTTACACTCTCACCTTGCATTTGATTGACGATCGATCCCTTGTGCCAGATACTTGTTAACTGGTATTGCAAACAACTGTGTTGTAAATAACAGTCTATCCAACATCAGAAATTCGTGAGATCAAAAATATTAAATATACCATGAATAGCGCTCGAACGGTGAAGGTTTTCTCCCTTCGTGAGCTCTGCGATTTGATGTTCACAGCACCATTGGCATATTTCTACATTTTCGCAATAGATTTACTATGGAAATCGATGGAGTTCGTGTCTGGCATTTTGTGATCACTGTGGCACTTAGAATGACTATTTAAAGAACATGTCTTGTAAAAGGTCGAATTTGATTGTCGGCAGTCATTTATATTATAGGTATCTTGCGATGCTGTTATTATAGCAAATTACGATAAATTAAGCCGCCTATGTAAAAGTGGTTCTCATGATGTTAAATAGTTGACCTTGGTATATGAGCGTGTATACCTATATTTGAATCAATTTGAATCATAGTCCAGTTAAATTCGATATATGGTTATTTAGTTTTTATGCCGAGTGTATGAACAGCTGTTTCTTTCAATTTCTTAAAAATGACACGTGGAGTGAACTATCTCTGAAATATATAGTTTATACGTATTACGAAAAGTTTAATATTCAAAAATCTTAAGTGTCTGAGCCGAGCGAATAATTCTTACACGTGTAATAGGTATCTGCTGCTTCCGTCTACATCGATTTTATTTTCTACAAATGGTTGGAGACTTAGAGGTAAACCAGTCGTCGAAGGTTAATTTTGAAATAGGATGGCACTTGACCTTCAGGATGAAAGTCAACAAAGTTGCGTAACCCATCGACGCCACAGATCTATGCTAATAACCATCTACGAGACATTATATTGGGACTGGTCATGACCTACATAGATGTGTTCAAGGATTTCACATATTTGGAAGGTGAGGATGAGGATTACAAAACCTACAGATTTTTGACGCCTTTGGTTATAACGTAAATGTATGGAAAATATTGTGGCATTGTAGATAGTACACGTTCAAAGCATTTATTTACTAATTTTCTTTGGTTTTTCTTAGACTCTGACGCAAGTGCGATCAGTTAGTAAGCGGAAAAGTGTGACAAATGCTATATTTCGTCATAATCTAGTATTTTGTTGGACATTATATATTTTCCACAGTTATATTATACTTGTGCACCTAACGTATGAAATGAAGCATTGGCCAATCAAACCAGACTAGATTTTCACCACTCCTTTCTACAAGTTGGACTGGTTCGCACACATGTATGCAGTCGCACATTACTCAGTGTGGGGCGCACGCACACGGAGGCGTGTGCGCATGTAATGGTAGAGCGTGCGTAGATCCGCGAACTGTGGAGGGGAGGGAGGGGGAGGTAGCGCCGGCGAACGGACGGGGTGTTGTAATAGTGTTTTATTTCAAGGTCACGTGAGCAGTTTTTAGAAAGTTACCTCATATACAATATAAATCTGATAAAAACTTGAGTTTGAAAGCTTTTCATCTACCTGAATCATTAGTTGTAAGTCGATCTGGTGTCTTTTCAATCGTTCGCAAGTTTTGATTAGATTAAACATCGTCGGAAATCCATTAGAATATAAATTTACTTTTATACATAATTCTAATCTTTTTACTGAACTATTTTGGAAATCTATGTTTAGTATAAGCTTTGTATCTAATTACTTTGTGAGAATAAACAATTTTTATACAAACATTATTATAAGTATAACACTGACCCAAATAGGCTCAGAATTCTAAGACAACACATTATCCTTACTTTTAATACCAAAATTAGGCAACTGCGCAAAATCTAATCTACGCACCTTCGACGACTTTGATCCAACAATAAGTTTTTCTCGTGATTTACTGCTACCTGCATTTCGCCACGCTTCACATCCATATACGATTCTGTGATGCTCTCTCTCTCGGAGTTACCGAAATGATGAAATTTTGCTGCCACTCTACCAAGGCTCATTGCATAACGTTCACGCTAAATTTTGCTGACAGAGAAAGTATACGAAAGGTTTTACGTAATGCGGCCACGTAACTGCTGTAGTTTTGATTTCCTTACTTTTAAAAGTCCATCGTTGTTACGTGACTTTTGACGATGGTCTACTTTTAGGATTGCAGATTTTGCAGGGGTCATAAATATTATTGTCTATTGCATTACGGGTAAGGTTAATTTCATTTTGATGTTAGATTCTTTTATATTATTTAGTGGATATTCATTAAGAAAGTTAATATTCACATTTTTCTGGAATTTGAGGAAATTGGATTGGTATAACTTTTTACTTTTTTAGCACAAGATAGAATATCGGAGATAGAGAAAGGGTAGATACTTACTGCCGAAAATATAGTATTCATTAATGAAACATATATACGACTTTGATAGAATATTCGCTGTATTCATAGGTACCTAACAATACTAAATAACATAGGTATAATATAAATTCAAACGATTAGGCAAAGGAAATTGTGGTCGGGTTGCAACCGGTCACATTACAATCTGTGGCCCAATTCCAAAGTTATCACAAGTCAAATATTCAGCCAAATGTACGGAGATAAGCACACAGAGATGTGTCTGGTTCGGATTTATGAAAAATTACGAAACTGTAACTTCTGCTGTTTTTATTGTTGTAATTATGCTGTTATCTGCGGTACATGGGCTAAAAATTGTTTTAGATCATATGAGTATACCTATCCTCGGACCGCTGCTTATCTCGGACCGCGGTCCGAGTTGACTGGTTTGTTTTTATTTATTTATTTTATCAGGATACTCAGACCACTCGTAATTTTAACCACAAATCCATTATTTATGTACCACTTTTAGTACAGTTAACATAAAAAGTGTTAGAAATAAAACAAATCTATTCAATAATGTTTTTATTTAGGTATCTATGGTAGGTGTAGTCTTAAATTGTGTTTTTTTTTAAATCTCGTCGTTTACTCAATGTTTTTTTTTATCAATCAGTAAAAAATTACTGCTTCAAAGAAAACTACATATAAAATAATATCAGTCTATATGTCGGTTTCGAAACCATACATCCAACGCATTTTGATGTGGTATATTTTATAGATATCGTGAGAGTAAGGTTTATATGTATAACTAGCGATTCGCTCCGGGTGGAATGCTGATACGTACGTAATACCATTTTACGAAGACAAAGTCATGGGCGGCTACTAGTACAACATAAAATAAAATACAAACCGATTTTTCTGTTAACTGTTACAGTTAATTAGGTATGTGGTCCGAGTCGACCGAACAAAAAATGTTATTGGTTGACTCGGACCGCCGGTTCGAGTTTGTCGTTGTCCGAGTCGCCCGATACCTCTATTAAGGCGAGATTCCTTAATATTTATTTACTAGTCTAGGGCGGGTCCATCACTTCGCTTCGGCATATATCCTCTAAAATTTGGAATTCCCGTTTGTTCCCGTGGGAATTTCGGGAAATAAGTCCTCAGTGCTTCCTTACACTCCCTACCGAATATACCTGTCATATTTCATCATTATGCGTCAAGTGGTTTGCGTAAAAATTGGGAATTCCCGTTTGTCCCGTTCCCGTGGAAATTTCGGGAAATCCGTTCTTAGTGCTTCGTCGCACTCCCTAACGAATAGACATGCCCGATTTCTGCTTAATATTTATAGCGGTTTTCGTAAAAAATGGAATTCCCGTTTGTCCCGTTCAGGTGGAAATTTCGAGAAATACGTTTTCAGTCTCTCCTCACACTCCCAACCAAAATGGGTTCGATTCCCACCCGGGTGAGGAATTTTTTCCATTTCTTTATTAATAATTTTATAACTTTTTAGTATTTTAAAATTTTTACAACCTATTTACTGTATCTAAAAAATTGATAATATTTATCGATTTGGCAACAATCGGCGGGTAAGAAGAGCGGAGGATGCGGGATTTTTGACTCGTTTTTGCTTCACTACCCGGAACATATCTGTCATTGATGACTCCTTCTGGGAACTTGTTATTCTATGGTGTATGTCAAACTCCTCCTCCTCCTCCATGCGTCCAAATGGTTTTTTTTTTGTATTTAATTCATATTTATTCCAGCCCAGAGGAAATTATGCGAAACCCTAGAGCCTATGTTCAAACGGGTCCAATAAGGATTCTAACGGTGAAAGAATTTTTGAAATCGGTCCAGTAGTTTCGGAGCCTATTCGCAGCAAAAAAACAAAAAAATATTCAAAGTTTTCTTTATAATATTATTATATTAGTATAGATTTCCCTCTTTATAATAAATCCGTTCTTAGTACTCTCTTAGATATAGTGAAATAAAACTTATTTGTATACATTTGTCCGTTTCTTGTGGGGTCATTAGGTATATTGACTAATTTTACACTCGAGGATTTTCTCGACGTTTCCATATCATCGATATCCATCATAAATTCAGATCATAGTATAGATGGATATTCTTTCTTCGGGATACAAACAAAAAAAAAAACAATTCATCTGTCATGTTGTGTCACTGTACGTTAAGAATAATAAATTCCCAGAACCCGTTCACGACACTTTTGACTTCGTATAACGTCCTACAAAACTGCTTGCGCGGTTTGACTATGGGATCCGTGATTAAGATATTATGTCAAATGATTTACGAATTACTTAATTGTGTTGTTTTGTAACCAAATATCTACCACTTAGAGAGTAAGTATATTCTTTGTCTACCACAGTTTGACATTGAAAGTTGAAATATTTAACAATATTTTCTGCATCCGAATTTCCCCACGAAATTTTCAACGAGCTCAAAGAAATGTGAGCCGTTCACATAAAAGAAAGTTCATTTCATATCAAGCAATAAAAACTTTAACAAAATTCAGTTGTTGAAGGAAAATGAAATTGAGACGAATAAGTGGGCGTTGAGATTACAATAGAGGACGTATGTATTTATTTATCTATGCCTACATGCAGATGAAAAATACAATCTTTGTATATTAATTTTCACCTATCCTACGCACTTCATGGTAAATATACCAAGTTACTCAAGCGAAAATATCTCCATGTTGTTTATCATCTTTCACAACGATCGCAAACAACTGAGCTCGGCCTGAATATGAGCTGAAAGCACTTCGTCTTAACATCGTAACAGCATTAAAAGTTTTATAAATTGTGTCCCATTTAAAAGAAACAGATTTGTAATTTTGACGAAAATTTTTGGCACCTGAAAATATTTGCTAGTTAGTCACTGTTTCAAGGTATATTTATTTAGAAATTAAATTAAAGGAATCAAATCTTTGATACTGATGGACATTTCAACTGGAAATTGTTTATATTAGAGTTTTCATTTGAAAATACCTTTAACCTAATCTATATCTACTCGTATACATATAATATAATTTTTTTAACGAAAAGCCGACTTCCTCCCAAAACTCGAGCTTACTAAAGTAAAATTTTACCAAAGGACAAATATATATTGCGTTAAGCCGTGTACGAAGTTTAGAAGGCATAATATTGTCAGATTTATATGCTAGCAAATTATTAAATAGGCCACATGACAAAAAAGAGAAATGACTAGGCTTCGAAACTTTACCTCTGACAATATAAGCAACATTTACACTCCTTCTTCCTGCCCTGTTCCCAATCATTTGGGGTCGGTGCAATATGTAGGTACTCTTCTTTCATTCATCCTTATTATCCGTCATCTCGTTATTCTCATGGTCTACCTCTTCCTCTATAACCATCTTACTTCGGACACGGCTTAACGCAACATATAATTTCATTGTTCATCTTCATAAGCCTATTGCAGTCCACTACTGGACGTAGGCCTCCCCCTGCCATAGGGGGATTTTGTTACTAAAAAGTTCCATTATCTGTTTTTCGGCGGCTCCATCATCAGACCCTCGTTTCCTTTATATTATGTGTAGCTGAACAAAATTCTCTATAAAAATCTAAAAACGGACTACTCGTGCCATTTTTAAAAATAAACTACTATCAAAACTCTTACCTTAATTGTTTCCCAATTATGTGCCTACTACTATTTGACCTGGTTAACTTCGTTCTGCCTTACTTACTAGTCTAATACGCTTTTGTTGATGTTTATTGAAATTATAATGATGTGCATAAGATACATAATGCATACCTTCGTCGCCTACCAGTTCCACCTTTTTCACAAATATAATGATTAGTTAAGTATTGTTGTTGTTACTTGTAAGTTTACAACTTACAATACATTTTTTGTAGGTACTTAAGTCTGAGGTCTGATATCTATAACATAATTTAATACTAAATACTTATGTATTATTGTTCACTTATTCATTATACGCCTTTACTATTAAAAACTATCTACTCTGTGTAACGGCTGAATAGGAAATAAAAAATAAATAAAAAATAGTTAAGTTAAAAATTAGTACTACTTCTCGGTGATTTATATTTAGTTACTCTAGGGATACCAGCTTTTAGCTTATGTTAAGAGACATTTGTATAAATATATATTATCATGTAATGCTGTTTGGTTTCCTAAATAAAGAAAATAAAAAATATATTTGAGGATATCCCTAGATTCCTTAGAGATTCCATCATCAGATGTTATGTTTTATATGTAGGTGATCAAAACGCTCAGTAAAAGTATAAAAACAGACTACATGTGCCTACAATATTTGAGGATTGCCCTCGATTTCTCCAAGATCCCATCATCAGATCCTGATGTGGTGAATATGGGACCAACTTGGAAGCATACCATGACCAACTATAAAAAAAATTGAAATCGGTTCATAAATGATGGAGTTCTGATGTAACACACATTAAAAATAAAAAAAATAAAAAACATACAGAGGAATTGATAACCTTTTTTTTTAAGTCGGTTAAAAAATGTAATGGATCGCTGTCTGTACATGGAAGATATATAACAAAAAATATTATTCAACGCAATAGTACCCAAAACAATGATTTTTGGATTTTTTGTCTGTCTGTGCGTTTGTGCACGCTAATCTCAGAAACGGCTGAACCGATTTCGATGCAGTTTTCAGGAATATATTGTGACAGGTCCGTGTGTGTCGTTTTTATCCCGGGAAAATGTTTTGATCCCGGATAATTTCGATATATATTTTTTTTTCTGTAGTCCACGCGGAAGGAGTCGCGAGCGTCCACTAGTACTTAGTTAAGTACTAGTGGACGTGGATAAGGTACTATACATAGTTTATAACAACACTGAATTGCAGAGGACAAATAAAACGTAAATATGTATTTGCATAATCTTAAGATTATTTTATGTCATGAATGAAACATCCCTGAAATGTCGTAAAGAATTTACAGTGTTTGTAAAAGTTGCGTAATTTGCGATATAGACTTATCAACTTTTCAGTCATAATAGTAACTGACCTAACCGTACACTGACATTTTGCTAAAAATACATCGTGAATAGTACGCACGCTTTCGTTCATAGGCAGCGTTAGTATTCAGCTTAGTGCCCACGATTTTATATATCTCTGTGTGAATGCTAGGTGCGCGTGAGTGGCTCTGTGGACCGCGAGAAATTGTGCACCAGTGTGAGTGCTTCACACAGACATAGCATCCCCGCCCTACTCCGGATGTGAACGCAGATTTTGTACTGTGAATGTACTAGACCAAATTGATAGTTCTGTGCGTTATCTATCACTATTATTCATTGTACGGCTTTGCGCGGACTCGTGTGCGGCTCATTGTTGGGGAACCTTGAGCCTTTTAACTTATTTTACAGCTTACCAATCAAATTGCCTATAAAATCTCTAACAATCACACTTTATACGTAGATGGGATTTTTATAGCTTACTATGACAACTGACAATAATAAATTTACTGTCGTGGTCAAGGTTTTCGTTGATTGATGTGTAAAAGATGATTATGTACGTAAAATTGCAAATAATTCGATTTCAATGATGACCACATCATGTGTGTTTAAGAAACTCTAGCAAACTTGCATGGATATAAAATTATCTTTTTTTATAGTTAAAAAACTATGTAAAATAACACAAGGGTAACTACGTAATTAAACTAATAGGTAGATCAAAACGTGGCCTCAGAGAGACTCAATAAGGACATTTACCATGAAATCATAAATTTGATGAATTTTTAGTTTTATTGCCTCGTCGACCTTAAGAAAGTTTGGATAAAGTATTTAAAAGCGGAAGTTGATAGAGACGAGGCACTGAACATAGCTATCGTTGATGATATTTAGAGATTTGAAGGTAAACCAGTAGAATATACCTATAGAGAAGCTAAAGGATGGACCCTAGTTGAATAGATATCCGTTGGTGTGAGTGAGCATTTGAAGACCGCGCATGGTCGCGTGTGTGAGTGTTGCGTGCGCGCATACTAGCCGATAACAATAAACTATTTCCGAAGTGACCCAGTTCCAACGTCCTTCGGTAATTTGTACTGTGAACAGGAACAAGAAAGGGCTGGGAGTCAATTTGACAATAACAATTACAAGTTTTATGACCCTCACAAATACCTTTATTGTGATGACCTAACTGCCCCCTGTTGTTCAATATACGCTTTAAGAAATTAGAACTAGGTAGCTACAGAAGGTAATAAACGCAGTAACGTCAAAGTTGCTAAATGGAGATTTTAAGAAAACGTAAGCAAGCACCTCTACTAAAATTTAGAGTTTTTTTATTTAGCTTGGTAAAAAACGCGATTCATGGTCAAAAGATTTAACCTAATAAACACATTAATTCTAGTAGGTAGGTTTGATAACAATTAGAAGTGTTTGTAAATAGACATGTCAATAGGCCTCTCCACGGATCTTGTCCAGATAATTTGATGGTTTCACAATCGAATACACCGACTGATAACATTTTCAATCGGTTCAATGTCAATCGTCAACTATGAAGAAATTTCATTGAATGAAAAACGAATCTGCGTCTTAGCCGGATGTCAAGTCGTTTAGTGTCGACTAAATTTGTAATTCTAAGAAATGTTTATGTCGACGCAAGGAGTAAATACTTATTGCGACAGCGCGTTCGACGCTTAGTTTCTGCAGTTAGAATTTAAGGAATATTTGAGCACAAAACTATAAACCTAGTTTCTTTGCCACTAAAAGTCTTAGTGAACGTTGTATCGCACGTCGTCTTCTAATCCGAGTAAGAATTTCTTTCGTTATTCATTGCTTAGGTAAGCGGCTAGTGGAAAATGTTTAATTGTTTAAGAATTTCCCTGACGTAGTATCAATAGTCTAGATAAATTCATAGTATCATTTGCGAGTTTCCAGGAAATTGAAGCAACAATTGAATCATTGCGTGACCTAATTAGAGCGGCTGCTAGTTAAATATTACTTGTGACATACTTATTTGTTACAAATAGATTAGAGGAAGCCCTTTAATATTGTTTGTAATTAGTTTATGTAAACTTTTTGACGAAAAGAACTAGTTACAGGGCACGTGTAGCGATAACCCGTAGTACTAAGGACTCGATGAGTGATACCGACGAAATATAAAGTACCTAACTAATCGAAGCGAAAATTTGTGAAATCATTTAAGAAGTTTACGCAACTATTTAATTTGAAAGATTTCTCAACAGAATTGCTGTTTGAAATTTACTAGATCAGGAAGAGCTATTTACAACATCATGAATGAACTTCGTCAATGGTCAATGAAGGTGGTGACAGTTTAATTACCTTTACCTACTATTACTAGAGACTACTTACTACAATACAATTTTTAGCTAAAATATGACTTAATGGAATATATGACTTCAAAGCAATGGAATAAACAGACAACTGAGGCATCTTCATGTATGATTTTTTGTCTTTCACATACAAGGTACCTATGGATTTATGAAAACTATTGTATTCTTGTGTAGCCTGTGATAGTATGCCACGCATTAGTTCTTTGCAATAAATTAAGAATACATTATAATTTTGTTATACTCTAAAGTCTATTCAGCATTACGTAACTTTGCTTTGTATTTTGAGAATTTTCTCTGAATAATAGTGACTTTATTACCCTAGTATATTGTGCTACCGACTACATCAAAAGCTGTTTAGTCAAGAGTTACTGTTGCGTCTATAGTAAGTGGTATTAGTATAGAAGCATGGATTCGATAAATTTTTGTAAAAATAAACGAAATGTAAAAATATTATTTAATTAGTAGTGAGGTGAGTACTACGGCATTGACGTCATATTGCAAGTTTATCTTCAAAATATATGGTACAAATTGGATTTATATGTGCAATGCAGATGCATTTTAGTGATTTCTATGTTTAACTAATTTACTTATAGACATTTAAGATAAGAACCTGAGGATAATCTCCTTGTGATAAAAACGTATCTAAGGATTTTGAAGATAACTACAGTAGTATAGTAATAATAGAATGTTACAAATCGAAATCTTATCAATGGTAACACTGTAGTATCGTTATCAAGAAATTTGAAGGTTAGGTGATATTAATCTTGAATTACGAAATGTGCTATCGTGTAAAATGGAAAAAGCTTTAGAATATACCTAAAGATAGTAAAAATGGATTAAAACTTTTTGGATAAAACTATAAATGACTTTTCTTTAAATCCAGCGAAAACGAAATGATGCCGGGAATTTAGGTGATTGAAACCCAAATTTTAGCAGGTTCTCTGTAGTAATTAAAGATTTCATATAAAAATTGTTCGGAAAGTCATATATTTTATTATATTTATTAGTTTTAGATTTTACATTAACCTTTGTTTGTAATATTTTTTGATCAAGTAAAGTACACACTTTCGTATAAAAAATTAGCACATTCCTTAACCCAAACAATGTGTTCTAGCAAAAGGTGTGTTTCGCTTGTTCATTGATGCCTCGCTAAGATCGGAGGGATGCTTAGAAGATTCTAGTAACAACAAATTAGCAAATCTAATAACAATAGCAAAAGCCAAGTTGGGCTTATTAGAATACTTCTAATTCTTATTAGCGTGTTTATTAATTTAGTTTTGTTCGGCATCCTTCTGCGGTGTCTTCAGTGCTCTTGCCAACTGAACTTCATTGACACGAATTCTCCCTATCGAGAGACAAGCGCGTCTAACTATACCTTCGGTTTGTATTGCGTAAGTTCCACTATGTTGTTGAGATAAAAATACTATACTGTCAATGTCTCCAATGTAAACATTATCTTCCTCAATAATTTTAGAAACATTAAAGGCTTTCAATGTACCATTTACTACTCTGAATAACCTTACATTATGATTATATTCTTCTGAATTACTAATCACAGGGGAGGTTTCATAAAAAGGGTGAATCGTCTCGTAGACTTTAAGTTAAAGATTGTCGAAATAGCCCAATAGGAAAGGACATGTTGGTCGACCCTAGCAATTTAGAATCGTGCGAGAGAGATGCCGACTCACGTAAGAAAAAGATAAAAACTATAGCCAGTATACTAGTAGGTAAATAAAGTAATTTTAGGCGTAAGGTTAAAATACCTTGCCGTTACCACATTATTACAAATAATGACACTTTTACTTTTGCACAACAGTGTCCAATTTCCAGTTTAATTTTATGCAAGAGTGACCAAAAGTGAAATGCTTTGTGGTTGTTAATTACTTATTGTACCTAATCATTAGCCAATCATTTCATTTAGTTCTCATTTCATTTACATAAGAAATTGTCAGAAGGTAAATACCTACCTAATTTTTAAAGTTGGCGAGTTCTTAAATGTTACAATGTAAATAATATTATAGCTAACAATTAAAAATCTGTTGTACCTACAAAATATTTCAACCAAAACATTTTACGAACAGCGCGCGAAACCAACCGTGGAAAAGCGGCGCGGGTGCAGCTCGTTCACTGAGATCAGACGATTTCGCAAACCACCATCTAATGTGAACCTATTAACCTCTTCGTCGAGCGAGGCTCAGAGGCGAAGGCGAGAGGCGGATGAAGCGGCGCGTTGGGTGTTCATTAGACACAAGGTTGCACCATCCTCCCAATGGCCACCAAAACATCACATGTAACTACAAATAAAAAAGTAAACAAACAAAATCCTCACCTTGCCAACTGTAGTGCACTTCTATTTGCAATTTCATTGTAGAAATTCAAAAGTAAATTATCGAACATCTTAACACTTATATCACAGCCATATTTCTCACATAAATCGAAAACAAACAAACAATCCAGCACCAGCGATCACAGGATAATCACAACGTCCGATCCTAGGCACGTCCGTGCGCGAGCGACGTCTCAGATCAAACTGGCCCGGTCAAAATTACGAAAGTGAAAACATCGCACGCACAGAAAAAAAGGTTGGCGGCGCGCTACAGTCCTTGCAGGCCACCTCTCGCCTGCCTGGGCTCTAGTGACATACTAACACTGCGCGGCGTGCGCATCGCCATCGCCTATAATGAATCGCTTGGAGTCTCCTAACATCAAATGTCGATGGATGGCACAAAAAGAAGATGCATCAACTCACAACGGTAGCTACCTAGCCCTGACTACAAAGAGACACACGTGGGCGCGTGTGAGTGCACGTGCATGTGTCTGTGTGAGCAGAGATAGGTGATCGCAGGAAACTCCGTTCTCTTCCACTAGGAAAGACCTTGGATTTGAATCAACAAGTTGCAATGTGTACCGCCATCGCCTACGCTACTGTTACCTACTTGATTCCAATAAAGGATGCTTCATTAGTACCTACTCTGTCTAATGATGTTCATATTCACTACCTAGTCGAGACGTTAGTAAAGTAAAGTAGTACAGGCCTAGAACAAATATTAACCTAGTTTACAGTAAAGTTAATGAGCTTAGCAGATAGCCCCTTATTGTTAAAGCAGTGGCTACTCGCGCTAATATTATAATTACTGACAATGATGCAATGAAAGTTGATAATGGTTTTAACAATTTGACACGTATTTTAGAGTGGGTGGAGATGACTTAGCAAGTGGGAAATGAAAACTGTACTGCAATTGAGTAAGTAATTATAAAGGAATGTTATCGTAGAAACTAAAGAAAAAAGATATATGCCTATGCCAAGTTTAAGAGTTATAATAATAAGTTATAAGTAAGGTAATAAATTATGTTGGCACATTTAGGGAAAAGCTGAAGAATCACTATCTGTCCATTATGTGAATATGCTGTTATTTGTTTCTCTCCTTTTTTTTCTTAATGTAGTTTCTTAGAATTTGTTTAATTGC
This sequence comes from Carposina sasakii, assembly GCA_014607495.2. Lineage (NCBI taxonomy): Eukaryota > Metazoa > Arthropoda > Insecta > Lepidoptera > Carposinidae > Carposina > Carposina sasakii. The sequence goes on from CP053150.1 coordinate 3,028,037, forward strand.
ATTGTTAACAATTTCTCTTTACTTGCTTGGCTTGCTGGAAGAGATCTCTGGTAGAGATAAGCTTGCCATTGTACATGCATCTCTTCTTTTATGTTGTATGCCATATTTCTTTTTGTGTATGTGCAATAAAGAATAAGAATAAGTTCGAGGTAGAAGTACTAAACTTAAGGTATTTAAAATATTTTTCGAAACCGAAAACCAGCGAAAACTTTACTACCCATTAGCAAAAATGCGTTTGTATAAAAGGTAATATGAAACTATAACTAACAGCAACTCTCATGCATAATATAAGCTTACAAAATGTGGATACCAGAGCTACGAGCTCATCCGACGTTGTCGGTGACGCAACTACTTTTACTCTTCACTCCATCCGTCTAATGCTCTTATTCAATAACTCAGCGAATTCATGAAGCCTACTTATATAAAATCTTGTGTGAACAGTTTTAATTACCCCTTGTTATAGTATAAATTTAATTCAGTATTTTGTTATTGAATCATTATTTTGAAAGCAACTGAGAGGATCAGCTCCCACTGTGTGATGCTGTGCTGTATATTATTTATTCCTTGTGTATATTATGTATTCTTTATTGTGTTTGCATTTAAACTGCGAGAGGTTTCTGTGTCTGTTTGTTTGTACTCCCTTGGGAATACTCAATTACTGCCGATGACACAATTTCACTCGTTTTCGCCAAAAATGTGGCATGCATATATTTTATTTGTTCAATATCCTTGGAAAATTTATTATTGCAAAACAATTTGTGTACACACTGAAGCCAAGAAAGTGCTATAAAATGGATTTCATATTTGTCAAGATAATTTAATATTTGTTTACTTAGGTGTCTTCGCAATTTTTTGTAAATTTCTCGGTGTATAAGTTTGTTTGTTAGCACCTATAACTAAAATAAATACATGACCACAATTAATCGGTTCAGATAAAATTAAGAATTAGTGGTCAATGTAGTCAACACTTGATCTGAAATCAATTTGAATAGAATTTTAATATTGATGGAAACTTGAAAAATTATTGACACATCACACATCCTATAAATAAGAATAACTTCTCCACGTATTTAAATTGTATAGATGTCAATACATATACGTAAACTACATAGTTTTGATCAAAATTTAAAATAAACTGAAATTCTAATTTAAATCTAGGTTAAGGGAGTTGTTTACATAATTAAATGTTATGTCGTAATACAAAATAATTGGTTTCGGAAACACGATATGATGAATAAAGGAGTTTGTGTAAAGTATCTATTAGCAATATTAATAGTGTACTGTCATTGTGGCAGAACTAGCCATTTATCAAGCTACTAAGTGGCCTTTTCATATTGCCCTATAACGGGCTATTGAAATTACATTCAAATAACTTCACCTAACCTATGCATGTTTCTCATGAAAGTAGAGTTACAATTTTAATCTGCATTTCACGAACTTTTACATGCGTACCTAACCTAACATGGCTGTATTCCCAAATTAAGGTAACCAGAACTAGAACTGCAGCATTACGGAGCACATCTACATTTAGCATAACGGCCACAGATGTGATCAGATCAGTGACAAGTTGCCTAGTTCTAGGGTCTTATCGGCTTTTTATAGTCTTTTATTTCTACCTTACTTGTATTTCTACAATTGGAGATTTGTGCAATAGATTTTGATGTGTACCTACTTTGCAATATAGTCGAAGAGGTTTCAAATACATACTACAAACTTTTTTAGAATTTCAGATTTTTTTAAATCAGGGGTTTTTAAAATACTTTCCCTTCTTACTAGACAAGTGAAACATACGACGTGTTAATTTACAATAGTACTTAAATTCCTTGGGATATGGATTAATATAAGAATTTTACATAAGAATTCATTACCATTATCTAAAGTATCTCCCAATTAACATCGACCGTAAAAAAATATAGTGTTTAGTATCATGAGAGTAATTCTACGAAGTTCTCATAGGTTTTGTATGTGTCAAAAACATGCAAAAAGAAAAGATAACAAACGAGGAATTTTCCATAGCTCTTTTTGATTTTATACTAATACTAAAAGCTGAAATTCGTCTGACACTTACTGAGGTGAAGGGTACAGTAGTATGCCTGGCTGTCTGACCCTTGTCACCTGTGTGTTTTATTTAACACATGCACGCTGTTAGTTTACAACTTGGCATAGATATCTATGCTTACATTTTAAGCGATTCTTATCGTTACACTTAAAGCTAAACTTAAAAGTCCTACTTGTCCCTTTCTGTCTCGGCCATTTTTTTAACGATGGAAAGGGACAGACCTGACTAATTTTAAGTTTACGTTTAAGCGTGACGGTTAAACTCGACCATCGACATTATAAATGTGACATAAATAAATACTGCCTTTCCTCCTTATTACACTTTTAAAGAGCGTATTAGGTACCATGTTTTTCTACTAAAACTATGGTGTTCTCTCTGTTTAGTATAATTGTTTGTTATTTTGATCGCTGTTCAGTTTCTGTTTAGATATTCTCGGCAAGATCTATGGGACCTATGGTCGCTATTGTAACGTTGACCTTGGCAGTTAATAGCTTTTACTCACTTGCGTCAATGCTCTCCACATCCTTGTTTTTAGAATGTTCACGAAAATAGCGTTAGGTAATATTTTTACGAAAATTCAAAATCACTAAATCGCTTAATAGATTCTCGAGATGAATGTTCCTAATAATTTCATAAATTGTAGTAAAGTATCTAAATCTGTAAATAGGAAGTGACATATCACTGTTGTAATAAGATAAAATAGTAACCTGCGTTGGTAAATTCATTACGACATGAGTAGTCTGATAGAGGTCAAAATGTCAATGTAACAAAAGACCGAAAACATATCACAAACCAAAATTCGAAAAAGGAAATCAGGATGAAGTCACGGAGGTTGGTTCGCTAAAGAACTTTCATGAATCTCTCTCGGTGAAAGTTTTAAAATATAGTTTCATGTATTGTGTTTTTGTCACTGGCAAATCACGATGTTTATCGCAGATCTTAATGCTGACATTTTGTGGATACTCCCACTGTAATACGGATCTGAAATATTTCGTTGGTATCAGATCCGAGGGTCAATGGAGGGTGTAGGGCCCGGTGGTAGGCGCATCCATAGTGAATATTTCGTTGGTTTTGTATATGACATTTCATAGAGTTCTAGTAGTGTAACCTTCATGGATTGGATAAATTATGTATATACAGGATGTTTTTTCATTGCCACCCTTAACGAAGGGTACGTACTCAAATAATTATACAAAAAACATCATATAAAGTAAGTATATGCAAAAAAACCTGGGAAAGGATGTTTTTTTTTATTACTGGTCCGACGAAATTTATAGTGTCCTGTGTTTATGTTAGTGTTTTTATGGAGAGATATTAATTATTTCTCATGAAAAAATCTTGCTACGCGCATCTATGTGCATATATGCAGAAAAACGCAGTCTATGTACTCAACTTTGGACCATAATATCTTAGGAACCAGACAATTTCCAGGTATGCTTCCATGGAGAAAAATGATCATGACGATGAGGAGATTCCGTAGTATTCGGGAACGTTGACGACCAAAAAACATCCTGTATAATGTGTTATGATGACTGATAGTATTTTGGTAGCAAAATTAGGAGATGTTTTTGAGTTTGTAACGAAATTCTTTATTTTGATACGATAGCTGTCTTTTCTTTTGTATTAGATATATCAAAAATACCAAACTAGTATATCTGATGTGTATCTGGCGGAAACTTTACATGTGGTTATTATCATCGATTATATCATCGGTATCGGTTCGTGTACCATTTTGATTAGTTTCGGCGATCTACGTAACGTGCGGACTCCGCGCTCACGTGAAAGTGATTCTGAGCGAAGCAATCAAGTCGCCGTCATGCATCCGCATCTACCATTGGATCCGTCACGATCGACCGTGGCTGCCATTTATTAATATTAAACGAAAATTCGTTATCCAACTGGCCTTGGTCCGTGTTCCTTTCAGTTCTACTTAATGATGACAGTTGCTTGAAACGTGCTGCTCGTAATGGCACCAACTCAATGACCGTATAGCTGTGGTCACGGAGACTGCAAGGTTTCTCAGCTAAACCATTACGGAGTCGTTAACTAAACTAAACTATGTTTAGCTACTGTTGCATAACCCGTATAATTTCCTGAGCTATTTCCAGTGCAATTTGCCGAATGCAATTGATTTCTCTTTCAAAATCATATTACTGTACAGTAATAACTTTCGAAAGAAAATTCGACATGCCGGACGTTTTGTAACAAGGTATTGAAAGCGGTTGCTCGAGGCTCGCCGCTAGACGTCGCTGTCGTCGAAAGTGAGACCGAGAGGTTGCGCAGGCGCGTTACGAAGTTTTTATTGTCGGCCGCGCGCGAAATCACTTGAAAGTTGTATTGTCCTTGGATATTTCACTTCTTTATTTCTTGCCTTTCCGACACCCGAGCCGAAGTTCAGTCGTCGGTGACGCGAATTGTGCGCTTTGAATGTGTTAGTGCCAATTTGTTGGTCCCCTTCACTGCAATCTCTAGCTGGCTGCTTAGATCTTGTCACGCGGGATGTAGCACTTTGAAGGTTTTTCTCAGACATTATCACACACAACTGCGTTATTGTGCACACAAACGCTGAAAATCCCACATACGTTTAAACACTAGTAAACTACAAGGCTTATAATCTTACCGAGAGGCAACGTTAGATGAAAATCCGTCACTTTAGTCACAGTTATCCGCAATGTCGCTGCACAGGAGCACACGCCGCGGCTTCCCGCGCTTGCCACACTTCCCGCTTGCGCCACGCTTCCTGCGGGAGAGTGCGAGGTCGTACGAGTTCCGCGCTTGCACAATCGGCCCGATTTCGACTTTCGCGGGAATCACTGTAACTGAATCCAGGGGGTCGCACTAGCACTGTAATCCGGGCACAGTCACTGGTCGGGAGGGAGCGCGGTTGGTCGGCGCGACGGCGGCGCTGCGGGCCGCGGGCGCCGGTGGAGTGGCGCGCGCTCCACGGGCGCCGCGGCGGTTGCGACACACTGGAAAGTAAAAGTGAGCGGCGCGGGGCGCGGCACATTTCTCCCACTTTCGCTGACGTGATTCACGCGGCTTCAAGGTCACTTCCCTCTACTCCCGCCGCGGCTCCTGTGGTCACGTTGCGTGCGCTGATCTGCATAATCACATAATGCGGTCACTGGACGCGCTCGTGACGCGCAATGTCAACAGCGCGAGGCATTAGGTGACATTAGTGAGTACATTGAACACTCGGCCTGGCTAGCTGGATGAGCCGAGACTAGAATCAATAATTTCACCTGACATACCTAGAGCAGCATTGAGTGGCTATTGTTCCCTGCTTATTGTTAGTGAGTGTCGGACTTGCAAATAGTCATATTATATCGCTATATTATCTAAGTATTTCAACTCTTGGGTAATAGCAATAAATAAGCCCACTTTTGTTCCCTTGTCACTATTGTCAGAAGATAAGCGATCCACCAGCAAAATACTCTAAACTTGATCGACAACAAAATATGCAGATATGCCTCGTATTTGATAAACAAGTGAAAGTAATACGCAATAAACGAGAAAGCACTCGAGGAGGGAGGCAAGTACATCGACGTTGCGTGGATCGTTTACCTAGCTCATTGCGTTGGTGAGAAACTTCATTATTAGAGCAATCGTTTGAGTGACGCAAAAGAAATCAGAAAGTATCTTCTTCTAATGATCCTGGACTATGTTTTTGATGATGATTATGTTTAAGGATATGACTTCTGGGATCTTTTCAGTGCCGCCTACGCTTATCTGTGTCCTGGAACTAGGCGTTGAGCTGATGATGTCGGTATGTCTAGAAAATTTTCCGGCAGCGAATGTGCCGACTCGAATGGTTGCGAAAGAAATTCTTGAAAAGTAATTCGCTAAACACAAACATTTAAAAATATATAGTTTACTAAATAAAATCTAGAGAAACAGATGTGAAAAAAGTATAAAGAAATGACGTCGGTGTCGGTCAGACAAGAGATAGAGGTTAAAATAGACGTGCAAATTATGAAAAAAGAACTAATGAAAGATTTAATTCTGATACAAATACAAACAAAAGTGGACTCCTTCCAATCTAATTATATTGTTTGCAACCGGAGACAACTAACATTATAAAGAAATATGACGAAATTCAGATCCTGATGAGTCAGAAAATGATCCAATGTTTGTCATTGATTTACTTACGCGAAAAAGCTGCGATCATTCAATGACAGACTATTTGAATAACATTTTTCGTCCACCCACAAACCAAAAGAGAGATTTGATTCAATGTTTTTGTTCCTTACATAAGTTAATCGTTACTATCCTTAGTGCTCTGGTTAAGCTCTATTAAATTTTACTTTAGATTCATCGTCTTTATAATTAATTGAATTCATTATCAAAAATAATATAGTATCAGCAGAAGTTTGATAAGTTTCACACGGATCAGAAGTGGGATATGATGAAAATGAATCTTTCCGCCTAATTAATTTTTTGAAATGCAAGCAATAATTGAACGTATATACTTCTTATATCTACCGTAAATATTGTTAACAATCATGTGGTGTGGTTTCGGCAGAGTCCATCCAGAGAGAGACCACCCCATGTCTGCACTTGGGTATCGTAAAGGTTTCGAGAAGGTGGGCGGCGGCGCCTACCGTGTTGATTACATATGAGTAGTCCGAAAATCACACTGCTGACCCGCGAGTTGGAAAATGGAAAAACCTCCTATGTCAGTATTCTTGTGGCGGGCCTTCGTACAGCAGTGAACTGCAATAAACACTGAGGTGTATGTATAGGTACACTGTGGAGTATTGTTAACAATCATTCTTAAAAGTAACTTAAGGATAGTTGACAAGTTCGTCATTGAAAGTCGGCGTTGCATTACGTAACCCAAGTATCGGAGCGATATCAAATGTCACACTTGGCCGCACGTGGTCGGCCCCTACATTGTCATAGATTCATTGTTTTATACGTGAATTACGAATGGCTGTTAGTCATGATCGTGAGGGTGTATCCTTATGACTGTCATCTTGGACCACAAGATTATGAAGTCAGTCATCATCGCCGCTAAGGTCTCACTCTCAGTAGGAGTAAGGATAAAAAGAAAATTACTGCAAGTGAGAGTTTATGTGGACGAATCCATAGGTTGCTAGTAGGTACACATGGCTGGGTTCCGAAACTAGGGGTAACCAGAAATGCATCCTGATATATAGATATATACACGATAGAGATTCTACAGCCATGTTGAACATAGCGAGGCCAGTAAATGATCAGTAATAAGTAATGTAAAAGTAGATCTACTTTAGGTGCTTCATTACCAGGAGCATTTGCATCTTATGTAATGTTACAGATTCGAGCATTACATCGTTTAAGGGAAGAAAATCGACCATTACAATGACCACTTTTTAATGATATAAAAGGCGTATTAATACATGTGTGGAGGAGAAGAACCTTGCATTACACTTACACTTATGTTATTACACATTGCAAATCTCGGTTCTTATAATAAATAATAATATTTTAATACAACTTGTAGAAATTGGGTTACATTACAGGCGAATGCTCAAAGTCGAATTTGTTATAATGTAACGTTTATTACACGCGAATACATCCGGGGTGTGAGCACCTTAAATCACTTTTATAAATAAACTCTCTCAACTTTGACGCTAAGTTGACGATATATTATAAGTTTAAAATTTTATCTGTCGTAGTAATAATATCACATAACCTATTTTCGAATGAAGTGCAATTTAAAATCTATACGAATTTCACGAGATAGTAGAGTTGGTGATAACCTCACTAAAAACGCTTATCGGAAATATTTCTTTCTAATGTAGGTTACTTACCCAATTATTCTTTAGAATTATTTAACTTGTTAAAATGATTATTTAGCCTGAATATCTTAAAAAGATTTTATACCAGCGAATGCCCCCGACTTCGTCCGCATGATTTATAATTGTTTTTGTAGCCTATTTTTATTGTGGTATGTAGGCAATGTAGGCATATCCATTTTCGTTGAAATCTGTTCATATGTCTCTGGGTAAAATAGTAACAAACATTCTCACAAACTTTTACATTTGTAAGGTTGGCAATATTCAAAATTTGCAGTTAGCTAAAAACAATTCCCCTTTACATCATATGGATTCATATAGACATAATATAATAATAAAGGTATAAATTAATCTACCTAGGTCACCCCCGACCCCATCTGGGAAGCGACCTGGAAAAAACCTAGTAAATATCTAGTATTTTCAAATATTTTGTAAAACTGTTATGCTGATAAAATATTCCCTCTAATAAAACATGTTGTATATGTAAATATTCTATTTAAATTTAATTTGAAATTGGAGCAAGGTGCCACATATTTAAATTTTTGTTTTCAATAGTTCATCCTTGAATATTGACTAATATTTATTGTAATCGACTGCCCCTGACTTTGTCTATGTGTAAGTAGGTATACTTATTTATAAGATAAGTAGGAAGGTATAATAGTGATGATGATGATGATGATCTTCGACCGTATTTCGGCCAAGGCGACCAATCTCTACGGAGATTGGCCAGGTACGCAGGAGATATTATAGTGCACAAGTGTGTGCGCAAACACAGATGCACTCTCTATTCCGTTACTCTCATTGGACGGAAAGCCGACACGACCGGAGAGAGATTAGGTGTAATAGTACCGTCTCCTCATTTCCTAGTACATACTTACTTAGCCGCGTGGTACGTGCAGAGTAGAGTTTGTACCACCCCATGCCTGCCCGTGGGTATCGTACGAGGCGATTAAGGGTTTCCAGAAGGTGGGCAGCAGCGCCTCCTGTGCTGACTAGTCCAAAAATCAGACTGACCAACCCACCTAGCGTGGTGATTATAGGCAAAAATTATGGGCTAAAAGATTATGGGCTTACTATGGCTGTGGCCTTGTGGCGTGCCCTGAAGTTGGCCTACGTCCAGCAGTGGACTGCTGAAGACGAAGAAGACTTACCCAGTAGTTCAGCCTTAGAGTTTACTATGTTGTATACCGAGCCAAACGTCTTATTTTATTTGTGCTGTTATAGTTTTCCTATTTTCCTTGAACTTAAAATTTTTCTGACCTGTACTGATGCGAGGCTTCACGAGAATATATCAACTGCATCTCCTTCCGTGCATGTCGTACGTAGTTATCTCTGAGGTAGGGTCAAGTATTATACTTATTTTATGATCCCGAGTAAAAATTAGGAAAAAAAAAACAGATTTTCAATTGACGATGCAGGATCATAGCTACTTGTAAGATGACGTTTTCGCTTACGTGACGCTTAAATGATTGGTAGTATAGTCGATTCTATTCCCGCTAGGATTATCACACCGGCGGTAACACTATCTATCGTGAAGGCTGTGACACAGTTTTTTCGACTATTGTCATAATTCTTTATCGTTTGTGTATTACATAAATAAATAAATATAAAATAAATATTCACACACTACACAACACATTAACCTAGTCCCACATTAAGATCCCTAAGGTCTTGTGTCGTGGGTACTAAGAAACGGTATATAAATACATAGATAAGTATAGAAACATCCATGACTCTGAAACGAACATTGATATTCATCATATCAATGTTTGCACCTACCGGGATTTGAACCCAGGACCTATGGCGTCGCAGGCAGGGTCACTACCTACTAGACCAGTCGGCCGTCATAATGTGTATGTTTTACTCATTTATTTATTTGTGAGTGTAATGTTTGTTTAGCTACCCATAAGTACTTTATGGGTGTCAACCAAAAGCTTTTCGAATAGGGCCGATTTTTTCAATGTTCAAATAACCTAGTTATCTAAAGGATAAAGTTAATGCTTGATTAAGTTTTAGAGAAAGACAACATAAAAATCCTTTAGATAGGTTTTCTGACTATTGGCAAAAATGGCCCTAACAAAATTACAAATTAATCGCGTGACTAATATCTAGTAGAATAGAAAACATCTTCCTTCGATGTAAGTTAAATCGCCAAGAATTGTTATTTTTAAAAACATTGAATTGACGAATAAATAATGGTTAATTAGAGTTTTTTTAACCGACACGTCTTCGAGCAGGAAGTAGGACGACTCACTATCGCGAATTTCGTTCTCACTGTGTTGGATTTTATAGTCGGATTGATGCTGATAGGTTTTGTCGAATTATATTTTTTAAACTCAATACTTACTCGTATGTACATTATGAACCAGTCATGAAATTTTAATTAAATGTACTTATAAGTATTACATCGATATTTAAAGTTATCTAAAACTATTTGTAGATAGAATTATACCTACCTACTTAAATTAATTTGCGAAAGCTCTCAATTTCATTTGATTATGAAAAATAGTTTGACGTAAAGAGTAGATAGTACTGTTTAAATTATATTTAAGGAGAGGAACTTTAGTACTGTACAAGCTGCATACTTTACCTGTTATATTAGTCATTCTTTGGCTGCTTGTAGAAACTAGGTGAGTGTGCGGCGTCCAACAATTGCTTTTCAAATAGGAATACAAATGGGCCATCACCATTATAGCAGTAGCAATATAAGTCATGCTTTATGTATGTATGTAGGATCTAAACAATGCATGTACAGAACCAATTCAAATCGCGAGCTTTGCTCGGCGCGCTACCAAGGTCGCGTGATCTCACCCATATTTTTTTCCTATAACTGACTATAACATGACCAATTCTAATGAACCTCGGTTCTTAGGGAGTTAAAACAATTTTTTAGAACTGGACAAGTTTACCGTGTAAATCATGGTGGCGCCAGTTTCTGTCCTATATAAAGTTTTGGCTTATGAAAGTCATTGGTTGCGGGTACTAGCGAAATTTTTCGTTAACTTCAAAACCGGATGATATTGTAACGTTGTTGTACTTTAGAAATGTGTTCGTTCTAAATTTGCAGGCTTATACTATTCGTAACAAACGAATATTTTCATGTAAGGAACAGTTTTTTGTGGTTTTTGTTGAGAATTTTTTGTTGGCGTCTTATTTTCGTGGGCGCCATTTGCTAGCAACTCGGTGTATGAGCATTCAGTATGTAATAATGTTGTTTAGCGGTTCTTTCCAGGAATCTCGCTAAATCTAAACGTATTAACATTTCAATGAAACGTTTTTGGATTATAGATTTGGTTCGACTGCGTCTATTTGACAGCGCTTTAGATCAGACATTATCAACGTCCCTTTTTTGAATGGAGGAGGATCAAGGGTAATCGCGTAATTTTTTAACGTATTTATTTACCAAAGTTAGACTATTATAAAAAAATTCATGTTAGGTATGCATATTTCATATCGCGTAAAAATTGACAAAGTCTTAAGCCATAAGACAGACGATAAAAATGTGTGAAACACTATCAAACTAAACCATTACAAAAACGCTCAATTGAAACGTTGTCATTTAGCGTGATTGTCCTCCAGGGGGACACAATTTCAACGTTGTATTGCAATGCAATCTGTCTTTCAATACTGTAGAAGCTATATTAGTTACTAGCGGTCGCCCACGACTTCGTCCGCGAAAGGGGGCATTGCACCCGTGCGAAGCCGGGCGGATTGCTATATACCCTATAGACTTCCTCGATAAACGGGCTATCTTACACTGAAAGAATTTTTCAAATCAGACCAGTAGTTCCTGAGATTAGCGCGTTCAAACAAACAAACAAACTCTTCAGCTTTATAATATTATATATATATATATAAGTATAGATGTATATACTGTTTTGTAATATATAGACACGCGGCAGCGTGTCAAGCCAAGTTCAAGCAAAGGACAAAGGAAAAGGAACTGGCTAGCCAGCGCCGAGTGTATCATCACACGAACCACTTGGTGCCACTTTTGACCCTTCTCTAACTTAAAACCTATTTAACGTAAACACATGAAACTACGTGTGTTTAATTATATCCATAAGGATATCTAGAAGCCCAAATTTCATGAAGCTAGCTCAAACGGTTATAAAGATATAAGGGTCAAAAAGTCGTAAATTTTAGCACTGACTGACTGACATATGGTACCTAAACCTAACCTACTTCCAGATTACCTAGAAGGATGAAATTTGGAATCCAGATCGGTAGTTGTGTGTAAGTGTAGGAAAAAATCCAAAAATAGAAAAAGTTAAAAAATAGGGGGGGTATTGATACATTTTTTTAAATTGTAGCGTTAGAACCGTTACAAGCAGATATTTAAAAACTATTCAGGATGATTTTGGTCGTCAATTCCCGAAAACTACGGAATCTCCTCATCATCATGTATTTTTCTCCATGGAAGCATACCTGGGAATTCTGGTTTCCAAAATTAGGGTCCAAAGTTGAGTAAATAGCTGCGTTTTTCTGCATAAATGCAAAACGCGCGTAGCAGGATTTTTTCACGAAAAATAATTAATATCTGTTAAAAAAACTAACACTAGACACTATAAATTTCGCACGATCAAGGAATTTAAAATAAAAAAAAATATATAAAAAAAAATTCCCAGCATTTTTTTTGGCATAAACTTACTTTATTTCATGTATAGAATACGTACTCTTCGTTAAAGGTGGCCACAAAAAAACACGTTATTATGTATTATATTTGCTATATAAAAATAAAGTTAAGTCATAAAATAAGTGGTGTCCCCATACAAAAAAACTTGTAATACGCGCTATATATTACTATTTATTATATTATATTATACGCGTTATATATATCCAATAAAGCAAAGAAATAGAGTTTAATACTTGTTCATAATGTTATTTTGTTCCTATAAATACATATTTGGATTTTGCATAGAACTTGGCACTCATCTAGATCTCTATTCTTTTTGCGGCGAAGCCCACAGCCAAGCATAATTTTTGTATTGAACTTGGCTCTCCTTTTTTACATGTATGTTTTTGGTAGGATTATTATTAAGTACCCGCGGTTATGACTATAGTGCTAGTATATATTGCATTGAATATTTTAATTAATCTCTCTCTCTCATATTTAGGTGATTTTAAAATATTTAAATAAATTTGGGCTCTGTCAATTATGTTGTACACGGTCGACCTGACAAAACGTTACGAGTACCGCATGTCTCTACTACCATTCATAGGTATTCATAGATGACGTACCGATAGTAAAAACAGGAATTTCCTGTGTAAATACTTTTTTCGTTATCGCAAAATGTATGGGATTCGTATGTTTACTTATTACTATTATTACTTAATTTTAATTGGTTTCTTGTTTTTGAACAATACAATCGGCATATTTACTAAATGAATAAAAAATTCTGGTAATATTGATTTTAAAACCACAAAAACAGGAAATTTGTAAGCATTACTACTATAAGAGAATGATATCGCCATGACAAACAGGAGAAATAGTCCTTAATTTGTGAATATGTAACCACAAATTCTACTTCATTATTAATAGTTGTTAAATAATAAACCCAATCCTAAATATAGAACACATTATAATGTTTATTTTTATAAACCTACGATCAATAGAGCAGTTTAACTGCCAAAATTTTCAAAATTTACAATTTACAAATATTTTAGTTTAAGTGATTAGGATTAATGTAGTATTTTAACACTAGTGAACGCCTGTGGCTTTGTCCGCATAAACTTAAGAAGTCCTTTTCATCAAATGACTACGTGTCATACCTGTGATGACCATAAACACATTCTCCGAGTTTCAGGTCCCTGGGGCCTGTTGTTTTATCAGTAGGTAGTAAAGTTTACTAATAGTCAACCGTAAACGTAAATCAACCCGTCATTCAATCTATAATACTATTTTTAATAATGTTATATGTAGTATACTTAACTACTAATCAAACAATTTGCCCTAAGTTCTATGTTTTAGGCTGTGCGTTAATGCGTCAGTCAGTCATTCATTCATTCAGTCAAAGCATTTATAGATGAGTACGTACCTATAGACGAAATATTTATATCAGAAAATCAAAAGATAGATTCTTTTGCTATCCGTACCAAAGACAGGAACAAGTGTGTACCGCTTGTTTATAGTCACAAACTGGATATTTATTTTGTTTAGTCGAGTTTTATCGTACGCTCACTGTGGGAAACGCTTGCTGCGTAGATCGCAACCATAAAGCACAAATAAAGAGGAGATATGATGACCATGATGTAGACCTGCGACAGCTAATATAGACTACGCAGCGCGTTATGGGCCAATCACTGGCTCACTTTCTAGAACATTTGCATTCTATCATAGTGCGCCCTGTAAATAACTAAGATTATTAGGCCCACCTCCTTTTGGTCCTTCCTTTATGATCTCAACAGCGCACTCTATAGTGATCATCATGCATCATATTGTAACCGATGACTTAATTTGTTTATACTGAGTGATAAATAATAGGGTGTGAAAACCTCTTTGCTTTTCAGTATTATGTTATGTCCCAGATTATCAATTGTCACTTTGTGCTTCTTATAGTAGGTATTTATTTGGTACTAGTGGAGGCTCGCGACTACGTCCGCGTGGACTGCAGAAAAAACAAAATGTTGAAATTATCTGGGATAAAAACATTTTCCCGGTATAAAAAGTAGCCTATATGTTAAGTGGGCCATGTCACAATATATTCCTGAAAACTGCATCGAAATCGGTCCAGCCGTTTCTGAGATTAACGTGCATAAACATCGACCCTTTACAATTTTATCATATGTATAGAATAGAATAGATAGAATGTAAAATAGATTTTTATCACGAACTTGAAACGCAGAATTATTATTTATAAAGAGAGACAGAATAAGTGACTCTACATTGCTTGTTTTCGCGTTTCACTGTTTTAAGAAGGATTAGAAAACTTTAGAAATGTCATCGTCTTCATTAACCTCATCAAAATATGCTGCTTAACAGCCAATTTCTATAAGTAATCTTGAGAGATTTTTTTGCGTATCTCAGATTTAATCTTCAATTGTTTTCATACAAAATTTCAAATAAGAAATAAAAATATCCGAGATTCTGTTTGATCTCTCGTACTCGCAACAGGTCTATTGAAATTGGCCGTAAGAGTATCAGTTTAAGCACTCTTTAGATATTTCATTTTGAACTTGTATATACGTATTAATATCAAATTTTGAATTAAATGTAGGTACTGGGAATATACAGGGTGTAAAGAAAGGGTATGTTAAGCGAAAATATATGTAAATAGCCCACTATAGAAAACCTATTTCCAAAATTTGAGACTCGAATTCACATGTTTATTTTTCAAGATTGTATGAACATTCCAGAGTTGTTTAAGAATTCTCCATACTATCTGGAAAAATAAACATGGGATTTCGAGTCTGAAATTTTGTGGGTAGGTTCCTTTTAGTCGGCTATTAACATAGCTTTTCGCTTAACATACCCTTTTTGTTACATCCTGTAGATATGTATTATGTATAAGTAGGTACCTACTGTCTACCAATGAATAATAATGCAATAACAGCTCTATGAATATGTGTTGTTTATTTATGTAATTAAATAAGTACATTTTTTATAATCAAATTAATTTTAAATACTACCTAATAATAATAGTAAAATTCTTTATTGCACATTATAATAGTTTGTACATGGGCGAACTTAATGCTATGTAGCACCTATGTATGTACCTAAGTACTAAAATTATAGTTATAAAATCTACACCTTTATACAAAAATTTGGGCTACGAATATTATACAGGTGTTTTTGGTCGTCAACGTTCCCGAAAACTACGAAATCTCCTCATCATCACGATATTTTTCTCCATGGAAGCATACCTGGGAGTGTCTGGTTTCCAAAATATTAGGGTCCAAAGTTGAGTAAATAGACTTTTTTCTGCATAAATGCACATAGACGCGCGTACAGGATTTTTTCACGAAAAATAATTAATATCTGTCTATAAAAAAAACTAACATAAACACTAGACACTATAAATTTCGCAAGATCAAGGAATTTAAATTAAAAAAAAAAAAAAAATTCCCAGCATTTTTTTTGGCACTTACTTTATTTCATGTAATATACCCTTCGTTATGGCCACAAAAAAACACCCTGTAGAACTTATAGATATTTTTTTTTTACAATTAGCTAGGCAAACATTTGACCGCCATCGTGCCTGATGTTAAGCAAAATGCGGCCTAGGGTGGTACATGTTTGCCTAGAAAGTGCTTATTCACTCTAGTTTTGAAGAGACCAATGTTGTAGTGCTCGGGAAATACATCGGCAGTAAGTACATTCCACTCCTTAGCCGTTCGCATTACAAACGAGTTAGCATAACGTTTGGTGCGGATGGGTGGGATATCAACAACATAAGGGTGATATGCTAGTCTGCGTCTAGTATCCCGATGGTGAAAGGGGGCTGCTGGAACTGTTGTGAAGTTCCTACGCACACTCTCCAAAGTGTATCCTGTAAAACACTGACAAGGCATCAATTTTACGGCGGTGGGTCAGGTCCTGGAGTTTCGAATTTGCTACGGTTTCATCTCCAATAAGTTTTATTGCCCGTTTTTTCACCGAGTCCAGTGCGGCTAGCTGAAATTTAGCTGCCATCCCAAAGGTGGCAGCAGTACTCCATACAAGGGCGAACATGCGCTTTATATAGCGCCAATAGTTGCTGTGGAGTAAAATACCGCCTAACCTTGGACAGGACGCCTAGTTTTTTAGCTGAGATTTTTGCTATGGACTTGATGTACTTGCCAAAATTCGACTTTATCTGATATGTCCAGGCCTAAGAGTTGAAGATGGTCAGTCGTTGTCAAGGACACACCCTGGAAAGTCGGATATCTTTATAATAAATAACTTTCTTTTCTAAATTTTTTTAGAAAGAGATTGGGCATTACTAAAGTTATCTGAAAATGGTATAATAAATAAGCTACTGACCCTTTTCTTCGAGCTAGTATCAAATGCCTGCCGATAAGAGAATCTGTACACATATAATAAATATCATATAGTCAATGTTTTGAACAGTAGGTACGCTGCAAAAAGTTGGGGCCGCTATGACCTTGTCTAAACACTGTCGGCCATATGTCGAAAAACACTAGTTTTTGTGTTTTGTGACTTTGTGAATAGTGTGGGAACGCGCAAGAATAGCTTTCTTGCGAAGGGAAGTCAAGCCTCAGTCTAAGGTCGAATTACGTAATTGTCGGATCGCTAATGAGTATGCGTTTTTCTCAAGTCATTCTGGATTTATTGTGACAGGACAGTGGCTATATTTACTACCTATTTAGTGCTTGGTAAAGTAAGATTCTGATTACTTGGTAATTGCTCTGTTGAATGGAATATTTTTGTTGGGAGTAGAAAATTTTAAAAAAAACTTGATTACATTATTAGGTACTTGCCTATTATTTTGCACGTACTTACAGACTAAAGGATATTCTATGATCTCTATCGAAGGTTCGCCCACCACCGGGCCCTACACCCTCCGCTGACAGTCGGAAATTTGAACTTCCGAATAGTTTTCAAATTCCAATTCAAAATCATTTATTCGACATGAAAGCATTAACAACTTGTTTGTCAATGGTCTTTTTATATGTTACTTTCTATGTTCGCACCCCAAAATGAAACCACTACCAAACAAAAAAAGGAGGTGAATTTAAAAAACCTAAAAAAAATCTCAAAGCTTTTGCTTTGGCAACGGTCACCACCCCAAGGTGCGATTTGTTACGGTCTGTCAAGCATAAGTTGGCGATTCGGGGCTTAATAGCCACCAACGTAGAGCTAATAAGAGTTAAGGTCGCATAAAGACGAAATCCAGTAGAGCTGCTAGACAGTTCTCGTTTATTGGCAAAACCAACATTTTTGGTCTGTACACATTCCGAAGGCACTGATTCTACAATACGCCTTACTCGGCTTACAACGATAATTATCATTGGCTATTGGCTCACTACCAGAAGAAATAGCAAGAAAGTTCCCAGCGACACAGTCAAAACTAAGTAACATATTAACAAAACAATCTTACATTGGATTAGATATCAGATAATCATAGTAACACTTAACTCACTTAGTGTGTATAAATTCTGACGCCTCATCATCAACCTATTTGTGTTTGATACTACCTTTACAGTAGCTAAACTTGCTACCTCTATACTACCAAATACACCGGTCCATTACTGTATAGTAAATTATTGACTAGTACCAGATAAAGCTGCAGTAGACTCAGTCTTTTTTGGTTTTCGATACTTTCCTGAAGCGTTTGTACGTTGGCTGATCCTGGCGACTGCTTGGATCCGTATCAATATTGCTCTAATTGTTCCAAATATCATGATGTCCTCATTTACCGAGAAAATCACTGCCCCTATCTCACACTCTCTCTTTCTTTTCACACTGTAACCTTAGTGAGGCCAACACAGAATGCGCTTTAAAGCATCTTAAACGCAGAATAATTGGAACTGATCAGACGTTAACTATCTATTCGAAAGAAGTAGAAAAAAACAATTAGCCATTTTGTAATCCGTTTAGCTTTGGCGGCGATTAGTCTCGCCGATTTTAGATTCGAAAATGAAAAAGTGAATAGTAATAATTCAATTCAACCTTAGAAAATGGTTATTGATCAAGCTATGTAAAACATAATAGTTAAGAATGGCATTAGACCATATTAGAATCTATTATACCATTTAGTGCAGGGTAAAAGAGATTGCGATTGTTTGTTTTTGGCTAATAGAAAGTAGTAGGCAAATATGTTATTAGGTACGAGTAATGGGGCGTTTTTAGAGTTCGCGGAATCGGGGGTATAGACGTGGAAATAAAAATACAAGTTTATTTATTCCTTTTCTATCTCCTGCAACCCTAATACATTTTTCAGATCTTTCATTAGCTTATGTATACCCTCGAAAAAACAAAATGTTTTTTCTTTGTCTGAAAAATTAAGCTGAAACTGCTTCCTTCAACTTCGTTCATCGCTTGAGAACTTCTTCAAAAGACCCGAAGTTCTTTTTTCATTTTGGAAAGTCGTAATAAATACTTGGGACAGATATGTAGGGTGGAATCTGCGCAAAAAGAAACCTGAATTCAGGGAAGCCAGATATACGTCTTTTCTTCCACAGGCGCGTTGTCGTGAACTCCAGAAAGGACACCTTTCGGTTAATTTTCTTTTTTCTTGCGTTTTCTTCTTCTTCAACTTCTGATTAAGCAGTATTCATCCGGTTATAGAAGATCAATGTCCCATCTTTATATGAGTTTCAACAACGATTCAACTGGCAACTGGTGTCCATCACTAATGCCACGATGCTCACTAATTCACGCGAATCGCGCGCATGTGCGACTTCGCTTTGATTGTGAGGAATTTGACGCTTCGATGCGCTTCGACTCTGCGCTAGTATGAATTGACCCTAAATTCTTTACTTGGTAATTGCTCTGTGGTGAATACCTTTTTGTTGGGAGTAGAAAATTTAAAAAAAACTTGATTACATTATTAGGTACTTGCCTATTATTTTGCACGTACTTACAGGCTAAAGGATATTCTATGATCTCTATCGAAGGTTCGCCCACCACCGGGCCCTACACCCTCCCTGACAGTCGGAAATTTGAACTTCCGAATAGTTTTCAAATTCCAATTCTCATTTATTCACATCATTAACAACTTGTTTGTCAATGGTCTTTTTATATGTTACTTTCTATGTTCGCACCCCAAAATGAAACCACTGCCAAACAAAAAAAGGAGGTGAATTTAAAAAACCTAAAAAAAATCTCAAAGCTTTTGCGGCAACGGTCACCTACCCCAAGCGATGTTGTTACGGTCTGTCAAGCATAAGTTGGCGATCGGGGCTTAATAGCCACCTTGCAACTAGAGCTAATAAGAGTGGTCGCATAAAGACGAGAATCGTAGAGCTGCTAGACAGTTCTCCTAAATATGGCATAAAGCAACATTAGGTCTGACACACCGCATGTTCTTCTATTACTGTTACACTAGCTTGGAAGAAGAAATAGCAAGAAAGTTCCAGCGACACAGTCAAAACTAAGTAATATTAACAAAACAATCTTACATTGGATTAGATTTCAGATAATCATAGTAACACTTAACTCACGGCCGTGTGTATAAATTCTGACGCCTCATCATTCAACCTATTTGTGTTTGAGGCCCTTTACAGTAGCTAAACTTGCTACCTCTATACTACCAAGGGTCCATTATGTATGGTAAATTTTGACTAGTACCAGACTCCCCGTAAAGCTGCAGTAGACTCAGTCTTTTTTGGTTTTCGAACTTTCCTGAAGCGTTTGTACATTGGCTGATCCTGGCGACTGCTTGGATCCGTATCAATATTGCTCTAATTGTTCCAAATATCATGTGTCCTCATTTACCGACGTAGAAATCCTTTCCCTTCTCATACTCTCTTTCTTTTCACACTGTAACCTTAGTGAGGCCAACACAGAATGCGCTTTAAAGCATCTTAAACGCAGAATAATTGGAACTGATCAGACGTTAACTATCTATTCGAAAGAAGTAGAAAAAAACAATTAGCCATTTTGTAATCCGTTTAGCTTTGGCGGCGATTAGTCTCGCCTTTCTACCGATTTGAAAATGAAAGGTAAGTGAATAGAAAGGTTAAATTCAATTCAACATCTGTCCTATTGATACAGCTATGATAAGCCTAACCAGTTACGACTAAGGAAAGTACCCTCATTTATCTAATTACCTACCCATTCCGCGAATATAAAAATGCACAGTATATTGTGTGATTCATTACATAAAATAATGTTTGTATATAATATAGAATTACACTTTATTAGAGGACACCCACATAATGCAGGCATTAATGTTATGAGAACTTTTGTTTCTAATTTATATAAGGATTATTTATAAAATTATTAATAAAGAAAATGGAAAAAATCTTCACCCGAGCTGGGAATCGAACCCACGACCACTGCAAATCCATGCCAGCCGCTATAACCACTAAGCCACCGGTTTGACCCGGTGGTTTGCAGTGGTCGTGGGTTCGATTCCCGCTCGGGTGAAGAATTTTTTCCATTTTCTATATTAATAATTTTATAATATATAATATCTTGACTAAGTTAAATTCATAAAAACACTTCTCCATTAATATAATCCGTAAGGATTATTTATTAAATCTAATGTTTATATTTATGTGAAAAATGTTGTACACTTTAATAGATGAAAATATGATGCCTGTGCTGATGCGGGGCTTTACTAGAATATATCGGCAGCATCTCCTTCCGTGCATATCATAAGAGTCGACTGGGAAACTCAGGGATGTTAACTCAGACCATGAACTAGTAAGTTAAAATTCCCGTTATTCTAAATCTGCAAGAATCTCTTTCGTGGTCCTGCAGCGCTGGCTAACCCATTTCGGAAACACGTTACAGCTTGAATATGTATGTAAAATTTACAGGTTGACGCCCTAGCCATCTATGTCTTTACTGCCCTTAAGAAGTGGAAATTAATCTATTCTAGTAATAATGTAATCAAGAGTGTACGTACATTGACCATAATAGGCGATGAAACTAAGTTCGTATACAAAGGAAAATCTTTCTCAAACCGCATCACGTACTAATTGAATGATTCACTGTAACAGAGGAAATTACTCCATTTTGCATTTAAACGGCTGAGTCATGTCTACGGTATTAGTAGTACTTTTCAAATGCCTTTTTTATAGAAACTGAATTAAGAAAATTTTCGATATATATCTTTTATAGCGCAAGACTGGGCCCCCAGACCTTACTTATTTTCTCACAAATACTATGTATGGGATAAAGTGGTGTTAGAAGGTGCTTTGAGTGTATACATACATACCTGCTAGCTTGAGTCGACGGCCAATTCATACGTGCCACCTGGTAAAGATAGGAAAAAAATAGCACTTACTTTTCTTAACGTCTCAAAGCTGATTTTTACATATATTTTATAGAATATTCTTGAGAATTAATAATCGTAGCTAACAGACACTTTCTGTCGGCGCTTTAAAGCTCCAAAATATAACGTAACATTACCTATAATCTCAGTGTTGTATTTTACACATGACACTTAGAAAACTCTTTCAATACTTTAGGTCAGCAGCCAGACCAGTTGGAAGGGCCAAACATCCCCCCAGAAATGTAACTTACGCTAATTCATACTTCTACCATTGATTGTAGCATGTCAACTGGATTATAAGTCTCTGGAACCTACCAATTTAATTAAATAGGAATTCTCCTCGTAAGCAGGTTAGTTTCAACAATTTAAATTTTGTGAAGGTGTCAGAAAACCAGTTAAACAGTTGAAGAATTCTAACAATTTCTTGTTTTGCAATGGCTGCCCATTTTGTTCTTGTTAGTACACTTGCTAAATTCCATGGGTATTTGAAATATAAAACAATTAGGGTCAATTTATAAATAAATTGCGTAATACAAGGCTTTTGTGTTCAGAAACGGAAGGATCTCCAATTCAGATTGTAATTACCATTTCATGATTTAAATACCTGATACGATAATGAAAGCTCAAAAATTTAAGATTTAGCATTTATACTGGGTGTAAAAAGACAACTTTGTTCTTTTAATACCTCGTATTCTTTGTAACATCACGATCATTTTTTTCTATGGAAGCATCCCTGGGAAACCACGCGTTTCCAAGATATTGAGGTCCAAAGTTACATGAATATCAGCGTTTTTTTTTTAATAAATCCATCTGGAAACAGTTAACAAAATTTTTTTTAAAGACACCATATCAATATTTAAAAATGTTAGTTTTGTAGGTACATTTGTCAATCAAATACATTGCTTGCAATATTTTTTTTTTCAATGATGATGATGATGATGGGTTTTTCTTAACAGAGGCATCACAGGATCACCGATATACCGACACTTTTATTTCGGTGTCTTATCGTGGTTTTACTTGTTAAATCAATGTTTTTTTTGAAAATATAGTACCTTCACCGTAGGCAAGTACCTATTTAATACGATATATAATATAACAAGTATATTTTCCCAGGATCTCGGCAGTAATCGATTAATAACGATTAATTCGTGACTCCGTGCCATGTTACCATACATTTACATATTGTATTGTATCATTAACTTCGACTCCACCTATATAATATAGTGATCTTTTGTAAAGGGTGTTACAATAATACAGCTTTTTTTTATGTAAACGCATCTTCTTGTAAACTTCTGCATAGGTCTTGTTGTCTAATGATATAGGTAACCGATGTCCAGCTAGGTACTGTCCTTTGTAAAATCATCCTATCATCCAGAAAATTATCTCTTGTCTTGTCTTCACTTGTCTCTGCTATCAGAAATAAAAGAAAAAATATTTCGAATTATGTACCTATATTGTAGTTTATTCACTTTTTTATAAATCCATGACTTTCAGCTAACCTTTCGATTAGTTGAATTTTTTATTATCACGGTTTTTGATCCATTGGTATCTTTATAAAATTTAGCGAATAATTCTAAATGTCTTCATCCTTTATAATAGGAATGTTTGCGATCATTTCCTACAAATAGTAATGATAGTCAGATCACGTGTAGGTAGAATGAAGTTTAATATCTATGAGTAATATACTATAGGTCACCCTCTATTTTTCTATTAGGATTTTTCCTGCGAGATATTTTCCTGGTATGAAAAGTGACCCGTATGTTTTTCTACGTATTTTCTTTGCTTTTTATATACTTAACTCTCAGACTTAATTATAACATAATCACAGTATTCACTATTGTACGCTAGGAACTACCTACATGAACTAAGAAATAGGTTTTATATTTGGTTTGTAATTATGTATCTGATAATAATACCTACATAATATAGGTAGGTATAACAAAAAGGTGTAACAAAAAGGGTATGTTAAGCGGAAAGCTATGTGAAGATCCCACTGTAGAGAACCTCTCCTGAAAATTTGAGACTCGAAATCGCATGTTTATTTTTCCCAATAGCATGGAGAATTTTTAAATATCGCAGGAATTTTCATACAATCTTGAAAAATAAACATGTGATTTCGAGTCTCAAATTTTGTGGATAGGTTCACTACAGTGGGCTACTCACATAGCTTTTCGCTTAACATACCCTTTTTGTTACATCCTGTATACGGTTGTGTGTGTGTGTAGCCCAAACTTAGGTAGCCATAACTACAGGATCACGAAGAACCCACGTTTAGCAGAGCGTTATCAGATATGATAGATAAGTGACAAGTTGCTAGCTCATCGCCAGAGAGTACGCCCCTGAGTTCCTTAGGCGACTCGATGTATTCTAGTACATTATAATAATATATATAAAAAAGATGAGCTGTTCCATACAATCTCGAATAATTATTGCACTGAAATGTATGGAACAACTGATTTTTTTTACTATTTCGGAGTTGTTTCTTTTTACGTGTCAGTCCTAGTTTCGTGTCAAAGATAATCATTAATTAATTTTGAAAACACCTTATACTAGTGAATAAATAAATATTGATGATAAATCGTTTAAAATGCAGTATAATCTAACATTTCTTTTACCAAAGGGAAAAATAATGTATTTTTAATTAATGCTCTTTGGACCTTGGGTTTTTAAGATATAGGTAAACAAATGACTCATTCACTAGACTTTATGATATAATAAATAACTAGAAAAGCCATGATTCTAGTAATATAATAATTTATTCCATTACTCAGTAATTTAAATATGTAATAATATCAAACATTGTATGTAATTGTGACGATTGTAACAACATATATAAGACAGATAGAGTTCATATTAAATACTCTTATATAATAATAAGCCCGCAGTGCAGCTTGTGGCGAGCTGTTGGGAGGTAGCGTTCCCACGGACCTGAAGTGCTCACGGGGGAAGACCCTGTTGCTCATCTCCGGCGCCGGAGAGAGGTCTAACGCGGAACAGTTCCCCCACCTCTGCCTTGCCTTCGCCGGCCGGGCAGAGTGGAGTCGCGAGAGCTATGAACAGCTCGAGGGTGGACGTGCCCGTCAGTAAGTGGCGAGTTGGCTTCGGTTTAAAGTCCAGGGGCACCCCTCCACCCTAGCCGCTCACCAAATGTTGCCCCCTTTGTCGCTCCGTGCGTGCGGCCGTTTCAGGGGCCCATGAAATGAGTCGGCGAGTCACCGCCTGCCACCTTTGCAATTTTGTGACTTGGTTGTAATGGCAGGCGTCCGTTAGTCTCCTTGAAATAGCCCGATTATCCAACTCCACCCAACAATCACCCCCATAGTCCATGACCTTATTTTCCATCGCACGACATAGATCTGCTCTCCAATAGTCTTGCACATAGCGGGGACCATCGCCGGGTGTATCATATTGTGCGGTCGGCGATGGTATCCGCCATGTGTATCCCACACCATATTAAAGTTCTCTAAAAAGGGCCTCTACATCTTGGCCACGGCCCGATGCACGCCTCTCAAAGTACCGGGACTCTATAGTCCTGAGAATTTAAACAGAGATACAATAATAAAAATTTATGTAAAAGAATACAGGAGAAAAATAAAACAAGAACTAGGTAGGTATATGCCTTGCTTTATCGAAGAATTTATCTCGTACCCACTCATAACTGAAATATAATATAGCAACTTATCTATACATATAATAAAAATGTAACGGATCGCTGTCTGTACATGGAAGATATATGAGAAAAAATATTATAGGAGACCTTTATCAACGCAATAGAACCCAAAACGATGATTTTTGGAATTTTTGTCCGTTTGTCTGTTTGTCTGAACGTTTGTGCACGCTTATCTCAGAAACAGCCGAACCGATTTCGATGCAGTTTTCAGGAATATATTGTGACAGGTCCCACTTAACATATAGGCTACTTTTTATCCCGGGATAATGTTTTTTCCCGGATAATTTCGACATTTTGTTTTTTCTGTAGTCCACGCGGACGGAGTCCGGGCGTCCACTAGTAACAAATATGAATAGAAGGTGTTTTTTCGTTGCCACCCTTATATACGTACTCTATACATCAAATAAGTTCCTAAGTTTATGCCAAAAAAAAAAATGCTGGGAAACGATGTAAATTGTTAAGATTTTTTTTTAATTTCTTGATCGGGCAAAATTTATAGTATCTAGTGTTTATGCTAGTTTTATAATAGACTGATATTAATTATTCTTCGTGAAAAAATCTTGCTACGCGCGTATATGTGCATTTATGCAGAAAAACACAGTCTATTTGCTCAACTTTGGACCCTAATATCTTGGGAACTAGACACTTTCCAGGTATGCGTATATGGAGAAAAATGATTCCGTAGTTTTCGGGAACGTTGATGACCAAAAAACATCCTGTATACTGATACAATTTTATGAAAAATAATACAAGGGAAAAATAAAATAAAACAAGAACTAGGTATATATACGAGTATACCTTGTTTTATCGAAGAATTTATCTCGTACCCACTCATAAGTGAAATATAATATAGCAAGTCATAACTAATATGAATATAAATATCCCTAACTATATGGATATGTATCTTTTGATTTGGAAATTTTGGCAATTTGAGAGTATTGAGCAATAGTTTAAAAGACAGAGGCCTCGGTGAAGGATACACATAAATCAATAGCATATAATCAGCTGCCTACTTGTTTCGTTACTAACTGGGTCTATATAAGAGTGTTAAGGTGGTATTACACTATCACGACTGCAAAGGTTAAGGTTTGCGTTTCGTAGGTCAGGTATGTTAGGTCAGTGGTTCCCGAACGTTGACCGAATGTTGACTGCAGATGAGCTTCTAGAAAAATATAATTCGTCATCATTAAATTTGTTTTTCGATGACGAAATATTTGAAAAGTAGAATTTTATTCACCAAGTAGCATTTGTACTTTAGACATTTTAACGAGCAAAGTAAATTGAAAATAATAAAGTGGCATAATGTTTTGCCTGCCCAGAGTGGTGACTATGGGCAAAACCCCCCCGTGGCAGTAGCCTTGTGGCGTGCCCTGGGGGAGGCCTACGTCCAGCAGTGGACTGCAATAGGCTGAAGAAGAAGAAGAAGAATATTTTACCTAGATTATTACCGTTTACCAAACCAAACCGTTAACCAACTTAAAAAAAGAGAGGTTATCAAAATGTTATTCTCTAAGAATATACACGTCATGAAGTATCTGTAAATAGATAGTATCTTAACAGGACATACAAACACCGCCGGTAATATCCTATGTGAAATCACTATTATTAAATGTTAAACAGCATTTGTGGATTAAATTCATTAATTCAATTAAGCGAATCGGTACAAAAATAGTGAATCCGCGTACAAATTG
The DNA here is from genome assembly GCA_014607495.2 of Carposina sasakii. NCBI lineage: Eukaryota > Metazoa > Arthropoda > Insecta > Lepidoptera > Carposinidae > Carposina > Carposina sasakii. Next base: position 3,055,120 of record CP053150.1, read on the forward strand.
TAGTATTATTCACATCCTTATAGTTTTTGTGAGCAAGTTTAATTTTCTTTTACTTTTTATGTTGTTATTTCTGTAACTTAGCAAGCTATAGCTTTGCTTACTTCTTCTTACTTGCAGGTTTTAGACGAAATACGAGTAGTAATCCGTCAATAACGTTTATTACAAAGGGTCTGTTACATCTTAGCTGTGGCTCGATGCACGTCTTCCAAAGGACCGGGACTCTGTAGTCCTAACTTTTCCGAACAGATACAAAACATAATACAGATAAAATATATTTTATTTTTAGGGAAATACTGCTGGAGTTAATTTTCAAAGTCATGGGTTCATAGTTAGGGTTAATTATTAAGCGGAATCAAGAATGCCAAAATTTGAAATTGAATATTGAGCAGCAGATATTCTGTTTCGTTTTATAGTAGTAATCATCATGGAGTCATATTATGAGCATAAATAAATAAATCATACGAATTATACTCTCATTATTAATTGTCTAAAACCTACCAAAAACTTATAATTACACTAACCTCACAATTATCTATTTGCGGATATCCTTGAATTAGCACCCTCAGGCTTTAAAACGATTTATATTAGGAAGTAAACATTTAAGCTATAACTTTAATCTAAATGGATAAACATTTTGCGTCCAATCATCGAGAAGGAGATAAGCTTCCCACACGGTAGTCGTGACATTCTAGAATGGTTTAATGATTTATTTTGGAGGTACACAGTGGTGGCTGGTGGTACGAGTGAGCAGCTACAGCGTTTTTACCAGACTGCGCCAGAAGGAGCATTATGTTTTTTAAATGTATATGCGCATGTCAGTTTGAATGTAGGTATGTGTATTTCTTTGATACGCTCTAGAGTCTAAACGGCTTGTCGTGACATTAGATTCGTCAGAATTCGTCTTAGTCGTGAAAGTGACACTGGGTCAAAATTAAACGCAGTCGGTTTGTGTATCCTCGTGCAAATGAGGTTATTAGAAGAAGACTTCTTCGTTAGAATGTTGAACAGAATGATTGTCGTGATAGTAGTGAAAAGTTATACGCGACCGTTATTGGTACTCTCATTAACTTTTAAAGAAGTTATTTTATCATTATTCTTCACAAAGTTGACATTACCAGTATTATCGTGTGGCTTGTTACATATATACCTATATTCACGCCTATTATACCCAATGAAGTTGGAAATTGTTGCAACTTACGCGCCCAATTTTCACCTTCAACCGAAGTCTTGAGCAGAAGTATCAAAGACGTACCTACAGAGGACTCTTAAAATATCTAGAATAGAAACTTTTACATACGTATTAAGTATTTTTTTATTTAGTAAGAATACCCTTCCCCGACATAAGTATGCTCATCCATTTTTTTCCTATTTTAGTTCCTATCCCCACGTAGTAAGGGGATGAGCCTACCGTCGTACTCGTAGCTTTGTTATCCTTATCACCAAAATTGGCGATGATGCATGCATGCGTAGTCTTGGTGAACAGGAAGAGAGGATTTGGAGCTGAAATGTTAAGCGCCGCTTTGTGTAAATTTTCCTAAGCCAGTTTCCTTGACATATAGATTAAGGCATTTCCGCTGATGTAGTTTTTGTGCTAATTCGTAACATCAATAAGTTTGATCGTGTTGAGCTACATACCACTAAAAAAGTGATATTTACATAATTTAATAAGTATGCCAAAATATAAGTTAGCTAGATCTATCGAAAAATAACCCCTCAGAAACTTTGTACTTATGTAACAAAAAACGTTATTGCCAAAGTAACTTTTTATTTCAGCTTTTTGGACTAGAAAGCAAAATTCTAATATTTCGAAATTACTCATACTTTTACATTATGCTGCCAATAAAAGTGAACTTAGTTTTTTGCAAAAAATCGAAATTCGACCTTCAAAATCGAAACAACAGAAAACAGTAGAAAACGAATACATTTGCCCATAGTCATCACAAAACGTGCCATAAAAAAGGGGCCACACAATAAAGGAAGCGAGTAGCAAAAACATAAAGTTTTATGCCAAGTTTCACTTTCACATTTGTTCAAAATATTGTCTATACTTATATAATTATGCAACTAAACAATAGGACGGTCCCTTTTAAAGAAATCGAAAGGTTATTGTTTGTAAAGAATGGCAGCTTTCAACCTGTACCGACAAGGTATTCATTGTTAGGAATTCTGATTGTAATATGATTTTTATGAATATCGAATACGATATCCATAAATGCCAAAAGGCATAGGTAGCTTGGCGTTAACTTAAAGTTTTGGTGCTTATAAAAGTACTAATGGACGCCCGCGGCTTCGTCCGCGTGAAAGCAGAAAAAACAAAATGTCGAAATTATCCGGGATAAAAATATTTTCTTGGGAAAAAAGGAGCCTATGTGTTAATCCAGGGTATCAGCTAACTCCATACCAAATTTTATTAAAATTGCTCCAGCCATTTTTACGTGAAAGAGTAAGAAACATCCATCCATCCATACGTACAAATTTTCGTATTTATAATATTATATAGGATAGGATATAGGATATAACTTTTTTAAATAGGTCAGATACATTTTTATAAGTATTTGGCTTTAATTTATTATTTTACATTGCCTTGCCAAGTGCTACAACCTTTCTACACAGAATATGATTTTGTCGAGAAATTATGGATTACAAATGCACTTTCGTGCGGTCCGATTTCTAACTCATGTCTGCAGTCTGTGTTTGTGTGTCTTTCAAACTATGTAAAAACTATTTCAGAATATAAAGAAATAGAAAACTTTTTTTTTTCAGATGGAGTCCACACTTGGTTAGTAAATATCAAAAAACTTTAACCTAACTAAAACTAAACTAAAACCGCTTAATAACTTTAATTATGTTAAAGAAATAAATACTATTATACAAATAGCCAGATCAAATGGATATAGTTCACAACTAATTTATAACCTAATTGATAAAAAGAAAAACATTTTAGTTAAACAAATGTTGTACCCAAAAATAGAGGAGATTACAAATATTTACACTGGTAGTTTACCATATTTTGGCTATATCTCAGAGATGATTGCAAAATCATTGAAAAAACAAAACATCTTGGTGGCTTTTAAGACTTTTAATTCTTTAAATAGATTAATTAACACAAAACAAATATTACCAATTGATAAAAAATCAGGAGTTTATAGCTTGCACTGTCCTGACTGTAATTCTGTTTATATAGGTCAAACGGGTCGTAACTTCAAGATTAGATACCAAGAACATTTGGCAGCTTATAGGAACAATTTCCCTGAAAAATCACATTTTGCCAAACACTTGTTAGTTTCAAATCATAAAATTCCAGATGACCACAGTTTTGTTAGTCTGCATACGTGTGAAAAGGGCATTCGTCTATCTATTTTGGAACAGTTGGAGATTTTGAAAGCCAAATATTCTGGTGTAAACCTTTTAAATGAACAGGTTGAATTTTCGTCTCCGCTATTGAACTCATTGGCTAGAATAAATAAATAAACAGTAACCTTAGAATGTAGTGGCTTGTCAATGTCAATAACAATTTTTGTTTTTGTGGGCAATGGAATATGTTGTTCCATACATCCTTGTTTTCTTTACTAATTTATCAATATTTTGGTGAATTTTTGAATTTTTTCATTTAAATTTAACTAATTCACCCAATACTATTTGGTTTGTGTGCACAAATAGTATATATTTATTTGAAATATAAATAATGGTGGGTAATTATTTATATATTTTTTAATACTTAGTAGAGGGTAGTTAATTCTGTGTAAGTAATGTGTTGGGTTTTAGAGGTTCATAGTAATTAGTGGTTTACTAATTTACTAATTTCTATAATCCTGAGGATGCCACGGTTGTTGGCGAAACATATGTAGATTATTTATCTAGTTTTTGATTTCGGAATGGTGCAATGTATCGTCTTGCATGCTAGGTGCTCGGGTCTGGTTTCTCATGGCGATTGTAGTTAGTGCAAGTGCCTGTTGTCGCAATTATGAGTTATCAGATCCGAGGGTCAGTGGAGGGTGTAGGGCCCGGTGGTGGGCGCACCCATAGTGAATATCAAAAAAAAAAAAGACCTTAAGTGACCAGTTTAGTAAACTAAAAGTAATCAATAATAGATAAGTAATAGAAATAAATAAAACATGGGCTTTAAATGTTTACCTAATTGAGATGAATTATTGATTAATCAATAATAGTTTACTTAAACTTAAGTCACTCAAAAAAAAACTTGAGAATTACTATATCGGATGAGAGTGCCCAAATTGCGATACGATGCAAGCAAGTCTGTTTAGGTCAAATAAGAAATGTTTAACATTTTTAGTTGGTTTAAATCAGTGACAATAGATAATGAGCCAGCAATATCTACCATTTCCACCATTTACCCTGATGCCCGACCGTGAACATTGATTATATTGAAACATTTAAACTCTCTTAACGAACTTACAACTTCACTATGGGTGCGCTCACCATCGGGCCCTACACCCTCCACTGATCCTCTGATAACTCATAACTGCGAAAACAGGCACTTGCACAAACTACAATCGCCACGAGAAACCAGACCCGAGCACCTAGCATGCTAGATAATACATAGCACTATTTCCGAAATAAAAAACTAGATGTTTCGCCAACAACCGTGGCATCCTAAGGATTATAGAAATTAGTAAACCACTAATTATTATGAAACTATAAAACCTAACATCTTACAACTAGAAAGAAGATTTGAAATAAAAAACATCGACACCAATTGAATGCTTTATAAGTGATGCAATTCTTGTTTTTTTCTACACGTTTTTAGGCCCTTCGGCGACGGATACCCTTTAGGGCCCTAGTTTATATACAAACACTGCTTTGTTCGGAAATTACGACATTATTGCTCTATTGTCGTTGCCTTTAAGGAAAAAATTCGGTCAAGTGTGATCGAAATTAATGTTTTTAAGGACAATATGTTTCTGTTGATCTAATATTTTTCTTAGTAGTTGATTTTGAACTTTAGTTGATTCCATAACGTTGTGATTAAAAAGTTAAACTACATAACTTCTTAACATTTGAAAATAAGTTACACAAGAAATAGAAAGTATAAACGAATAAGGAGTGAAGTAAAAATGTCTTCATCGCTGATGTGATTACTATACAATCATCATCATAGTATCTTGGTATGGATAGCTTATGTGAAACTATAGCTACACAAATAGTAGTTTTATGGCTGTCCAAATAAAATAAAATAAAAAAAAAAAACTATTGGTAGTAATGCTTTATTTGCAATGGAAATACAACTTGCGGAAATCGACATTATTGCTCTATCGATTCGGTCAAGATCGATTAATATATGTATTATACTTTAGTTGATTCAATTGAGGAATACGCTGACCATCATCATCATAATACAATAACAGTAGTGTATCATAGTAAGTAAAAACTTATGGCGCATATAATATTTATTTATTAATTAATTAGGTACGCTACCAATACTAATACAATACATATGTATTAATAAAACTTATGGCGCATTTTCAACGTATCTACAAAATTTTGTATTCTCTACAAGTGAACCCTAAAATAATATAGAGCAAGTATTGGGCAATAAATTTTTACCTATTTTATTGGAGCAAAAAGCATTTCTGGGTAGTGACATTTTGGGATTGTCAGAAAGCCTGACCGACAAAGCGAGGTTTCGTCCTTGTGTCTTTTCGCATGTAAATTAGTTTCAATGAACTTGCGTCGAATTGGATACCACGTGTTTTCTAAAGAAAAAAAGTGACGCAAAATTGAATTGTTCGACTTTGGCAAAACTATTTATGTCTTCAGTTGATTCTGGTGGGCTAGGAAAATATTTATTTGGTTTGTTAATCTTTTTTCTGTAGTTTCATATTTTTGGCGGAATTCTATGAACAAAACCGTGAAAATCATATATTTTCGTATATATTTGTAACTCTCGTGTACAAATGACTTTGTCAGACTTATTTGTTTGGATTTAGCACATTTTTTTGGTAATAAAAGTTTATTATGCATTAGCACTGTTTTGGTGCGACATAATGTGTCCGAGTTTTTAGTGAAAATACTACGAATTGTGTTCTTTTCTGTACTAACAATTCACTTTTGTTTTCGCAATTCACTTTTGTTTTCATTTTTACTAAATCTGACAGGTGAAGTTTACAACAAAAAAGTGCTTTATAAGTGAACAAAAAACCGAAACGTTGAAATTCGTAGAATGTTTTCCACATAGGTTTTCCATGACGTTTTTGTTTTGAAGATTGCAACATAGTTTAACCTATCGTGAGGACTTATTTTTCATATAGACTCCTGCAGAAAAGCTCAAAGAGCAGGCAAAAACCGTGACACCCTTAGATGTGGTCAATCCTGAATTCTAAAACTGTCACATAGTTGAGGCTATAGGCAGATAACGGACCCTGAGGATAGGGCCTCTGGAGGACTCTTTTGGAAAAATAAAAATAACTATTAATAGCATGAGATTGATTAAAGCTTTATTTCCCAGTAAGCGTTTGTCCTTCTCGTGAAAAATAAAATTGGGGAGTAAAAGAAAAAGAGAGACTCGTTCTTGAGTCACGAAATGATTAGAACTCGCTTTTCACACGCGAAGTACTTACATAATACACTACTATGAGAGTGACGGAATAGAGAGTGCATCTGTGTTTGCGCACATGCTTATGTATTATAATATCTTCTGCGTACCTGGCTAATCTCCGTAGAGATTGGCCTTCTTGGCCGAAATATGGTACATATAATAATACACCTACTTTCTTTACTTTGTCAAGTAATTTATAACAACTGTGTGTGTGGATTAGAATAGATTATCTTATATTATCATAGTCCACTGCTGGACATAGGCCTCATCTAACAACCTACACTCCGACCGGTCGGAACCAGCCTGCATCCAACCGACGCCCGCGACCTTGGCCAGGTCGTCCTTCCATCTCGCTAGATCGATGGATAGATCTCGATAGATGTATGATATATCCCTCTAACCCATATCCAGGGTTTCAGTCTAGTTTTTGCGCTACATCACTGATGTGTTAGTTCTCCCACAGATGGTATCACTCCAGCTAAGCGGATGCGAGCGAGGACGTGCTAGCATCAAAAAAGCGCTGCAAAAGTGAACGGATCGCATTGTTCGCATGTATAGAAACTTGAAAGGTCACCGATGAGATTTGGTTCCGCTTTGATACAGTTTATCAACCCCGGGAAAAGCAAGGTTACATGCAAACACTTCCTTAAAAGTGATTTTATTTTGAGTGACATCGAAAGAAAGATAAAAAAATGCGAAGCAATTTGTTCGTGTTATACTATACGCCAACCGCTCCTGGCACGCGCTGTCATATAACGTTCTATGACTGTGTGTGCCAGGAGCGTTGGCGTATAGTATAGTAACATACATACTGTATTCCCGAAATGGCATAGCCCGAACTGTGGAATCACGAAAGAGACCCTATAGCCACGTTTAGCAAAGAGGCTAGGGTAAAAATGATCAATGACAAGTTGCCAGGAATTCTTACAGTTAATACCTATAAAACAAAATTAAAAATCGATCTAACCCATCAACTATCTACACGAACTCCTAAAGTGCCAACCCTGGTGGGAAAAATCCACTGAGACCAAAAATTAGTGGAATCTGCCACCCTAAAATTGGATTTAGTGGGTGAGTATTCCACTCAAAATTTTCAAACATTCCACTTTGCTCCACGGTGGGGCGGCTTAGGGTGGCAGAGTGGAAGAATTCGTTGCTAGCTTATCGCCTGAGAGAACACCCTTGAGTTCCTTAGTCGACTATTACGACATGCACGGAAAGAGATGCAGATGATTCTTGCGTTAGTTATTATAGCAGCAATACAGTAGATGATACGTGAAACATAGATATACCTATTCAGGAAAATCAAGAAGTTTAAATAAAGGAAAATAAAAACAATTCCCTCCCCATTTCACTCTTCTAATTACAGCTTTCCTCTTTCAACCTGTTTTCAACCCATAATCTAGAAATCCTCTTCCACTCAATCCTCCAATCCCGAGTCTTCCACTTGGCCTTTATTGTTGCAGGGACCAGTTTAACCATAAAGTGAAAAATATTTTCAAGAAGTTCATAGGGCCATCGACGTTGTGAAGTAATTTGAAACAAATCATGGAGTAGACATAGAGTAGAGGCGTTCAAAAACATTTGTTTACCGAGGCCCCATGGTAACAAGAAAAGGGTAGAAGGCAACCAGTTAACCAGTGGCAATTCGTAAAATTGTTTTTTTTTCCCGAGATCCCGATTTTTGGTTATGCCACTATTAGCCATCTAGTAATTACACTGTTTATCATAACATCCCAAACACGAAACTAATCAGCGTATTAATAGCAATTACTTAATTATTACGAAAAGGATATGGCACGGTAATCGCCGGAACTTTCACTCCGACTCAAGGAAAAGTTAATCAACAACATAGTTATCCACTGTAGGTGGCTAAAATTAGAAACTAGAAACTTTTCTTCGGAAAACGGATGTTGGGATTGCATAATATCGTTGGTGGCGCCTTTCAGCTATGATCGGGTGTGTGGCACTTTAGTTGAGGTACTACATCTATAATGAACTGTGTGCTTTAGTTTTTGATATACTTATACCTATTACAGTGTATATGTACTTACAAATATACATATATTTAATAAGTATTATAAATTCGAAAGTAACTCTATCTGTCTCGCTTTCACGGTAAAACTACTGAACCGATTTCAATAAAATTTGGTACACAGATAGTCTAGAGCCTGAGAAAGGACATAAACTACTATTTATCCCGGGAAAATATTTTCAGACATTTTCAGATCGTTTCAGACTTTTTGTGTTTTCTGCAGTCTACGCGGACGGAGTTATTGATATACCTATACAGCGTTATTCGCAAAGCAACTGTAACCTTGCAATACTAGATAACTCTCATTATATACAATGGGTTTTCAGGATCCTGAAGATGCTACGGATGGTAAAACATCTAATCTGTAGCTTAGGAGGAAAAATCGATACATTTATGAATGCTGTATAGGGACTGTGAAACTGTGAAACACATCAGTATGAAGAACATCGAATTCTTTTTTAACATGTAAATATTTCCTGGTTTCGACATCTGGTTTCTCGTCACGATTGTGAGTTGGCTATAATCGCGATCATGAGTTGTTAGATTCGAGGGTGAGTGGAGGGTGTAGGGCCCAGTGGGAGGCAAACACCAGTAAGAAGCCTTATTATAAATCTTCTGTTTTCATACATAGAGTCGTAACTAATGTTATTTCATAGCTATCATAAACATAAACTTGAAGACATTGACTTGAAGATATAAACTTTTTTTGTCTTATTGAAATTCACCTCCATTTTATGTTTGGTAACGGTTTCATTTTGGGGTGCGAACGTAGAAAGTAACATATAAAAAAATTAAAATCGACAAAAATTAGTGTTAATGCTTTCATGTCGAATAAATGATTGAATTTGAAATTAGGCGTTTCATTTCTATCACCTTCTATCACCTTTCTATAACCTTTTAATCAAAATACGCTCTATTAAAAGAACATTGAGTTCAATTTTATGCGGCTTGATTCAGAAAATATGCCGTTTAGTTATTACGTAAAAATGCGTGCACTACCTCGCAGTAGGACCTTGGTACAGACGTGGTAGAGTATCATCAATTTTGAACCTACAAACTAAAATTCTACCATAAGAGAACATCCATAAAGTTTATTTCAGCGTGAATGATTGTAGGAACTTATGATCTTTCAAGGTTCCAAAGTATGTTTAGATTTAGGCTTGAGTTCCACAGAATACTGTAACATAGTATTTTGAAGAAATAAATAATTTAAGTATGAATATTAAATATTGCCAACACTGTATTTGGCAAATCTGCATGACGTTACTATAATTTATACATATGCCATGGTTGCTACCATCAAAAACTTGTTGAATTTCATCACTCAACCGCGGTCGTCATACGATGATGATTGAGAAGATGTGCATACCTGAGTGGCGGATAAAATTCACCACTATATAGAGTGTAACAAAAGTACTTATATAAAGCAAAATCCTATGAATACGAGTATAGCTCACTATGGAGATCAACCAATCTAACTCGAAATGTCATGTTTATTTTTCAAGATTATTCCGTCCACACCCCAATATCAGCGCCGGTATGATGAATTTGGTGAGAGCGAGATGTCTCACTTTTAAACGTCAACTCCACAGAGCTAAGTAATAACAGATGACAAAGCCCTTCAGGCTATCATCAGTATATCATAAAAAAAAACTAAGTAATAACTAGACAAGGCAAGTGTGTAAAAAGGGATGGCAAACCACTTCTATCAGTTCTAATTCCTTCAGTCCTGGCTCGAGAACGAGTATCTATTCTAATTCTTAAGTATATTTTTTACATGCAAAGTACATCCACTTAGATTATCTAGATATTAATAGCTCTGTGAATTTGACGTTTAAGGCTCGAGCACACCGGATGCGTGTGCGTGCACGTAAGCATAGACGTATACGTACCTCTGAGTTGTAATGTATGGAACTGTGTAGGCACGGGCAGACCGAATGCGTATGCGTAGACGTAAGCATAGACGTCAAGCGGTGACAGTTCTATACATTAAACTCAGAGGTACGTGTACGTCTACGCTTACGTGCACGCATACGCATACGGTGTGCTCGAGCCTTTAAAAGTGAGACATCTCGCTCTCACCAAATTCATCGTACGGGTGCTGGAAACATTAACATGTGATTTTGTTAGTCATACATTGTTTAACTAATCTCTTTGACATACATGTAGGTAGACCCTTTTGAACAGTTCTACCGTAGGACTACTAGGACTTTTTTTCCCATTTTCGAACTTTAGTAACAAAAGCAAAAAGGACAAAAAAGTTGATTTTCATCGCAACACCGCATAGCATCTAATCCGTAGTCGGCCACACTGGCGCACAACCACCAGAGCCTTGGCTGAAGTGGGACGTACAGTTACCACAGAGGGCCTAAGTGCAGAACAGAAGGTGTGGCGTAATGCCTATTCGTATACAAAGCCCCTTGTTGCTAGGCCACACTGTTAATTGCTGGCTGTTGATCGAAGATGGATGTAGGTACATTTTTTTGTATAATTTATTGGCATGGCAACCCTGTTTAAGAATTGGCACTGTGTGTTTAAGTATAGTTAGTTTTTCCTGAAACTTACACCCGTATATAAATAATAACTTATAAGAAATAATTGCTTGTTAGTCGCCAGTTGTTGATGATGCAGGCCGCTTTAGAATGGTCGCCGCCGCCGTAGAGGTTTTTGTAAGAGGCCTATGTTCAACAGTGGACTTAGCGGCTGAAATGATGATGATGAATTACTTAAGTACTTAATTTGATCTAGTATTTTAGAGCACTGAATGCAGTTGTCTTAACCTAATACCAATATACCTAGATTTACCAGCTATTTTCTCATTAACAACCTACTAAACACAACCTTTGATATTTCAATTAATTTTAAAGTTTAATATTAAACATTATAATTTGAATGTAAGCTTGTATGAGAACGTAATTCAATAGTTAGACTAAAGACTGCTAATAATAGGCTGTCTACATCACATCCTATCATGAACATCGAAAGGTTACATTTACTTAATTAACATACAACGAATAAACGTTTGAGAATGTGAAAATTCCGAAAATTTCCGATTTTCATTTTCCGAATAAATTTTCAGCACCATAAAATGTACGTATAGTAAAGCATAGAGGAATAAGACATCATGCAGTGCTAATGTCCTACTAGGTAACTGCCTTGAGGCACCATGAGACTTTCCGGTACCACACAATTCCAGTCCTTGACTTCTTAGATTGCATTACTGTTGGCAACATACAATAATGTACTACATTACTAATGTACTGTACCTAAGTAAGGCGAAATAATTCCTAATATCCAAATTAAAATCAATACAATACACGGTTGAAAAACAAAAGTTATTCCGCAAATACTTTCAAATGACTGATCAACCCAAAGACCTTCCCTTACGCTTTGATCGACCCATACGGAGAGACACTAAAGCAGTGGTTCCCAAAGTGGTCCAGGTGGACCCCCAGGGGTCCACAGGAGACTTGATGGGGGTCTACGTTGACGTGAAAAAAGGTGGTTTACAATGACTTCGTATGTGTTGTAGGCCTGCAGGGGGTCCACCAGAACCAGTTAACTTTTGAAAGGGGTCTATGAGAAAAAAAGTTTGGGAACCCCTGCACTAAAGCCTCATTTCATAATGCCACAGCCATGATTAGCATAGAGGAACAGGTGTTAATCATCAATAACATGTTGCTAGGTCATCGCCTGAGGGAATGCTCGAGTTCCTTAGTCGACTCTTACGACATGCACGGAAGGGGATGCAGCTGATGTATCCTAGTGAAGCCTCGCATCAGTTACAGGACCGGTTGTCACCTTGTATACAGGTGATTTTTAGTCGTCAACGTTCCCGAAAACTACGGAATCTCCTCATCATCACGATCATTTTTCTCCATGGAAGCATACCTGGGAAGTGTCTGGTTTCCAAAATATTGGGGTCCAAAGTTGAGTAAATAGACTGCGTTTTTCTGCATAAATGCACATAGACGCGCGTAGCAGGATTTTTTCACGAAAAATAATTAATATCTGTCTATAAAAAAACTAACATAAACACTAGACACTATAAATTTCGCACGATCAAGGAATTTAAATTTTTTTTCAAAAAAAAAAAAAAATTCCCAGCATTTCTTTTGGCATAAACTTACTTTATTTCATGTATAGAATACGTACCCTTCGTTAAAGGTGGCCACAAAAAACACCCTGTATTTACTGAATATAAACAAACAGGTACGTATAAAATGAGTATATAAACATTGAATAAGCTTCACGGGTGAATGGATAATTGTATGTTTATCTATATAACTGAGCTGCGGCTGTATATACCTATAATTATTGGTTAGGTATTAGATGACGGCACTTGCAAGGAAGGGAATAGAATTGTAAATAATTTTGATATATAAATCTTTATTGCTCGTGCGGTTTGTGATTTACGAAACTGATGATATAGACACAGATTATTGTAGTAATATTATCTAGCCTTTGCAATAGCAAATTGTATGAAATAAAATGATAAATATATAGCTTATTTGCATTTTTTCTGGTCGCCTTTGTTGAATATTTAATTGTATCCTGGCTAACAGGAATTGCAGTGACCAGAATGAGTGGGGGGGCCAATCCTGGAAAAATAAAGTGTACCTAGTCCTATGCTGATGCGAGGCTTCCCTACAGCTGCATTTCCTTCTGTGTATGTTGTAAATGTTGTCTAAGGAACTCGGGTGTTCTCTCAGGCGATAAGATAGCCACTTGCCACTGATCATTTACGTCCGTCTCCTCCCACTAAGCTAAGCTTGGTTGTGGGACCTCCTAGAAGATCCTGCGATTCTATCCTCAGATTGCTATTTTTACTTAGAAAGAGGGTTCTGTTTTTCGAGTGTGCATGTATATATAATTCTTTGGCACCCTCTACAGCATAAATAGCTTGTCCCATTTAAGATTTAGATTAGTTTTAGTCGTAGGACTGCAAAGAATAGAATTGTCACTGGGTAGTTTACATCCAAGTTCCTGGTTACATCAAAATTTTGACGCAGTCGGGTATCATATATATATATATATATATATATATATATTATATATATATATATATATATATATATATATATATATATATATATATATATATATAATCACGTCTTTATCCCGAACAGGATAGGCAGAGCACCAAGGGCACCATAGGTCCACATGGTGCCACTTCTGACCAATTTTGAGGGTATAGTTGAGATGTACAAGTTCGGTTAGTAGTGACAGGTGGTCAGCCCATCGCCTACAAAACACCAAGACCCTCTTGTCCCTCTACTGACTTGTACAGTATGCCCGGGAAGAGAAGCAGCTGTAGTATTAATACGTTTTTTTTTCACTCCCAGAGCAGCATAGCAAAAACTATGAAGCAGCCAGCACTTGGCAATTTTATTGGTGCTTAAAGTAATATGTTGCCCAATTAAATTGTTTTATTAGGTACTCAGTATATATTGCTGGCCGACGCAATCTAGCTCAATGGTCAGGCTATATGCCCTTCGTCGGTAACCTTAACACAGCCTATCGGGTTATCTAACCACATAATGCATTTTTACTCACGACATAGTAAAAGGTTTGCATTGTGATCAATCAATACCTTATCTATTTATATTATCACTGTATCAAGTAACTGCCTGGCCCGTATTATAATATATTTCTTGATGGTCACATTGTTGACATTAAATTAAATCTAGGAAAGATCTTTCTTTCTTATGCTGCTCTGGGAGTGAAAAACGTATGATACTACAGCTGCTTCTCTTCCCGGGCATACTGTACAAGTCAGTAGAGGGACAAGAGGGTCTTGGTATTTTGTAGGCGATGGGCTGACTACCTGTCACTACTAACTGAACTTGTACATCTCAACTATACCCTCAAAATTGGTCAGAAGTGGCACCATGTGGTTCTATGGGCCCTTGGTGCTCTGCCTATCCCGTAAGGGATAAAGGCGTGATCATATGTATGTATGATCTCCCATGAAGAATATCGTGAAAGCCGATCAAGCGAAAGAGGTGTGTCAGGTAGGACCGCAGCAAATGGAGATCCATAATCACTGCCTAGTTGCTTACATACATACTGGTACATACATATAATCACGCCTTTATTCCTTACGGGGTAGGCAGAGTACCAAGGGCCGATAGAACCACATGGTGCCACTTCTGACCAATTCCTTTCAGAAAGCCACTCATTCCGGCCACTGCAACTCCTGTAAGCCAGGATCAACAGAAGCGACCACAAAAAATGCAAATAAGGTATATGAAATCCCGGGTACCAAGCGTACATAAGCATACCTTGAAATTGAAAAAGTGTCAATAGACAAATACCTTTGAGGTTAATATTATTGGAATTTTACACGACGACGGGTTGTAAGATTTTTATTGATTATAATCTAGTTGACAATGCAATCAGTCGCTACGAGTATACAGGATTACACGGTAATTTAGAAAAACACAAAAACCAAAAATCCTTTGGTCCGTTCGCCACATAACTTCTTGGCGAAAAACTACGACTAGAGTCACGAAAAATGGTTCAACTCAACGTTGCTTAATATAGAAAAGGAAAACATAACGTAATCCTTAATGGGAAGGAGGATCATTAAAATTTGAATAAAAAGAACGTGTTCGAAACTCAAGTGCATCAGACCTCAGCAATAGCGGCAAACAAAGATCCGCGAATGAGATTAACATAAAACTACCTGCCGAAATTTCCTCGCCTACGCGAAGAATGATGGGGTGTGGTGTCTGTATCAGCGTTTTTGATTCGGCAAAAAATTAACGAATACTTCACAAACTATTTTTTCAGTAAATTGTAGAGCTAATATAAGAATATTTGTTCTTGAATTTAAATTGGCCAGAATCAAATTAGAATTACAAGGTTTTCATCCATTCGTTTAGTTAGCACAGTTTTCTTATTTGACGATTTACCAATAAATGTTATACTTATTAAACGGTCTGCCAGCAATGTGCTAGATATACTTATCTATTGTCTTGTAAATACTCAATCAGGTTTCTTGCAAAGGTTTTCAAACAGTCTCTAATAGTGTACGGATTAAAAAGAATCCGCAGTTGCTATTACTGTGTACCCACCCAACTCTAAGAAGGTGTGGGCCGTAGCAATTGTCCATCCGACGTTCGAGCCGATTTGCAATGTGACAGGGTCCCAACTCGACTTCTCAGGCTTCGGTTTAGAACCATTTCGCATTAAGATTCGGCAATGTCATAGGATAGTTTTTGCGTCGCCCACTCACAGTACATCAGAAGAATTTGACTTAGACCAAGGTCACTTGCATTGTTATTATATAGGATTATTAAAGTGACTCCTTTTGTACTTAATTGGGATCTGATTTACTTTTTGGGTACCTATTGTGTAGGTGGGATGGAGAACAATATAATGATAGACACGATTTGTTAGATATTTTTTATACTAATATATTTTATGGTAGCTAATAAACGAGGAAAATTATAATGGCTGCACTGTTTCTCTTGGTGTACGAAGAAGTTTTTATTTAACTACTAGAGATATTTACAGTAAACCATGCTTTTTTGTTTGTCAAGCATATAGATTAAATTTTTACATGTCCATGTCAAATGTTTCTTATAAAATTATTAATAAAGAAACGGAAAAAACTCCCCACCCGGGCGGGAATCGAACCCACGACCCCTGCATCCCGCGTGTCAGTGCTCTAACCACTAAGCCACCGGGTCAATTACTCGGATGACGAATTTTACCATCTCTTTTCTAAATTACATATTGGCAACTCTATATTATATATATTGTTTCTCTATAGGAAGAGTGGTACCTACTATTAGTAGGATGAACAGTATAGTAGGTACCTATTAGTATTAGGAGGTGAAATCTCCAGCCGGTTTGTTTTAATTTGTATTTGGATGCAAATCCAGATCTCACCTCCTTTATTTTTCTTCGCCTCTTCGCCTCTATGATCGTCCGCCGTCAAGTCTGCAGTCTGTCTGCTTAAAGCGGCCACGTTTTTTCTTAGAGATTACAGTCTTAGACTGGAAGCAAATATACAATAAATTTTGCAGTACATACATGTCTCTCTACACTGATAGCCAATCATACTAATTATGTTTAAATAAATAAATGCATTATGAAATAACTCTTGCAAGTCTAGTTTTTCTCATTTCTCTGTTTGTAGAATGTACAGTTGTCCGATTGATTACAGCATTCCAACATTGATTCTACAATTACGGGCCATTACGGCGCTCCATATCCGCAAGGCCGGCGTCGTGTGATGTACAGGCGCTGCCATAGATCTACTACTATTCTGCTGTGCCTGGAAAAGACAAGCAATCTATTAAGCATACACAGAATTTCTTCACAGAAGTTCTCCAGAATCCGTGATAACGCACACTTTTGAAGCAACTTTAGTCAGTGAAATTGACCAAGTTGACTTTTATTTCCCTCCCTTATGAGAAGCCCATATTTTTGCAATAAATTACTTGTTGCATGATAAAAATCTACTATTTAAGTTTCCAATAATATGTCTAAATAGAGGATACTTAAACTGTGGTAAAAATGTAAGTACGTAATTTATTAAGTCGCCTATATGAAGCTAGCGAGCGTAAATGGTATAGTAATGGTATAGTAACCTATTTACTACTGGATCTAGCTGCATTTGATTCGATCCAGTATATTCGATTCTTCGATTGCAATTCACAATATGATTCTGTGATTATACATTGTATGTCTCTTCTAGATAGATATGGAGCCATGTATTGGTAAGTATAACAACTTGAGAATTTAAGCCTTTATTTCTAATACTGAGAAAAATCTTTAATTTGAGGTTCATTTTTTGAAGATGGGAAAAATAAGATCACATAATGTTAATCAGGAAATATAAAGTATTCGTGATTTAGATGTAGGCATTTGCTGGAAGAACTAGTACCTTAAACCAGGTTTAATTTATTATGCATCGATGTTTCTTCCAATTTCTTAAAATAATATTATTTTATTACACACCTACAATAAAACTTAATATGACATAACAATCTACAGATGGTCTAACGAAGAAATAATCATAAAAACCCTTGACATTTGAGAAAACTTGGCCTTGTCTAAAACGTATTTATTTGAGTACTAAGTTAAAAACATAAAGCCAATACAAAGAAGAGTTGTTGAAAATAATGTCAAAACAAAATTGATGGCCGACCGGTGTAGTTGGTAGTGACGCTGCCTGTGTCGCCATAGGTCCGGGGTTCGAATCCCGGTAGGTGCAAACATTGATATGATTATATCGATGTTTCAATTATCTATGTATTTATATACCTTTGCGCAGTACCCATGATACAAGACCATAGGGATATAGGTAAACTTTTGTGAAGTGTGTGAATATTTATTTATTTATAAGCATAGTAAGTAATACCACCACTCGTCTATCTAAGTCTTCGGTATATGAAGCACTGATTGAAGATTTTCCTACTGTCATAGCTTTCATTTTACCATTCTCACAACGCAACGTTGAGAATCAGCAACCAGCAAAGTTATAAAACTCTGCTGTGTGTATGTCTGGATGATTGAATTTGCCTTAGAGGTGATGCACATCTGAAACTAAAAATAGAAAGCTTCAGGGAATATAGAGGAGAACTAGGAAAGATTTTCCTAAAATTTCAAATGGGCGGAAGAAACAGAAATTTCAAGATTTTCGTGGGCAAGTTCCTAATAAACCGGTAGTTTTCTATGATCGCACATAGTTAGAATATCTCCACTTTATTATCACTCTATAGCTATAACAGTCATCACGGTGTTTACTTTAAGTTATTAATGGTATGGTGTAGCGCGAGAAAATAGAGAACGAAGTTACTTCCTTGTAGCTAGTTACCGGACACACGGACGCTTAAAACTAATAGTTTAGGATTTGGAGTCCGTGATTAAGTGGGTATTTTGCAATTAAATTTAAAAATGTGTATTGTCTTATTACATGGCACTTTCCAGATATTAGGTAGCTGATTATAAATTATGAAAAAATAAGATTCCAATATAGAACAGAACTAAGTCATTCATTCACAATGTGATACATATTTCATATTATACATACATACATACCTATATAATCACGCCTTTATCCCTTACGGGGTAGACAGAGCACCAAGGGCCGATAGAACCTTGCCTTTCTGACCAATTTTGAGGGTATAGTTGAGATGTACAAGTTCAGTCCCAGAGCAGCATAGAAGAATTTCATATTATTATGATACATATTTGATATTGCATGGCTGTGGGTACAGTATACTCGTACTCTGACTCTGATTTTTCCATCCAAATGTCACTCTATACCTGGGATTTCGCACTGTCCTGTATTGATGCGGGGCTTCCCTATTACTATTAATAAGACGCTTAAGATTTTTGTGGCTTATCTTGGCTTGGCTATGGCTTATGATACTATTGGCTTTTTCGACTATACATATATAGGTTCGGATTGTATTTGTGCCCGAAAAGTGCTTACTCTTGCCCAGCTAAATAGTAAAAACGATAACGTGATTGTCAAGGAGTAGAGACGAGTTTTGATACACACATGCGACCGACAATAGCTTATTTGTTTGTAAGCTTGTAACATCGGGAAGCACTCCATTTATAGTCTACACGTATTTTGCTTAACTTGCTCTTAAATATTAATTTGTAGATTGCTGTCATATAATTGCTGTAAAACAGTTAATTGAATCTTGATTTTGTATTTATAGGTATGGGAAGGTCGCAAACCAAACGTCTATGTCCTATGTGATAGATAGAGATCGGGAAAATAGAGAGGCAACCGCATATTACCCTGATTCCATTTGTTTTACACATTTAACTATTTGTTTGTTTGGAAAAGGAACGCTAAAAGTCTGTAGTGTCGTAACTTGCCATCAAATCGTCCATGTACATAGGCCCATATGTGCGATGTATTCCGTAGTGGGCGGCCTTGGTGGGTACTGACATTCCTTGCCCTTTCTTCCACCACTTCTGGACGATGATTGCATACTTGAATTCCTATTAATATGCCACGTTTCCTCGCCAGCCAAGGCCATGAGGCTCCGCTGGAGACTAGACTTAGGACAAAGAAATTTCTAGGAATCATGATGGGAATATAGTTTGCAATGGCTACAGCATTATTTAGAGTCAAAAATATTAGTTTATTAGAAAGCTCAATAAAAAAAATATTTGTCTAAGATGCTTTTAACATAACTTACCTATTAACTTGAACTTGGTAGGTTACAAGTCTTTTATTCGACAAGTTGATATAAGGCACTATTCTTTATTTTTTCTTATTTTACAGTTTTCTTTGCTTTACTTCTTTTTGACTCCATAACAATGCAAATCGGTACATAGTCAAAAAGTTAAGTGCTTATCGTATACGAACCTTCGCATAGTTACCATCTGCCAAACAAATGTTACCATAAAGTGAAGTGTCACAATCATATTTTAATTTGTGGTCAAAATAGGAACTACATAATATCTAATGCCATTTTCAAATTCAAAATTGATGCTAGCGTCTCTATTTTCAGTAAATATTGTTTGTAGGACTGTATGTCCTTGCAATATGACTGTTTGTTTTAAAATTAGGCACTGCGTTGGAATGCTTAATATTCAATGCCATTAGATATACGTAGCCTTAAGTTTTTTGGACATCTGTTAAATATTTATTTTTTCATGTACTGACTAGTTATATCATTGCAATATGTTAGTTATGATTTTTCCTGGATGGTTATTGGTTCAAATGGATTATTATTTGACAACTAGGCTGCCAGCCCGTAATGCTGCCTACTGTCTTTAATAAGTACATTCCAATTCCAAGACAATCAAGGGGCCAAACTTGGATATAGTAAATATCGATGTTTGTTTCCGTCAT
Source organism: Carposina sasakii (assembly GCA_014607495.2). Lineage (NCBI taxonomy): Eukaryota > Metazoa > Arthropoda > Insecta > Lepidoptera > Carposinidae > Carposina > Carposina sasakii. The sequence goes on from CP053150.1 coordinate 3,075,547, forward strand.
GAAGTGTTTAATGTACACACTCAACTATTACTATGCCCCATAGGGTTAGGTAGAGACTATCTCTATATCGTTCCAAACTCCCCTCTTTCGCGTCTCGTCCAATTTCATTGAATTCTTAATACATACATCTTCCTCGTTTTCGGACGCTTCGAGTTTTTAATGTATTTATGTACGGGAAAATGATGTGTTACATAGGTGAAATGCTTGACTTGTGATATGTGTGCTTTATATTTGATTTCCTAGATTATTCTAAGGAATGCCAAGGACAAAATAATTAAACCTAATTTCCAGGAAATCAATGGATTAAGGACTTAATGCAGGCTAGCGATAACCCAATTGAATTCAGTTTCGAAAGACAGCATACTGCGCCGATCCCATAAATAATGAAATAATAAAATGATAATGATGAAGGACTTAATGCAAGTTATCTTAAAGTACTTAGCATAAGTGGGGCTGTAACTAAATAATGCCTGAGGTACGACAAAATCAAATGCCGTAAATGGGACTAGATCGGCCACACGCTTCGAAGGGAGGAGAATCACATACCGAGACAAGCCCTAGATTGGAACCCCAAGGGAAACGTAAACGTGGCTGTCCTAAGCAGATTTGGCGGCGGACGATCATTGCAGAGACGAAAAGGTAGGGAAGACCTGGTGCGAATTAAAACACGAAGCTTAGAACCGAACGGGATGGCGGAGATCTGTGGAGGCCGTCTGCCGCATCTAGGGTATACAGAAATATAAGTCAAAGTACGACAAAAAATAATGCCCCGTTCACACGAGCTAGTTCATTCACAAGTACTGGCTCAAGTCGACTAGCACATGTTATGCATGCCGACATTCTGAATGTAATTAATTGCTTCAAGGTCCTCGCTTTGTCTCCAACTATTTGTTACCTCCGAGTTTATGGCTTTCGTGTGGTATAAAACGCGGATGGTAGCGACTGCGTTATTTTGATAAATGGCTATCCGCCCTCGGTTCGTTAGAGCAGCTTGGCGAGATTTCTATAACTAACTTAAAAACTACTTAGGCCTAGCGTGCATATGGGAGATCGGTTGACGATTCGAGGTCTGGTTTCACAGGATGGTCAACTGGTCTCCGTTATCAGGTAGCGTGCCCAAAATGCTGTCTGCGTTGCCGCGCTGGATAGCTACCCTAATTCTTTGGGCTAAGTATCAGCCAGCATTTTTGTCACGTGTGGACTCCAAATTGTTACGTAATTATCATGAAGTAAGTAAGTAGCATGACAATAAAGAAGAGCACACTGGTCACGCTAAGTTCGTCAAGTACAAGTGGCTTAAGGAAATGAAGAATTCTCACTTAGCAAAAAGATATTTCGTGGACATAATAATATTTCTTTTTGTGTATGTGCAATAAATAATAACAATAATTGAGTTTAAGAAGAATAACCTAATCTATTTAAGAGTCGACAAAGTAACTTAGGGATGTTCTTTCAGGCGACAAGCTAGCAACGAGCATTTTACCATAAGCACGGCACCAGCGTCTTGTCACTAATGTTTTACGTCTGGCCCCACTATGCTAAAGGTGGCTTTAGGGTTTCCTTCGTATTCCCGCGATTCTGTATATCCCATTTTGGAAACACATTGTGGGTATTATGTATACAGGGTTAATTTAAAAACATCAATAACCTCGCAGGACTAGATAGCTAAAATCATAAATAATAACATTTGTTCTACGAGTTTTATCATAACTCAATACTTTAATGGAAAATGATTTGTAAGTCTATGTTCCATTCGTAGAAGGTCGCGATTGTGCGCTCACTTGTATTATATACAGACTTAAGAACATTCAGAAGTGTTATTAAATTGATATTTATTTTTGTATGAAAGTAAAATGTGTCAAATTTTCACTCTTAGAACAAATGTTGTTTATGATGGTAGCTACCTAGAATTGCGAGGTTATTGATGTTTTAAAATTAACCCTGTATAAAAAGTTTTTCGTCGGAAAATTCATTAAACATTTGTATCAAATTTTATTTTCACATCATTGAATGCAATGTATTCCGACTTGGACCAACAAACAATGATTACATTACTTTAATAGGGTTTAACATCATTTGCATATTCAACTTACGCTTTGATTATTGAGTTATTGCGATCATTTATTTATTACAGACGCATTGACTTTTTATGTAGCGACTGCAGGTAGATTGACTTTTTATGTTGCAGGTAGATAGAGTACACGTTTAAAACCAGCAGCCATTACTGTATTATTGCAAATGATTTTAAACATTGCCCAAATTAGACATACCTATATTCCCTACATTTTGCTGTCAAATGTCATTTTTAAAAAGTAACTTTAGATACGGTTTGGTAATAAAATCGTTAAACGTTTGGAATATTTTCTGGAGCATTTTTTGAGTTGCCTAGATACGAGTTGAAGACGTACGGACTGACATAAATATCTACTCAAAATTTTTCTATTTCTCTAACTCATTCCCTAGTTTATTGAATAATGGTTCTTAAATTTACATGTACAATATTATTTAATTGCATGGATCGAATGATAGCACTAAGCTGGAAATCGAGAAGGAAGCTGGAAGTGAGAGCGCAAACTATGGAGGCTCTAAGCCAAGCTATGGTACACAGGAATTAAAGTCAGGTAAATCATACGAAGAAAATAACTATGTTTTATGTGATTTTCTTATCCCTTGGGATGTCCATGTAGAGCACCTGGTACTATATCTGCTTAAAACAGGTACTGGCTATAATTATGCCACCAAATATCGTGGCGGCTACTGCCTTACTGCTCTGCTATGCCTTTAATGAAAACGCGCTCGATAGAATTTTTTAAAACCAGTAGGGTAAGCATGATTTTAAGGCTACGTAATGCTATCGTCATTCTATCAGTTTCTGTAATTTGGCAATGTGTCGACGTCTATTTACACTATACGTCAAAAATGTTGTGTTTGTCTTACTAAATATTTAGATTAGATTTCCCTATAATTCAAAATATTAATGATTATTACCATGTTCTTATCTAACTTTATTAATACATTATTTGAGCGTAGGCTTTGTTTATTAGCGACGGTGGCACTAAAGAGCTAATATCAGTGTTAATAGGCTCAGTTATTTATACTGATTGATACAAAGAGATTATATGCAGATACCCACTTTGATTTGCGACCGCGTGAATTAATTTTGCACAATAATTATGTGTACATAGTACCTACTTAATTAATAAATAAGGTTATGTTTATATTACAGCATGTGATTATAAATAAGCTCTGATATAAGGTGGGTTTTTATCTAAACGAAACGGTTTTTATTGCAATTTTATTTCAAATAATTATAAGGACAAAAGGGTCTTGGTGTTTTGTAGGCGATGGGCTGACCACCTGTCACTACTAACCGAACTTGTGTCTTAACTTTACCCTCCAAATTGGTCAGAAGTGGCACCATGTGGTCCTATCGGCCTTAGGTGCTCTGCCTACCCCGTAAGGGATAAAGGCGTGATTATATATATATGTATGTATGTAATTATGGGTGACTGATTTAACTAGTTTTCACAATCGCTTTGAGCTGAATGAAATAGGTATAGGGGAAGTACGGACAAAATGACATACCTTCCCGTTTTTTCACAATGAACATTTATTTAAAAGCTTCAGAAACGAAATGTATGCAACAGTAACTTCTTTGATAAATCAGCTATAAAATCAACTAGTGTCGTTACACTTAACTCTTATAGAAAGAAAAATATCTTCTTTTCATTTTCTAAATGTGTATGGACAAAATGCCATACCTACTAAATAAAGTGGAATTACAACTATGCATAATTCACAAACTTCGTTTTCTTTGGTAGGTCAGCACAGGCAGCATGTACCCACCAGAAGCACAGTGTACATCTAAGCCAACATTCTCCGGGTTTCGATCAGGAGTATAAATCGCTGCAATATCAAGTTTTCAGAGCTTAAAACAAACTTGATGGTGGTGAAAACAAACATTAGGTTGTGTCGAAACGACGCGTGCGCGGATTTGTTTAAAATTTCCTAACGTTAATAATGGCGACACAAAGACTGCGATTTGCCGATTTTTGATGTTTCAAGCCCCGCCAATTTTTAAATAAGCCCACTATGTCATTTTGTCCTTACTTCCCGTACAAGAAAATGTAATGATTCAATCTTCTTATCCTCATAATAATATTTAATTTGGTTGTTTATTTTGTGTGAGTCAGCTGCTCCAAGAAAAAATTGCTATTTCCCAGAATCAGATGTTTTGATCTTTGGGTCTTCTGTTACATTCTCCCCAAATATTTCGTACTTTAACTCTTAGGCGAAACGTTTCAAAAAAGTTCAAGTAACAGGGCATGCATAAACGAACAATCATTGCACTTGTTTTTATTTTTAATTTCCTTTGGCAACTAAATAAAAAAAACTGGTAGCTACCACAACAAAACACCAATGCAAATGACTAAAAGATCTAATCGCAATATCAACAAAGTTGTCTTTATAAATTACCCATTATATTTCTTTCCCTGCATTGTATGACATCAAAGCCAGGGCCGGGCTCTAACTGTGGGTGGACAATTACTGAGTGTACAAACACCGATGCCCACCTGAATGCCTGCCTGTAATTAATGATAGCTGGCACAAAAACAATGTACGAACACTTAGGGAGTTGTCCTTTTGAGGGTGACCATGAGGTGGTGGAAAATGAGCAATGATAGTCTGGTTTGCAGAGTTTATTCTTTATTCTACACAGATAAATAAAAATAATATAAGTAATCTCAATATAGGTACAGGAGAAATGTACAATGGCATGTTTAACTCTTCAAAGATTTCTTCCAGCAAATCAAGCAATATTTATTTCAAAATTATATATTATCAACGTTTTAATTCATTCAGGAATGAAATAAGTTCAGAACAAACTATTTAGATAAAAATCCGAGCACAGCACAGACAGTAAAATATATCTTTGTTACTAATAGCTATAGGTACATATTATGCTTCACTTAAATATAGGTTTTACTTAAAGTTCACGTATACAGTAGGTACTGGCTATCAGTTTAGCAAGTATCTATCAATTTTTTTAAACTTAAGAAACTTGATTTTATCATCAATCATTAATATCCTAAGCCCTAATTTCCTAAGGTTTAGTAAACTCATGGCTATCCTTACTCAATAGTGGTAGGATAACGCTTTGTTGAGTGTACGTAGGTTTCGAGATGATTAATCGACAGTGTGTATAGTCGCTTAATTAGTTATTTAGTGTTCGCACAATGGTGCATTATATCTATTCTAAGTTTCCTACGTAACTTTTTATAGAAATCTTTATTTTTAAATCTAAATTTGTAAACCAGTGTAGTTCTTTTCGATTGTATCTATTAATTTCGTTTGCCTATCTAATTTGGGTAAGTATATACAAATGAAAAATACTAATATTTTTGTAAGCAGTTTCTCTCCATGCAAGTATTTTTTGTACAAATGTAACCAATTTACATCAAATTGAAAAATTCAATTTTTCTTTTCAACGTCAGTTTTTTGATCGCAATAAAAATAAATAAACAGGTTACTTTTGCATTAGAAGCACGCACGAGGAAAATATGTGTATAGTCAAGGTCCAATGAAATTTGTCATTCAAGCAGTCTCCGGTGGCGGCGCGCGCGCAAGTAAAATAGGTGAGGTGGGTTTCAAATGGGTAAGCTATTGAATTTTCTTACGAGGCACACTGGGAGATTGTCTTCTGAAAATGACAGATTTTTCATTATATGGAAGAAACTTAATTCTTTGTTATACAATTTACGATTATTTGACCCTGTTCTAATACGGGTCTACACTAGAATAAGTATCATCTCTCATAATAATGTCGTAAGAGTCGACTCAGGCGATAAGTTGGCTACTTGTCACTGATAATTTACATCTGTCCCCGCTATTCTAAGTATGTTATAGGATCTTCTTTAGGATCCTGCAGTTCTGGCCATTCCAGTTCGGGAACACAGCCAATAAAAAGTGCATATGTATCTAGGTACATCAATAGAGCACACCCACGACTTCGTCCGCGTAAACATAGGGGTAAGCACGAGCCTCTCGATAGTCCGTAACGCTATCGTCCAACTGTCAAATCACATAGATTTTGCTAGCGAGTCGCTAGCGTTACGCCGCGTAAAAAGATTCGTGCTTACCCCACTGGTCTCTAGCGGTTTAGGCTGTGCACTAAGTCAGTCATTTTGGATAAAACATTTTACATACATACATATACATATTCATTTCTACGTATCCCTATACTCATTATCTTAGATACTGTGACTAGATTTAGTCACACCATGTGGTTCCAAACATTACCTCTTTCGCTCTCATACCATCCATTATGTTCTTCATTCATGTACGGATTACGAGTACTCTCAATACACACCAAGCCTTTCAAGGAAGAGCCATCAGCTCACGTATCTCGCCGAAATTAAACGCAGTTTTTGCGCCCTGAATTTTGAGAGACTCCGACTTCCTAGTTCCTTGATGTATCAGGGCCGAATCGAGGCGAATTTTTTACATGTAATTAGATAAATTTTAATAATAGTGCTGACTCGACCTCATCTCTTATGTGAGATGCGAGTTTTTTATTTTGTAGTTTTTCTGTTTTCATTGGTTGTAAGGTTTCTTAGATGCTTTTACTCATAATTATGCCTAATATTGTAAATCTGAAAAGTTTGTTTATGGATGAACCAAACTTATGAACTGAGGAATCTTGTCCAGGATCTTTAATATTTTATTCCAATGATTACGACCTTTGTTTATCTCTGTGGTCCGTAGACGGTGTCCCAGGAAAAAGCTAGTATACCAACAATATACACCTAGAATATAATTGCATTCATAATTACGTTCAATAACAACACCAGCACATAGTACATAATGTACATAGTGTTCTACCTACATGATCACAAAGTCAGAGTTCAAGCGGCAACCTTCAAGACGAGCCCAATCACTATCTAATGGCCCGAGAGAGAGACCAACATATTTTTGTAGACGGATATTATCTTATATAAAATTATATTTTATTTAAAGTGGTACCATACTAGGTATATGATGACGCTGAAAGTAGGGAAAACTAAAATATTCGTATCATTTAAAAGCTCTCTTAGCTACGCTCTTTCCCGAATGTCACTATGACTAATAATATGATATTGGAGTATGATGAAATTCTCCAATAGAAATGTAGCTGTTATGAAATAAATCTTATATGTAATTGTATCAGGCGTCCTATTCGGAAGTTCAAATCTCTATTGAGGGATCGCCCAGTATACCCCTGACCCTCGGATCTGCCTACTCTATGATGTCGCAACGAGAAGCCAGATCCAAGCACTAGCTAAATACATAGCTGCTAATAAAACTTAAAATTTTAATCGACATATGTTTCGCCAACACCCGTGGCATCATCATTAGTTTTCCAAGTTCTATCTATTGAACCAACTAACTAACAACTAAAACCAATGTATTGCAAATCATATACCCTCAATCAACATAAAAAAATAAATGTTAATACCTTACATATTAGTTTAGAAATGTAAAATTATTATTATTATTATTATCAGGATTAGCAGCTATGTATTTATGGTGCATGCTAGGTGCTTGGATCTGGCTTCTCGTTGCGAAGTGTCTTGTGTTCGTGATCATATCTCCGAGGGTCAGCGGAGGGTATAGGGCCCGGTGGTGGGCGATCCCTCAATAGAGAAATCCAAGTATAGATGATACCTACTGAATAACTGATAAAACTGACAATTAGTTAAATATTTAGTAAAATTATCTTAGTTACGAGTATCTCTTTCCCCAAATATCTTGCTATGACCAATATAGATTTACCTAGCTGCTATGAGTTACACCTATTACTCACAGATTGCCTCAAACAATTTTCTGTCCATTAGTAAGTATACCGAATCACCGCCAGTTACCGCTTATAATTATGGCGAAGTCATTCAAAACTGAAAAAAAAGATACAACTTGAATAAACGTAGGTACACTGTGCTGAAACCGTATTGAATAAATTAATGTTACTTTAAGCTTTACGGAATAAGTAGACAGAAATAATCTGGAAAGGTTTCAAATATCGTATGCTGACTCGTCCACATTATTAGGTTTGCTAAGCGAAGGCCCCACTACGTACATTGCTATGTGAATAGATTCTGGTGTTTATGATGTACCTTATTATTATTCAGAAAAGCAATGTTAAAGGCTTTTCTGATAATTTATTATTTATTCTTTAAATTCCTTTAAAATGTATAAAATTTTTTTTGTTCCTTGCAAAGTTGTATGTGTATAAATCAGGGTATACAGGCTTACACTCGTATTTAAAGTCCCAAGGGACACGGAGGTGAAATAACTACCTTTTTTAATGGTTGCGCATGATTGAGGCTTAAGCTAATGTTTGATGATATGCCGGTTAGTCTCAAACACACTTTTGATATTATTTATCATATTTACACAATACGAAAAAGGTAGAATATTTAAATTGAATAATTTCCTATTCCACACGTAGCTCACGAGTGACCCTAGGGCGAAATTTCGCAAACCCATGGCCACGAGGCGTCGCGTCGCTATGGTGTTGTAACACGGGTCTGGCTTTACAATGGTCTTACTTATGGTAAAGATAAATGGCTAGAATTGTTGGAATTTAAACGACGTCTATGTTTTAAGAAATGGTGTATCTAATGGACTTTAAAGAATCTATAGGTACATATGACCTTTGGCTCTATTTTCATAAATCACCACCACTTGTTAGGTATCTCTGGCGATTTATTAGCCCTAATGTTAATTAAAGAATCATTAGCTAACTACCTTTTACTATTACTCAAATATCAGATGAGACTTGAACAATTAATTATTTTGAGCGATTACTTAAAAAAACCTTAGCAAATAAATCTAGAAAAACTTTTAAGGGCTTCTAAAAGTGGATAAACATTAAATTGTCGAATGAAAGAGTTAGAATTTCAGTATGGACGATAAGTTGGATTACTGTGAAAATTTGTATACTGTGTGCATCATAAAATAGTTGCGCATGCGTCTCTTGTGAAATTTGTCGTCAGAAACTAAACGTTTTATGTGGGAACTTTTATTTTAGGAATAATATGTATGCATGTGATACCTTTATGTTAATGCCCTTGCAGTTATAGCGGAAAAACTCACACAGGTAATTCATATTCATAAAAAAATGTATAATAAGTAATAAGTATAATAAAAATCTTACTAGAGATGATTTTTACAATGGTCAGATAGCCTTATCTGTATCATTAAAACTGTATCAAGACCAACAAAACTTTATCCTTTAGATAACCATTGAAAATATCGGCCCTATAAAATATATTTTAACCCTTTCTATTTTATTTTATTCTTACTCATCTGCATACAAATGAGTTAAATTTAACGAGAATTACACAAATAGCGCGCTCAGATTTATTTTAAACGACACTAAATATAAAGCACGAGTAGTTAAGTTTTCCCTATTTCACGCAAGAATCAATTTAAAAACCATTTTAATGATTGTTAACGAAAATAGATTAATTAACACAGTTTCACTTTCAAACGTTTTTATGGTAACGAGAAGTTATTTCGTCATTGATAAATGAATGGATTTCTTTGAACTTTAGAACTAGTGCCATGGTGAAAAAAGGTTTCATGTCAGACAAGGGATTAGTATTAACTCTTAAACCAGGATTATATTATGGAAGTGAGGCCCAGCCCATATATCGACGGTGAAGTGACAATATCTCCTAACTAACATTTTTTTAACAAATCGACTTTTTTAATGCAATATACTTATTATTGAATATAATGGATATTTATTGAATATTATTGTAAGAGTATATTGCATTAAAAAAGTCGATTTGTTAAAAAAAATGTTAGTTAGGAGATATTATCACTTCACCGTCGATATGCAAATTATTAGTTCATCCTAGCCTATGTAAGTATGTATAATTAGTCAATGTAAGGTTATAAATAGTTTGCTGGAAGAAATCTCTCTTAGAGATAAGCACGCCTTTGTACATTTTCTTTGTCATAAACTTTATTTGTGAAAACTTTACCGTGTACAATAAAGCATAATAATAATAATAATATTAATATATAGGTTAGATTAGCTTAATTAATGAATCTGTAATAGGATCGATAATTTATTTATAAAAAAAGTTTAAATATATTTTTCCAGAATCTACGAAAAAAGTAAACATAATCACACATTTCTAATGTGAAATAAACGATTAAGGAAAATATTAAAAATGCGTTCACCATATCGTTCTTGGAACTGCAGTTGCGAGATAACAGAGGTTAGTCGGATTTTAATTTCTTCCACACTAATCTTTTATTAATATAATTGGAAACAGACGTCCTAATTTTATTGATTTCAAATTGTTTTTTAATCGTCCGAGAAACCGGTCAAGTGCGTGCTCTACGTTGCTTTTTTGTGTTCTTTAGGTCCATACCCATTGTGATAAATGTTTTGATTGGTGCTCTTTACAAGTACAGATATAGTGAAAGAGATGGCAGAGCCATATTATATGTATACATGATATATGGAATCTTAAGACTTTTCCGGAGGAGTGGAGTAGGCAGAGATCATGCGTATACTTTAACTTTAAATAATAATAAAATGCATTATAATAATACTATAGGATAGTGTATGAAACATAAGTTAAAATGCACATGGCTTGATCCGGTTGTACGCATGTATTTCAGCAAGGCTTAGTAACGAATGCAATGATAATAACCTGTCTTAAATATTGAATTGTATCATTTGAGATAGTCATTAATCACGATGCCAAAGTCGATTAAACATTAGCAGCTATGTATAATGCTAGGTGCTTGGATCTGGCTTCTCGTTGCGACTGTAGATCATGAGTAGGCAGATCCGAGGGTCATATAGAAATATAGTCTTGTTTGAAGTCTTTCAAAATGAGCGGCGCCATCGATAAACATGAGGATAAACATAGATAACAATTGTCAAAATAGCATTAGTAAATAATTATCCCACACTTCACAATATGATTATATTAACCTAGTCCCACATAGGTCCCTGAGTATCCCGAATTGCAGAAATCTGCAGGATCACGAATAAAGTCCTTTAGCCACGTTTAGCAAGCTCTATGCTATCAAGTGATTAAACAAATCGACTGCTGTCAATTAAAGCCGCATTGCAAGTTCTAGATTACAAAACATTATCTAGGAACCTGAGCTGCATATCCTCCCGTGACATGTCGTACTCGTAAGAGTTACTCGTAACTTAGGAACTCAGGCATTATGTCAGGCGATAAGCTAGCAACTAGTTACTGATCATTGACATCTGCCCACGCCATGCCGAACTTAGACGTGGTATCTCCAAAGTTCTGGCTACCCTATTCGGGAACACAGCCCTGTTTATACCTATGTACATATCCAGGAACGATTTCGGTTTTCCCGCCTGATGATCTAAAAAAAGAAATTCCAAAATGGCACCCTGGAATCCCGATTAGGCACTTCCGGCGAAGTTTGAGACCTAAAATAAAGACTGTGGAGGTCGCCCCGACCCGTGTGACTCATTGAGTCATTCGCTGTAACTCGAAGGTGACTTTTGGAATAATACCTATACTTAATGGGAGGGAAACGAGAAATCACTTTTTTGTGAACTGTCATTTGTTTTTTGTTGAAAAAATGCCGGCTTATATTGGTAGTTTTGAAGGTTGTCTACAAGTTTTTGAGTAAGATACACTTTAATAAGTACTTTAGTTGTGATATGCACTTAGTTAGATGCGAGTATATGTACCTATAGTATTTTACAGCGTGATTGATTATGATAGTTCAGATCTTAGGCAATTTAGTCTTAAGTTGCGGTGAATGTGAAATCCATTTTCTGATAGAATGTCTCCTTTATTTCACAAGAGCTTAAGAGTATTAAACAGTTATTCATGAAACACAAAACTTTAGTAGTCTAACAATCCAACCTCTTTAATTGTATTGAATGTGCTTAATTTAAAAATCTTTGGACTAAAACCACCGGTGGGAATCATTAATCTAATAACAAAGTGCGGTAATGTCCGTCTGTCTAGCTGTCTGTCAATGTCAAAATTATCATTAGACTAGCATTATAAATTATTTGAGAGTTATTTTCAGTTGCATTCGCACAAAAAGTTTGGCTGAACTGTAGGGGGTTTGGTCTTGGATTTGTGGTACTTCCAGGCATTAGAAGCATAAATGAATAGAGCAGCCTCTATGAAGCTTAAAGCGTAGTTGTAGGTAGTTTATTGTATTCTTTATTGTACACACAAACATAAGACAATATAGTGACTTAACATTGTTACACAGAAAGTGAACAAAGTCGAGCTTATCTCTTTAAGAGATTTCTTTCAGCAAACCCAAGCAAACAATTTGTTACACAATTGCAGTTCTAGCTACGCTAAATTGGTAAACTTCAAGTCATGTACACCCAAAGAAACACAGAAAAAGCATAAATATAATCATTGCACAAAATTAATTCACCTTTTGAAAAGAATATTAAACATAAAAGTTCAATAATTTCATATTTCAAATGCTTTACGAATCAATAAAATGAAATACGTAAAAAGGACTGTAGGCTAACTAGAGACTTTTCTTTGGCTATTCCCATTTGGTAAACTTCCCATTTCGTAAACCTCAAACTGTACCTACTAAAAAGTTGCTTTGGTAAACATTTCGTACTTCATAATTTAATCCCATTTGTAAACTTTGTTAGTATTGTTATTTTTGTACGTAAGTCAGTGTCAAATTAGATTAAATAGAGATGTATATATTTTTAAATGCTAGTCTTGAAAGATCTCGACCATCAAAAAGAATGGTGATCAAGAAGAAGTAAAAAAAACGTTTAAAGTCTGTAAAAATACCACGATCACTAAAAATACCACGGCTTTTCCCGCAAAAGAAGCACCGAGCGGGTTCTCAGTAGGGATTTATTGTCCTTACCATGTTTTAAACAAAAGGTGTGAATGAGATAGACTAAGTAAGTTACGTATTTTACCGGGTTTAACTTATCAGTTCACTCGTTTTATGCTATGCAAGGTCGTTGCAATTGGGTAGGATCTTCTAGTGGTGAGTGATTTAAAAATTATTAATAGTACCGAGGCGGTGAAATTTTATTACCGGGGCATCAATATTAAAACAGAAAAATAATAAGGACTCAAGGGTGGCGCTGTGTTATGAAAATATGGATGTTCAGCAAGTTAACTTTGAATTCAAATCGAGCCATGTATTAAGAGAAAATGCTCACTGCAGTTCTGTATTCCGAATTTTGAAAAAAATGAAGTGAAAGTAGCCATGAAAAATGAAACAAACTATATGGAAGATCAAGCCGATTCCAACGGAAATGACTAAAAAGATAATGGTTATGAAATTATTAAAGAATTACCAAATTTTGACAAAGTTAAAAGCAGTTTGTATAGACACAGAAATAGACAACTAGGAATCACAAAATCTCAGCACTCTACTCTACAGAAATGTGATTCCTGACCGTTTTAAAGACAATTTATTTTTGGAGATTGACGGTGAAATAGAATGATTGTGTTTGGTTCAAAGAGTGCATTGCACATTTAAATGACGTCCGTCACTACTTTGTGGACTTTCTTCAACTATACGTTGTACAAGACATTACGAAACACAAATATTGTACGTGTTGACAAACAAAGAAGAAACTCCTGCAAACTAAAATTTCATTTACCAGTGGACAGCCGATATTATTACTAAAAAGCTACAATTAAAAAGCTAAATTGTTAAGTGTTTTGTTCACTTTGGCAACTTTAAGAAAGGCAAAATCTCTTGGCTTAAATGGACTCACTATCACGAAACATGTATTTACGAAATAAACGAGATGGCTAGACACAGAAAAAGCAATAAATATTATATCATTGCACGTGAAAGTTATATGGTTTTTCAGTATTCTGTTAATGAAGAAAAAGCTCTGACCTTTTGAACAAGAATATTAATTTATTCAATAGTGAAATTGGAAAAAGGCAAAAGTTCATTATAATTTCTCATATTTCTTTGTAGTGTAGGTAGTAATTTTTTATGTTAATATTCCAAATGATTACCAAATTTACGATATGTTATTGTACTGATTATTATTGTTTTATATTTTATAGTTGATTTAGTATGTATTTTTTTACGAATAAAATGAATTTCGTATATTTTTTATGTTAATGTACGTAAAAAGGACTGTATTATTGTTTTTTTATGCTAATATTATGTTATTAAAAAATAAAACTTCAGAGTCAAATCGAACTACATTTTTTGAAAGTATTTGTACTTTACCTACGTACACATAATCCGACTATTGAATAAAATATTTAACAAAATAAATGACAATGTTATCATTTTTCGTTTTTCTTTTTTACTTGACTGTACCCATTTCATCTGAAAGTTACCAAATGGGATATAACACAAAAAAATATTGAAATGTTTTCGAAATGGGACTAAATGTATGAAATGTATAATGTTTACAAACGCAACTTTTTAGAGGTACAGTTTGAGTCAATGGGAAGTTTACTGGGAAGTAGCTTTCTTTACCTGAATAACGGCTTTACAAGTTATAATAAGCCCAGCGATTAGTCAATACTCTGGTGTTTATGGCATCAAATATATCTTTCTGTCCGTATGTCAGTTATACCGCTTTACGTCCCAATGTGGTAAATCATCGTTCTACGAAATACTCATTTTAGTATTATGGAAATAATGACTTGACCTGTAGAAAATAGATTTAAGTAACATTTTATGAGTATAGGTTCCATTTTTCATACATTTAATTTTGTTCTGAATTAAACTGCTGTTAAAGTGCTGTGGATTTGGGTAAATAAATTAAATAAATAAATAAAAATGTCTTTACCAACCATAATGAATATACTTACTCTTTGTCTTCTACGTACTCATTACCATCATCACCAATCAATATTGTAGCATCATCCAGCAGATTGTAATATCACTGTTTTTGGGACCAATTTTATCTAAAGGATGGAATTCATGCCGTCTGTATCTTGATCAAGTTTTATAGAAAGACAACATCAAATTTATTCTTCATATAGGCTATCTAAATCTAATACCCAAAACTTTAAAATTAGTCGAAAAGTTGAATATTAATTTTATTTTGCACCTAATTATTTAGCTATATGTACTGTAACCTAATATTATGCCACCAAGCACGCTATACTTTGTCAGCAATGGCTGGAATTTGTAAAATACGAATTCTACTAGGGCCAGTAATAGGCCCACAGCCTTGTGCGACGAAAGCGTTCGTAGGCAAGCCGGTACTGAGTCTACTTTCCACTGCAACCTTGGGCTATCGAGATCACCCGAAACGAGAAAATATCGATACAATTGTCCAGTTCAGTAGTTTATTTAAAGATAGATGTAATTGAGAAACATTTAGAACAGAAATAAAATATTGTATAGTTAAAGATATGGGGTATACTTAATTCTGAGGCCGGACTTCACTAGAATAATATCAGCTGCATCCTCCTTTCATGCATGTCGTAAGAATCGACTAAAGAATTTAGGGACGTCCTTTCTCTCGATATACTCGTATAGCTGTAGGATGTCATTCACGAAATCGCGACCCTACAGTTCCATATTTTTGCGAACATAACCTTGTGTAAATGTATCTAATGATATGGAAGCTATATCTAAATGTACCTATTAAACTAATGACTCCAACTTTAATCAATATATTGATAATATCACGTTCGCCATAAAAACCAAATAATTTGATTTCTCTAATAAACACTGACTTAAATGAGCTTGTAATTGGAGCAATTACAGTTGCAATATGTATCTTTAATGGTAGTCTTTAGCAATTATGTATAAAAACACCCTACAGGCTTTTAAAGAAACTAAATAAGCGCGAACACAATTGATTACCTAACGTGAACGCCTCAAGCGCGCGAAACCGAAAAAATAGTTCACTACCAAAGAAAGACAAGGATGGGCTTACGAAGACGTTATGACCAAAGACAAAGATGAAAGAAGCGAGCCAGTAAAAGAGAAAGGTGATACGGATAATATAGTGGGAGGGAATGAGAGGTTTGCAGTGAAAGATGGGAGGAGAGTGAAATTGGCGTGGCCACTTTCGCTGAGCTCGATTTCTGTTACGTCAGGGTTGCATTACGCAAGTTGCGAAGATTATGATTATTTGCATGACACTGTTTTGAATGATCGGTGCAATTTAATAACAACTTTCCGGTGTTAAGTTTCCTTTTTAGTCTTGCAGTATTTAAGTGGATTATGATGTAGTACCTAAGTAATTTATACATCAATGCTGAATTTCTGGATTTTTGGAATCTTGCTCTGATTACGACTACAAAAGTAAAGTATATTTGGGGTTTTATTTATGTTATTGTTTTATGTAATCATATTGTGGCAAAAATATAAATGTTATTGTTGTTCCTTATATAACAGATAGTGGCCCGCCCTCGCTTCGCTTCGGTACATACATACATACATATAATCACGCCTTTATCTCTTACGGGGTAGGCAGAGCACCAAGGGCCGATAGAACCACATGATAGCGCTTCGGTACAAGCTACAACTACATATGTAGGTACAGCAAAAATTTGCAACTCTCGTTCCTTTGGGAATTTCGGGAAATCCGTTTTTATCCTTCCTCGTTGTCTCCAATGAACATATATGATTTCAGCTTCATATGTATAGCGGTTTCGTAATTAAATTCCCGTGTCGCCTTTGGGAATACCGGGAAATTCTTAGCCTATGTTCAATCCAATAAGGATTCTACAAACAGTAGTTTCTTAATCCTCTTTATAATATTAGAGTTCAAAAAGGTTCCTTTCAGATATTTTAAAATGATAATTTCCCATCTATGTCATAAACAAAGGTAATAATTTCCGTACGATTAAGATCGTTGCAATCCATTGTAGATTTTACATGGAAAATGAGGTCAAAACGCATAGAAATAAGTATTATGACGTGAAACGTAACGGAGAGATTAGCGAAACGTTGCTAAATATTACACAGGCGCTTATGACAGAGGAGTCGTGTTCTGCTTATTATAATGTGTTTTCTTAATCGTCTTTTGATGGACCAGACTGTCACTCTCGATGCACATTGTTAGGTCGGACATCCAACATTAATAGCTGACGGCAAATTTTGTCAACTTTCAATTTTGCTTGGGTAAAGTTTGAGGAATCTTAGATAGTGGCGACTGTACCAAGTTTTACAGTATGTTGTTGGTTTGTACAATAATGTGCTATTACACGGTATTTACTTTCACTATTATATTCGTCAAAGTAGCAGCTATCATTAAACACTCTTTGTAATTTCGTTATGCATATCTTAAGAACTTTCTTTTGTATTTGCATAAGTATGTTTTTTCTTACATAAGATCACAATAGTATGCGTTTATAAAGAGACTGAATTGTATTGCGAATTACTATGTCATATTACATAAAATTTTGTTTACAGTGAATATGTACGATTTATTATTGTAATTTGATGGGTTACGTTAAGCGTTTGGCTTCTGCATCAAATGTGGCCTGTAGTATCTCCTTTCTGATCTGGCTGTTTCATTTTAGGTATGCATTAATTATATATGTGAAGGAAAGTGTATAGTTACTTCTGAAACACTGATGTATGTAATATTAACAGAATCTGCAGAAAAAATTCCGATTAAGAGTTTTCAAAGACGAACATATATTTAATTACCCTCTAGCTATATCTTATTACGCTCACATAATTTTATTGAATAATGTAACATAACGTTTTATTGTTTAAAAATATTATTATAAAACAAACTATGTAATAGATGCAAAGAAGCTTTAACATGCTTCCTCATTCTAAATGAATTGTCAATCAATTCATATATGACCTTTTCATTAAAATTACATGTCCGGCTTGTATGCGCATGATTACTAAAATGACACAGACAAAACTTTCACATCATATAACACGAAATGACCCTCATTTATTACAGAAAATGGTCTATGGATCTTTCAGATTGCATTAAGTAATAAAGTTTGTAACTCATTATAATATTTTTTCTAACACCTCTCACCACGCAGTTTTATTTGAGAATCATCTTTTGGTTCAGTTCGATAGACCAGATTAAGCTTAGTTAGAGTTTCAATGTAGGTACATAGAAACTAATATCTGTTACCCTCACATACATCTTCTACTATATACTGTATTATTTTTCGCCATAAAACAAGTTTTTGAGTAAAAATATTGTGCAATGACGAATACTTCTTGAGCATATTTATGTTGAGTTAACTAACGATCAACAAATTTTTCGTCACTTATGCGCCAGAGCTACACAAATTCCCATAATCGCGAGAGGCCCGAGGATGTGCTATGATTCACACGGAGCTCGTAATCTTTATAATCAAAGTTGGAGCTGTGACCCAAATCCGTGCAACATTCGAGTACTTTCATTGTGAACGCTCAACTACACTCACACATTCAACTGCACTAATACCAACACAAAAACAACTCACACATACAAAACTTAGAACTAACACTGAGTGCACACAACTATAAATTTACAACACAATTCACCAACACAAGTGAAAGGAACCGCACACACATACAGCTCTGTTTTGCAGCGCACACTTACTCAAATTATAATGGTTTGTGGAGAAATATGTGAAATACATTTACATAGAATGAAACAGTAAATGGAATTCGATTGAATGTAAAGTTCATTGCATTAAAGCTAGTTTAGAAGAATAAAGTACAGAGCCAGTGTTTAGTGTCGGTGCAGTTGATGTAAATATACATGATATAGATGAAGTTACATACAAATGTGTAACAGTAGAGCATTGTAAAGTGGCACTAGAGCAAGAAGAGATGTATATACAACCTATATGTATAATAAGAACTAGGTCGTTATTCCCGCCTGCTCTTAATTAAACGCGGGAATGTAGAAAAGTGTGAGGATAGAATGATCAATGCTATTGTGATTGCAATTGCTTGCATTGCTGTAATTGATACTAATAAAAATACCTTTTACATAGGTCAATATACCTAGATGTGTTAGATGGAATGGTTTTATTTCATTCGCCTATATAAAATTAAACCTTAGACTTTTGATAAGGGTTTTCGTACTATAGACGATAAGTAGGTGATCGTACATGTCAGTTGCATTTCTGAAGTAAGAAGATTTTGAAATATAGAGTATAGCACAGCACCGACTCAACCAGAATAAGAATGATCACAGATAATAATTCTAAACTGAATATGTAATAGGTTCTACACAAGTAAACACATCAAGTGAGTACAGAATCAAGTTTTAATATTGCAAATTTTGTAGAAATATACGAAATCGAGGTTAAAATAGGCCACAGTGGGCCACGAAGTCCCCTTTCACGTAGGAGGCTGGCTCAACTCTTTCATCACTGCATAATGTGCACTGAGCAGCAGCGCCACCTTCTATATGTTTGGTTACTTCTAGTTACCTGTCTCCTTCTTTCAAATGGAAACTGCGTTTCAAAAGATATAGTTTTCTTTTTGCCGCCCGCAAACTTAAAGTTGTGAAGATATAACTTTCCTTTCTGATTTTCATAACTTGCCTCCAGCTTCAAAAGGTTAGTTTTAAGTTACTTGCCTACATTTAATATGATTTCAGCAAATTAAACATCAATCTTTGATCAATAACGAATAATCTGTATTTGCCTATTTTGATTCGTATTCGTTTTCAAGTTCAGTGAAATAATGTTATAACTTTTATAGTTATAACATTTTAGTGTATAAAAGGTACTATGAATGGCTAACTTTATCACAGAGATCAATGATGACTAAAGGAATATTATTTAAGTTTCTTAGCAGTTTGGAACAATTTTATGTGTTTGAACACTCTATACTAGGCGAATCATATTAATTTCTCTCATTAATAAGTACATTTCAAAAATTTTAGTTTCTAACTTGATATAGCGCTTACGAATAGTCCCTATATCGAAAAATCTTGAATTACTTATTACGTCGATTGCGTCTCATAAACTAATATAAACTCTCCTGATATAAATAATACAACAAATATAACAAATCACAAATTCTGAAAAATTTTTAAAACTGAAAGTACAATACAATAAATACTAGGTTCATATAATATGCACTTACTTTAAACTAAAGTATTTAGTAGAGGCGCTACTGTGTATAGCCTATCATCCGTTTCCACAGATTTGTAGGTAGATTTTCCATGTTACCCTTCCCTCTCGACTTACTCATAAGTTGGTTTAACTCCATTTGAGTTTATTTTACGACAATTTTATCTGCATGTTGGTTAAACGCTATGATAATGCAGTAAGGGGCAAAATCGATAGTTTCTCTGCATTGAGGTATGTTTGGTTGACATCGTCATAATTCCATGTTAACAATATTCGACCGTGGACATTTAAGCGACCTTCACACTGTCACACATTCTACTGTGTGCCCAAGTTATTTGCTCGTTTTTGTGCAAATAATGAAATTTCGAAAACATGTCACCTTACTGGTTTCTAACTAGAAGTTTGCTTATCGATTTATATATTGCTAACTATGGAAATTGCCGCAATGTAGGTATGCATCTGCAAAATATAAAGAATTCTCTTTGTCATACCATAGAGGAATAAGATGTAGACATAGAGTGCTAATGTCATACTAACAGTTTCGATGCACCATTAGACTTTTCGGTGCCTCACAATTCCAGTCCTTGACACTTAGATTGAATTTCTATACGTTACAATACATTAGTAATGTAGTACATTACTATACATTACACTAATAGAATCTAAGTGTCAAGGACTGGAATTGTGAGGCACCGAAAAGTCTAATGGTGCATCGAAACAGTTAGTATGACATTAGCACTCTATGAAATCTTATTCCTCTATGGTCATACCCAATAATGCCAATTCTATGAATGAAGTGAAGACTTGCTCACCAGAATTTAGAGATGTTTTGCAGATTTAAATATTAAAGTCATGTTTTTTTATACCTATACACTACACAACACATTAACCTAGTCCCACACTGAGATCCCTAAGGTCTTGTGTCGTGAGTACTAAGCAACGGTATATAAATACATAGATAAGTATAGAAACATCCATGATTCGGAAACAAACATTGATATTCATCATATCAATGTTTGCACCTACCGGGATTCGAACCCAGGACCTATGGCGTCGCAGGCAGGGTCACTACCTACTACACCAATTGGCCGTCAAATGATTTTCTAATGATCGTAACATAACAACTGAATAGCCAGGATCCATTGAAATATTAGCTTGGCTGTTGGATAGTGGATCCCGACTGTTCAGTTGTTACGATCATTAGAAAATATTTTATGTTCTTCAATAGTATTCATTCTATAATAATATTATAGAATTCTAGACCACCGGACATCTGAGTGCTTGTTTTTTTCTTTGAATTTTTTTTTATTATGTACATTATTTGGTTCCTTTTTAAGCAGTCGGGTTTTTGGATTTTTTAAATTATGGTTTTTTATTTTATACTTTTTTCTTATGAGTACCTAGCTATCTAAAAACGTACATGTGAGAATGGTTGTTACGTAACTTTCAATCGATATAGATCCTAAACGGTTGGTCGAATCGAAAAATGTTGAGAGATACCTCTGATGATTTTTAAATACCTATTCAACGATTCGATATAGTTTGTCGACTTTAATTTTTTTCATTTTCACAAAATGGCATCCAGTAGTCACCATATTGGATTTTCACTAACGTCATGTCTTTAGTGACACTCGCCGGACTAAGAGGAATCGATTGACGTATGAATCATAAAAATCGGCCGAGGCGTTTGGCCTGTGTAGTGCTTCAAAGGAACATACATACATAGGCTGTTAAAAACAATACCACTCCTTTGCGTCGCGCAGTCGGGTAAAAATTTCAATCTTCATGGCTTAATAATAATGTCCACTGCAAGTTTAAAATTAAAAGTTTTGGTAATACCATCGAATCCTTGTTCAAAATCACAGTTAATATCACCTAAATTATAAGCACCTATTTATATAAGTACTATTACTACAGGATAATGGCTCATATTACATACTAGTGGACGCCCGCGACTCCGTCCGCGTGGACTACATAAAAAACAAAATGTCGAAATTATCCGGAATAAAAACATTTCCCCGGGATAAAAAGCCTATATGTTAAGTGGTACCTGTCAAAATATATTCCTGAAAACTGCATCGAAATCGGTTCAGCCGTTTCTGAGATTAGCGTGCACAAACCCACAGACAAACAAACAGACAAAAATTCCAAAAATCATTCTTTTAGGTACATTGCGTTGATAAAGGTCTCCTATAACATTTTTTCTCATATATCTTCCATATACCGATAACGATCCGTTACATTTTTAGACCCCTTAGCTGGTCGAAATTTCAAAAATGCTAGAACAAATGTTTAATGATTTCTTATCAAGTGCTTAAATATAAAGTTTCATGGTTTTATCTTTTAAAATTAAGAAATCCCATACAAACTTTCAACCTCTATTTCAACCCCTTCATCCCTTTTTTTCGAAATAAAAAGTAGCCTATGTTCTGTCTCAGGGTCTAAAGATTGTCTGTACCAAATTTCATCAAAATCGGTTGCGAGGTTTAAGCGGGAAAGCGTAACAGACAGACAGACAGACAGAGTTACTTTCGCATTTATAATATTAGTTGGGATTCCACCCCTACGTCGTAGTCGCGTATTCAGGTAGCGCACGTGGCCGTACCCACAGGACAGACAAACATGTTTACTCGGTTTTGACCCCAAGCAAAATGAGAATGAAATGTCAAAAGGAAAAAAATCTGCGCTTTCTTTGAGATGATTATTTTTATTATATACGTAGGTATATTGACGAATGACGATGTTTGGGATTCGTCATAGAATGTAATTATATTTACTTATACTTCGGAATTTAGTTTCGAAACACAAAAGTTAGAAGTTTATAAATATATATTTTAGGTTCTTTTTATTATAGCTCTTCACATGTTATCAAACACACATTATCCTTGAAAAATAACCTCAGTTTTAAAATAATAAAACCAATAATATATCATAAAACTTGTGCTGCAACATTGCTCTAAAAAGGAAACAAAAATCATGACCTCCCATTCGTAGAATGTCACTATCAAAGGTACCTTATGAAGGTCTGTGTTTTTTTTACTCATCTATACCTCACATATTCATATGTCACCGACCTAATTTAAACCGTAAGAAGTTAACATAAAGTGTGAAGCTAAATAGCAGATATCCAGAATTACCTGGCCACAAGATCCGGGGAAAGTTATGCATAGACAAAAAATCTTTTCCCCATCTCTTTCTATAATTTTTTTTTGGATCGACTCTTAAGAATTTCGATTTAGATCACATGATATTTTTTGTAAGCACGTACGTTTTTGAATAGAACGGAATATTAATGTGAAAAAAAAAATCGCGTTTCTTTTTTCTAAATTGCAGGTTACGCGTGTCGGGGTAGAGAGGTATTGTGTATAAAATGGTCCCTTTACAGTATTTGGGGATTAAAAGAATAAGCTTTCAATGGGAATAGAAACTTGCGTACCTACGTATTTTCTATTGAATTTTTACTAATATTATGTAAACAGTACTACTGTCTGAGCTCAAATGAATGAACTTTCTTTCAGCTTTTATTTAAAAAGGATAAAAATCTAAACTAATCTCGAAACGCTAGTTTTGTTTATATCATTTTTGAGTGATGTATGTTTAAGACTCGTATTCTCAGTAGTAAATTTTCGGGTCACTCAGGTGAGATGAGGGTACACGCATCAGCCTATTGCATTTCACTCCAGGACGCAGGCCTCGCCCAGTGCACGCCATAAGGCTCCCCTAGAGGGGGCCTTTGCTCATAGTCACCACGCCTGAGCAGGCGGGTTGGTGACCGCAGTTTGTATTTTGGACTATGTTGTCAACACGGGAGGCGTTGCTGCCCACTTCCCGGAAACCCTTAATCGCCTCGTACGATACCCACGAGCAGACATGGGGTGGTACGAATTCTACTCTGCCGGTACCACACTACTAATATAAGGGTAAAGGTTTCTATTATAACGAACCCATGATATAACTTCTTTGCGACTTTCTTCGCATCATCAATGCCATCGAACTGTCCGCAAAAACAAAGGTGCTAATTGATTTTCACTTGTATCATTTCAAGCAGAACATCGAAGAAAAACGCCTGCCATCAGTCATCGACGTCGAAAGTCTGAACCAAGAATAAAGGACACAGTAGAGATTCGATAGTTAAAGTAAAGACACACAATTAATAATAATTAGTTAAGTGCACCGTGTAACTGAAATGAAAATGATAATTTATTTGCTAGAAACATGGCCAAAAATATATTGAATTGTATCAGGCGCTACTATTCGGAAGTAAGCAGGTACGTACAGCATGCTAGGTGCCTATCTTGTTCCTTATTGCAACTATTAGTTGTCTGGGATTGCAATCATAAGTCATTAGATTCGAGGGTGAGCGAAGGAACAGCCTCCGGGCCCGGTAGTTTTATTATAAAATGTAGCGGAAAACATAGCTGTGTTATATTGTTTCACCAAAAAATATAGTATGCTCTTTGGACTATGTTTGGCCATCTCCTTTTTATCCTGTCTCCATGGTCGCAATGGACACGCGTGGTGACATCAGAGTCAGAGCAGACTCTCACTCTTTCACCAATTAATCGGCTTCGGATCGTGCGCAGCAAAAACTGGAAGAAAGTAAACTTACGGTTACGACACAATGAGAGGCAAAAAATCTATTAACATTGTTTTGTATTGTCGTCTCTTTCTCGGGTTACTTTCTCTGTCTAAAGAAAGTGCTCGCGCGCATCCATCTGAATCGATCTACGTCATGTTTGGTGTAGTATATGTGTGAAATTCAGATATTTCAGCGACGGGATGAAAGGCATATTTTACAAAGAGCGTTGTGCATGAATGTGGATGGATATAAAGGAAGAGGTAGACCAAAGAAATGTTGGATGGACTATATGAGAGAGGATATGCGTGTACTTGGAGTGAGCAATGAGATGACGGATAATAGGGATGAATGGAAGAAAAGTACATATTGCGCCGACCCCAAATAAATGGGAACAGGGCAGGAAGATGATTATGAATTAATTAATTCAACATCTAACTCGCTCTAGGCGACATCTAGCATACAAAATTACATTAATATAAATATTCTTTATCACGTTAGTTATTCTTTATTATATTAGACAGTTTATTTCAATTTTTGCCATATTCTAGTATAGATAGTGAGAGTGAAAGGTGACGTAGAATAGATGCAATGTTAGAATGGAACAGAAGATACATACAAGTCATGACAGAGCGAGACAAGAGAATAACAAAAAAAAATCTATGGGAAAACACGCAGGTAAGTAAATTGATGCAAAGCAATATGAAATTTAGTTTTGAACTGGTATCAAAAAGTTATCTTATGAATCGTATTAAATTGGAAAATACAATTTAAAAATCAGCAGTTGATTAAATAAAGAAGAAAGATTTTCCATAATTTAAAACCAAGACGTCGGGCATGACAAAGGTTTAGTTAGCGATATGTTTACAATTGTGTAATAAAATGGATTAAGTAATATAAAATACTACAGTTTATTACACTTTATTAATCCAAAACTAAAAAAGAAGACTTTACAAGTAAATGCTTTTAGGTTCAATGACTAAAATGAACTAGATAGTAGATTATCTACTTTAAAGTAATAAAATATCTTGCTCGTTAAAGGCTCGAGCACACAGGATGCGTATGCGTGCACGTAAGCATAGACGTACACGTACCCCTGAGTTGTAATGTATGGAACTGTATAGGCACGGGCAGACCGGATGTGTATGCGTAGACGTAAGCATAGACGTCAAGCGGTGACAGTTCTATACATTAAACTCAGAGGTACGTGCACATATACGCTTACGTGCACGCATACGCAGCCGGTGTGCTCGAGCCTTAAATCAAGCATAATTACCAAAAGTAACGATGAAAGTAATTTACTTATTTTAAACTGCTATAGGTAAAATCGCCAATAAAATATTATAACTGGAATCGTCTCACAGTCTGCGCCCGCGCATCTCACGAACGTCAGCAAAAAATATTAGGAAAGTAAGAGCGTTCTCATGTTGGGAGGTTTTTATGAATAATATCGGTTTTTTCTGCAGAATCTTTTGTGTGGAACAACAATAGATTCGACAATGGTTTGTGCAACACGTGTGGAATTTGCAGGTCGAGTTTTTGCTGCATCGGAGTTTTTCTTGCGATTGGGGAATCGCGAGTGGACGCGGTAGTCCGCAATACAATATTAACTAGAGGTCGTTTTGTGATCAAAATTAGGCCATATCAGAGTAAAATATAACTACAGTAATAGCTTTATGCACTTTTTCACACGATCTTTAACTGTGCCAAATTCATCGGTTTATGTAATTAAAAAAAAAAGGATAAGTGCAAATTTTCACTCCATAAATGTATAGATTTAAGCCCAAAAGGCAGCTTTATGGCAAAGGTGTTGGTGATTGGCGGCGGCACTGTTCGCAACGGATCAGGGGGTCTACTCTGAAATGTCCGCTTTCGAATCTTTCGGTCCGACTGAAGCCCGACCGAATCGAAGCCTTTGACAGCCTTTGACCCTACTACGAAATTGCTTCGGATTCATTCATCTGAGTTCACAACTCATTCGGAACCATAGAGAATAATTTAATAATATACTAATACTATAAGCTTTCTATTATCTAGCCTTATACCTGTCAAATAGAGTTCGATTGGACCGAATGAAAAAACGGCGCGACTGATCCGATCGAAGGAAGTTCGTAGTAACACCTCGATATTCGGCCGATACTTCGTTTATTGTCACTTCAGAGTAGACCTCCTGAGTTCAGAGTTACCATCATTTGGTCCTCGACTCTTGGATTGTCTTCATTTGCCGGCTGACAGAGCAGCAAAGTGAAACTTATGCTTCTGGGCAGTATTGTAGTTATGATAAAAATAAAAGAATATTCCCACTAAAAAACCTTATTAATAAGTTTTTTACTGCCCCAATTGGTATTTTTGTGCTTTTAAGAATCGTATTGGAATGAAAGAAGCGTAATATATTATTGCATACTTCCTTAATTTGTTTACATAGAACTTATATAATAACACCCCGTTGTTTTTGCGTCGGGGGTTAAAAAGAGATACGAGTATATGTAGTCATGTCCCTATGGGTTTCCGTATTCATCATACATTTATTTTATCACGAACTAGCCTGCGACTTTGTCCGTTCTTCATATTATTATACTCTTTATTATTTTTCTTTATTGTACAAGTAAGTAAGTAGTAAAAGAAATAGTACAAAGGCGAGCTTATCTCTCTAAAAGAGATTTCTTCCAGCAAACCATTTTGTACAAAGGAAATTTTATAATATGTAAAAGGAAAATGATATATATTTACATACAATCTCAATATTATTATGCATACAAAATTTAAAATTTTAATCGGTCAGAAGTGGCACCATTTGGTTCTATCGGCCCTTGGTGTTCTGCCTACCCCGTAAGGGATAAAGGCGTGATTTTATATATTATGTATGTACAAAATTTAAAAACGAATGGTTAAGTTACAAACAAATTTCCTTTCGCATTTAAAATATTAGTAGGAGTTAGGAGAAGACAACAGTATCTCCACAAGGTTCACTTAAGATTACAGGTTAAAAATTCCAAGTTGAATTATTCGCAAAGCTAATAGCAAAAGGTTGCCAAACAATTGAATCTTCATCTTGGCTCATCCAATTACCTTGTCTAAGAAAATTGAATTTATTGATGAGTAAAAGTTAACGAATGCAAAGGTCGAACAATTCCGTAAGATCGATTGCAAACCAGGCGTATGATCGCGTATGGTTGACGAACTTGCGGATCCTCTATTATTACGTATTGGCGTTGGTTCAAGGATATTATATATTTCACCTAGATACTGTAAGCTAATACTGCACTCGATTTGTGAAATCTGTAAAACCAGGAATCGTAAAGTTTACGCAAGGACCAAGCCGTGGTCCTCTACTTGTCAATAAAAATGAAAAACGGTAGGTCTGAAAGATCTTTGATTCCATCAAACTGAAGGTCAATCAAGTCATCTCCACTGTCTAATAGCGACAATACATTGACCCAATGTCCTTAAACGCTCGATTGACTCCTATTGCAACATTTTATTAAGGCAATAAAGAGTTTTGAAGACGAAAAATGTTTTTTGCAAACACTTTGCCCACCTACAATTAATTTGAAGTTTCACCTTTAAGTTTAAATAGCATTTGATTCTCCATTGACAAATAAAAGAGCTGTTTTAGTGTTGGACATTTAAAAGAATACTTGTCTTTGTTAATTTTGGTACCTGTGTTATGCCCGCTCCTCATTGAAATTAACCTTGAACACTAACAGCAGGATTGTTTCCATTGTAGAAGCGAGATGTCACTCTACACTGCTTACAGCAGCGTTTGGCTTCCGTAATTAAAAATTTTAAAGTTCATGGTCACACTGTTGGTCATCCATCCGAATTATGGAGGCTTAGATTTGAACCATTTCATCCAATGGGATGCCTTAATTTCGCGCGCTCGATGAATGACGTGATCAAGTCTAACCCCTATTGGGGGAAATGTTTAGATAACTTAGCGAACATCGCTTTCGCTCATATAATCGTTACCTTTCTAGGCAAAAGTGCCAATTAATAGAATTTCTACAAATATTACCTTTTTAATTAACTAGTTTGATGTGTCTATCTTATTTTTTTCTTGCGTGTCTATCGCATCATTATTAGACATTATTTTGAAACTGTTTATTGAAAGCTTTACATAAACAAAACAACAAAACTGGATTTTTAATACACTCCTATTTTATTTCCACTCCTTGCTACACTCACATCTCTCATCATTTGCGTATGACGCGTATAAGAGAACCCGCACACTCGCAAAAGTCCTAGCTGCGCCTGCGCACGTGTGTCACAACGAGGTCTTTGTTACAGGATATAGGTCAGCGTGTCTTCCCCTCGTTTCTAAATGGAGCGTAGATTAGAACTAGACATGGTACTCGCGATTAGGAGGTTTCCGGTAGGTATCCTGACTTTTTCTGAAGATTGAGTACCTACGTCGTTGCAGTATCAAAGTGGTTGACAAAATTCCCATTCGGGTGAGAATTTTTTTCCATTTCTTTATTAATAATTTTATAATATGTAATATCTTGACTAAGATAAATTTATAAAAAACACTTCTCCATTAATATAATCCGTTAGGATATGGTTGATCGTTTCATCTTTAAACATTGTGCTGAGGGATTCAGCTTTGTTTGCCGAGATTTGGCTAGTGTATAGCTATCGGGATGAAAAATAACGTTGCCAATATGTAAATCAGAAAAGAGATGGTAAAATTCGTCATCCGAGTAATTGACCCGGTAGCTCAGTAGTCAGAGCGCTAGCACGGTATGCAGAGGTCGTGGGTTCGATTCCCACTCGGGAGAGGAATTTTTTCCATTTCTTTATTAATAATTTTATAAAATTGTTTTTTGTTCTTTCTAGAAGTCAACAGATAAATTTATTACAGAAAAGAAGTTTTTAAGATGACGGTAGATTTAGGACGTGGTGAAAGTCATTTCTTGTATCTTTAAGATTCTTATAAGAATAATATTACATATCATTCTATGAAATCTTTTACATTATTGGATTATACATTTGAGGGCGGCGCAATATGTCCTCTTCTTCCAAACATCCCTATTATTTGTCATCTCGTTACTAATTACTCTTAGTACACGCATATCCTCTCTCACACAGTACATCCAACACTTCTTAGATCTACATCTTTCTCTATACCTATCCACATTCATGCTCAACACTCTTTGTAAATAAAAAAACATAATTTTAAAAATTCAGGATCCATTGAAATATTAGCTTGGCTGTCGGATAATGGATCCCGACTGTTTAGTTGAATTGTTACACCATTAGAAAATATTTTATTTTCTTCAATACCTAATATTCATTCCATAATAATATTATAGAATTCTAGACCACCGGACATCTAAGTGCTTGTTTTTTTCTTTTCAGTTTTTTTTTATTATGTACATAGTTTGGTTCTTTTTTAAGCAGTTGGGTTTTTGGATTTTTAAATTACGTTTTTTATTTTATACTTTTTTGTTACGAGTACCTAGCTACTAATAGGTACGCTTCAAGAAACATGCTCAACATGCTCGGCAGCAAGAAGTTTTCGTCTTGCTGCTGTCTATAAACTTATATGTGAGAATGGTTGTTACGCAACTTTAAATCGATATAGATCCTAAACGGTTAGTCGAATCGAAAAATGTCTAGAGAAACCTAAAAATGATTTCAAAATACCTATTCAACGATATCCCACTCGATATAGTTTGTTGACTTTAATTTTTTTCATTTTCACTATATGGCGTCCAGTAGTCGCCATATTGAATTTTCACTAACGTCATGTCTTTAGTGACACTCGCCGGTCTAAGAAGAATCGATTGACGTACAAATCATAAAAATCGGCCGAGGCGTTTGGTCTCTGTAGTGCTTCAAAGGAACATACATACATACATAGGCTGTTAAACACAATACCACTCCTTTGCGTCGCGCAGTCGGGTAAATATGCCTTTCGTTCCGTCCGTTAATATGTCCGAACCAAATTAGTATTTTTTTTCAATAAATAATAAATATCATAGTGTGCAGGCACTACAACAATCAGAACTGAAAAAAGATAGAATTAACAATTCTAATTAAATTCATCTTAGCTTGTAAAAATAAATGATCGCTCGAGTAGAACGCCCTTGAGTGACCTATCTAAATTCTTCGAGGTTGATGTCCGAATCCTCAAGAGATGACTTTCAAATGCTCTTTCTAAGTAATAATTGCTGCCATATATACTTTTTATTTCGGTACGTTTTTTGTCCCCACACTTGAGATTTTGTTTATCAATATTATTAGCTTGATTTATTATTTCTTACTATGACATAAAAAATATCATGTACATAATTATATTTTCCTTGCCATCTGCTTCAACTAACTATAGGGAGAACTATGGCGTGCGAGTAATTATTTCAATTTAACTAATAACGGCCAATTTTAATACGAGAGATCAAACAGAATCTCAGATTTTTTATTCCTTATTTGAAATTTTGTATGAAAACAATTGAAGATTAAATCTGAGATATGCAAAAAATCTCTCAAGATCAGTTATAGAAATAGGCTGTAAGACATTGGACATGGATCTGTTTGATGCAAGTGCTGTGGCGGTTAGACGGGCCATAGCTGGATCCTTTTTCAAATAGTTTTGTGCTTTAATTAACCTAAATTATATGTGATGTACCTAGCCGGGAGAGGATAAGTACATAAGAAACTATTTTGCTAAATTAGAAGTTAAATCAATTAGTAAATGTGTATTGCGTCTTACGTAATATTTTGTTGCATACTTGTGGAGACCTTAATTTAGCTGTATGTCACTATATTGTTGTTATTTCTGCCTTAATATAGCTGTTAGTCTTCCTAATACCAAATAAATAAATAATTAAATTCCAAGTATCCGAAAATAGCGACATGGTTGAAAGTGCAGCAAATTTTACCTAAGAATCCCGTTTTTTGTTTCCAGTAGAAATTGCGGGAATCTTTCTTAGTAGTTAATTCTCAAGGCCATACATGTTAAAATATCAGTTTCCTACGCGCTTATCCGTCACTTCCGTCAGTAGCTTGATCAGTTACTTAGTAACGGAATTTTGATCCATTAATTTGTTAATCCCAGGCTTTACTAATTATTAGGTTACAAGGAATCCTTTAAAATGTTTTGTAATAAATAACACGAAATATGTTTCAGTAAAAAAGCATCGTAATTAACCCATATTGTAAACCGCCATATGATATGTACCTACAGCTGTTGAAAGTATTATTATACAATTACAGAAATAAATAACAATAATTTTTGCGTTATTAGTTGCAAAACAGTTCATAGACCATAGAAGATAGAGACTTTTAATAAGTTAACTGGGAATTAGTCAAGTTAGTTGTTTCTCTTCCACTTGAGGTTCATACATTTGAAATGGGGTCACTACGCAGTAACGTCTGATATAATGTTTAGGGAAAGTTTGAAAGAAAAATACATTACATGACTCATTTATATTAATGTGATTAATAAAATCGCTTTGCTTGTGGCTATTATTATGTTATGAAATAATGTGAAACAAAGATCAAATGCAAAGCGCAGGTAGGTATCATTTATGACATTACTCACTTATTTCACTTGACGAAGTTTAACGTCCTTATCTATGATTTGACTATTAGTCATTAATTCATTATAGATTAGGTGTATAGACATGTCAATTATCACTTTATACACAAAAGCATTGGGGATTGGGAACACTAATTATTCTTACAATATGGAGAAAACTTGTTAACACTGACTGTACCAGAAACAAAATACAGATATAGAATCACAACCGCTTTGTCGTGATTGACACGGCCCTACGACACTTTTGCCTCCTGACATTCAATCTAGTTTTACTAAAGGGCTGTAAGGACCTTCAAATTATTCCAAATTAAATATTAACAACCAATTTCTATAACTGATCTTGAGAGATTTTTTTTATATCTAAGATTTAATCTTCCATTGTTTTCATACAAAATTTCAAATTAGGAATAAACAAATCCGGGATTCTTTTTGATCTCTCGTATTGAAATTGGCCGTTAAACAATTTTAAAAATATTTTAGTAGTAAGAAAGATATAAATCAGACCAAAGAGATAAGCTCGTCTTTGTGCAATTATTAATTGTGTTGTATTATTGAATATCTATGGTTGGTAATTACTATATAGACTTTCGCGTGGGTCGACAACATTGACTCCATCTTTGACGCCGAATATTATCTCGTAGAGCTTCGTGTAGAAGTTTATACCACAAACTTCATGTGATGGCCTTTCCTAAGACGACTTACTATAACATATAACTGTGTAAAAAATGACGTCCAAAAATAATTGTTATTTAGGTACATCTGTAAAATTTAATAGACAGTCCCTCTGAAACAAATATGATTTGACTGTCGAGAGTTAGGACCTATGGTCCTATTGTTCGTCATAGAAGTAACCATTATCAAACTACAAGTATCCGAGTGAGACGTCACACCTCTTAGACACAGCAAACACAAGCATTATCCGTGATTTAGCACTTGACGAGTTCTACAAAGTTTGCCGTGACACTTAAGGAAGAGAGTTGGTCGAGTTATTTCGAATGTCTAGTGTATAACATTGTTGGAGACCTATAACTAAGATGACTTGATTAATGAGTTCTAAAGAGTTACGATGCTAGTGTATAGACCTAGATGAATAATGAGTGAGTTACATGCTATTTAAAGTGAACCGGATGATGCATTTAGAGCAATGACAAAATGAAAATGATTATTTACATACATATAATCACGCCTTTATCCCTTACGGGGTAGGCAGGGCACCAAGGGCCGATAGAACCACATGGTGCTATTTCTGACCAATTTTGGAGGTATAGTTGAGATTATAAGATTATTTATTCGCTCAAAACATGGTACAATAAAGTTATATTACATTATTAGATCCAAAACATGTTTCACCAAAAATGTGGCATGTAAATATTTTAATTTATTGATCAAACAAACACAAGACAAAATTAAATCCTTCAGAATTTATTCATCCGAACTCGTCATATCACATATATCTATCTATTTTAGATTCTTCATATATTATTTAAGATTTGTCGTAATACGTTAATGCTATTTTTAATTAATAAAGTTTGCCTGTAATAAACGTATTTTTTTTAAATTTACATTATTTCAGTAAAGTGTGTGTTGTATAGTTCATTACCTTGAATATTTGGCCGGCAGAGGCTGTTTCTTGTAGAGACGTTAATGTACTAGATGAATCTTGACCTTATTTTAAAGTTTAATGAAAGGATGCTACTATTTTACGATCATAAATAATACATGTTTTGAGATGTGCTTGACTACGTCTAACTGTGCCACGTTAGATATAGCGTATAAAATAATAACTTCTCTTTGATATACTTAGTGTTATTAATAATATAACTTACTGAAAACGCAACTGACGTTAAGTTAAATACTATTATTTTACAATTACAATTAAACGCCATTGTACATTTTCTTTCATAATTTATGTCTGTATATAATGTGTCTGTATAGTATGTGTACAATAAAGAATAAGAATAAGAATATACTTGAATCCCTAAACAAAGATACAATATTTTTAATTTTTGTGTTTTTTATAAATTTTGGGATTGCGCAGTAATAATCAACTATAATTATGTATCAGCTATTATAATCATTTTAATAAATGTTAGGTAATTAGGTAAACCAAGCATTCTTCTTCGCTAGGGCTAATGTTACCTACCTATTCTCGTGATTTTTTTTTTCATTTTTCCGTGAATTGGTTCAATCACTTACATAACGAACTTTATTGGGGCCTAGGCCATCTGGATTTTAACTAAAAGCTTGTATTAAGAGGCACAAGAACGTTATCTATGTAAATGTATTAAGTAAATTACCGTTAGTGCTAGGCATAACCTTTAGGCCTAAACACATCTGCCTAACTATATTTAGACCTAATATGAGTTAGATACACCTGTTATTACGGCAATAGTCAGGGAGTGGACAGAAAATCTTGTATTTTCAATTGAATCGGAAATACTAAATTGCATAGATACAAAACCCTTTATTGTAGTATAATGTACACAGGCGAACTTAATGCATTCTATACCAGTTAAACATAGTGACGCTAGCTAGATTAAAGTTGTTAATTCAATAGATATTAGTACAATACTAAACGATAACCACTAACCGATAGCGTTAGCTATAATATGCAGTTCATTCATATCATGAAAAATTTGCAAATTGGTATAAAATATAAACAATATCGTCAGCTCTAGAATAGATAAATATTTCAATTAATGATTTAATGGAATCTGTCAGGAAAAGTACAGAGAATGAGACAAGATGTTTACGCTGACACAGCCACGGGTGCTAGTGGCAGTATAAACTATTTTAAAATTTCGTAAGTAGTGATAAGGATTGTGTGATGAAATGAAAAAAAAGACTGCCAGATCCTGGACAATCAGTTGCATCTTTTATTGTAGATTCGTCATTAATGACTTTATATATTTGTTTATTTATTACAAGTAAGGTAGTATGTTATGGTCGTTAAAAAAATGTCACCACATTTATTTAATTGATATGATGATAATAATAGTATTACCTATCATCCATATCATTAATCGCTCACTCAAAAGATCAAACTGAAATATTGAAATATAAACTCTTGTGAAAATCAATTAAACTACAATTGGTCACCAGAGTGCTTTCAAGAGAAAAGTTACAAATTAGAATAAAAGCTTTAATTTGTTATATTGATTTATGTACTATTCAATAACCCCGTTCTACCTTAAGGGGCGTTACCATTATGTCGTAACGATATAATGTTGTCTACGACTTTTACGGTGACGACAGATTGTCATAACAGCGGAAATGGCTAGCACACTATTTAAAAAATTGACAACAAAGCTAGTGCAATCATAAATTAACCGTAAATACAAAGTGTGAACATGCCCCTGTACTATATTACATATAGGTACTCTGAGTCCACTACCCCGCTCAAGATTAAATTAAATATGCAAAATGAAAGACAGAAATTAATGGAAAATGAACCGTTTAACTCCGCCTCGGTAATCTCGCTTGACATTTTAAGTTTTTACTGTTTTTTTATATGCAGAGAAATGATCTTGGTTTCCTGTGTGAGTGCAACCTTGGAAGTGCGACGAACTATCTTCGTTTGGGTAATAAAGTCCTCTCGTAGTAGAGCTAGTGTCCTTGTAAGTTTAACTCTGTTTTGATAATTTCATTTAGTTCCATAGGCATTTGTGGGACTTTGTTATTATGTCACACTTTATCAAGTTCAGCTTTTTCTTTGCTATATTTTTTCAAGTATTTATCTACTTTTAGTATTCAAGATTGAACGAATAGCAGAGATAAAAATGTATTTGCAAGAAATACAGTTAACCAATGAATTACGAGTATAGTTTGTATTACAAAGGCCGATAGATAAAGGCCTCTTACTCAAAAGGGTTAGGGTCCTCAAACTGTATTAGGTACTAATATTAGAAAAGTAATTTTTTTGGCCGCGTGGTGCCGGCAGAGAATTCGTACCACCTATGTCTGCCCGTAGGTATCGTACGAGGCGATTAAGGGTTCCCGGGAGGTGGGCAGCAGCGCCTCCCGTATTTGACAACATAGTCCAAAATACAAACTGCGGTCACCAACCCGTCTGCCCAGCGTGGTGACTATGGGCAAATACCCCTCATGGCAGTCTTGTGGCGTGCCCTGGGGGAGGCCTACGTCCAGCAGTGGACTGCAATAGGCTGATGATAATGATTAGAAAAGTAGTCAAAGACTGCAGAGTATCTAATGAAAATCAATGTTACTTAAACACTGTTTTAAGATCACTAGAATACCTAAGCTGAAGGAACTCAGGCAAGTTATCGGGCGATAAGTCCTCGCTATGCCCGTATTGCCGATGTGGGGTTAGAGAGAACTATAGCATCCTAAATGAGATCCCACAGCCACGTTTAGCATAGTTCATTGCATTTAATCTAAAAATAACCCTAAAAATATGGTTTCCGATTTTAATTTAGTAGTAGTAATACTTGAATCTTAGGTATTAATTAGTAATCCGTTATGGTCATTGCGGGAAATTCACCAGGCAGTATTAAAAAAGTAGGTACGTTTGACCTTTATTTCACTTACTTTATTTGGTGTCATTTCCCGCAATTTAATTAAAGTCACATACCTTTAAATACATTAAAAATGTAAAAGGTATTTTCCTACATCCTAATAAATATTTTGAAATATAAGGAGATATTTTAGAACCATATATGAATACAAATTATTATGTATATTTTTTTCCTTCAAGCCTATATTTGTGATGATAAAATACCAGAGCACAGGAAGTGTCTAATTCCTGAGGTAATTAATGTATAGGTAGGTACATCTGGTGAATATAGTGGCTTGGTTAACGCAAGATTTTAGGTGAGGTTTTCTTAAAAAATCTTAGTAAATATTTAACTATTTAGAAGGACAGTACTCAAGATAGCAAGACAAATTATTTTACAAATCTCAACCATCTGCATCGGTTTATAAACTTTGATATTTTACGATCATTTGAATGACCGCCTAGTTATTCCAAAGAAGTCCCTTATGCCAAATCTGAATCAAACTTGGGGGGTTATTCCATTTTACATGCGCAAGCCGCCCCTCTAGGGAGCCAGAGTAGGACGCCTTAAAATTCGCAGTGGAATCTGGATGGATTCCACATGCATTAAGTTCTCTTGAATTCGCGCTTTCTTAACGCATACAGAAGTACGTCATTATATTACCTACCTAACTGGATGTACTAATTAATTATGATCAAGTAAGCTTAAAATATATCAAGGAAAAGGTATTGGCTAGTTCGTTGCACGACTACAAGGCCACATTTCACATTAGCGTGGGATTCATTTCTTTGAATGCAAAAAGAGAACGAAAATGTCAAACTTTTTTGCAGCTTTAGAATCATGGAATCAAGATGAAGGAAGAAGAGAGATAGAGAATGCTTAGACCACCTTTAGGATTATTTAAAATAAACCTATTTGGACTTTTCATTTAATATTTCCAAACTCAGATCGTAATCCAGTTCCCTTTTTTGGACATTGAACTATGGCTGCAAATTCCATAGACTTTGTTTCAATCATATCTCTTAAAAACTTCAGCGTAGAGTCGAAGTTTCACTATATTTTTGTAGCGCGTTAAGACATTAAGGTTTCTGAGATGGTGATTGTCGTATATCAGTGATAAGTCAAGGGGTGAAAGGTCTTATGTCCATATAAGGTAACAGGTATTTAAATTACCTGCAGATTGTGTTTTCGTGAAATCGATATTTTCATAGGATTGATTTCCATAGATGGAGCCTGTTGGTTACCAAATTCGAGCTTTATTGTGGAAACAATTCTCCAACATTTATGTATCAAGAGTACCCTAAACCGACGAGCGTGCATGAAGAAGATAAAGAAGAAAGAGAAGCGAAAGGGGTGTGTCAGGACCGTAGCAAGTGGGTCCGTGATCTCTGCCTACCCCTCCGGGAAAGGGGCGTGCTTTTATGTATGTATGTACATTTATGTAGTCTCTATGATAGTTCCAATACACGGTAAAGGGTTATTGCACAGTTTCGGGAAAAGCCTGTTCCAGTTGAACTCTATTTTGATATTCTGACACCGTCCACTGAGTAACAATAAAGCACGGCACACTACCTCTTCCAAAATTTATTACTTATTTTAACGGGCTGTAGTTTACTTTTTATATATGAAATTAATAGTTTAGACATATATGGATAGCTAATGACATACATTAATATAGGCTTTCTGGAGTGAGTTAGCACAGGATGTATGGACAGGTGGAGCTTACCCTTATACGATAGGATACCGATGCTATATGTTCTGTGCATGATTATGAGAATTAGGGTGTGATTATAAGATGGAGAAGGAGCGGTTAATTATTTCACAGCTTTAGAACTCAACTTTTACACAAAGAGGAGATTAATTATCTTAAGTACCTTTGCCCTATGCTTATGCGGGGCATCAGCTGCATCTCCTGCTGTGCATGTCATAAGGAGTCGACTAAGGGATTACCTGGCAATGCTATGCTAAGCGTGGCTACAGAATATCCTTCGTGATCTAACAGTTCAGACTACCGCATTTGGCAAAACTGCCGTGTCTATATTTATGTAAGTTTTTACAATCTTATAGTAATCCATCAGTTCTTTCCTATCCTATATCATAGAGGAATAAGATGTAGACATAGAGTGCTAATGTCATACTAACAGTTTCGATGCACCTTTAGAGTATTCGGTGCCTCACAATTCCAGTCCTTGACTCTTAGATTGCATTACTATACGTTACAATACATTAGTAATGTAGTACATTACTATACATTACACTAATAGAATCTAAGTGTTAAGGACTGGAATTGTGAGGCACCGAAAAGTCTAATGGTGCATCGAAACAGTTAGTATGATATTAGCACTCTATGACATTTTATTCCTCTATGCCTATATCATTACCCTTTTAACTGATGTAGTTCGTCACCTTCATCATTTCGGTGGAAACATCGGATGTTCCAGCCTACTGGCTGATACCTTGTTGACACAGCCTGTGCTTAGAACACCTTGCTTTCAGAATGTTTCATCCAATACTTCCTTTCTGTAAGCTTCTTTACTTTATATAGAGTATTACAAGGGAAGGTGTCAAACGAAATGACATATAAAATAGCTACCTATGGAGAAAAATAATAGGAATATTTATACAGGGTGTGTGTGACAGCCAGGCAAATACTGATATACTGAACAAGTACCATTGTTTTGAGTCATACGACAGTGTCATTACTCGCAGGAAATGCATTTTTAATTTGATTATCTGCAATGTTTGCTGTCCGCGCCAATTGTATCGGGCGATCCTGTGACTAGTTAAATGGGCTTATTGGTTATTGTGTGATAAATTACTGTTTTTTCAGACCACTTGTGACTCTCCATTGG
Source organism: Carposina sasakii (assembly GCA_014607495.2). NCBI lineage: Eukaryota > Metazoa > Arthropoda > Insecta > Lepidoptera > Carposinidae > Carposina > Carposina sasakii. The sequence continues at coordinate 3,115,074 of CP053150.1, forward strand.
GGTTGATACGGATTTTGAACTTTTTTGGGACCAAATTTTTTTTAAAATAATTCAGTTCAATCATTAAGGATTGTTTTTGGTTTTAAGTCATTATCTAAGGCCTACTTAAACGAACTACACAATTTGCACTACAACATTGAACTACAACCTTTGGTTTTAACGCGGAACATCTATTTCGCTTACAGTATGTTTAAATAAATATATTTCTTACTATTATTGGGGGAATTATTTGTACATGTTTTATTTATCAATATTTTGTCATTTCAGTCACAATAATTAAACCTATCTTGAGACGGTATTAATAATTAATTTTGTAATGTTCAAGAGTACAGGTGGTGCGATTTTTTCCCACGAATGAGAAAATAAGAAATAATGAAAGAAGCAGTGACAGGTGAGTGTGTACTGGTCGTCATTAAGGGAGGATAGGCCAGATCTGGGCAATCTGGTTTGTGGTGTTGGGAACTATGATGTACTATTGTTTTGATGTGGTATTTTAGGAAAGCCTTGAGGCCGTTATGCCGTTAATTTCCGTTCTTGTGTGAATATAAAAAAATCGTTTCTGATCGAATACCTAAGTCATACAATGGACACACACTTCAAGTTCAGGTCTCTATGATCAGAGGCTTAGGCTGCACGTTGATCCATCATTCAGGGCAAAGTATTTTATATATATAAATAGGAATAATATTTTAACCATAAAATATCAGTTATTGTCAGATAAATAAGTTCATAGATAATACTATTTTGCTAGTTACATACAAACGACTGATTTGCAATTTACCTACATTGTACCACTATAAGCAATGTGAAGCGATATTATTGTTTTTATTAACCGACTTCAAAAAAAGGAGGAGGTTCTCAATTCGTCTGTATGTATAATATTTTTTTTTTTATGTATGTTCACCGATATTTCCGTCAATTATAGACGGATTTCAAAATTTTTTTTTTTGTTGGACAGAGTTCACTTCTGAGGTGGTCCCATTTTCACCAGGTCAGGATCTGATGATGGGATCCAGGAGAAATCAAGGGCAACCACCGAAAATTGTATGCTCGTATGGTGCTTTTGTTACGTAATCATGTCTTACTCAGGTATATGCTTCAGGGTGTCAACATCTAATGCTGCTGTGCTGATGATGAAGCTACAGAACTCCTTAACGGTTAGGAGTTTGGATACAGTACAGCAATTGGTCGATGAAAACTATTTAGTAGTGTGTAGGGCTGACGTGTTACTCGAATCAACATCTGATGCTGCTGTGCTGATGATGAAGCTACAGAACTCCTTAACGGTTAGGAGTTGGGAGACAGTACAGCAATTGGTCGATGAAAACTATTTAGTAGTGTGTAGGGCTGACGTGTTACTCGAATCAACATCTGATGCTGCTGTGCTGATGATAAAGCTACAGAACTCCTTAACGGTTAGGAGTTGGGAGACAGTACAGCAATTGGTCGATGGAAACTATTTAGTAGTATGTAGGGCTAACGTGTTACTTGAATCAACATCTGATGCTGCTGTGCTGATGATAAAGCTACAGAACTCCTTAACGGTTAGGAGTTGGGAGACAGTACAGCAATTGGTCGATGGAAACTATTTAGTAGTATGTAGGGCTAACGTGTTACTTGAATCAACATCTGATGCTGCTGTGCTGATGATAAAGCTACAGAACTCCACAGTACTGCAATTGGTCGATAGAAACTATTTATTAGTATGTAGGGCAAACGTGTTACTTGAATCAACATCTGATGCTGCTGTGCTGATCATGAAGCTACAGAACTCCTTAACGGTTAGGAGTTGGGAGACAGTACAGCAATTGGTAGATAGAAACTATTTAGTAGTATGTAGGGCTAACGTGTTACTTGAATCAACATCTGATGCTGCTGTGCTGATGATGAAGCTACAGAACTCCTTAACGGTTAGGAGTTGGGAGACAGTACTGCAATTGGTCGATGGAAACTATATAGTAGTAAAGCCGACTTAATCATATGATGTATGGCTTATAAAATAAATCAGAATAAAAAATAAAAAAACTATATAGTAGTATGTAGGGCTAACTTGTTGCTTGTGAGGTATACTTGAATCAACATCTGATGCTGCTGTGCTGATGGTCAAGCTACAGAACTCCTTAACGGTTAGGAGTTAGGGGACAGTACTGCAATTGGTCGATGGAAACTGTATATGTAGGGCTAACGTGATACTTATACGGGTAGATACTACTCCTGAGATGGTAACGATGAAAACCTTAGGTATGGGTGAATTTCCCAGGTACGTTTTTAGCGCGGCGTGGATGAAAATCGTAGTGGAAAGTGCAAAATGCACATTTATTAATTTTTTTTTATTAAGTTCAGACAGTGATCTAGACTAACGTTTAAAACTTAAGACCAAAATCTATTTGTTTACGCATTAAAAAAATTATCAAAGGCTCTAAATCTAATTGCGGTGCTATGTCCCCACTTCATTTGCAAAAATAAATTTGGCTATTTAAATTTTCGGGTGAATTAATTTAACAGAATACATACATATTTTAAAAATACATTAAATAACACTATTATTTACACCATGAGCAGTAATTTAACTTAACCCGGTCGTACCTGTAACAGCTTTTTAAAAATGTCCCGCGGAAAAAGTCAATAACGCTGGCGCATTTTGAACATTACACTATTTCATCATAATGAATGAGATAGATGCTAAGCTATCTTTCCCCGCACTGCTCTGTCAAGCCATCGTATACCAAGTACAAGGATGTTTGATACACTGAACAGTTTTCCCGCCAAAAACGTAAGTATAACCTGCGGTGGCGCAGGAATACAAATTTATCATATAACGGTGTCATGTGTATTTAAAAAACTAAAAGCTGTTTAAAAAGAAATTTTACAGATGATTAAAGATTAGATGTATCGACGTAATTGCAAATGAATTATTACAATTAAAATAATAGTATCCGTTATAATTTGAAATTTGTTACTTAATTCTAAGTACGGTGTCGCAACTCCAGTGGCTCCGGTGGCAAAAAAGAGGGCCACCGTAATATAATAATGTCACCGTAATTGATATTTTGTCTTTTTGTATACAGGATGACTGGAAAACGGGTATTATTTCTATTGAGATGTAAAAGTACAGCCCATTTTCTACCTTCATGGGTAGGAAGACCCATTAAAAAAAATACGGCTTCAGGGTTATGCCCCATTTTGTAATGTTTTTAAAATCACCTTATTATTAAATGGAAATGCATAAAAAACTAAAATACGTGTATATTTCAGTAATTCAACTAGATAAATAAATAATCATTGGAGACAAAACAACAGACATCAACTTGGCATTGTCAAAGTACAATTACCAAAAGGTTTATAATTTTTTTTCCTGATTCTTTCCTATTCATTCAAAATAATGATTTCACGTAATTCGCACACTTAATTAAACTAAATTCAAAAGGTATAATTATGAAAAAGCTTACCAACAGCTGACTAATAAGAATTTTAAAAGTGCTATCCTATGGCGCGACAACCTTTTTAACAAGTAACCTAAGTTTGTAGTCAAATTTAAAAAATACAAAGGTGATGAACTGACATTATAATATATACGAGTATATTATAGCACAGGAATCTTACTGCTATCCAAAGGCCTTTTCATGATGCAGTTCAACTCGAATCGAGGTCATACCGCCACCTCCATCTCGTGTTACTCCTACCCCAGGCAGCCGCTCTGTAGCATCCAGCCAGTTGCACTGTTCGTCTATCTTTCGGTGTCTAAACGACTAACATGGCCGGCACTTTTACTGTCCAGTTCCTTTTTGGTAGGCGATTAGCATACCTAATGGTGTTCCTGATGCAGTCTGAGCACTGTAGGTCAATCGATAGACAGCATAAGCACACATATCGACAAGTAGACGTTATAAGATCATAGGAAGGGAACCGTTCCTAAATGAACTAAGTTCTTCCAGGCACTTAAGATTCATCTCTCAATATTAATAGCTGACCAATAAGAATGTAATATTTTTCTGAGTCCTGACTGTTCTCAGAAAAAATATCTATATATTGAATGTTCTACTGGCCTAGTAGGTGTACTCATGCACATAATTATTATCTACTTCAATCCCACGTTTTGTGATATTGATTATGACTTGGCCTTCGGTTCAAACTCAAGGAAACCACCCAAAATTGCTACTATAAACCCGAGTAACTTTGCGATAAACCCGAGTAGCTTGAACAAGTACGCCTGATGATAACAGAAGAGTTCTACATTCTACTTGCCTCAATATAACACTGCTATAGGCTGTAGCGCCACGGAATGTATTTTTTGAAACCTATATTGGTCAGCTGCTAGTAAGCTTTCTCATAATAAATTACACCTTTTTGAGTAGCTTATTAAATAAGGAATTTAGTTTGATAAAGGGTACGCATGACGCAGTATATTATTTTGAAAGAGTAGGGGCTTAATTGGCAAAATCATTTAACAAATTTTGCTTGACCATTCCATGTTGATAGATTTTTGGGAGGTCAAAGTATAAAATGTGATTTATTTCTTATATGCCATTCTACTCATCTAAAAGGAGATTTAAAAAAAAATGTCATATCTCCGACACTGTGAATTTCCGGATGGGGTGTTCCTTATATATAAAGGTAGCTAACGAGGTGCACTTTCAAATGTGAAAAGAAATGATCCTTATTTCTGGTTTTCGAAGATTTTTACGTACATATAAATAAATACGGCTAGGTTCCTGAAATGGTGTAGTCAGAACTGCGAGATCTTATAGGAGGCCACTACGTTTTATGCTAAGAAAAAAGTCACTAGGAAGCATTTTAAAGTATGTAATAAAATATTTCCCTAACTGTTAACGTGTTCCTTAAATTTGTTATCATAGTTTCTAAGCTATAATCATGATGATAAACATTATTACCAACTAATAAACGAAAAATCTAAAGTTTTCATATTCTTATAAAATAAATAAATAGGTAATTCGTATGATGTTCTCCTGTATTTATAATTCCGCTGGTTGTAATAAATTTCAGTGGAGAGATTAACAATTTCGGTGGTTTGATAATAATATCGGTGGCGATTGAAATTTTAAAATGCAGATATCTCAAGAAATAATACGTTTTTAAAAATGTGTACCATATGACTGAATATTATATATTTTTAGCTATTACTTCGAATACAAAAAAGTTATAGAAAGTGGATATAAAAATTTCGCCAGCGTAATTAGTCAAAAATCGAGGTTGTTGAAATTCACCCGTATACATGATGTTTTTTCGTTGCCACCCTTAACTAAGGGTACGTACTCTATACATCAAATAAAGTAAGTTTATGCAAAAAAAAATGCTGAGAAACGATGTAAATTTTTTTGAAACAATTTTTTTATTAGGTACTTGATCGGCGAAATGTACCTATATAGTGTCCAGTCTTTATGTTAGTTTTTTATAGACAGATATTAATTATTTCTCGTGAAAAATCTTGCTACGCGCGTCTATGTGCATTCATGCAGAAAAACGCAGTCTATTTACTCAACTTTGGACCCTAATATTTTGGAAACCAGACACTTCCCAGGTATGTTTCCAAGGAGAAAAATGATCGTGATGATGAGGAGATTACGTAGTTTTCGGGAACGTTGACGACCAAAAATCAGCCTGTATAAACTAGCATCTATTTATGTCCACAACGCATTAACACAACTAAAAATCGAGAAATAAACTGACTTTTTAAAAAAAAATTTAACCGACTTCAAACTTTAACTAAAAAGCGATAAATAACGTTACTAATTTATCTACTTAATACATATTAAATATCTCAAATTATTTAAATATTTACAACTTAATACCTAATATTTAAAAAAAGTCATCTTTAACTATTTAAATATTTATAATTATCACATATTTTTTGGAGTCGGTGCCAGCCAAACAAATCAATGTAATTAAGAAAACTGACCCACACTAAATAGTAAAACCAGGAATAGGAAATTGCATTACCGCTGCCTACTACACCGTATTGTATTTTGCCGTGTGTGTGGCTTTGCCAGCCGCGCGCGTCCATCAACACTACGTTACCTAGGCTGGCACCGACTCCAAAAAATAAGTGATAATTATAAATATTTAAATAGTTAAAGATGACTTTTTTAAAATATTAGGTATTAAGTTGTAAATATTTAAATAATTTGAGATATTTAATATGTATTAAGTAGATAAATTAGTAACGTTATTTATCGCTTTTTAGTTAAAGTTTGAAGTCGGTTAAATTTTTTTTTAAAAGGTCAATTTATAATGGAAACAATTTATATAAAGATATATTAGTCTTAGATTACAAATGGTATTTAAAATTTATTTCGGCTCTCTTTCCATCCAGTATCCAAGTACTCGTAAGTGATTCCTCACCGAGTACAGAACCTCCATCTTATTTCTTAACTTCAAGTTTATAACGGTCTTAGCGGATGCGGCGCAAGTGCGGCGCAGGTATTTAAAAAATAAAAGATAAACACACTTACTCGATTATGCTGGATAGTTATTAATGCGGTTTAACTCAAACGGTAGACCGGGGGTAAAAACTTGCACAATTGCGTCCGCACGCATAGATAACAACCTATTGGAGAGGAAATTGGCAATTATTTGGGCCCATCTTTGTACATGATGATGCCGCGAATAAAGCTATGTACCTATGTGAGGTATGTACTGAAACAAGTAACGTTATATTTGCATTATAGAAAAACAAGAAAAGAAAAATGACTGTGGTTGCTGCAGAAGCTGTATAAAAAGTAGAACAACAAATGAACTGGGGGGCCAATTCTCGAAATGTCTCGACTTGGAACGAAGCCGAAACGGAACCGTTGTAGACGCTCAGAACAAAGCAATAATTACTTTATGGTGACGTAATTAGACACATTTAAGCACGAGACAGATATTTGTTTTTATTCTGTTATACTCGCGACCGATGCGTCCTAAAATATACCTTATTACCCAAGCGGAAGTATATATTGCTTCGCACCACGTTTCGTTAACGGTTCGTTAGTGGTTGCATATCGGCTCAAAAATTTTCAAGAATTGCTCCCCAGTAATTGGTGCAGAAGCTATTTTATTTTGGCCGATTGGCTGTCAAATGAAGGAATGACTATGATTATTGGCTTATTGACAAAATTTTGACTTTTAATCTATTTACCTACCTGAACAATAAACATTGTACCTAATAAATGAGCAAACATTTATCTTCAGCTGGTTTTATATGCCTCTTCCCTTCGCTGTCCACTATATCGTGCCTTTTGTATTTACTAGAATAGTACTAGTAAACATAACCAATATTTATACATATTTTTGTTAATTGTCATTGAAATAAACTTTATAAATTTTAGGTGCTAGAACCTGATGGAATACACTTTAGAATTTTTAGTTAATTGAGTCTATAGGTTAATAATAAGAAATCTTTATTAGAGTTTTACTTTCTTACAGCTGTTTCATTGCTATTAGCTTTAAACTTACCTGATGATTTACAGTTTAATATCGTGTTTCTTATTTAATAGTAGTGTGCTCATATTGTACCCGCGAGTGATTAAGATGAGACCATGACTTGACTTCGATAGGCTAGTATTTAAACTGTCAAAATTAAATATGAGCTATTTTGTCATGTATCATGAAGTGATCACAACTTTAAGTCGTTCAACATACAAAAGCGATATAAGTGCCCCTTAGTTGAAAAATATCTAATAATACGATTAAGTAATACTCGGAAAACTACGCAATATAAAATCTATGTCTAAATTCGTTTATAATATGTATCAAAATTAAAATTGAAGCACGTACCCAACTCTCCCATAAAAAATCTTCAAGATAAGCTAAATATGTAGCCTGCTTTAATATAAACGCAAATTAATTACTTCTGTAACCACATGAAAACAAATGTGGTCAAGAAGAAAAAGAGTAAAATGACAAATAGGGCCAATCAATACAGTTGGAGGTCTTCCCACGGTGTACTGATGTCCAGCTGTACTCTGCTAGCTTCTAGGACGTTACACTACAGCCATAAGAACAGAGAGCGCTTTTTGGCGAACTAACCACAAAAACTGGGAACAAAACTCATGTTTCCCTACCTATTACTATGTCAAAGTCTTCTGTCAAAGAAAACAAAGTACTACTACTATCATCTCTCGTCCGAATTCTCAACCAAGGAAAAAGTTACCGCTAAGAATATTAAATGTAAGTCCATGTTACACACAGTACTAGCATAAGGATCCCGAACAACTTTACTGAGCTTAGCTCGTCTTGGCTATGATACGATTCAATGGGTAATGATAACCACCATTTCGCAGTACGGCAGATTAGATACAAAAAATATATATAGTATATGTAATATATCTATTTGTTTAGATTGGTTTAATCTTCTTTATGTCCTACTTAAATACAATTACTTACTAGTTATTAAACAAATTTCGAAGAAGAGAGAAGAGAAGAGAATTCAGCCTGAGGCAATTTATAGCTACTTAGCTCCGAGTATCCATGTCAGAATAATTAAATTTTTAATTAGTTTCATTAAGACTTCACTCATAGTAACCTTTGTTTGGACAAGATAATTTTGAACTTGCTTTCATTGCAGATTTCTTTTTTGCAGATCACGTTTGACTTCAATTCATAGTAAGTTTTTTTTTGGTAACTCACAATTTAAGTCATAAGTAAAGGTAGATATTATATACAACGTTGGGTACATTTAATTATTCAGTTTTAATCTCACCGATATCATATTTTAATGGTTAAAAGCGTTTATTCACTGTCATAAAGCAGCTCAAAAATCTTTACAATCGCACCCTGTTTTCTCGTATGTCGTATAACAACAAATAGCTGAACACCGCACGCAATTACAAGTGCTAAGTCCGGCCCTGTAGCTGTAACGGGACGCACTCAGGGACGAGCAGCGGAAACTGCAAGCTGTTGGGGTCCAAGTAACAAGAGGCCATAGGTATACAGGATGTATAGGGGTATACTTGTATCAAGCGAAATGCTAGTGCTATATTCGTAGCATTTTGCTCAACATATCTTTCGAAGCCTATACAGGATGATTTTTAGTCATCAACGTTCCCAAAAACTACGGAATCTCCTCATCATCATGATCATTTTCCTCCATGGAAGCATATCTGGGAAGTGTTCCTAAGATATTAGGGTCCAAAGTTGAGTTAATAGACTGCGTTTTTCTGCACAAATGCACATAGACGCGCGTAGCAAGATTTTTTCACAAGAAATAATTAATATCTGTCTATGAAAAAAGTAGCATAAACACTGGACACTATAAATTTCGCTCGATCAAGTGATTTAAAAAAATATTTAAAAAAAATTACATCGTTTCCCAGCATTTTTTTCCATAAACTTAACTTTCGTTAAAAGTGGCAACGAAAAAACATCCTGTATATGTAAAGGTGTGGGTGACAGCCAGGCAAATATTGATATGCTGAACAAGTACTATTCTGTTGAGTCATACGACAGTATTATTACTCGCAGAAAATGTATTTTTGATTTGATTATCAGTAATACTCCGCGCTTCGCGCTATTTGTATCGCGCGATCCTGTGACTAATTAAATATTCTTATTAGTAAGTGTGTGACACATTGCTGTTTTTGAGTCACTTGTGACTCCCCATTAGGGTTGATCAGGTTTTTAAAAAATTTTAAGAGTAACTTTTTTTTCGAAAAACATCTCATGGTTAAAATTTTATTTTTAAGTCACTATCTAAGGCCTAATTAAACTAATTAAACTATTTTTATTTTTATTTTAATATTCTGAAAATATGAAAAGAATGTCGGAAATTTTTTGAATTTTCCTGCGAAAATTTTCAGTGTTTTCCGCCTCAGAATCATGGCCTAAAGTCATGGTATCAATATTTGCCTGGCTGTCACAAACACCCTGTATTTGGCGTTTGTTTTTACCACTTATATAGTGCCTAAGTAAAACAGTGTTGTTACTAACTCTGCCTGCGTGCTCCAGTAAGAAGGAGAAACGAAGATAAGGAGAGATGGTGGTCAAATGTTTGCCTACCTAAAAATAACCAACAAAATGTGTTTTTAAAATATATATTTATTTAACCTTGCGATATACTCGTTACCAACTCGCCAAATTAGTCTCGCAATGGTCAACTATATATTTAACCGCTAATAAAGCTTTTAAATAGTGGAACAAAACTAATAAGGATCCTTGATTCATCCCTAAATTATTCCAAATTATATGCGACCTAATATGTGTCCACTTTCACATAGTCTTATTTTGCACCATAAAAAGAAAAATAAAAAGCAGCGATAAGTTTTTATCTTGGACCACAATATTAATAGCAAAAACAAGATTCAAGTCCCGCAAACTATTAACTGGTTGTGAGGATATAGAACCTCAATTTGGTTTGTTTTTTATTCACCGTTTTATCTGAGACTGAATGACATTTATAATGGCTACTGGTTTCAGAGGGTGCACCAAAAGTACATAACCGCTTACGTTATATTATAAGATATAGCACTTATCTCCATATAAAAGGGGGGCCCAGCGCAGGTTTGAATACATTTAATATTATTTTAGACTTGAACCCACATGTTTCTTTTCCTGAAAATATAGAGAGTTAAAACATACATAATATGATTTTGAGTCACATATTTTGTGGATCGGTTATTTATAGTGGGCTATTCTCAATATTCTCATAACAATTTGCTAAACATACTATCCTTGTGCAATTACTTTCCCTAATAATATAGGATGTTTTTGGTTACACCTACAATATATGTATAGCCCACCCTACAACACTATCTCATATTTTTTTGAAAAATCAGCAGTTAGTAGAATAAGGGCTGATTTTTCCAAACGTCAGATAGCCTATGTGAAGAATAAGGTTGATACGTTGATAGAGATCATCAACTTTTCTTTTCATTATCGACGTTTGAAAAAATCGGCCTTTATAACATCAAAATATCGCCTTCTCTACAAACACTATCGCATATATTTCCCTTATATTAGAATAAAATCTTATGCTAAGTATATTTTATAACGACGTATCGCCCATTGTTTTCTCATAATTGCCTAATCATCCACTTTTCTCGTCTTACCCATACTTACTTTCAATGGTACGGAAGCTCGTTCTAATTGTACCTTCATTTGCATGCCATTAATGCAATTCTTTGTTACTATGATAGAAATCGAGTACCAAGGTCGCTGATGTTAATTGTACAGGTATTGCTGTATGTACATAGTAGGTGTTTCTTTATATCACTCTGAGTCATTGCTGGTAAAGCGGATGCGTTTTAGATTAAGTAGTTACTATTTTTTTTTAAACCTGACTACGCCAGAAGGAGGGTTATGTTTTTCGAGTGTATGTATATGTATACAGGATGTTTTTTGTTGCCACTCTTAATGAAGGGTACGTACTCTATACACCAAACAAAGTAAGTTTATACCAAATAATGCTGGGAAACGACGTAAATTTTTGGAAAAAAAAAATACCTGATCGGGCGAAATTTATAGTGTTTAGTGTTTATGCTAGTTTTTTCATAGAAAGATATTAATTATTTCTCGTGAAAAAATCTTGTTACGCGCGTCTATGTGCATTTATGCAGAAAAACGCAGTCTACTTACTCAACTTTGGACTCTAATATCTTAGGAACCAGACACTTCCCAGGTATTCTTCCACGGAGAAAAATTATCGTGATGATAAGGAGTTTTCGTAGTTTTCGGGAACGTTGATGACCAAAAATCATCCTGTATATAAGTTTCTATGTATATTTATCTGGTACGCTCTAGATCCTATCCGATTGTCGCATTTGAGCGTGAGAGGTATCATTAGATTCGTTTGTCTGTAGTGACACAGGATCAAACATTTTTACGCAGTCAGATGTTTTTCTTTAAGTATGTAGGGTTAATGAGATATGCGTTTAGTTCTCTGCTGATGCGGGGCTTTAATAGGGTACATCAGCTGCATATCCTTCCATGCATGGTGTAAGAGTCGACTAAGGAACTCAGGGGTGTTCTCTCAGGCTATAAGCTGGTCTTCTACATTTGGCCCCGCTAAATAAACGTGGCTGTGGGATCCTGTTCGTGAACCTACTGTTTTGGGAACATTTTGTGTGTATTTATAAGATTTGATGCAAAGTAAATAACTGTAATGTAGTAATAATAAATACCAGCTTTAAAAATATGCTAGTATATTAAATTGCATTATCAACAATTATATCGCAATATTCTCACACATTTTTATTTTCTATTCTATCATTCAAACGTAGTTTATCATCTACAAGATTTTTCCAACTGCCCACATCCGCAATTACACACATAAAACCTCGGTAAAGTAAAAATAATTACAATAATTATTCAAAGATATCTCGATGAACAAGATGAAGTCATGCAAATTGTATACAAAGATGCTTTCGCGTTGTGAAACTGAGAACTGACGCCTTTGTTGCTTCCTTGTTCTAAGTTTAGAAATACTTAATATACTTCAGGTACGGAAAGTATAGGTATTATATGTCATCTTCCTTTTAGCCATAACAAGTCTAGTGCTGAATATAGGTCCCTTCCCCAATGACCTCCACAGTGACTTATGGAAGGGGCCTACATCCCGCATTAAAAAACACAGATATTTGGATGAAATTACATGTCTCTCTTTTTCTAAGGGAAATATCAGAAATTACGGATGTCCAGTTACTACGGTTCTGACATTCGCTTCATTTCATGAAGTTTCATCGGCTAAAAAATATTTCAAACTACCTACAATGCGTTATCCGGAATGATTGACTGACGGATCAAATAAAGACCTGAAACTTGAAGGGGTTGTGTTTTCTATACAGGATGTAGGTGACAGTCGGGCAAATATTGATATGCTGACTTCAGACCATGATTCTGAGACGGAAAACACGACGGCCGATTGGTGTAGTAGGTAGTGACCCTGCCTGCAGCGCCACAGGTCCTGGGTTCGAATCCCGGTAGGTGCAAACATTGATATGATGAATATTGATGTTTGTTTCCGAGTCATGGATGTTTCTATATTTATCTATGTATTTATATACCGTTGCTTAGTACCCACGACACAAGACCTTATGGATCTTAATGTGGGACTAAGTTAATGTGTTGTGAAGTGTGTGAATATTATTATTATTATTGTATCTCTGTTTAAATTCTCGGGACTACAGAGTCCCGGTCCTTTGAGAGGCGTGCATCGGGCCGTGGCCAAGATGTAGAGGCCCTCTTAAGAGAACTTTAATATGGTGTAGGATACACATGGCGGATAACATCGCCGAGCGCACAATATGATACACTCGCCGATGGTCCCCGCCATGTGAAAGACTATTGGAGTGCAGAGCTGTGTCTTGCGATGGAAACAAGGTCATGGGCTATGGGCTGAGTTTTGGATGGGGTTAGAAAATCGGGCTATTGAAGGAGACTAACGGACACCTGCCATTACAACCAAGACTCATAATTGTTAGGTGGCAGGCGGTGACTCGCCAACTCATTTCATGGGGCCCCTGAAACGGCCGCACGCACGGAGCGACAAAGGGGGCAACATTTGGTGAGCGGCTAGGGTGGAGGGGTGCCCCTGGACTTTAAACCGAAGCCAACTCGCCACTTACGGACGGGCACGTCCACCCTCGAGCTGTTTTAGCTTTCGCGACTCCACTCTGCCCAGCCGGCGAAGGCAAGGCAGAGGTGGGGGAACTGTTCCTCGTCAGACCTCACTCCGGCGCCGGAGATGAGGAACAGGGTCTTCCCCCGGGAGCACTTCAGGTCCGTGGGAACGCTACCTCCCAAAAGCTCGCCACAAGCTGCCCTGCGGGCTTATTATTATTATATTATTATAAAACACTGAAAATTTTCGCAGGAATATTCCAAATTTTTTCGTTTTTTTTTAATATTTTCAAGAAAAATTTGTTTAATTCGGTCTTAGATGACTTAGAAGTAAAATTTTATCCAAAAGATGATTTCCAAAAAAAAGTTCAAATAACTGGTCAACAACAGCGATTTCCTAAAATTCCCACGGTAACGGAAAACAACGTAAATTCTAAAGTTCACACAGACCAAGTCGTGGGCGGCCGCTAGTACATACATATGCAGAACTGCATCAATCCAACCGACACATTAACTTAATTACACCATATAAAATAAGCTATATAACAGAATATATTTTAGTGGTTTCGTTAGGAAACATATAGGTAAATTGCCGGTAGGTAATCACAACGAATGCCTGCTGGAAGGTTAGTAAGGCCTTGTGCCGCATGATTTTCATGTCTAAAGCTACTTTTATTGCATGTGTTGAGAAGGGAACTAGAACCTCGGTTTTATGAGTATATTAACTATAGGTAATACTGTTTCACGCGCCTCCGTCCTATTCTAAGTTATAAAAAAACTATTATTAAAATCCTAGTCAACTTTATTAAACATTACAGTCCTAGAGTGCTAAGTTCTAGTAAACTGTATTAAATAAATATTTTTTTCTAATAACATGCATACAAATATTGACATTCAAATTTTCTATGTGTTTTGTATATTATTATGTTTTCTTTAGTCTATACACCGGCCTGCTGATTACGTAAAAGCAATAACAAAGCCGAAGCAAAGCGATAGCGAAAATTGTACAATATTCGCCTTGAAATGTCAAAGTTCCTTTTAAATTCGTTTTACGTAATACGAATTTGACAAGCAATCAGCGATTTTTATACAATTTTCGCTATCGCTTTGCTTTTGCTAGTTAGGTAATAGGGGGCGGGTTGGTTCAATTTGCTGCCTTTTTATGGCATCTGCTCTACAACACCAACATTCCTACATACTCTACAATACATCCTGTAGGTATGACGACTACCTAGTAGTTTCCTTGCGTTATATCTAAGTACCTATCATCTTACTGTCTACAAATTAAAATCAAGGTAATAACTAAAAGGTAAACTTGGACTAGTCTGTTCATCTTTTTACGAGTAAGTACATTAAAAAACGTAATAATATATAAACTCGGGTTATTTCATCATATAAAAAAGAGAAGGTATTTTATATTACCTGGATAATAATAAAATGACTGTTTAATTATGTTAATACAAAGCGCAAAGACTGAGAACAGGTACGATAATTTGTTATAGTTCTCACGGAAAACAACCTTCAAGGGGCAACCTTCACATTGTGTGATTAGAACTTTAGGCGGGCGATTCTGCTGGGGTTAATAGATGTTAAGTTCTCATGTCGAAATTTTCCATTTTTTCATGTGCCTACTTGCCTAATTTTTTCTGGCATTATTTTACTTACGTCATCTCGGACAAAAAGAAAACAATTCTAAGTACAGATTTTTTTCTGATTAAAAAGCGTTAGTAAAACTATAAAAAAAGTTATTTACAATTTTTACAGTCGATGATAATTTTAAATTCAGTTCAAATTCATAAATCTATAAACGTTCCATTATACTGTAAAGTGTTGGGTACATGCGAATTATATACAATAATATTAATATAATAAGCTAAATAATATAGAAATAAATTACCTGAAAAGATGTGCAAAAAGCGGTTGCAAAACCAGCTTCATTAGACTTCAACGCACCTACAACACCTCAAAGAATTTATAAGTGATCGTTTATTTTAACTTACCTATCAACATTAAATATAAAATATAATATCAAGTATGTACAGCTAAATGAAAATGTAGTTGTACTTAAGAATCACGGTTAAAGTATAAACTTTATGAGTCATAAAATTTATATGTAAACTGATAAACATCAAGGCGATTTAATGATTGGCATCTCATTCTCTCTGACACAATTATAATATAAGATCAAACGAACTTTCACAAAGTGAAGTTCGATCGATATTATATGAGTCGCTTCATTTTGAAGATATAATATTAACAACGTAGTTTCTGTAACCTACAAGGCATTTTCGCTTAATTTAGAGATAAATTTAAATAAATTTTAAATAAATAAATTAAATGGATTTGACACCTTCCCGCGCTCCAAACCTCAAGATTCCTCGCCTCACTAGCGCCACTACCTAACATGTTACCCAGCTGCCATTCTATAGCCTCATTCTTTTTAGAGACTATTTTTCCTATGTAAAATCATCCACTGAAGGGTTGGGTGTGGTGGGTCGTTATATCTTCAAAATGAAGCGACTCATATAATATCGATCGAACTTCACTTTGTGAAAGTTCGTTTGATCTTATATTATATTTCTTCGCTTCATTTTTCGATATAATATTAACAACGTAGATGTTTAGAGAACATACATTGATGATTTTACTTTACGCATTCATAAAGATAGATGAATGAAATTACCTCCTCAACCTTATAAAGAATCATGTTGGGTTATGTGACTTCATAAAACAACGTTATATGCATTTCAAAAATAAATTTATTAGGTAGGTAAGTTTTTTCTACAATAATAATGAATTATATTTAATACATAGGAGTAAGTACAAAAGTATTTATTTGTTACGTCTTAAACATACAGCTTTTGCAAAATCATCTGAGTCTACTATAGGACGGTTATAATAGTTCGCAAACGTTTGCGAAGTTGACGTCCACCCGGCTGTTTTACGAATAGTGTCGAGCGAGACACCTCGCGCGCTTGCTGCGGAGGTGGCGGCGTGGCGTGTGCTGTGTGCACCAAACACCGCCATGTCCACGCCGCTCGCCGCCAGCGTCGCCTTCAGCCAGCGGCTGACAGACTGCGAGGTGACAGCGTGATACGGCCGCTTGTACGTCATTAAAAGATATTTACAACTCGCTGACTTTCTAGCATTATCAGTAACTTTTATGTAATCGCGCAAAGTAGTTGCAGGGCAAATATCTTTATTTTCAAAAAAATATGGTAATTTAATCAAAGGCGGTTCGCGACCGGCAGAAGATGTTTTAATAAAATCAGATATAATTATCATGACACCATTAGGGGAGAATTTTATGTTATCAACAGAAATCAGCGATAAAGTCTGTGCACGATGGCCAGTGCATAATGCTAATAAAGTAACGAGTTTTTTGGTTAATAATTCTAAAGCTAAATCACAATGAGGTACCCACTCCGAAATATGATCTAGTACTAATTGGGGGTCCCATGTAGCTATATATTTTGAAAGGGATGGTTTTAATCTATAAACCCCTTTAAAAAATCTCTTTATTAGGTCATCTGAGCCAATATTATTACCTAACAACAATGATAAAGCTGACCTATGACTGTTAAGTGTCCCATATGCCACACCTTGATTAAACTGGTCGTTTAAGAATGACAATACTGATACAGCTTTACCGTACAAGGGATTAATATTATTATTAGAACAATATTCCCACCAACGTTTATATGTTACATTATACTGTAATTTAGTGTTGTTAGAAAGTGAAGCAATCATAACATCTAGGGTAGTGTGGGGCGCACCGCGAAGCGCGAGCGCGACCCGCAAAGCCGTGCTGCAGCCAGGGTAAGTCGATCGCTGAGATGGTGTTGACTTCTGGATAAAGAGAAGAGCAAACTCTTATCTGGTGGAAAATATAAGATATCTGAAGCTAACATGCTCTGAAGGAGCGGGAACCAGGGCTGTGATGGCCAGTAAGGAAATACTAGTATGCCATTCGCTTCATCATTTAGTATTTTTTGTAAACATTTAAGGATTACCGCAAAAGGTGGAAAGGCATAAAAATACCAAGGGTGCCAGTTAAATGTAAAAGCGTCAACCTTCCATGCCCCTGGGTCTCGCCTCCATGAAATATACTTCTTGCATTTGGCATTAGTACGAGAAGCGAAAAGATCAATCTGTGGAACGCCTAATTTCTTTATAATTATATCATACGCGTCATTGTTAAGTATCCATTCTGTGTCAATATTAATCTTTCTAGATTCTTCGTCAGCCTCCACATTATCTTTAGTGTTGATATATGAGGCCGAAATCCAGATTTTTCGCTTTTCGCACCATTGCCAAATGGATCGACACAAATCGTTTAAATGGGGAAACTGCGTGCCACCCATTTTATTTACGTAACTAATTGCTGTCTATCTAAAGCAGGTGTAATCAATTTAATCCTTGTTTGAGTGTCCTGGTGATGCAGGTCAGAAAGAACCCTGCAGGATTCTGACAGTATCTTTAAACACTCTATTTTACTCGAGTCTTCCGTTAGCAACAGAGTCATTGCTCTATTAAGTGCTGTCAAGCCCAGACCTAGCTGCTGTTGGCTTGTCTCAATTTTCTTATCGCGCGTTCGCGCTGCGTCTGTCATAGCAGCCGCGATCTCGGGATTTAATATTGGCGCCTTTAATAACTTGCAGTTCTCGGGTATTACGAAACTCTTCAACAAAGTATCCCTATTTTCCTTAGAAAGTCCCTTTCTAAGTATCGGCAACCAACGTTGAGCAAGATCTTGGTGTATTTTAGCGCCATAGATCGGTTCATCAGCAGCAGGGTCACCGAGAGCCGACAGGACATCGGGTTCGAGAGAAGGGAAAGATTTTTCGCTATCTATCTCGACTGTCGGCATGACCTGATTTTGTTCTCCGGTCGGTACGATAGGAGGTGTAAGTTGTTCAGGAGGTCGAGCTACTACTTCATCACATTGAATATTGCCCCCAGACGTTTCATTGATGGGATTTGGTACTGAAACAATACAAACTTAATGTAGGTACATATATTGTAACTGAATTAGACTTTAAATATACCCACAATATTTTACTGTAAGTAATATACTTTAAATAAATTTTAATATTACATAAGCTAGCAAATAGGTCAGTATTCATAGAATCCTTTGTGTTAACTCTCGGCTAACCCCCAGGACGAACAATACATACATGATGTAAGTACATTAACTAGGCTTTAAATATACCCACAATATTTTACTGTAAGTAAAATACTTTAAGTAAATCTTAATTACATAAGCTAGCAAAATAGGTCGGTATTTATTGAATCCTTCGTGTTAACTCTCGGCCAACCCCCAGTAAAATACCTTTTTTAGATAGTACGTGGGCCGGGACATAAAATATACCATCGTGTTGACTCTCGGCCAACCCCCCGGTTTTTTTGCGTAAAGCAAAGCCCTTATAATAAGACAAAACGATACCATCGTGTTGACTCGCGGCCAACCCCCAGGTCAGAAATTATTTTATTTCGTAAATACGATTTTAGACAAATTATAAACTATAAGAAGTCACGATATTATATATAAAATTATCACAAACTTACGTGATTCTGTTTCACTGTCAGATGAATCCGAATACACAATGACTCGTCGTCGGCGACGAATTTGCTCATCATCTTCCAATTTTTGCAGCTTCTTGCGATAGTAAGATATTTTATCCATGGAACTTCGTTTCATCTTGGCGCGTTTTTTGCGAACGGAGCGTTATACATGCGAACGATGCCTCGCAAGAAAATAGAATGAGGCTATAGAATGGCAGCTGGGTAACATGTTAGGTAGTGGCGCTAGTGAGGCGAGGAATCTTGAGGTTTGGAGCGCGGGAAGGTGTCAAATCCATCCCTTTTATTTAAATTTATCTCTAAATTAAGCGAAAATGCCTTGTAGGTTACAGAAACTACGTTGTTAATATTATATCGAAAAATGAAGCGAAGAAATATAATGATCCTTTAAGACATAGTATCTTTATATTTAATTATTTTTAGGTTTTTTAATACTACATATAGACAAATAGATGGTAAAAATAGATGGTAAAATATTATTTATTACTAGTGGACGCCTGCGACTCCGTCCGCGTGGACTACAGAAAAAACAAAATGTGGAAATTATCCGGGATAAAAAGTATATTATGTGGGACTTGTCACAATATATTCCTGATAACTGCATCGTAATCGGTTCAGCCGTTCCTGAGATTAGCGTGCACAAACGCACATACAGACCGGCAAACAAACAAAAATTCCAAAAATCATTATTTTGGGTTTTATTGCGTTGATAAAGATCTCCTATAGTATTTTTTCTCATATATCTTCCATGTACAGACAGCGATTCGTTATATTTTTATTATATGTATAGATATAGAAGAAGATAGATAGATATTGAATTTGTATTAGGCTTTAGGTACTATTTGTCTAAGTTCATATTTACAAATTCTTGTTGCTTGTAATTGCAATCATGAGTCCTCGAGATTCGAGGGCGAGTGAACGATGTAGGGTTCGGTGGTGGGTCAGCTTAATAATTTATTTTTACCAAAACTTGCAGAATTGCCCAGTAAGATGCGGAAGCGAAGCTGCGTGGGCGCCGAAGTGTAAGATACTGTGATGTGTTCAGATCTTTCTTATTATTTTGCATTTATTTACATAACAAATAGCTGCTATGATCACGTATAAAAAAACTTATGAAATAGTTTTTATATCTTGGAAAAACTCATGGAGAAGAAATAAAAGAGGAGTAGCGGCTAAGTATATTTTCATACAAAAATAGTGTGCCGCGGAGCGGGGGTGAGGTATGGGACGAGGGGAGCATTGAACACTGTCCCTGCCCATTTACATAGAAACCACCTTGTAGTGACTAGTCAAACTACTTGCTCATTATCAATTATGGATTCAGGATTGTTTTACTAGTGCAATTACTCATCACTAGATGGCAATATTATACTACGTTTTAGTAATAAAGTACCCTGATAAAAGCACTAGCGTCTTTGTAATTTTAATACGGTTATATTTCGGAGCACAAGCGTGTGGTTACAGCTACTGCGTTACACTGACGCTGAAGCTTCGCCCCTATCATGACGTAAGACCATGGAGTGAGTCGTGTGGCAATCGTGAGGCTATCACGATTGCCACACGACTCACTCCATGGTCTTACCTCCTCTTTTATACCTTCTTCATGGAAAAACTCGAATTCCACGTTCAAATCGTTTCCAATTATGTCATAGGTAGAGTTGTTTATTTCAGAGAGGTGTTAGAACAATTAACTATATGTAATAACTCTCTCAAATTAGGTATAGGGTGTAACAGGAGTGAGAGTTAAGTGAAAAGCAATGAATGAAGATCCGTGATCTTTGCCTACCCATCCGGGAAAGAGGTGTGATTTTATGTATGCATTTATATTTAACCTTGCCGTAACTTAGTCGCACAGAGTGTAAGGGGCTTTAGTATCCACAATTTCAATCTTTTAGCAAGTATATGTTCAAATAATATGTGCAGTTGTATTATGTTACTGCTCATTGTTTCTAATCGCTGTCCTTTCACGTGACATAAACCACAACAATGTTAAAATAAAATAGTACAATGAATACATTTTGACCCCATTCGATTAGCTACAACTAAGTAATTATTTTATTAACAAACGCACTGAGAAGCGACAAGCGAGTAGGTACAGTTCGATACATAAATTTAAAATTATATTAAAATTATTGAGAAACCTATTTAAATTGACTCGGAAACCATTTCACATTGGATTTCGACTTTGGTGGACAGGTGCTCTATAATAGTGGGCTCTTTTCATAGCAAGTCACTTAACACACCTCTTCTGTTACGACCTGTATGGTATATTTAATTTAGTTTTTTTAAGGATCACATACACATGGCTGTTTTCTGGTATCCAGAACTGCCGGATCATAAAAGAGAACCCACGGCCATGTTTAGTATAGCGGGAATAAATACCCGAGTATACTCAGAGAATGCCCGAGTTTCTTAGTCGACTCACACGACATGCACCGAAAGAGATGCATCTGATGTGTTGTAGTGAAGCTTCGCATTACCACACATTTTTTAAGGATTAAATTGGATTGTATTCTGTTCAATCCGTTTACAAGTGATGCGATGAGCAAGGGCAAAAGAGATAAATTTTTGTGTAATAAAATATGCAATGACTTTTATATCCAGGGTGTTTTTTCGTTGCCACCCTTAACGAAGGGTACGTACTCTATACATCACATAAAGTAAGTTTATGCCGAAAAACGCAGTCTATTTACTCAACTTTGGACCCTAATATCTTGGGAACTAGACACTTCCCAGGTATGCTTCCATGGAGAAAAATGATCGTGATGATGAGGAGATTCCGTAGTTTTCGGGAAAGTTGACGACCAAAAATCACTCTGTATAGGTACAGTGTGGGGTACACGGTGGGGTCTAAATTCTTTAGACCTAATCGTAGAAATAGACCCCAGAAACTAACTGGTCATACCCTCAACCTCATGGCGGAAAGGCGCGCAATGTCTCTGCAGTCCTCCGATGACGCTGAAGCATATCGGCAGCTCAATAGACGTATCTCCAAGTCTCTGCGACACGACATCCGCAGCTTTAATACTCGCTGCATTAAGGAGACAATAGAGCGAAACCAAGGCTCCAAAGTGTTCGCGAGAGAATTATCTATTGGGCAGAGCCAGTTGACGAAGCTGAAGACAGAGGACGGCAGTGTAGCGTCTACCATACCAGAGGTGCTAAGGGAGATCGAGAGGTTCTATGGACAGCTATATACCTCGGTCGCTAAACCTGTTAGATTAGACAAAGACCCAAGAGCCAAGCTCACCCGGCACTATACTGAAGACATCCCGGATATCAGCCTGTACGAGATTAGGACTGCCCTTAAACAACTCAAAAACAACAAAGCGCCGGGCGACGATGGAATTACATCAGAGCTTCTAAGAGCGGGTGGAACTCCGGTACTGAAGGTCCTCCAAAGGCTCTTCAATTCCGTCCTGCTCGAAGGCGTAACGCCGGAAGCATGGAACAGAAGTGTGGTGGTGCTGTTCTTTAAAAAAAGGCGATAAAGCCTTGCTGAAGAACTATAGACCCATCTCGCTTCTGAGCCATGTCTACAAGTTGTTTTCAAGGGTAATCACGAATCGTCTTGCTCGCAGGTTTGATGACTTCCAGCCTCCCGAACAAGCCGGTTTCCGAAAAGGGTTTAGTACCATAGATCATATCCACACGCTACGGCAGATCATACAAAAAAACGGAAGAGTATAATCGGCCACTATGCCTAGCGTTCGTGGACTATGAGAAGGCCTTTGATTCGATCGAGACATGGGCAGTGTTGCGGTCTCTCCAGCGGTGCCATATTGACCATCGATATATCGAAGTGCTGAAGTGTTTATACAACAATGCCACCATGTCGGTACGAGTACAGGAGCGGAGCACTGAGCCGATTTCTTTGCAGAGGGGAGTGAGACAAGGAGATGTTTTTCTCCGAAGCTCTTCACCAATGCAATGGAAGACGCCTTTAAGCTTCTCGAATGGAAAGGACTCGGCATCAATATCAATGGCGAATACATCACTCACCTTCGGTTCGCAGACGACATCGTGGTCATGGCAGAATCGCTGAAGGATCTAAGCACAATGCTCGATGGCCTCAATCGAGTCTCCCAACAGGTGGGCCTGAAGATGAACATGGACAAGACGAAGATCATGTCGAACGTCCATGTGCCGCCCACTCCTGTACTGGTTGGGAGCTCGATGCTTGAAGTTGTTGACGAGTATGTTTACCTGGGACAGACGGTCAAACTAGGTAAGTCCAACTTTGAGAAGGAGGTAACTCGGCGAATCCAACTCGGCTGGGCAGCGTTCGGGAAACTACGAAGCTTATTTGTGTCCAAGATACCCCAGTCCTTAAAGACGAAGGTATTCAACCAGTGCGTGCTGCCGGTGATGACCTACGGTGCCGAGACGTGGTCTCTAACTATGTTCCTCATAAAAAAAGCTCAGGATCGCACAGCGAGCGATGGAGAGAGCTATGCTTGGGATCTCTCTGCGTGATCGAATCAGAAATGAGGAGATCCGCAGACGTACAAAGATCACCGACATAGCTGAACGGTCCAGCAAGCTGAAGTGGCAATGGGCAGGGCACATAGCTCGAAGAACTGATGGCCGATGGAGTCGGAAAGTTCTAGAGTGGATACCACGTATCGGCAAGCGCAGCGTGGGAAGGCCACCCGCGAGGTGGACGGATGACCTGGTCAAGGTTGCGGGCGTCGGTTGGATGCAGGCTGCTTCCGACCGGTCGGAGTGGAGGTTGTTGGGGGAGGCCTATGTCCAACAGTGGACTTCTCAGGGCTGTAGATGATGATGATGATGATAGGTACAGTATGTTTCTAAAAATTGGTCAGGTATTTCTGTCTTTTTGTGCCCTGGAGGAGGTCTACGTCCAACAGTGGAATGCAATAGGCTTATGTGATTGATTCTGTCTTTACATATAAAACGTACAATAAATATAGTAATAATGCAGTCGACTGTATCCTCACTCACAGTACACCTTCGTCTCCCTGAACTAAATTGTGTTCAACGCTTTTGACCACAGCCTTGTCTGATTTTACTGCGTACAGTAATCGCCTTAGCACTTCAATGCCCGATGGTTTATTACGATATTGTCTTGAAGCATCTTGTGTGAAATATTATTGATCGGGGTTTAAGTATATGGCATTGCATTGTTTTAATGACGTTTTTTGTATAGGATAGTACGCGATTATACCTATACACGCGATATTGCGTTCCCGAAATGGGATAGCCAGTGCATTATCTTAAGGGATTTTCTCCAGCCTCCTTGAGCATAGCGGGGACATGTAAATGGTCAGTGACAAGTTGTTACGACTAACTTATCGTCTGAGAGAATGCTCGAGTTCCTTATAAACTTTTATAACATGCACGGAAGGAGATGTAGCTGATGTATTCTAGTGAAGCCCCGCATCAGCACAGGAAGGGTATGGGATAGTAAATAAAGTAAACTATGTACTATAATCACAAACCCGCCTGCCCAGCGTGGTGACTATGGGCAAATACCCCCCATGGCAGTCTTGTGGCTCTGGGGGAGGCCTACGTCCAACACTGGACTGCAATAGGCTGATGATGATGATAATGATGACTATAATCATCAGATTTATTTTTAAAAGCAGTATTTATCTTACCCACTAAGATGAGCCAATGTATTGGAACCCAATCGCAGCGAATCCCACTATACAGGGTGTTTGTGACAGCCAGGCAAATATTGATACCGCGACTTTCACATTGAAAATTTCATCATCAGCCTATTACAGTCCACTGCTGGACGTAGGCGTCCCCAGAGCACGCCACAAGGCTTAATCCCGTCACAGTCATTACCAGCCATCCTCTTCAAGTCCATCTGGCCTGGGGGCGTCCAACGCTATGCCATATACAGGATGTAACAAAAGGGGTATGTTAAGCGAAAAGCTATGTTAATAGCCCACTAAAAGGAACCTACCCAAAAAATTTTCGACTCGAAATCCCATGTTTATTTTTCCAGATAGTATGAAGAATTCCTAAACAACTCAGGATAGTTCATACAATCTTGAAAAATAAAAATATGATTTTGAGTCTCAAATTTTGATAATCGGTTCTCTATAATGGGCTATTTACGTATCTTTTCGCTTAACATACCCTTTCTGTTACACCCTGTATATGTATCGTAATAATATTTATTAAAATTATTAATAAAAGAAGGTAGAATAAGAGAAATTATAAGGTTAGATGTCATCCTAATTTATTGTAACTTCTTGTAACGTATTCTAATGTATTGTAACTGCTCTTCACATTCCATGTACTACATAAACTCCTGTATTTTAGCACCATCATGACATAATACCAAGCAAAGTATTTCAGGGTTGCCTCATGCCTACGCCAAACGATTTGCCTCAGCAAACAATGGGTGCGACTGACAGACATTATCTGCATTATGTATGATGATCCTTGTTGAGACCTATTAATTAACTAGGCCTATTAATAAGGCACTTATCATTTTCACACTACTGATCGCTTTAGGGCTGAATTTTTATTTTTATTGAACCAATCAAATGAGTACAGAATATCTGATCTGCAATCATAAGCTCTCAATATGTAGATATCAAGTGCTCACAAAGTAGGAATATTTCCATTGCAGAAACGTGATGTACAGTACATAGTGAGTTGGGCAGCGAGTGTCGTTGTTCTGACGCAGCTTTTGTACTACATACTATATCAATTCACATGATGTCAATGTTCTCTTTTCATACATTTTTAAGGCAGTGCTGCTATTAAATAATGATTGAAATTATTAAAGTTCTAAAAACTACGTATGTTATTGTAACAGTTGGCTTCTTTGTTGTTATAAAATATATTAAATTGTTTTATATATTAAATTTAATATAATCCGTTAGGATATGGTTGATCGTTTCATCTTTAAACATTGTGCTGAGAGATTCAGCTTTGTTTGCCGAGATTTGGCTAGTGTATAGCTATCGGGATGAAGAATAACGTTGCTAATATGTAATTTAGAAAAGAAATGGTAAAGTTCGTCATCCGAGTAATTGACCCGGTGGCTTAGTGGTTATAGCGGCTGGCACGGTTTGCAGTGGTCGTGGGTTCGATTCCCACTCGGGTAAAGAATTTTTTCCATTTTCTTTATTAATAATTTTAAAAATTGTTTTATAAGCTGTTGGTTGTCCACAGAGCTATAATATAAAAATATCATGATCTAGGCAGGTTTTCTTGTTTTTCCATTAGTTTTAATACTGTATAGTCGCTCGTTAGGTCTCCCGGGGATTATTAATGCTCTGTTGATCCTGGTTTACAGGAGTTAAAGTGGCGGGAATGAGTGGTGGGCCAATCCTGGTAATCCAGGCAGATGTCGTAGGTGTTCACAATATACCTGTATAAACGTTTACGTGAGCGACGCTAAAGCATATTATAATGCTCTATGGTCAGGAGTTATAATAACTAGTGTAATTTGTTCACAGTGAAAGTCAGTCCTATCATCATGTCATTTTCTCCAATAGCCATAAGATTTGATCACGTCATTCAACATACAGGTAAAATGGAGGCCGCCCATTGGTAAAAATGGACAAGCTCATCGATAATTAAAATTAAGAGAGTGACTACCCTACGTCGTACACAATATTGTAGGTGGTATTCTGACATTAATACCCATTCATTACATTACAACTATTGTTACAATTACAAGTTACTCTGCCGACAACAAGTAAGGTCTACCTCTTCATTAATTAAGATTTAAGGTCTCGAGTCAAGTTCTCTATTGAGTTAAATACTTGACTCTTGTAGTATGTAATTAATGGTGAATGAAAAATACTAGATAAAATATTAGACTAACGCCCAATTTTATTGCAAATACTATAAACTCGTAAAGGGTGTTTCAAAATTTATATGTTAAACGAAATGCTATAAAAATAGAATTTATCCATATAATTTGAGACTTGAAATCACATGTTCTCACGTTGCATCACAATCTCCTTCCGAGCATGTCATAAGAAGAGTCGTCTTAGGAACTCGGACGATAAGCTAGCAACTTATCACCAGAGGTCGGAATTAGGTAGAGTCATTTATGTACTTGCACTGATTTCATACAGCGAAAGAATAAAGTGGATATGCCTCAAATTCCGGTATTAATTTTAAAGAGAAGAAATTTTATGTTAATTATCTTTGTTTTATTTGTCTATCTCTGAGGGTTCTATTATTATTTATTTGTAATATTGTTGGCCACACGGGATTGTCCATTAGAAATCCTGGGAAGGTCCACATTAATATCAACATTTCGATGCAAGTACATAAATGACTCTACCTAATTCCGACCTCTGGTTATCACTGATCAGGTCCCCGCTAAACTAAACGTGGCTGTGACATCTACTTTATGATCCTGTAGTTATGGCTATGTATGTATTTATTCAAAGCTTCTCATTGTACAGAAATAGGTACTACATTTTATTCTGTAGCCACACTATTTGAAAACCTACGTAAAATAAAGTTAATTATAATATTCTGTAGGTACACCATGTAAATATTTAAACAACTAATAAGCCAACAGTCGAGCTAAACACGTAGAAAAGCAGTTTCGCTTCATCGATACCAAACACAGCTAAAATGGTACGGGAAATACATAGTAATGTTATATTATAAATAGTCCTGCATGGTGCCGGCAGAGTAGAGTTTGTACCCCCCTGCCTGCCCGTGGGTATCGTACGAGGCGATTAAGGGTTTCCGGGAGGTGGGCAGCAGCGCCTCTCGTGCTGACAACATAGTCCGAAAATCACACTGCGGTAACCAACCCGCCTGCCCAGCGTGGTGACTATGGGCAAAACTCCCTGAGGGAAGCCTACGTCCAGCAGTGGACTGCAATAGGCTGAAGAAGAAGAAGTCCAACATGACGGACCAGTAAATTTTGATATAATAGTGTAGATACTTAACGGAGGGATACGCGTATACTGTTACGATACATTAACTACTAGTACCTCGTATATAAAATCTAGCTGAGACGCTGAGGGCACCAATAAAAAAAAAGAATTGTACTTTTGGTAGCCATGTACAGGTGAAACAGAAACACTATAAAAATAGGACACTATAGGTACATCAGAGTTTAACATTTGAAATCAATGTTTTTCAAGATTGCATGAACATTCCTGGATGTTTGGATAAGGTAGGTATTATTATTATTATTATAACAAACGTTTTAATGCCAAACCTTTGTCGATTCCATCGAGAAAACATGTTACTTTGTCTAAACCTTTTTAGAAGTTTCAGAATCTCTATAGTGTAACGAATAATGGAGGTACACGCGTTTCTTATAGAAATCAGGTCTGGTAATATTAAAAAGCTGTCGCAATATGACAATAACAGTAACGTAGTCGTGACACTTAAGCTTCTACCCAACTCGAGATTATTTCAGATAACTACGTGTGTCCTTTGCCAATAAAAAAACAAAAGATTTGGAAATGTACCCACACAAAGTACTTTAACTTATAGCATAGCCAAAATAAGCAAGCAGGGAATTATCTAAACCAAATACATAAATGACCTTAGCGTGTCTGTACCTCTCTACGTATGACATTGCCGAAAAAACTGAGTAAAAACACATACAGGCATTCTTTGTGCACGTCTAGTCGGCGACCTTCGAGGTGATGGACGACTTTTTAGCGGGAAAAAAAATCGACCGGTGAATTTACCTAACTTTTTGCCGCCGGTTCTGAGAATGGATAACCTAAGATAGGGCTTGTTTAGGCTTGAGGTGGGGTTTAGGTGTTGTGTTAGTTAGTTCCGTGCTGATTTTTTGCAGTTGAAAAGTTTTATATTCATATATGGCTGTGGTGTTCCGAAAATGGGCTTACCAGAACTGCAGCATAACGAATCCTACAGTCCCGTTTAGGATGGCAAAAAAAGTTTAAATTTCTACCAATATATTTCATTTTAGTAAAATATTTTTCTTTTTACTCCACGTTATAGTATCCGGTCAAGTTAAAAAAGGCTTTCTTAATACATAAAAACCTGATAGATTTTTCTTATCACAAAAGTAACTTTAAGGTCCCAGATTTGAGCTATTATGAGAAGCCTAATTAGATACCAAGGCAATGCAATAAACATATCCTTACTACGAAAGAGGTTTTAACTTCCAAGGACCTTTTCTTAAAATTGAAGCAAACTTTATGAACAGCCCTTAACCTTTATACAATGCATTCCTTTTTCGAATTATGGCTTTGATATAAAAGCCTTGGATGCCACAATTTTGATAACGATCCGATGTTTTAGTCCGGTTGCGCAATTTGGTTGCCGACGCTGAATTTAGGCAATTAATTCCAGATTTTTCTAGGAAAGAGAAACTTTGCGGCCCGAGCTGATATCGATGATGGTAATTAATAGCAGCTTCCGAATTTAGAGGTTTTAATAGGGTATAAAATATTCAATTCGAGACTCATTTTGTATAGAACATGTTTTGTAGTAAATAAATCAACTTAAACAAATATATACGGAAGTATTAGTAAGAATTTATGTGGGTAGAGATGAACCGTTTGAAAAGCCCTCTACATTCACGCGTAGGAACTTTAGAAAAATATTGTAAACGAAAATTTGTCAAGGAAAAGAAAACGTACCTTCATGGGATTTGGAACTACGTTAAAGGACAATCCAAATGCCTCCATTTGGTAGGCTCCCAAAGATATTCTACTTAAGCACACATCTTTATGCATTTTTTTGTGTTAATTTCTCTGTATTAACTGTAGTGTCTTGTGTAGAAAAAAGAATAAGAATAATATAAATTATAATAGCTTAGGGAGTACATAGCCAAGAAAACCGTTTTCCAACCTTTCATTGCATTCTAAAAACGCTACACACGTAGGTATATCTTGATACCCGAATTGGGATAGTTTACAAGAATTACGAGTAGATATAATGCACTGATATTCTATGTAGTTTTTTTTGTTGCCATGTTTTGCAATTCGTCATTGAAAAATGGGTAAAGAAGTTGACTTTTTGCTGCCTGATTTTATCAAACCTGGCCTTACTTATGTAGTACAGTTTACAACATTTCCAAGTAGACTCTCTGGAAGTTCAATTAGAAAATAGTTTGTAAACAAAAATTAAAGGTATACTTTGCCGCAGTTCCAGCCGTATATAATTTTATTTCATTGCAGGTATGTCGTAGTACTTATTGTAAGAAAATTTCTCACGATTTTAGCATTGTTTTGTAATATGTGAAATGTAAGCTTTATATTATTCTATGTACAAACAAAGGTCTTGTACAAAGGTAATGTCATGCTACTTTTTATAAGTCGTACCTAGTAATGAGCAATTCATACCAAATATATAAAAAATCCGGCAGAGTAGAACAAGCACCACTCTCTTGCCCATATATTCATAATAGCTCCCGTGCTGATGCGTGACTTCACTAGAATACATCAGCTGCATCTCCTCTTGAGCATTTCGTAAGAGTCGATTATGGAACTCAGGCATTCTCTCAGCTTGCAACTTGTCTCTGAACATTAATATTTGCCCCACTAAACGTGGCCGTGGGATCTCTATGAATCTGCAGTTCTAGTTTCCATTTCGGGTACACAGCGTGGGGGGCTCCTTTGGTTGTTACAAGTTCACCAACACACAAAGAGTATCATCATATACTTTTAAATCTTTCTCTTCGATCTATTAGATTAGGTTATACAATAAAAAGATATTAATTTACTCCATGAATTTACTGAACTCACGGAAGGTATTAAGGAAGTGTCACATTAGCCATAAAATTATTCATATCGTAACGTTAGATTAATGATTTAAAAAATAAGTTAGAAAAATGTGTTGACAGATTGACAGACTCTCGATTTTATCTCGCGTTAGCGATTAATATTAATATTTCAATGGTAGCGCTAAGAAACATTTAAGTATCATGGCTTGTTTCTTTTGCAACGGTTAGGTATCGATTTACTTTCGGTTTCTGACAAGCTCTTCTTCATCGTTAACTTTAAAATACTAAGCCTAGGGACCTAATCATTGTAGGTAGGTAGGTGTACAAGAGTCCTAGACTGACTCACCTGCCACATACCGGTGTAATGTAGACCGAGGCATCAAGGGCACGTAGAGAAGTATTCATTTTTTAGTTAATTTCCAAGATACGTGATGTTGGTATGCCTAATCTTAATAAATAAATAAATAAAATAGATACGATTATATTTTATTGTTTGGATCGAAAACAGTATGTAGAAAACCCTCATAATTTAATTATTTATATTAACGCCATCTATGATAAAACCAATGAACTTAAGCTTTGTCATCTCTGAAGACTACATTGAATGAAGCAATAGGTAAAACTATAAAAAGTTTGACATAAAAACAATGTACAAGTGTTTTGCTCTAAGTGGGCTAATATTTATTATTAAGCCATATTGGTCTATTATTTATAATATAAAAGGAAACGTACAAGTCTCTGGTAACGTATAATAATTTTGTTTGCTTCAATATTTTGATGAACGCCATCTAGTAAACATATTTTATATTAAGTGCGTATTCCATCCACAAATACATGCTATGGCGCTATAAGCAATGTAACTAATAAGTTTATAAAAAGGCCGTTAGATGTCTCTGTAAGGTAAAAAATGTAGAGTTCGATTTTGAGTATTTCTCAATTAGATAAAACCAAATAAAAAGGCGAAAAAATAGACTTCGGTTACAATTATTCATATTTTTCAAATTACATTTATTCAGTTAATTTACTAATTGATCATTAGTGTGACACTTATACATTACATTACACAGGTATACAGGATGTAACAGAAAGGGTATGTTAAGCGAAAAGCTATGTAAATAGCCCACTATACAGAACCTATTTCCAAAATTTGAGACTCGAAATCACATTTTTATTTTTCAAGATTGTATGAAAATTCCTGAGATATTTAAAAATTCTCCATACTATCGGGAACAATAAACATGTGATTTCGGGTCTCAAATTTTGTGGATAGGTTCTCTACAGTGGGCTATTTACATAGCTTTTCGCTTAACATACCCTTTTTGTTACATCCTGTATAGTATAAGTTTTACACCAACGATGTACTTACGCTGTTCGAGTACGTAAAATAGTAGTTGTAAAAGCAGGTACTTTTGTATACAATCCAAGCTCTCCTTTCTCTTATATGTTACAACAGTCGGGATCCACTATCCGACAGCCAAGCTAATTTTTCAATGGATCCTGGCTATTCAGTTGTTATGTTACGATCATTAGAAAATATTTTCTGTTCTTCAATAGTATTCATACCATAATAATATTATAGAATTCTAGACCACCGGACATCTAAGTGCTTGTTTTTTTCTTTTCAGTTTTTTTTATTTCGTACTTTTTTGAACAGTCGGGTTTTTGGATTTTTTAAATTATGTTTTTTTATTATAATAATTATTTTATTTCTACCTATCTTACTATAATGTGTCGCCATTATAATATAATATCAGATTGTGATCAGAAATAGATACACAATTTTAATCTACTGAATATCGTAGAAAAGTGTTTACCTAATAATAATAATAATTTATTTCAGAAAAATAATTCCATAATCACATTTAATACATATACAAATTAATAATAATGAATAATAATAATAATAACCAAATAATCAAAATCACAATAAATATTCAAAAATTAAAATTAAACATTAAAATTAAACATTTAGGGAGCACCTCACCATTTGTTTGTTAGTCAGTACATGAACCATACAGCAGTGATTGATGTACTGACAGTCAAACCTGTCCGATAATGCTTTTAGTATGCTGTTAATTTTCCTTTTAATTTTCACCTGTCGTCGTCGTATCATCTTGTGATCAGGAATACATTTTCAATCTACTAATATTCTAGAAAAGTATAATAAAGTAGAATTCTGCTTATAATGTACGAGTAATATGAAATAGAAATCCGGTACACACACTGCAACTCACGTTCTTTAAAAAATTAATAAATCCGCTGATCGATGCGAGTGGTCTAAGCAAAGAAATAACACCTATTTTATATTATTAGACCTGTGCTGATGCGGGGCTTTGCAAGAATACACCAGCTGCATCTCCTTCCGTGCATGCCGTAAGAGTCGACTAAGGAACTCGGGGCGTTCCCTCGGGCGATGAGTTGGCAACTTGTCGCTGATTTACATCTGTCCCAGCGGATCTTCTTTATGTTCCTACAGTTTTCGCTACGCCATTTTGGGGACACAACCGTTTGTTTGTAGGTAACTATACAGGTGTTTTTTTGTGGCCACCTTTAACGAAGGGTACGTATTCTATACATGAAATAAAGTAAGTTTATGCAAAAAAAAATGCTGGGAATTTTTTTTTTTTTTTTGATCGTGCGAAATTTATAGTGTCTAGTGTTTATGTTAGTTTTTTTATAGACAGTTATTAATTATTTTTCGTGAAAAAATCCTGCTACGCGCGTCTATGTGCATTTATGCAGAAAAACGCAGTCTATTTACTCAACTTTGGACCCTAATATTTTGGAAACCAGACACTTCCCAGGTATGCTTCCATGGAGAAAAATGATCGTGATGATGAGGAGATTCCGTAGTTTTCGGGAACGTTGACGACCAAAAATCACCCTGTATTTAAGTAGTAGGTAGGTAGTAGTAAGTAGTAGGTAGGTTCAATTAAAGCCAGAGGGTAAACCTAATTAACCTCACGCCATAAGACTATTGCCATTGGAGGGTTTTTGCTCATAGTCACAACCCCGGGTAGGCGCACGTAGGCGGTTGGTGACCGCAGTGCTGCTGCCCATCAACCGGAAACCCTTAATCGCCTCTTACGATACCCACGAGCAGGGAAACGTGGTGCTATTCTTCTCTGCCAACACCAAATAGCATCATAAAATACACACAAACACCACATATTTCAAATGGAGAAATACTCGAATCTTTTCCACCCTGTACCATACGTGAACAGTTTAAGCCTCGGCGCGCTGTAGTTTCATAACCTGGGATAATAAACTAAAAGCCTTTGAAAATTTCCACAAAGAAACCTTATTACATTAAAATTTCTTTATGCAGCAATATCACTTTGGTCCGGTAATATTAGTTTTTAGTTTTAAGTGCAATTTTGTAACACAATTTCAGTTGTAGCGAATTTGTATTTTAGTTTTACTTTTAGTTATGTAGGATCAGTTTTAGTAATTATGTACAAAATGATGACTCGCGTAAAATTAAACAATGTACCGTATGAACTTCTTTTTTTTATTCTTTATTGTACACAGACATTTTATATGGAAAAACATTTTACATTGACAATGTACAAAGGCGTGCTTATCCCTATAAGAGATTTCTTCCAGCAAACCACTTGTGATAGCGAAAGTTGGGTGAAAAAGGTAGATTGTATGTGTACACAATACCAAATAAATATACTTACATAAACCTACATAATATCAATATACCTAAATAATAATACATATCTACTTCTTCTTCTTCAGCCTATTGCAGTCCACTGCTGGACGTAGGCCTCCCTCAGGGTATGCCACAAGGCTATTGCCTCAGGGGGGTTTTATCCATAGTCACCACGCTAGGCAGGCGGGTTAGTGAGCGCAGTGTGATTTTCGGACTATGTTGTCAGTACGGGAGGCGCTTAACAATAAAACTATAAGTAAATACATCAAAAGTACATACGTAGACCTGTGTTTCCGAAATGGGGTAGCTAGAACAACAGAACCATAGAGTATATCTAGGGACAGATGTGAATTATCTGTGACAAGTTGCTAGCTTATTGCCTGAGAGGATGATAGAGTTCCTCAGTCTACTCTTACAACACGCCCGAAAGCGATGCAGCTGATGTATTCTAGTGGTGTCCCGCATCAGCACAATAACATATCTATAGATAAACTAGTGGACGCCCGCGACTTCGTCCGCGTGGAAATTGAATTGTAGCTTATATGACACGTTTGTCGGTTTACCAAAGCAGCGCCATCTATTGATTACTTACTCAACCAAGTCGAAAGGTATAACAGACAAATAATTAGCAATAAATTAAAATTGCGACTATAATTTGAGATTTAAACTATCCTATCTCTCAAGTTGGATCGAACTGCACATGGTGTGCGAATTTTATTATAATCGGTTAAGTGGTTTAGGAGTCCATTGAGGACAAACATTGTGACACGAGATTTATATATATTAAGATATTAATTTTACCCAACTACAGCAAAGCCAAAAGGAAGCATAATGATTTAATTTTTTCTGTACTCCATGCCGATATAGTTGCGTTGCGTGCATTTACAGGTTTCTTTGAAATGATGTGGAAATGCTCACTTATATATTTACGCAAATAAAAATAAGTCCTTTCACAAATTTAAAGCAAAATTTCATAAGATTTGGCTGAAGAAAATTTGGAAATAATAATTTTTTACTGGAGTTTGTGCCACCAAAATATTTTTTATTCACGACATCAAAACAACTGTAAATATTGTATTATACAACATTTTTCTTTGACTCGTAAAAATTACGCGGGTCTTGTAAATAAACATTCTCTTTCCATTTCCATCGACTTACGGTTACGTTAAATTTGTCAAAGAATCCGGGAAACGTTTAAGTATGGGCTTTGATGTCGCCATGTTTTGTTTACGGTGCGGTAGGTACATAGAGAAATGAGGTGAACGGTATTTATTATCTATACCACCAGCAGGCGCCTGCAAATTCTTACGCGTGGACAAACTTATTTAAAATTTTATTCGTATAAAGAGATCCGCTGCATTTCCTTCCATGCACGTCATAATAGTCAGGTAAGGAAGTAGCGCATTGTCTTTAGGCGATAAGACTCTGATCATTTACTTCTATCCCAGTTATGTTAAATGTAAATGTGGTGTGTGTGAGTGTGTGTCTTTTTATGATGATAAAGTTTTGGCTACATTATTTAGGAAACAGTCCTGTGTGTATTATACCTACAGGATGATTTTTGGTCGTCAACGTTCCCTAATACTGCAGAGTCTCCCCATCATCACGATCATTTTTCTCCATGGAACGTGTAACACACTTCTATGTGCATTTATGCCAAAAAACGCAGGCTATTTACTCAACTTTGGACCTTAATATCTTGGGAACCTGTCACTTCCCAGGTATGCTTCCATGGAGAAAAATGATCGTGATGATAAGGAGATCCCGTAGTTTTCGGGAGCGTTGACGACCAAAAATCACCCTGTATATAAAAAATTGGCTAACTACAGTATTTTTTAACTTTATAATAATAATGAATTGTAAGTCAATTCATCATTGAACCGTCATTAATGAAGCAAAAAAAAATCATGTATCCTTTTTATGTTATAATAATCATAAGTTAAGTTGCCGCATAAACTTTCACATTTCAGAATAATTTATATTTATCTTTAAATATTCACACACAGTAAAATAAATTATCATTGCAAAACTTGGGATGGTAAGTTTCCAAACGTATCATGCTTGCCTATTGTTTTAACCGCATTTGCGACCATAACTAGAAAACTCCCTAAAATAAATAATTATTATCGATTTTAAGTTAAAACGATTTGCAGTTTTATGTATACCTACAAGTACGCTGGCTTCCTGCTAGTGACGGGCCTTTGATCTGAAATACTGCTTTTTTAATATTCCTCAAAAGATTAGGTTGCGAAGAAATTTCCGAATTTTGGTGTTTGATGTTTTAGAAACCCTGTTTGAAATGGGTATTGGTAAAATGGGGTTTGTAAGGCAATAAATGTTAACTTTTTGTGCGATAAGAGTTTCCATTAAAAACTTTTTGTAATCAGGAGCAAAGTATTTTTTAACCGACAGCGCCAGAATTTCGCAGACGCAACGCCGATTCGTCAGCCTATTACAGTCCACAGCTGGACGTCGACATCTCCCAGAGCACGCCACAACGGCTCCATCTCCCGTTTTTGCCATCCAGTCACTACCAGTCGCCTTCTTTAAGTCATCGGTCCATCTGGCCGGAGGGCATCCAACGCTACGCTTGCCGAGGCATGGTCTCCCACAACCCGTGTATATGTTTGACTTCTAGAGCCTAAACGGGTTGTTGCATTTGAGCTTGAGCGGTATCGCTAAATTTGTCTTAGTCTTAAGAATGACACTTGGGTCAAAATTTCACAGTCAGGTGCTTTTCTTTAAAAAATGATAATAGACGTACCTACTCGTAGTCCAACTGCATGGATCACTGAGTTACATGATGCCATTTTAAAAAGGCACATTTATCTAAAAATAAGAATAAAATAAATCTCGCTGAAAACTTTGGCCACAAATAAAGCAACCAATAGTCGTTTCAGATGAGCTATTTTAGTCTATTATTCAGTTCATCGTATGATTCACAAGTCGTGTTTACAATGCCACCGAACTTTCTAAAGATCTTACGTGTAGGGCCCAAGCTACAAGCAATCATTAAGTTTCCTATTAAGAAATTTTATTAATAAAAAAATCATAACAATAAATTACATTAATACGGTATTTCTGGGTTCGACTAGTACATCAAGGACCCATAATCAATCTCGCCTGACTATGTCTGGTGCACGCTTTACAATGGCCTCTGGCGTTAACAGCTTCATCTTTCGAATGGGTTGTAAACATCGAATACAGTACAACAAGAATCAGCATCGACCAATCGTGTATTGCTATTATTACTTCTTGCTACATTTTTGCCTTTTTTAGAAATGACATTTGACATTTATTTATTTACCATAAAGTTAAAATTAGGACTGTTTTTATTGCTTCTTGAAAATTGTTTTTGTAATGTAGTATGGTTGTTTCTGTATCGTTTCCAATGACCATTATAAAATATCCTGAATATCCGTATTTATTTTTCTGTCTTATTTTGCTATTGAAACCGTAGTATCCTACAATTTGTCTCAAAAAATTTCAAAATGACTTTCCGCTGTAAGCTTGTCTCTTAAATCGTGTCAGAGAAGACAGCTCTCACAAACCACGTCTGGGCACTTCGTAAGACCAATATTTTCTTCGTAAAGAGGGGATCGTAGGACTATAAATCGCGTCCCTATTGATAGTTAGTACCACATTAGTTCTCCTTTTGTGCTTCACGGGCCATTCAGTTGAAAAACTGGCGCTGGCTATGGATACGATCCTTTTATTGATACTATTTATTCATTCGACGTGTTTGTAAGTAGTTAAGGAAAAAGTTTCTTAATTTATGTCTATATATTTAATGATTGTATGGTATGGATGGTGCTCTTGATAGATAAATCTAAAGTATAGTAGTAACTGAAGCAAAGCAAAAATGTGTTTCTTTCCAAAAATACATTCGACAATATTTTTTTACATTTCCTTTACTAGGCGAACCTGTATTGTAAATCACAAACGTTATATGAGTGTTAGGTTCAGTATAGATATTTTATACAAAATTAACAAATTAACATAATTTTTATTGAATAAAATGTGTACCTATATCAACTTCTTTCAAACCGATTTTAAAAGAGTATATTTTATTATAAGCTGCCTTCTTCTTTAAGGTACAATAAATTCTAGAAATATTTCAAATAATAAGCTTCTGTAGTTATAAGTTTATCTGTAAGTTTATCTAGACCATGTACCGGCTAGCGCAGTGTGGGAAGACCACCCGCGAGCTGGACGGACGACCTAGTCAGGATCGCGGGTTTCTGGATACAGGCAGCTTCTAGATGCACAGAAGGTCATTAATAGAGGCCTGTTCAGCAGTGGACTTCCTATGGTTGATATTATGATAGGTAGGTAGGTCAGTACGTAAGTACATAAATTTAAAAAAAATTGGTCAGTTTTTTAAACTCCCCTAAAACTAAACTTAAACTCACTTACCTCGCAGCCTTACCATAATATTACCTATTTCACTGAGATACTTAAAAGCCGCCGTTCGTAAACCTATCGTGGTTAAACCAATCAGAGAACACGACATTGTACTCCAGTGTGCGCCAAACTGAGTTTAGTTTTAAATTGAATCTGAACCCTTGGTGGAGATAGTATGTTCAAGTATATACACGAAGTCATGCAGCAGTCATAGTCTTACAGGTCGAGAAGAAGAAGTAGATGTAGGTAGACATTACAGAGATGAGCCAACCGCCGCATAAATACGACAGTCTAGCGCCTGATAAACGAAATGTATGAATTAATGTATACAGGATGTGACATAAAGGGTATGTTAAGCGAAAAGCTATGTAAATAGCCCACTGTAGAGAACCCATCCACAAAATTTGAGACCCGAAATCACATGTTTATTTTTCCCGATAGTATGGAGAATTTTTAAATATCTCAGTAATTTTCATACAATCTTGAAAAATAAAAATGTGATTACGAGTCTCAAATTTTGGAAATAGGTTTTCTATAGTGGGCTATTTACATAGCTTTTCGCTTAACATACCCTTTCTGCTACACCCTGTATATAATGTACTAGCAGCCGCCCACGACTTCGTCCACGTGAGGGGGCGTTGTACCCGTGCGAAGCCGGGCAGGTTGTTGTATAGACTGTAGCCTTCCTTGGTAAATGGGCTATCTAACACTGAAAGAATTTTTCAAATCAGACCAGTAGTTCCTGAGATTAGCGCGTTCAAACAAACAAACAAACAAACAAACTCTTCAGCTTTATAATATTAGTATAGATATATATAATAATATTATATATAGTATAGATAATAAATAAATATAATAATATATATAATGTATGAATTTTAAATACGTGTTCTAAGATGGTTTTTTCAAATGTAACAGGTTTTTTTCGTAGAATATGACATACGTATACGGAAACCTAAGCGTTTTGAGGAATAGCTTTTTACTGATGAATTCTTATACTTTTAAAGGGACAAAGTCAACTGAAGTAAAACTATTTCAATTAATAAACATGGATTAGAGAAATCATAAGTTTAAACCGAGATGTAAATTTACAAATATAAATTTGAAATATATCTACTCGTATTACTGTTGCACATAGAGTAAGGAAGTACCTATATCCAGTACTGAGAAAGAAAACCTATAAGTTATATACAGTTGCTATATTATTTTTGAGAAACAACTTCCTGATACAGGATAGTGATCCTGACTGAGAAGATGGAGGGACCATGTTTTTCGTAAACTTATTACTGGCAAAGCATACCCATTGATGACAGAGTATTAGATTCTTTGGGACTTAGTAATAAATAAACATTGTAAAATGCATAAGCTATCGGTATTATTACAAAACTGTATCTTAAGTCTTGCATTGCTTAAAAATGTAATTTGACAGCAAAATATAAGGATACTCAAATAAAATATAAACATTGTTTTTTTTTTGTAATAACGCGGACACTGTTAATTTGATAAGATTTTCCATACATTCTGTTATTTGTTTTTTTTTTGTTTATTAGTAGCACCGTTCGATAACTTAGTTTATTGAGATAACTTTCGACATATAACGGGAGTAAAGAAAGCTGGTGTGGTTTTGAATAATAAGGGCTGATTGATGATGAATATCAAACAAGGATGATGAATGTGTGTAATTTAGAATTATTTCGAGGATTTGACAGCTTATTTGCAGATTAGTTTCCTAGGTAAGCCCACAAAAGCTTAAGACCTTCTGACATAACATAAGTCCTGGATTCGAAACCGGCAGGGCGTGCAAACTATCATTATCGACATTAATCATAATAATTTTAATTAATGATGATTAATGTCGATATCAGGACATTGAGGGCCTTAGTGTAAGACTGTATTAATGTCATTTTTTTTATTTAGTACCTAATCTAATGTTCATAGCAAG
This sequence comes from Carposina sasakii, assembly GCA_014607495.2. NCBI lineage: Eukaryota > Metazoa > Arthropoda > Insecta > Lepidoptera > Carposinidae > Carposina > Carposina sasakii. Next base: position 3,155,883 of record CP053150.1, read on the forward strand.
AGTTATAACTACACCCGCAGCGTCAAACTACACGACTTCGCCAGCTTCTCGCATTTCACAAGCTAGTTTGCTTCAGGACGAGCTTTCAGCAAACACGCCTAAACATGCTGATGATGGGATGGTTTAATTTTTAACTCCTGACGCAAATAATGATAGGGTGCTATAAGTTTGACGCCATATTTATCTCGGTATCTATAGCATGTAGCCTAGCACAAAAAGTGTGCAGAGTTATTTTTTGAAGTTTAATTTAATTTCATTAAACTCTGTATTTTGCAGTAAACAGAAGGTTTATTATAAAATTATACGTCGTTACTTGCATATTTTCACTGTCGAATAATAATAAACCTTATTAATAATTTTATAATAAATCTTCTGTTTACTTCCCTTTCCGGAGGCGAACAAGATGTTTTTTATTACACCGTGTTTGTACTTCAATATTGAACTTACAGAAAAAACAAACAGCGCCTTAGATTAAGTAGAATTTTAATAGACCTAGTACATATTTTTTTTAAATAACTCTCCGTGGACATTATTTGGTTCTTTTTTAAGCAGTCGGGTTTTTGGATTTTTTAAATTATGTTTTTTTTTATACTTTTTTGTTATTAGTACCTAGCTACTAATAGATACGCTTCAAGAAACATGCTCAACATGCTCGGCAGCAAGAAGTTTTCGTCTTGCTGCTGTCTAAAAACTTATATATGAGAATGGTTGTTACGCAACTTTCAATCGATATATATCCTAAACGGTTAGTCGAATCGAAAAATGTTGAGAGAAACTTAAAAATGATTTTTAAACACCTTCTAGATACTCCACTCGATATAGTTTGTCGACTTTAATTTTTTTCATTTTCACTCAATGGCGTTCAGTAGTCGCCATATTGGATTTTCACTAACGTCATGTCTTTAGTGACACTCGCCGGACTAAGAGGAATCGATTGACGTATGAATCATAAAAATCGGCCGAGGCGTTTGGTCTGTGTAGTGCTTCAAAGGAACATAAAAACATACATACATAGGCTGTTAAACACAATACCACTCCTTTGCGTCGCGCAGTCGGTTCATAACTGTGCAGAATTGATTGGCGACCCTTTTTGACTTTCTTGATTAACGTAAGTACCTATATACCTATTACGTCAAGCAATTTTTGAGGTATTCAATCCAGCTATCCCGATATTACTCGTATTTTGATTTGATAACTTACCTAGGACTTAGATACGTGGGACTTAGGTAGATGGGACTTAGGCTAAGTGAAAGTGGGTGTGTCATTTGCACACTTCTGTCCAACCTCTTTGGGGGATAATGGGCATGCATGAATATGCTTATGCCTATCAGTTAGTATCTATTGATGATCTCGTAAGATACCATGAGACATATATTCGCACACTCAGTTCTAAATTAACTCAAAAAATCCAATAACTATTTAGTAATAATTACTATTAAACTCTTGGTAACAAAGGATTCGAAAGTAACTAAAATAACTGGATTTTAGAAATTCCAGATAATATCCAAGAACGAGAATCGGTTTTCGATACAGAGAATGTTCTCTGAGTGGTGAAATAGCAAAAATAGTCTTGCCTATTTTTATATCAATTTGATACTGATAACTGTTTTCTTCTTATAATTAAGTTGATGTTGTCCTCGATCTTCCAGTTGCCAGTTTGACAAGCGATCCATCATGCAACTGAAGAAGAAGCAAATCCAATTACGTGGCTTTGTGCTCATGAATTTTGCTAGTATATGAAGAACTTACATACAATCTAAGTAATATCACGTATCACATATAACTTATGTAGTTAGTCGATAAAACTCGGTGTAAGAAACGGTAATTAAATTGTATGAATTTTATAATTCGACTGTTAGATCAAATTCACTATGGTGAGGGAAGGACTGTTAGGGAAATATGGAGGTAATTGAGTTGTGTTTATAAAACGCATAGGTAGCCGCCCGTGCCATGTCCGACGCCCGACGCCATATTTTATGTGTGCCCTGTGCCTAAGGTAACATCCTTGCTGCTGTGCTGTCCTGTATTGATACGGGGCTTCACTAGAACACATCAGCTGCATTTCCTTCCGTTCATGTCGTAAGAGTCGACTAAGTTACTCAGGGACGTTCTATTATCAGGCGATATAAGCTAACAATTTATCACTGATGTACTAAACGTGGCTGCAAGATCTCCTTCGCGATCCTGTAGCATACAGGAAAACTCATTCCCTTATAGTTCTGGTTACACCACTTTGGCAACATAACCGTGTGTGTGATATTTCTTAAGCGTATTTTTGACATGATACTAAGTATAGGTAGATAGGTAAAGAACAGCTTTTGGAGGAAAATATGAATTGAAAAAAAAAAGCTTCGATTTAAAAAACCTTTTTAAAACAAACCTTTATTACATATTTGTTAATGTTAATAAAATGAACTGATCAAACAAACTAGCCCAAACTCGATAGGGTTGCGTCGTTTAATTACGAAGCTCATATGGCCACCTTCCAGCTCCATCATCAGATCAGCTCTATGTCACAATAATATTGCATAGTCATCCGATTTATCATCATCATCATCCTATTACAGTTCACTGCTGGACGTAGGTCTCCCCCCAGGGCACGCCACAAGACTGCCATTGGGGTATTTGCCCATAGTCACCATGCTGGGCAGGCGGGTTGGTGACCGCAGTTTGTATTTTGGACTATGTTGTCCGATTTATACATGCATGCATAATATCGGCCTAATCGGAAACCGGGAAGTGGATAAAAATTTACTTGCAAGATTTGGTTACAGACAACGGGACAGGTGAAACTAAATAAAAGCTTAAAGTAATAATGGATGTGGGTGTTTGGTCTCCTTCATGATCCTGTATTCTGGCTACCCCGTTTCGTGTATGTATCACATACATTATGTGGATATGATAAGGTAGGTTTGGCATCACCAATTCCCCCTCCAATTAGTTACCATTAGATTCTATTACAAATCCTAATTGTTTACCAAACAGACAGAAGGGGAATAACTCAATTACTGCAAAACAACTGCACAAACTTGACTTCTCGGTGGCCGAAATTGGTGACTAAAATGCATACACCCATTAATATAGAGACTAAATGAGAAATGATAAAGGCAACGTAGAAGGTAGCGCCACCATAACGTTAGTGTAAGCTGTGAATTGCCAAATGTGCAGGTAGTGCCTTTGTTTAGGTACAATGATAGTTGAGTCTCATGAAGATATTTTTTTCTTTTTCTTAAATAATTTGGTATTTTTATTTTACGTACCTAATAACTAAGAGGTGGATTGTAATAAATAGATAGAAAAACGTTCTGAAAAAATAATATTTTTAGGCGATTTTTTATGCTTTTAAAAATCCTCGTAGGTACCTACTCTCACATTACTTATAAAACAGCAAACCTTTCAAAGATTCAGAAAAAAAAATTACAAACTTAAAACTTTTGAAAAACTTACCTGAGTATGTAAAATACCAACTGTTACGAAATGCATTGATATTGTACATTAGGTACCTATGTAGATATAATTTTTTTATACAAAGAATATACCAATTTTTTTTCAAAAGTATCTAGCTACAGCTTCTTAGTAGCTTCTGAAATATGTACCTACCTCGGAAATAACTCTGTAGGAAAGCAAAAAACCAATTTCCTCGTACAAACGATTTTTCCAATGAGCGTCGAAACCCGCGGGTGTCGGCGTTAGCTGCGTATTTTCAACGTGCAACTATGTAGATCTAAAAATAAAGAGAAAAGAGAGAAAATTTAAGTTTTATACCAAAATAAGCGAGATTACAGTCACCACAATGACAATATGCCAGTTGATATTGAGCAATGGGTAATTAAATGTAAACTATAGCTCAAACTTATATGTACATATACTTAGTTACGCAAGTACCCATCTAAGATCGATTTTATAATATTATATTTTAAAATTGTTTTGACTATGCAAACTATCTGTCTATCCGTTTGTCATCAGGCTATGTCATAAACTGCAATAGCTGGCTAGAATTCACCTCGGTCCAATATTTTTATTTTACATTATTTTTTTTATTAAAATTGTATTTTTTATCTATGGCTGTGTACAAAGAATATAAATAAGAATTCTATTTGGGGTATTTTTATATATTAGTTAACTTAATGTACTCATATTTCTGTAAAAAATAGTCATGTACACTTTTTCTCCATATTACCATCACTACTTTTCACGTACATCCGTTTAGGAAATATCTTAAAAAGGGAATACTAACTAAATACTAACTAAAAATCACTTTGTAAATACGCAAGGGGCAAGTGAACCCTTGTCACAGTATTTCACGGGGATCTTACTCTGCGGACAATTACTGTGTGATTCGACGATCGCCAATATAAGCTGACCTATGGCTAAAGGGGACTTAAACGTATTAATTCATGGACATAGTTTACATAATAGTATGTACAATACATAAAATCGCGCCTCTTTCCTGGAAGTGTTAGGCAGAGATCACGGATCTCCACTTGCCACAGCTCTTTCGCTTCATCTTACTTTCATGTACGTTGAATAAATAACTGGTAAGATTTGTTTTCTTTGTTAAAGTGAGATGTCGCTCTACGTACCTACTTTATCAAATAAAGTAAGTTTATGCCAAAAAATGCTGGGAAATTATGTAATTTTTTTTAAACAAAAATATTTAATTACTTGATCGGGCGAAATTTATAGTGTCCAGTGTTTATGCTAGTTTTTTCATACACAGATATTCAATTATTTCTCGTGAAAAAATCTTGCTACGCGCGTCTATGTGCATTTATGCAGAAAAACGCAGTCTATTTACTCAACTTTGGACCCTAATATTTTGGGAACCAGACACTTCCCAGGTATACTTCCATGGAGATAAATGATCGTCATGATGAGGAGATTCCGTAGTTTTCGGGAATTCGGGAATGTTGACGACCAAAAATCATTCTGTATAATGCTAGTCTCTCTTAAACAATGGAAAGAACCCTATTTTTAGATTTTGTAGATACCCCTCAGGACCGAGTTAAATGGCGTACCTACTGAAGTGGATGCCCCTGCTACACTCAGCAGTTGCAGGAGGCTGTATTAGCTGTAGTGAGTATGTATACCTAATAATCCAGGAATGAGCATTAGTAAAATTAATAATATAAAATTAGAACTTGCATAATAAAGCAGTTTCTAATATCTTGTAGGAAATTTACGTAAAAAGAATATGGACAGGACATGATAAACGATACTATCTATGAAATGATTATGTAAGATAACATGCAGATAATACTATTATTATAAATTGGAAAGTAACTCTGTCTGTTTGTCTCGCATTTCACGCCTAAACTACTAACGGCCAATTTCAATACGAGAGAACAAAAAGAATCTTGGATTTTTAAATTCCTCATTTGAAATTTTGTATGAAAACAATTATTGAAGATTAAATCTGAGATATGCAAAATATCTCTCAAGATCAGTTATAGAAATTGGCTGTAAGAGGATTGAAATAAAAATTGGTACAAATATGGTCTAGACCCTTGGAAACGAGTATAGGTTACTTTTTATTTCACAAAAGTTTTTTTTTCTGGCAAAATTTCGACATTTCCTTTTTAGAGTCACTGGCGTCCACTAGTAAAAATAATTCGCATAATTATTTTCGTTTTCTCCTAAAACAATTATCTCAAATACATAGAGAATGTATTACAATTTGTACGAGTATGCTAAGTACGAGTACAATAATTTGAGGGTTATTCCAATGAAGCAACCGTCTGTCTGTCGATAGGCCAGCATATCCTGGCGGTGCCCAAGTGTTTTGCGTGGTCCACTGGCCGAATTGATTGGACGGCGCCTTGCCGCTCGTAATGAAGTGATTGCCTACGTCCGTACTCGACTACTCGTAGTCAGGTGGAGGGTTAAACTGTATGCCCCTTGATGTAGGGATATAAAGTACGGTCAGTCTTACATGGCCATACATATGTCCCCATGGTATCATATAATAAACTTAATTTTATTAAGATTTATTTATTAAAAGCCTATTCCGTCTAGCTGTGACTCACAGCCTATGTGCATTTCACACGATATTTAAACATTAAATTTCAATATTGTGTGCAATATGATTTTTTCTTAGGTTTCTTATGAGTTTAGAATAGAATTTTATTTTTCTTTAAGTACTTTATACATAATGGATATGGTAACATTGTAAAACTAACAGAGCAAGGTTATAAATGCTCAACTGTTTGAATTTCATTTGAAATTCTGTGTCTGCGAGAATACGATTATTTTGTTATTGGAAGACTAAAGTACTAAGTAATGTACGTTATTGTAAAAAAGCATAACATAGGTAATTTAGAAATTACGAAGTATTTTCTTTCTATATAAATCTATTATAGATCACATGTTTTTGCTGTGCATTACGAATATTTTTCCTCATACTTATTAAGTACAAGAATCATTAAGTTACTGACTCTACAATCAGTATAAAACGATATCTAAGATGTACTACCTCATAGTAAACTAGCCCACTATAGCTTTGTAAGTTTTTTGTGTGAAAAACCTGCCCTTTCTATCAGTAACAGGCAAAAACGAGTTTGCGTTAGTTAGTGAGCGTCAATGTTGTGTGTGTATAGGTACACTCCTTTATGTTAGCTCATAGCAAACTTGGCTTTTAGTAGAATTGATTTTATTTAACGGTTTGTGGAGGAATTTTTGGAGGAACATACTATTAAGATAGTATTAATTTCAAATTTGTAATTATAATCAACTGTTAAGGCAATTTTTTTTGATGATTATTAGCTTTTGATTAGTAATCATTGATTACGTTTTATGTGATACATTACAGCCAAATTCTATAATTGATCTTGAATTTTTTGTGTATCTCAGATTTAATCTTCAATTGTTTTTTTAATTTTCAATTAGGAATAAAATAAATCCCAGGTTCGTTTTGATTTCGATTGAAATTGGCCGTTAGTGGTTATTATTAAAAAACCTGAATATATTTGCAACAAATGTCAAGTTTATGTGATCTGTTTTTTTTCGACATAAATGAACTATTTTTCCAATGGTCTAAGTACCTACCTTTATACGTATAAAAATATATCTATTTAAATGATAAAATGGATGCTGTCTCTAACTTGATAAGTTCTAGAGAAAAGCAGCATAAAATTAAATTTATTCTTCAGATAGGCTATCTGACCAATATGGAAAAATCGTCCCTTACCTACTGAAAAACAAGATAACAAATTACCCTAGTTGTTCAGAAGAACCTCCTCCGTGGTGGACATAGACGTCGCGTCACCGTTTTGATATTTACTTGCTCTCCGCCTCTCGTCGAGAACTATGTATATATTTAATTTCACTATGTTATTTGCTATGCACAATACTCGTACGAAACATTGGTTTCGATTCTCCACTCTGAACCTGCGATTCTTTTATAGGTACACGCCGACGAAGAAATTGGACGAGCCGGCTTCGTGCGTTGAAGAACCACCGCTATAGGACTTGGTACTCGCGCCGCGGCTCGCATCCCACTGGAAGCAAGTCAGATCTACAATTTGGTAAAGACAGTGTACTTTACCAAATTGTAGATCTGACTGATTTTGTATGAAAACAATTATTGAAGATTAAATCTGAGATATGCAAAATATCTCTCAAGATCATTATAGAAATTGGCTGTAAGAGGATTGAAATAAAAATTGGTACAAATATGGTCTAGACCCTTGTACCTACCTCATAGTATATCTACTTAGTCACACTATCACGCTTTGTAAGTTTTTTGTGTGAAAAACCTGCCCTTTCTATTACAGTAACAGGTAAAGGGCCCGTGTTTGTTCTCTAACGAGTTTGCGTTAGTTAGTGAGCGTCAATGTTGTGTAGGGACACTCCTTTATGTTAGCTCATAGCAAACTTGGCTTTTAGTAGATGCATTACGAATATTTTTCCTCATACTTATTAAGTACATTTTATTCTAACGGTTTGATGTACCTACCTCATAGGGAGGAACATACTATTAAGAGTTTGCGTTAGTTAGTGAGCGTCTGTATTTGTTAGCTCATAGCAAACTTGGCTTTTAGTAGAATTATTTTATTTAACGGTTTGTGGAGGAATTTTTGGAGGAACATACTATTAAGAACGCTGTATTTGGGGTTATTAATTTCAAATTTGTAATTATAATCAACTGTTAAGGCAACCGTGTTGTTTTTGATGATTAATTAGCTTTTGATTAGTAATCATTGATTACGTTTTATGTGATACATATACAGCCAAATTCTATAATTGATCTTGAGAGATTTTTTGTGTATCTCAGATTTAATCTTCAATTGTTTTTTTAATTTTCAATTAGGAATAAAATAAATCCGAGGTTCTTTTTGATTCTCGTATTGAAATTGGCCGTTAGTGGTTATTATTAAAAACCTGAATAATATTTGCAACAAATTTGGCTGACCATGTCTTAGTTTATGTGATCTGTTTTTTTCGACATAAATGAACAATATTTTTCCAATGGTCTAAGTACCTACCTTTATACGAGTATAAAAATATATCTATTTAAATGATAAAATGGATGCTGTCTCTAACTTGATCAAGTTCTAGAGAAAAGCAGCATCAAAATTAAATTTATTCTTCAGATAGGCTATCTGACCAATATGGAAAAATCGTCCCTTACCTACTGAAAAACAAGATAACAAATTACCCTAGTTGTTCAGAAGAACCTCCTCCGTGGTGGACATAGACGTCGCGTCACCGTGACGTTTTGATTTAGATTTACTTGCTCTCCGCCTCTCGTCGATGAACTATGTATATATTTAATTTCTTGACTATAGCGTTATAAATTGAAACTACAGTCTATTTATTAGCCCTCGGGCCCACAATACTCGTAAGTCCCGCGGGGCCTAAACATTGGTCCTTCGATTCTCCACTCTGAACCTGCGATTCAGGGAATTTTACGAGTAGGTACACGCCGACGAAGAAATTGGACGAGCCGGCTTCGTGCGTTGAAGAACCACCGCTATAGGACTTGGTACTCGCGCCGCGGCTCGCATCCCACTGGAAGCAAGTCAGATCTACAATTGGTGAAGTACACTGTGGGCGGATAAGACAGTGAGTTTGTTCCATGTTCTTCTTTCCGATAACTACTTCGCTATAAATTGCATATTTCATTCATTTAATTATTAAATAAATCCCATTCTATTCAAGTTTATAAGCTTCTTTGCACCTACCGTTAAGTTGAATAGGCAAAGCGTAGCATCTTTCTGTCCAAATGACAGGAACTCTTAGTTTTGAAACCATCTTAATTTGTGTCTTTGACGGTGGCGCTAGCTTGTAGGCATTCCGTGAAAATTATACTTTATCTACAGCTATGACAGCCTGCGTATGAAATTGAATTTTTTAGTAACCAAAAGTGGAAAGATCAATATTGAAATAAAGGCGAATGTGGAAAACAAAATACGAACAAAATGCAAAATCGTGCAGTCGACAACATGCTGATTCTGATCGGGACTTTTAAAATATAAAAAATCTCAAATGTTTTTAGCTATTCAATTATATCATGGAATAAAATAAAGTTGTCATATTTTTTAACCTCGCATTAAAAGTTTTAACTAAGATCCCTAAGGTCTTGTGTCGTGGGTACTAAGCAACGATATATAAATACATAGATAAGTATATAAACATCCATGACTCGGAAACAAACATCAATATTCATCATATCAATGTTTGCACCTACCGGGATTCGAACCCAGGACCTATGGCTTCGCAGGCAGGGTCACTACCTACTAGACCAATCGGCCGTCGTTAACTTTTGCGTATACATATTATTTGCCTATACAGGATGTTTTTTCGTTGCCACCCTTTACGAAGGGTACGTACTCTGTACATCAAATAAAGTAAGTTTATGCTTAAAAAATGCTGGGAAACGAAGTAAATTTTTTTGATTTTTTTTTATTACTTGATCGGGCGAAATTTATAGTGTCCAGTGTTTATGCTAGTTTTTTCATAGACGTATATTAACTATTTTTCGTGAAAAAATCTTCCTGCGCGCCTCTATGTGCATTTATGCAGAAAAACGGCAGTCTATTTACTCAACTTTGGATCCCAATATTTTGGAAACCAGACACTTCCCAGGTATGCTTCCATGGAAGAAAAATGATCGTGATGATGAGGAGACTCCGTAGGTTTCGGGAACGTTAACAACCAAATATCATCCTGTATATTACAGTTATATTTATTTATTTTTTGGAAGCTATCATCGAGAAAATAAATTATTGGAAATATTGTAGGTATATTTTTTTATTTTATTTATTTATTAAGGTAACAACAATAGACACAAAGAAGACATAAAGTAAAAGCGCGCTACGCCATCTAAGATGAATATTGATTTATTAATTATTTTTGTTTATTTAGATATCTCTTTGTGTGTACAATAAAGAATATGAATATTATATGGAATCGATGAAAAAAATTATAAGCAGTTGAGAAATTTTTAAAACTCACATTTAAAAGTAAAATTTTGCGTAACACAATTACCTACATTCTATGGTATAAGCTATCATAGAGAATATAAATAATTGGAAAAAGAATAGGTGCTTTGTGCACACACTTTAGGTACATTACTACAATCAAAAAATGTTGGTTCCGTTATCGGGCTCTACATGCAGTTTGGTATTAAATGGAACGGACACAAAAATGAATTCAGAATAAGCCTGTGAGCTAACAAGAGAGCTAACGATTATCGTTCTTTCTGTCTCGCATGCACGCCGCACGCTCACAAACTGCCTACACAATTGCATTAATTTTCACAAACTTATTTGCAAATAGGACTGCGTTTTCTAAACTGAGAGCGCTTTTTCTACTTTCGAGGTATTTAGGCTTATGTACCTATGTAGCAATTACATCTGCCGCGTGATGCCGGCAGAGTAGAATTCGTACCACCCCATGTCTGCCCGTGGGTATCGTACGAGGCGATTAAGGGTTTCCGGGAGGTGGGCAGCAGCGCCTCCCGTATTGACAACATAGCCCAAAATACAAACTGCGGTCACCATCCCGCCTGCCTAGCGTGGTGACTATGGGCAAATACCCCCCATGGCAGTCTTGTGGCGTGCCCTGGGGGAGGCCTACGTCCAGCAGTGGACTGCAATTATAGGCTGATGATGATGATGTAGCAATACTTTTACTTTAGGTTGTTTATAAAGTTGTAGGTGAATATTTCTCTTCTATAGAGTCATATAGAAACTATTACAGGTAAACAAGGTGAATAATGAGCATGGACTTGCTTTTCTTAGAAATTTAATTGATATTATTGGTTTGCGGCTGGATAAGGTTAAAAAGTTTCTAAGACTAAATTGCTTTTTGAATAAGTATTAACGTTTGTACTTGTTATGAGGCCTATTAAAAAAAAAAAAACCGTTTGTACTACTATAATGGATTGGGACAACTCAGTACAGTGATATCTAAGTATAGTTTTCTTTTTGAACTTTTATATCCTGAATGTTCCATATAGCGCATAGCGTCACAAAATACAAGTTCTTCATTTAAGTCACATCTTTACTTGTATCACAAATTGGACACAATTGAATGTAAAATCAAAAGCTTTTTATTATAATAGCTAGTTTATTAGTAACGGTTGGCTAAATTATACAATAATTTTCATTTAGTTTGACAGATTCAAGACAGAATCTTTGTTCCGTAGAGATCAAAGTGTTCCCAAATTATAGCATTGATCTCAGCTTCAAACGTTACTATGGTTACTTACCTAAGTAATTGATTGATATCAAGTATTTGATATTTGAAACTGTAGTGAAAACGGCGTATTGTTTTTATTGTTACTTCAAAGTACACCTTCATACGAAAATTTTTAGTAGGTACCTACGCACTCGCTTAAAATTACATTTAACAAAATTTTGTACATACTATTTTATTTAAAAAATGGAATGAGGAAGAAAACAGTTAAATTTAATAAAACAAGAGACAAAAACTATGTTTCCGCCCGGGATCGAACCGGGGACCTTCTGCGTGTTAGGCAGATGTGATAACCGCTACACCACGGAAACGACGACTACTTTGTTGAAATAGTTGATAACTTAGAAATAAAAATACAGAATATTTTTGGTTTGTCTGCGTAAATAAATGAAGATCAGTATGGTTTTTTTTCAATATAAGAAAGAACATAGGTATTATCAAAGATATTATATAATATTATACTAACTTGCGTAAAAAAATATTTTTTTCTAAAACAAAAAGAATTTCTTTCCTTATCTAATAATGGTACCCGAGCTCTTGGGATTTATTACGGGCCATTCGTGCCAAAGGTTGTCATAGTAACGCTTAATGTTTCCTGCTCTCTACCTTTATTGCCACTTCAGTTTTCGGTATTGTTTTAAGACTCGAGCACACTGGATGCGTGTGCGTGCACGTAAGCGTAGACGTATACGTACCTCTGAGTTGTAATGTATGGAACTGTATAGGCACGGGCAGACCGGATGCGTATGCGTAGACGTAAGCATAGACGTCAAGCAGTGACAGTTCTATACATTAAACTCAAACGTACGTGTACGTCTACGTTTACGTGCACGCATACGCATCCGGTGTGCTCGACCCTTAAACTCAGAGGTACGTGTACGTACGTCTACGCTTACGTGCACGCATACGCATCTGGTGTGCTCGAGCCTTTAATCATTCTTTTATTTAAAAAAGGTTTTTTTATACTAGTAGCTGCTTAGCAGTTTTTTACTTGCTGGAAAGTTATTGTAGCGACTTCTACCGGACTCAGCTATGCGTTTTAATTTGTGCCAAATTTTAAATGTAATAAAGGAAATAATTGAAGAAAGTTATATCCAATTTCAATATTTAATCTTGAAAGATTTCACATATTTCAGATTTAATTATTTCATATTCAGAGAGATTCTTTTTGATCTCTAGTGGATATAATATCGAAATAAGCCATAGTACCTATCTCAGTAAAGATGGATTACAGTAGTTTTTTATTATGTTTAGCGACACAAACCCCGAAGGCGATAATTTTTTTTTTTTACATAAAAATAAATCAGATAGCCGCCTCCATAGGTATGTCAAAGAAGTCCAGACTTCTTTGTGAAAACGAGTGATGGAGTACCTACCCAGGGGCGCCTTATATTTACAACATTTTATCTGTATATTCGATAATGAATAGGTACAAGTTACAAAAAATCTTATAGCCTGTTAAAATTCCTATTCATGAAATACACAGGGCGTGGGTAATACAGGTGGGCAAATACTGAAATATTGAATTGTATCAGGCGTCACTATTCGGAAGTTCAAATCTCTATTGAGGGATCGCCCACCACCGGGCCCTATACCCTCCGCTGACCCTCGGATCTGCCTACTCATGATCACGAACACAAGACACTACAGTCGCAACGAGAGCACATTTCTAAACTAATATGTAGGTATTAACATTTATTTTTTTATGTTGATTGAGGGTATAAAAATGATTTGCAATACATTGGTTTTAGTTGTTAGTTAGTTGGTTCGGTAGATAGAACTAACATGGAAAACTAATCCTGATGATGCCACGGGTGTTGGCGAAACATATGTCGATTAAAATTTTAATTGGTTTTCGGATTAGCAGCTATGTATTTATGGTTGCATGCTAGGTGCTTGGATCTGGCTTCTCGTTGCGACTGTAGTGTCTTGTGTTCGTGATCATGAGTAGGCAGATCCGAGGGTCAGCGGAGGGTATAGGGCCCGGTGGTGGGCGATCCCTCAATAGAAATACTGAAATGCTGAACAAGTACCATTGTGTTGAGTTATACTCGTACGACAGTGTTATTACTCGTAGGAAATGTATCTTTGATTCAATTATCAGTAATTTTTGCTCTCCGCGCCAATTGTATCGGGCAATCCTGTGACTAGTTAAATAGGCTTATTGTATGTGACACATTGCTGTTTTTTGGATCACTTGTGACTCTCCATTGGGGTTGATCAGTTATTTGAACTTTTTTGAAGGCAACTTTTTTTTATGAAAATATTCTTTGGGTTAAAAATTTATATAAAAGTCAAATTTATTCAAAATCGGGACCCAATTAAACGACCTAAATTATTTTTTTGCTGAAAATATGAAAAAATGTCGGAAAATTTTGGAATTTTCCTGTGAAAATTTTCAGTGTTTTCCGCCTCAGAATCATGGTCTGAAGTCACTTAGATAGTAGTGATAGGTACTTTTTATATGAAAGTTACAAACTATTATCTATTCTAACAATTTGTAAATTTGCTATCGTTAGGTTAGGTTATTGTTTTTTATTTATTTTTTATTTAGTCATTGTTTTCATTGCAGACTAAAAGCGAACAGCCATTGTATTACGCATTAATTAATGCTATAATGTGACCGATTACACCTACCGCACCCAAAATTGGTTTCCATTATGGCCATAATTATATTCGAAATCATCTATTTTATCGACAATACAAGCCAAAATGAAATATTTCTACACAAATGGCTACAATTTTACAGTGAAATTGTTGTTTAATTATTGGTATTTTAGTGAAATGTTTGGAGTTTCAATGATTTTGCTGTAAAGCTATTTTGGCTGGTTCAAATACGCAGATTAGCCTTTATTAAAGTAAATAATTGTTATTATTAATTTGGTCTACATATTCAAGTTGAGTTTGTTCAGCTCTAAAACCCTTTGTACCTACATTGAGGACAGAGTGATTTTCATTGCTATTTTAGATACTACCTAGTGTGGAAGATCCTTAAACGATAAAAATATTAGTCCGTTTCACCAAATAGCTTGTTTTGAATGGTGGCATTAGTTAGTAGCTTTTTTTTCGATCTTTTGCTGTAAATTCTTTTAAGGTACATAGTACATTCTTTCGAGGTCAATTGGAAAGAAGAGAAGGAAGATACGACTGGAACAAGAGCCATTTTGAGTATACGTCTCACGTGCGGGCTCCACGTACTCGTATTCTTAGACATTGCGAGACTTCAGGCACCTAGGTTTATTTTAGTACTCGTACACACATCATTCTATTGCAGTCAACAGCTGGACGTAGGCCTCTCTCAGGGCATACCACAAGGCTACTGCCAGGGGTTTTTGTCGGTGGGTAGGTTACCGCAGTGTGCCTTTCGCACTATGTTGTCAAACACAGGAGGCATTGCTACCCACCTCCCGAAACCTTTAATCGCCTCTTACGATAACTACGGGCAGAAATGGGTTGGTGCTATCCTACTCTGCCGAGACCACATGGTGAATTACATTTTGGTAGGTAGCATACATATAGTTACGCCCATTATACCCTAAAGAGGTTGAGCAGAAGTGTGCAATTTGCACACCCACTAGCAGTAATTAGTAGGTAAAACTAGAGGTAAACACAGCATTTAGGAAACTCAATCTTAATAGGTGCTGTAATCGGTTCAAAACAAGCTCTATGCCTCAGTAATCAGTACCTACAAGTAAAGTGTGAGCTGCAAACAAGTCAATCTTAAACCCGGTTTGCATAGATTAGCTCAGCACTCGCTTACAGAAACACATTAGGGAATGGTGCAAGTTTTCAAAGTGAGCGTGCTTAGGTAGAAAAGTACACGATGTATTAACTTTCTATCACTTTTAATGATGTCACAATAATTAATAATATAACTTTCTGAAATTTCTCACTCATTATTAAATACTTACATTATTTGGGTTTTAAGAGTAAGGACAAAAATTGTTTCATTAGTAGTTAAAAAGACGTGACGTTTAAAAATAGTATAGCTTGACAGGATGTTTTTAACTATATAATAGCAAACTTAATAAACAGTTGATTAAACAATTTGCTAAGTTAGAACTCGGTGTACTTTATGCTTGCTTCGCTTGCTCATATTAATTGTTAATTTATGTCATGTTGTACTATGCAATTTATTACTGTTCTATTCACATGGTTATTTAAAAAAAACCCGAACGACATTTACATAATAAAATAAGTACCCACTGTAAGGCTGTAGTGACTAGAGACTATAGTATAGGCACCATCTGAATTGCATGTTATGCGCCTATACCTTCCTCTTTTGACATACACCACGCACTATCCACACAACGTACCTACAGTCGTCGGTACGCGACGAGCAATCTACATAATACGCAGACACATCTCTATAAAAATGGTAATGTACAGCCTTTGGTTTTCAGTGTAATAGGTCGCGCGTTTTAAACTGGCGCTTGAATAGTTTAACATTGGATTATCTGAGCATTGTAAAGATTTTGAGAAAGTCATGTGAAATGGAATAAAAACTTGGATACCTCTAAAACACTATTGGTGTTATTACAAAAGAGAGATTTAGGCCCATAGTACACGGCGTATTTTAAACGCGCCGACGACGCGCGTTTCAGGAACGCGCGTTTTCGGCGCCGTAGACGCTGCTTGTTTTTTTTTTTTTTTTTTTTTTTTTTTTTTTTTTTTTTTTTTTTTTTTTTTTTTTTTTTTTTTTTTTTTTTTTTTTTTTTTTTTTTTTTACACATTTCACAACACATTGACCTAGTACCGTTTTAGTATTGTTTGTATTTTATTTGTATTGTTGCGTTTGCATTGATGATATAAGATTGATGATGTAAGTTTCAAAATTAATTAAGTACAGGCGCGTTTTACGATCGCTACGTGTGCTTAGGTTACGAGGTTGCGTTCAAATCTCGTATGAAGCGCGTATACGCGCGTTATCTGCGCGTCGTCGGCGCTCTTAAAATACGCCGTGTACTATGGGCCTTAGACTCGATTTAAATATGTATGGCAATGTATGGTATATCTGGCAAATTTAGTGCATGTTTAGCTTAAAAAATGTTTGATTTCTTTTGTAATAACACGGCCTTTGTTAAATTTTATAACTGTAACACCTTAAAATATCCTTCTAAAAAAATAACTGTAGCATTTAGCGTGTAATGAAACCCTATACCCTACTGTTCTATCTCTTCTGAGAATGTTATTTTCTGTTGAGGTAGGTGAAACTAAATTTCGGTAAATGAGACTAAATAAAATTTACTGTATCTGTAGAGAAATTAATTTCCAAAGAAGTATATCAGACGGAGTATTTCGAGAAATATACCAGAGGCCATGTTTCATCCCCGAAAATAGTAGCCAATTTTTATCTCTGTATCTCACGCAGACAACTAACTACATAACAAAGAACAGTAACTATACAAAATTACTGCCATTAGCCACTTGCAAATAAAAACTGCAACGCAAGCAAGTGGCCTTTAGAAAGAATAACCAGTTCAGTTCGCGCTGTACTCATATTCTAGGAAGCTATAACCGTAAAGACTCGAGATGTTTCCAGTACGATGAAGTATAAATAAGAACTGAAATCTTAAAAGTTTAAAGTGGTTCATAAAGTTTAAAATTCTATTGATATTGTGGTCATTTATACAGGGTGTGGGTGACAGCCAGGCAAATACTGAAATGCTGAACAAGTACCATTCTGCTGAGTTGTACGACAGTGTTATAACTCGCAGGAAATGTATTTTTGATTTGATTATCAGTAATCTTTGCTCGCCGCGCCAATTGTATCGGGCTTTTTTTAAAATCATCTTTTGTTTAAAATTTTATTTTTAAGTCTTAATTAAACGAACTAAACTTTTTTCTCTGAAAATATGGAAAAAATACGGAAAATTTAGGAATTTTCCTGCGAAAATTTTCAGTATTTTCTAGCTCAGAATCATGGTCTTAAGTCATGGTATCAATATTTGTCTGGCTGTCACAAATAGCCTGTATATTGATGTAAAAGAGTAGAGAGCTACATAGTCGTAAATACCCAAATTGATTTAAGTAAAACCCGACGACCCTCGATATCACTCTCACAGTCAAAACATACTTACACATTTGAAAAACATAACCCTTCTTCAAGCGCAGTTGGGTAAAAATGTTCACACTAAGAAAACAGCTGCGTAATCACGTTTTAAAATATGTCACCGGTATCATATTTTTTATATTTTACAAGATTGGCGTATAGCTGATAGATTCGGTACATACGAAGAAACATCGGCAAAAGTGGCGCTACATGGCACGTAAAGTGCAATACACAATAATCCGGGTTCAGTTCCTGCCAGTGTCACAAGGCTGATAGAGTAATAATCATAAAGTACTATGTACCAACTCGTAGTGAACCCCCCCTATTGTAAGCGCGTCTCAAAATATGTCATACCTATAGCTAAATGTTAACATTATAGGATCGGCGTATAGTATAGCTAATGATTCTGTATAACCTTACATATGCAGAAGTCAAAGTCGCGCTACACGCGATACACGGCACGTAAGGCGTGCACAAATAACCCGGATTCTACATAATAACCCAGGTTCAGTTCCCGCCTGTGTCACAGAGCCGGAAGTAATAATCGTAAAGTGCAGCGAGCACTTCCTGCTGCGCTGCTCCGTTGTTTTATGCATCGCTTTGTAAAGGATTTTGAGATGTTTCCAAATGTTGTTTTAAATAATAAAATGGATGATAATGGACGTATTGGACGCTACCGTGGTATTAAATAGATATAATCGTATGTTATTGCATCCTTCTACTATGTCTTGATGCAAGAAAGTACTTTTGAAAACCTAATTCCAGGCAGTAATATTTTTATTTTAGGAATATGTAGTAAGTATGCATATTTCTTCTAGCCTTCGTCTTTTCTTGGTTGTTGTGAAACTATGGCGAAAAAAAAAGGCATTTACTTTCAAGAAATATTGCTATAAAATTATGAAAGTAATTAGAGGGTGATAATTCCAATGTATGTTTTCTTAGCGCTTACGTTTTTCTCGTGCTAGCTGCTGGAGACTGATGAGAGATACCTACATAGTCCTAACGAATAATGATATGAAGATGAGGGAAGTAATTGGTTCTACCATGATTAGATACAATTTTCGTTCGACTATCTTTAGAATATCACGGAATATTTAATATTACAGGTATAGCATAGCTTCTCCAGTCAATTTTGTCAACAGCGCAGAGATGCTGTTGTGTCAGACAACATTACAGCATGAATATTCAGCTACCTGCCCTCTGGCGGGGTTTCCGAGCAACTTGCTAACTAGCCTACATAATCTATACTGGCAAAGATAAATGTAGCAGAATGTTCAAAGTAAACGTACATAGGTATACACTAAATCCATGTAATTCATCTTCACGAAAATATATTAGCGATATCTACACACAGATGACGTTTGTGTTATCCACTCGATTCGATAGATGATTAAAGTTGCGTGTTAATCATAAATAGTTAGCAGGATTGTATCTATTGAGAAAGCGAGTTTCGACATCTATGTTGTTCTACATTTCTTGTCGATGACGTCTCGCTCAAAACAACTTGCTTTGAAAAATTCATGGTGATGGTGTTAATATAATCCTGTAAATGGTTGTAAGACAACGTTATTTTTGTAAATCTATTTTGACTAGATAGTAAATTCGTATGTCTTGCTACTCGTATATGGATATTAGGATGGTAGGTATACATGTATGTATTATATATCAATGAAAGTAACCTTCTGCGGTATTTATACTATGTAAGGAGTATGGTACGAAATGACGAAATATGAGGACAGCTTTATGCTATCCATACTTCACGAACTGGGGTAACGATGGGACGGTACTTTGTCCTTTTGATGTAAGGTACGTAATATTGGCACAAGTACTGTGTGTGTATCCTTAACACTCATCACATCAGCCTATCGCAGTCCACTGCTGGACGTAGCCTAGGTACGCCACAAGGGTTGAAGTCCGGTTTTCGCCATCCAGTCCCTACCAGCGACCCTGTTCAAGTCATCAGTCCCATCTTATTCTCTCTCTTGAATTGCCAGTGGATGTGACCAACCACTGGCAATTAATTTTTTTACACTTCGAGACTATGTTTGTTAGTTTATCACTGCTTCATAGATAGTCATTTAGTTCTTTAAATATCCGGCGAGACAACCCACCTAAAATGGATTAGTAAGCGATGAATGATTGTGTCCAAGATACCCCAGTCCTTAAAGACGAAGGTATTCAATCAGTGCGTGCTGCCGGTGATGACCTACGGTGCCGAGACGTGGCCTCTAACTATGTGCTTCATAAAGAAGCTCAGGATCGCACAGCGAGCGATGGGGAGAGCTATGTTTGGGATCTCTCTGCGTGATCGTATCAGAAATGAGGAGATTCGCAGACGTACAAAGATCACCGACATAGCTTAATGGTCCAGCAAGCTGAGGTGGCAATGGGCAGGCCACATAGCTCGAAGAATTGATGGCCGATGGAGTCGGAAAGTTCTAGAGTGGATACCACGTATCGGCAAGCGCAGCGTGGGAAGGCCACCCGCGAGGTGGACGGACGACCTGGCCAAGGTCGCGGGCGTCGGTTGGATGCAGGCTGCTTCCGACCGGTCGGAGTGGAGTTTGTTGGGGGAGGCCTATGTCCAACAGTGGATTTCTCAGGGCTGTAAATGATGAATGGTTGTATTTAGAGATTATCGTTCTTTGAGGGTATCTAGGTTTGTACCTACCACTTACTGTGGTAAACGATCCCAATTTGGTAAATGAGTCGCATCCTTTTTGTCAGCTTAGGTTTCATAGAAAAATCTCTATTGAGGGGTCGCCCACCACCGGGCCCTACACCCTCCGCTGACCCTCGGATCTGCCGACTCATGATCACGAACACAAGACACTACAGTCGTAACGAGAAGCCAGATCCAAGCACTTAGCATGCAACAACAACTGTGTAAGAGTTGTTAGTTAGTTGGTTCGGTAGATAGAACTAACATGGAAAACGAATCCTGACGATGCCACGGGTGTTGGCGAAATATATGTCGATTAAAATTTTAATTGGTTTTCGGATTAGCAGCTATGTATTTATGGTTGCATGCTAGGTGCTTGGATCTGGCTTCTCGTTACGACTGTAGTGTCTTGTGTTCGTGATCATGAGTCGGCAGATCCGAGGGTCAGCGGAGGGTGTAAGGCCCGGTGGTGGGCGACCCTCAATAGAGATTTGAACTTCCGAATAGTGACGCCTGATACAATTAAATATTCATAGAAAAACTACATAGAGCCGCAATGAAATGGAGAAAAAGTATATAATCTTATGGGCCATATGGGCATTACCTTCTTTTTTTACTCAAGATAATGTCAAGCAAGTCAACCTACTCTGTTTATCAGTAGGTATGTCCTACAAAACACACAACTCGTTACCAAACTCATTATTCACAAGACAATCCCCGCAATTTAGAAGAGTATTTACAGTCGACAGTCTGTCAATCAAGTATTCATTTCGTACAATTTACTATTACCAAGTAAACTCACTTATTATCAAGTAAACGCGCTTATTACCAGTCTGTGCCTATCAGGGTGTACTAGAAATTTCATGAGTGCAATGTGAACTGGACATTTGTTTACAAACTTCATTATTTCAAAGAACCTAGTAAGCTTATGTCCACAAATAGCTCGATACAAAGTGAATATAAATAGATTCTATCGAGTTTGTTGTAATTTTCTATTGAACTTAGTTACACATACTTTGATCTAGGCAGGTCTAGAAGGAAAGGAAATATATATTCGAAGTTGTAAAACTTTAAGAAGATGGGTAAGTAGAAGTACATTGTAACAAATGTAGTTGGACATTATTGGACGTACATAATTGCATTTTATTTTAAACACACAACCGTATTCCCGAAAACAAATAAATATTCACACACTATACAATACATTAACTTGTGTCGTGGGTACTAAGTAACGGTATATAAATACATAGATAAGTATATAAACATCCATGACTCGGAAACAAACATTGATATTCATCATATCAATGTTTGCACCTACCGTGATTCGAACCCAGGACCTAATGGCGTCGCAGGCAGGGCCACTACTAGACCAGTCGGCCGTCATTTAATAGGCTAGCCTTCTGGCTACACGAAGTGTAGGATCACGAATAAGATTTCATAGCCACGTTTATGATAGCGGGGTCAGATGTAGATGATATAGGTAGAGGTGCACACTTCACGTAATGTTTTTGCAATTCGCCTTCTAGACCTGTATATTATAATTGAAGTCTTGGTACAAACAGGCGCTAAAATTGCCATAATACCCAAGTACTTGCCAGATATAACCAAAAAATGTAGGTATAATGTACCTAAAAATAGTGTAGAACATCACAGAGGTCCTAAAAGTCCGAGCCATAGGACGTCATGTTAGTTCCCTAATTTGTACGTAATGGTTCATTAGGCAGTAATTTACAGCTGCAGCCTGCGTCCTAATTTATTGCTTTACCAGCCAGCGGGTAAGTGAATTAGTGTTTGAAATATTCCGTTTTTGGGCTAATATAATCGTGGAAGGCGGTGAGCGTGATAGGACATAAAAGAACGTGCTTACATATTTATATATATATATACATACACAGGGCCGTGTTCCCAAAATGGGGTAGTCAGAAGGGATCCTGCAGCCTCGTTTAGCATTGGCGAGGCTTGATGTAGATGATCAGTGATAGGCTGATGAATCAGTGATGATCCTTAATCGACTCTTATGACAAGCAAGAAAGAAGATGCAGCTGATGTATTCTAGTGAAGCCCCGCCCCAGCATGAAATCCGGAACGGCCCCCTTATTACCTAACTAGCAAAAGCAAAGCGATAGCGAAAATTTTACAAAAATCGCTGATTGATTTTCAAATTCGTATTACGTAAAATTAATTTCAAACTTTGACATTTCAAGGCAAATATTTTACAATTTTCGCTATCGTGTTGCTTCGGCTTTGCTATTGCTTTTACGTAATCAGGGGGCGGGGTTATCTGTGAGAACTCCTCAATTTATTTCTGGGGTTATAGTATAATTAACTTTTTTATGTGGGTTGGTACCAATAGGGTCAGCCCTACCTATAGTTAACCCGTATAAAAATTTTTCTTAAAAATCTTTTTGAGTCTTACTTCTCTTGTAATTTTCATCATATAATTTTGTTACGGTCCACTTAATACTATTTAGACAATCGAGTTATCTAATCGACACTTCACTCGAGTAATATCGATTCGATGAATCGATTTGAAGTCCTCTTGTTTACGTATCGGTGCGTGTAGAACACGACTCACCGAATAACTTCTTTGATTGGTGGCGCTAGTTGGTCAGTGTATGGCTACATAATCGGGTAACTGCATACGCAACATGTTAGTTCCGAAATCGTCCACGAGAACTGTTTTATGAAACCATCTTTAGGTAGGTACTCGCCTCTTCGTTGTCTGCTCGGTTTGGTTTGGTATTCGATTAGTACAAAAGGATATTTAGAATTTGCTATACACATATATTTTTTTATTATTTAATTGTATATAAAATTATCGAACTTCAACCTATCGCAGAATGTTTAGGCCTGTTTGTCAGCGTCATACTCTATATAAAAATCAGGCAATAATGTGAATTGACCTTTCTGAAACACTAAGGTCCCTGCTAATAAAAAGCTCTAAATACTAAGTTATTTAATTTGACAGATATTTCATTAATTATGTTGTCAACAGTTATGTTTAACGAGGATATAACTTGAAGCGCGGATTTATTAACAGCACAAATTATGTAAAAGATTTTTGGATGCAAAACGGAACCAGATTTCGTATAAATCTAAATATGTGCAGGCGCCCTAACGGCAATAGTAATCAGACCATGCACTCACCGCAATATTTCGTGCTATGATAATTAAAGTGTGAACATAATTGGACCGAGAATAAAGTTGTAAGCTAATTAGAGATTTCGCAATTTCAGATTTAAAGCGAAATTTTCCTTGTTCATGTTAATTTCATAATTTTATATTTATTCAGCAGGAAATATGAGAAGGGGCGTACGTACGAGTACACATAGACATAGGTAAAGGGTCGTTTACAGTTTTTTTTCAACAATTATAGCGTAACTAATATTCTCGTACCTAACGATTGACTTCAGTGAAGACGTGACGTAAGACAACTTGTATGCGCGTCGCTCTAATCTTTGCTGCAAATGATGCAGGTGGAATGTGAACTCGTGGATACTTAGAAGGCTGTAATCAAATTGCAATTTTATAGTACTAAGAAGAATTATTAAGATTCAACCATTATAGAACTCTATGACTTAAATGAACCTATGACTTAAATGCACCTTGTTAGAATTTTAAAAATTTATATACAATCGGAAAAGTGAAGGGATAGGTACAATTTTTAAGCAACTAACAACAAACTACATTTAAGATAAGATTTTACACTCAAACAGAACGAATCGTTAAAAGAGAATACTGTCTACAAACATACAGCTAGGTAAAATATACAGTATCATTACTTTAACGGCGAACCTAAACTGTTAATTAAGGGAACAATCGAGCTTGTAATTGCGAAAACCTCCACAAACTCGAAGGAATCAATAGGGAATTAGTTAAGTACAATTCTTTAGAGTTCCGCAATAATTGAGGACAGTAGAAAGAATCTTTATACGTGAAGTTTTATTCGACAAAGATGGTATTTATTTCCAATTCGTGAATGTTTATAGATCTATGAATTAGTACAGCAACACTGTCCACGTGGATTGCAAAAAAAAACAACACATTATGAAATTATACGAGGATAAAGATATTTTCCCGGGATAAAAAGTAGACTAGGTTCAAAATTTTATATAGTATACTATAGGTGTACTAAATTATACGCATGTATTAAATTTCATTTAAATCGGTTCAGTAGTTTTGGCCTGACAGACAGACAGTCTACTTTCGAATTTATAATATTAGTAACTTCTATGCGAGCAGCATAGATAGTGGAAAAAAAAACGTATAATACTACAGCTGCTTCTCTTCCCGGGCATACTGTACAAGTCAGTAGAGGGACAAGAGGATCTTGGTGTTTTGTAGGCGATGGGCTGACCACCTGTCTTTACTAACCGAACCTGTACATCTCAACTATACCCTCAAAATTGGTCAGAAGTGGCACCATGTGATTCTATCGGCCCTCGGTGCTCTGCCTACCCCATAAGGGATAAAGGCGTGATTATGATGATGGTTTATTTTAATATCCATGATAAAATACTAGGACACTAAAACAAGCTCTATGATAAGTGCTAGTCCTATATACCTGTAACGTAAAAATAATAATTATCCCACTAATTTCCTTCGACCCTTCACTCCAAAGGCATTACAATGACAAAGGGCTAAGCCCAGGCGGCGTCAATCCGTACGTAATTTGGGGCTATTCAGAACCTCACTGGAGGTGCGGAGATCCCGATTGGGAGCCCTAATCGGCTTACGGGAATTTCCAGAATTCTCGATGTATATTTCTCAAATTTGTACGTGGTGATATTTTATATCGTGAACTTTGCGTGAAAATGTAATAAGCAAATAAGAGAAAAATCGGTAGGTAGAGCCGAAAATATGTTGGTAGGTACCTTCTATAGAAGTTAGAGTGGCAGGAATGAGTAGTGGGCCAATCTCGGTTATAGGTATAAGCATCTTTAGTTATTCCTTTGGTATTTATTTGATTTACTGTAGGTAGATGACTTGTGCATCCTCCTGCAAGTTAACTATATTGTCCTGTTAGTGAGCTCGTTAGTTCAGCTGTTTGCTGATATAATAACTACGGACAGCAAATTGATCCTGTAAAAGGGGAACCCTAAAAATATCTATCAAACAATGCTTTCAATAGTATAAAAGTTAAAAACAATGAACTACAAATAGGGCGATAATTTCTTTGACCTAAAACCGTGATATCTAATTACGTAATTGTAATTCCGTGGAAAATGTCTAATTTGCATAATTAATTCAGGTTGTGGGCGACACGCTTGTAATCGGATTAGGGAGAGGTAGACACATACTTAAATTCATATACATAGATATCATGTAGACTATATTTGGTATTCTAGAAAAAAAGTTATGATTAAAATAAATAAGAGAGAATAGGTAAGGTTATCTTAAGATAATGCCAACAGATATATACTGGATGGATGGACAAAGGAGCTATGGATCCTCCTTCTACTCCAGTCGTTTGCCCACTACTGAGTGTCGTGATATGCCCGATCTATCTTTTTTAGGATCTCTCTCCACTTGTGACGATGTTTTGCTCCATGGATTGAGCTGGAGATCTCGATGTAGAGCTGCTGTTTAATTTGGTTAGACCGTCGTATATCTTCTCTCTCTAGGTTGTCGTCTTGTTTTTCTACATCTACATAGGTAGATTGAGTAATTTTGACTTTACTAAATCAAACAACAGAGCCCTTATAGAGATAGGTATATGTCAGAGTGGCCTTTTTTGTTCTAAAAATATGCTCTGTAAATACGTCATACAGAGAAGAGAGATCACCTACCGCAGTAGATTATCTCACCTTGAATATGACAGTCTATTAAAAAACATTTTCTAGTACGTTGAATGTAGGTACCTTATTCTTTTCCACCCTAAATCAAATCACGGATTTCGTTTAGTGGGGATTCCCCTAATCGCACCTAAGGTTTTTCCCTCAGGCTGCGTCTTAAATGTGCTTTTCGATACTAATTGAAAAAGGGGAATATATTGATTGCCTGTATCTTGTAAGGCTTGTTCAATTTTCCAGAAAATATATTTCGAAAGCCGGATATTAAAAATTCTCCTACATATTTTTATATAAGGTTTGTGGGTATGTAGTACGTAAGAGTGTGTCTTAACATACACTTTGCTTATAATTTTGTTTTGGTACCTAAATAATTAAAGAATACGTAAGCCCACAATAAGATATATGTTTAGTTTTCCAGAAGAATAACGTAACTTTTTAATGGCTTCTACTGTTCAAGTTGAACGTACTGCTATAACTAGAAGATGTAGAACAACATCTCATTTTCATGATAACATGCATCCTACTTCTGCTTCCGCGATGGAAATAATCTTAGTTCAAGGTAGCCCCACAGACTTGACTGTAAGACTATAGATGTTAATATATGAATAGATGCTTTACTGTGTAGAGTGTGTCTTTTAATATTGTATTTTAATATCAAGAGTACTTAAGGTTCCCTTTCCTGATGGAGCATTGATGGTTTAACCGCATTCAGTTGGTCAAGAGACTCCATAATTTTCATAGCCTGGTGTTAAATAAAATAAATAATATAAGAAGTATATAATAATATTCATTTAGTACTTTCACTGTCACTGCCACATCTGTCGTAGAACTGATGGACGGTGGAGTAAGCGGGTTCTCGAATGGAGACCACGCCTCGGCAAGCGTAGCGTTGGACGCCCTCCGGCCAGATAGACCGATGACTTAAAGAGGGCGGCTGGTAGTGACTGGATGGAAAAAACGGGAGATCGAGACATGTGGCGTACTCTCGGGGGGAGGCCTACGTCCTGCACTGGATTGCAATAGACGATGACGACTTTCACTACAGCTCCTAAATTAAATTACATTTTCTGTGCTAGTTATAACTAATATCGCAGTTACCTATCTCCTCATCGTATATAATCGTCTAAGTTCATAATTATATTCCGAATCACGTTGCTCCGAACATAAATCGCTTGAGAACAGTTTTCAGCGAGTTCGTGACCGTGTGTCGCATACGATAATATCAGCTTTGTACGTATGGTGTAACGATGTTCGTAACTCGCTTATAGGTGTAGTTTACCCTCAGTTTATACATATATATTACGATTATCTATAAGGTATAAAAGAAGGGGTATGTTAAGCGAAATACTATAAAAACAGCCCATTAATCTATAAAGAACCTATCCTATAATAAAATTGCGACTCGAAATCACATGATATGTTTGAAACGCCAAAAAACTCAAGTTGCTATGCACGAAATTCCATTGTCTGTCGTATACAGAGCTGCTATAATAAAAACTTCGCTATTTTCTAGCACTAATAGATGTTTTAGGTCAGACTTGATTAAAATTATTAATAATAATCAATAATAATCAATCAATCACACACACACATACACCCTTACACGACTGTAATTTTACTAACGCACTAACAACTTTAAGTACCTAATATGTATCATTATTTAAGTAATCTAATAATATTTTTGCTCTCTCATTATTATTATTATTATATAAAATTAAAATCCATAAATGGCAGTATGTTATGATGATATAATGCTAAACTCTACTATTCTAAGTGCTGTGGATTTTGGTAAATAGAAAAAATAAAAAAAATTGCTTCTACATAATGTGAGTGAGACTTTAACTTTGTAATATAGCAATCTACTAGTTTTATGTATGAATTGACATTAAATGTAAATTATCACTCGCAATAATAATTTATAAACGCGAATAAACCATTCCATTTTGATAGATAATACCTATCTCATTATTGTTTTTCCCTCGATATTCTCCAGTGAACCGCAGCCACACTCGAGGCTCGATTAATTCGAAACAAATGGATTTCGTGGGATGGCATGCAAATTTATTCAATTAATCTGGCCGTCGTCTGTACTGGGTGTCGCAAAGCTGTGATTGGCGTCAAGTCGCTCACCCGTGCCGAAGTAGTTGCGTTTACAGAATAGGGACGCGGCATATTGAAAATGTGGAAAGATGTACCTATAGGTGTACCTATAGACACGTATTGTTTGTAGGTATACGTGCTTGATGTTGCACTTTGGCCTATAAAAATAACTTTGTTACACAAAAAACTTAGTTTTACATCATAATTATTATTCTCAAATTACTTTTTTATTTACCGTCTGACGGCATATTTAAAATTCTGATTAGGTTGGGGGGTTAAAAATATATATGTATACTTGTATACACTGCTGTAATACCTAAAGTAGGTTGCCAGAACTGCAGGACCGCGAATGAAATCCTACATCTACGTTTAGCATAGCGGCATCAGATACATACATACAGGATGATTTTTGGTCGCCAACGTTCCCGAAAACTACGGAATACCTGGGAAGTGTCTGGTTTCCAAAATATTAGGGTCCAAAGTTGAGTAAATAGACTGCGGTTTTCACGAGAAATAATTAATATCTGTCTATGAAAAAACCAGCATAAACACTGGACACTATAAATTTCGACCGATCAAGTAATTTAAAAAAAAAAATTGAAAAAAAATTACATTGCTTCCCAGCATTTTTTTTGGCATAAACTTACTTTATTTGATGTATAGAGTTCGTACCTTTCGTTAATGGTGGCAACGAAAAAACACCTTTATCCCTTACGGGATAGGCAGAGCACCAAGGGCCGATAGAACTACATGGTCCACTTCTGACCAATTTTGAGTGTATAGTTGAGATCATCATCATCAGATATTGTAACATAAGTAACCGAAGCATGAAAGAGAGGAGGCGCTAAACCTCATAAACCTATTTTCATACAAGCTTATATCTGGGTACTACATCCCTTATTGTTGATAGATACCTACGTAATGTACTAGATTATACATATAGGTAGCGTAACACGTGGATATCGGATTATGTACACTAGATGGTCACCCCTTTAACCGGCCAGCTATACAACATATACACAATATATATACACAAGGGTGAGCTAACAGTTGGCTTGCTTCATATTATATGTAAATCCATGTAGTAGGATATAGTATGTATGTATGTACTAGGATATAGTATGTCTGTCACAACTAATAATATTATAAAAGCAAAGTTTGCTTGTTTATTTGTTTGTTACCCCTTCACGCTTTATTTATTCATCGATCTGTTTCAAATTTTGGAGTACGGAGAAAGACCTGGACAGTCTCTATTCCACGCGGACGAAGTCACAGGCAACTACTAGTAATATTATAAATAGGATAGTAACTATATAGGCATGTATGTTGCGCAATCACGCTTAAACTACTCAACGACATAAATGAAATTTGGTATGTACCTATATAGATATTATAGAGCCGATAGACAGACAAACATACATTCTTTTAAAAGCGAAATAGATACGAGTATTATGACATATTATGACTGATGCGTTGTCGTATGGCTGAAATTACTAGGCGAAGGAAGCAAAAATTGTATGTTCCTTGAGAAGTAGGAGGAAAGGATTACCCTAAATTCCCCAAGGAATGAGAAAAATGGGAATTTTAAGCTTACGCAGATAAAAATTTGTAGATGGTTGCTATTGTATAAAAGTTGCATATTCTGTTTTGTTTCTTCTTTCTTTCTTCTTTCTTTCTTTATTGTACACACACACATAAATAAAAAAAACACAATTAAAATAAATATTGTACAAAGGCGAGCTTATCTCTATAAGAGATCTCTTCCAGCTAACCCGAACAAAAATATTTAAAAAAAGACATATCACAGAATAGATAAAACACATGTGCACAGAGGGAGAAAAAAAAAAATACAGATAACAAAGAATAAACAAATACTATACATACCAGCTTTCAAACATATTCCATAATAACCTACTACCTACTAACTTCAGAGAGACAAGTAGTGCTCCTTAAGTCTCTTCTTAAAAATGCCGATGGTGCGACAATCCCTCACCGAGTGGGGTAAGGAATTCCAAAGCTTGACCGCGTTAACTGTGAAGGAGTAACCATATGCTCCGGTGTTGTGTTGAGGAGTTTTCAACATAGACGCAGTGATAGACCTAAGAGGTCTGTGTCTGGAGAAAAGATATTGAAATCTCTCAACAAGATACTCCGGAGAAGAGCCACTGTACAGAATCTTATAAAGTAGTATAAGTACGTGAGCATTCCGGCGAAGGCGGATAGGGAGCCATTTTAACTCTTTACGAAGATGAGATACATGGTCATACTTGCGTAAGCCATATATAAATCGAATTCCTAGATTTTGGAGCCGTTCGAGTTTATTTAGCAGCTCCTCATTGGCGTCAAGATAGCAAACATCCGCATAATCAATAAGGGGAAGAATAAGTGATTGTGCGAGGGTTATTTTGGTCTTAATAGGAAGAAAGTTCTGTAGGCGTTTAAGAGAATGAAAAGTGGAATGGACTCTCTTACTAACTTCGTTAATCTGTGCTGACCACGACATTGTACAATCGAACATAACCCCCAAATTCTTGGCTTTGTCAGCAAGTGGTATAATAGTGTGGTTATATAAGATTTCGGGAATGACTGTTGGAGACTGGTTTAAAGTATTCAACAGATGCTTGCTGCCAATTATCATAGCCTGCGACTTACTGGGATTCACTAGAAGACCAAAAGATTGCGCCCAAGCAAAAATTCTTTCCAGATCTCCATTCATACTCTGCACGGCCAGCGCCACATCATCGGCAACAAAATGTCGATAGAGCTGTAAGTCGTCGGCATAGAGATGGAATTTGGAAGTTATTTCGTTTGCTGTTGGCTCAATTTTTCATAACATTGAATACATAACAGGTGAAATTCCAGAAAATTTGTCCTACAGGTGAAAATTACATTTTGCATGTCATACAACAAACTAATTTAAGAGTAGCGCAGGAAGTGAGTACAAACGCTCATCTTTTCGGGACTATTAAATTACTCTGTTCACGTTCTACTCACTGTGTTAGGGGAATTGGAGCAAGTTATGAGCGTTCTATTTCAATAACCTGAAATCTATTCTAGTAATATTATAAATGCGAACGTTTTTGAGGCGTTTTTAAGTATGTAATGATGCAAGGATGTTTGTTGCTGTTTTACGCAAAAACTACGGAATGGATTTTGATGAAATTTCACAATAATACATACTACATACATACTTAGATACATATTAGAATAACACGCTGCAGTCTACGTAGAAGGAGTTGCGCCCGTCCACTATAACAATATAAAATGCTTCAATGAAATGTCTTGAACGACTAACAGATCAATGTATAGTCTAAACCGTTGGTCTAAAGATTAGGCATTTGGTAATAAAGAATTTTCCGAAATTGCGAGAACAGAAAAAGTATTATAAAGTTGACGCGGACGGAGTCATGGGCGGTCGCTAGGTCGTAGGTAATTTGAATACCTCGTAGTAGGTACAAACGTAGTAGGATTAACAATAAATATTTCACGAGAAAAGTAACTATTAAACTACGGCTTTGCCGTTGCATAAAAATCAAAAGACCATCATCGATTAATTTTCATTGCGATTTTATTAGTAATTTTCTACATAGGTAACTTTTGAAAAACTATTATTTATTTTCTCAAAACATAGGTAGATAGCTACATACAAATTTATAGGATCAGTTACATGTTTCGCCAATTTTTAGCAAAATTCCGACTCGTAGTATTTAGTTAATCAGATGAATAAAATGGAACCTTAAAATTAGAATACAACGCTCTCTGTCCTACCTTACACCAAAGTCAACAAACTCAGACGTTCGGAGCAATTTATGATGTCTAACTCGGAGACGGACGTCCTTTTGTAGTGTGCTCGCTAAAATACCTATTTTCCTCACAGATTTCATATTGCTATGTCATATTGTGTATTTTATATATATTACTTACCTAGGTACAATATAGTGCTGTTTTTTAATAGCCAATAATATATATGATCTAAGTCTTTTTTTCATAGGATAGTAAAGAATACTCTTATTTAGGAACTAGGAGCGATTTCATATTAGTATGCAGATTCATTACGAAACGAGATTATCCGGCAGAGGACCAAAGTGACAGACATAGTCTCGAATGTTGCAGACTGAAGTGGCAGTGGGCCGGCCACATCTGTCGTAGAACCGAGTAGCGTTGGGCGCCCTCCGGCCAGATGGACCGATGACTTAAAGAGGACAGCTGGTAGTGACTGGATGGCAAAAACGGGAGATCGATACATGTGGCGTACTCTGGGGGAGGCCTATGTCCAGCAGTGGACTGCAATAGCTGTGCAACGATGACGACGATGCAGATTCATGGACCAACTTTCTAAAAGTAGCTCTTTGAGTAGGTATGCATAAACATATAAGTTCAGAAAGTAATAAGATTGAAAACTTGTTCGAATTCGAATATCAACCAAAACTTCTTGTTTATTATTGGTTTAGTACAACTATGAAATAAAAACATATTGTTTGGAAACCACAATTGTGTAGTACCAACTATCGATTTTCTTCCGCGGGTAGGGAATCAAAACGCAACACAATTTAACTTTGAATCACACAAACACTTAATATGTGCAGAAGGTTCACGTTTTAGAAATGTGCTTAAAAGAAGAAGAAAAACATTTACGCAAAAAATAATAATAAGTACAAGAATAAAAAAAGGAGTGCGATTCAAGTGGTATCTACAAAAATGTGTCAGAACATAGCTCGAAGTCAGTATTTAGCAGACTTTTTGTAATGCAGGCTTACTTAGTTTATAAATATATTTTTAAATGTATAATAAAAGTTTATAAATATATTTTTAAATGGTATAATCTTCTATGCTGCTCTAGGAGTGATAAAAAAACATAATACGACAGCTGCTTCTCCTCCCGGGCATACTGTACAAGTCAGTAGAGGGACAAGAGGGTCTTGGTGTTTTGTAGGCGATGGGCTGACCACCTGTCACTACTAACCGAACTTGTACATCTCATCTATACCCTCAAAATTGGTCAGAAGTGGCACCATGTGGTTCTATCGGCCCTTGGTGCTCTACCTACCCCGTAAGGGATAAAGGCGTGATTATATGTATGTATGTATGTAAATGTATAATAGACTATGAAATTGTGCACAGAAAAATGCACTTGCTACTTACTCAGGGTAAATAATAATAATAATCCTTTATTTCAGACGGTAGTCCTTATAGTGTTAGTAACAAAGGTCCTTATAAAACTATGTTAGTTAAAATATACATTAAACAATGATCTTATTTAAAAAAATATTGCTTATTTATTTATGTTGACTCGTACAGTCTACAGTCAGTAAACATTATCTAATAATAATAATTTATGAAATCTGAATGAAATTCAAATAATTTGAAGTTATTTTTAACGAATTTAGAAGTTTATTTTTATTTTGCTATAAATACGTGGAAATATTTATGGTATGACAGGTACATAACCCCTGAAAAACTACGTAGACTCACTATTCAGTATCTATTATATGACAGAACTTTACTGTTTCGAACCCACATACCGCACATACAATTGACGCGGGACGCACAATGCATCGAAATTTGCATGCAGATACAACACGCAATATAAAGAAAATATGCATGTATATGACGATATTATTGTCTGGAAATTTCTGCATACCCCAAACTTAATTGACAGTGAAAAGGTAAAAACGCTAAAGTAAAATTTTAGTGAAAATCAATGTTAGCAAAGTGCAGTTCTTTTTTCTAGATAGCCTGTTTTCCCAAAGATCAGATAGCCTATGTGATACCCAAAATGTGATACACAAATTTGATGTTGTCTTTCTCAAAAACTTGATCAAGATAGAAGAGACAGTACTATCAACTTTATCTTTCAGATCAGGTAACTGGCTTATCGGCCCTTAAATTGGTCGAATAAAATCTCGTCGACCTTAGTGGCGCTTCATTGTTTTGTACTGTCGGATTTAAAGGGGAATTTAGAGTCATAAATAAGAATCAATTTTAATAAGAGTCCAGATGGTAGACTTCTAAGTTATTTACAAAGAGATTATTTCATAATTGAGGAAAATATTTCTATTTATAGGACTATATTAAACGGATCTATGGAGGGCTTTCTTTTTTGCCTATTATTAGGTAAATATTTTTGTTGAAATTATTCCAATGAGTAGCGATGTAGGTATTTTAAATAAAGCAGCTTTAATAGCAAAGATATTTTTTTAAAACTGTCTCTTATCAATATCCAATATTTCTGAAATTAACCTGAAACCATTGAGTTAATCAAACGAAAAGAAAAAGCATAAAATGAATCCAAATTCCCAGATTGACTAAAGCCGGTTAAATTATCCGGGATAACAATACAGGATGTGGGGTAATCGTTTATCTTTCATACAGGGACGTAATTTGAATATATTACCTCTAATTGATGTTCAGGTTTGAGGAAAAGTAAAAAAAATGTAGGACACAATTATTATCCATATTTCAATAAAATGTAAACGTAAACTACTTGCTTATCTTTCTAATTACCAATCACACCCATAATCACTATGATATTTATAGTCGCCCTAATTACAAATATTTGATTTTATATTTTTAAATCAATTATGATTTATTTTAAACATACAATAAACAATCAAACGATCAAATTTGTGAAATTCTAGAGAAAGGTCCGGTCAAGAGTACCGTAAACCGACGAGCGTGCATGAAGAATATCATGAAAGATGAAGCGAAATAGGTATGTAAGGACCGTAACAAGTGGAGATCTGTGATCTCTGCCTACCCCTTCCGGAAAAGAGGCATGATTTTTATGTATGTATACAATAAAAACAGCATAAGCTGTATGCAAAAGTGTTGATTGAAAGGATTATGAAAGTAACCGACCAGAAAGTACACAAGCGGGATGTTAATCAAGTCTTTTCCTTATGTATAGCGAAAAGCTGGCGAAAAGTCAGAAGGTCTTGCGCTTTATTGATTTGGAAAAGAAGAGTAGTGAGGAAGGAACAAGGTTTTCTCACCACAAATCCCTCTAAGTCAAATTTGTGTGATTCCTACACAGACTGGTTTACAAAAAGGGTGTTAGACAGGGATGTGTAGCGTCACCGTGGCTATTCAATATAACATTGTTTGCAAGGTTTGAAAGACGATAGAATAATGAGTTACCATTCCTTCTCTATGCCGATTTTACTTTCACAGTCTCGAATTGCACTGTGGACTGTACCTTTGTTTAAGCTTTTGATGAATGAATGCACTTAATTCTTTTAGGCCGAAAGTGTCAAGGACGTCTGGCTGTTCAGGGGTGTTTTGGTGCCGACTCTTAGTGTGGAAGTGAAAGTTGGGTATGGCCCAAAACATCAAAGTAAATGAATGTGGAAATGCAGCACTTTGAAAGGTAGGATAAGAAATGAGGTGATCGAAAGAAGTGTGGAATAAATGAGGACGTGGTGAAAGATTGAGAAGGGTATGTTGAGTTGGTTTGGGCATGTGGAGAGGATGAGTGAAAGTAGACTGAAAAGAAAGTGAACAACGGAAGAGTGTATGGAAGGGTTGGAAGGGGATGACCTCGCCGGATTTCACCGTCAAATTGGTGAAATTCTAAAGAAAGGTCGGTCAGAGACCCTAAAACGAGCGTGCATAAAAATATCATGAAAGTAGATGAAGCGAAAGAGGTTTCAGGATTGCAAATGAGATCTGATCTCTGCCTACCCCTCCGGGACTTATTATGTATGTAGGTACTACACTGAAATGGAATTGTTTATTATTTCAATCAGTATTTCTATAACACGTTATAGAATAAAACCACAGTTTTACTTTCACAATCTCCACTGTGGACTACCAGAGCTTTTGATTGATGCACCAGGCCGGC
Source organism: Carposina sasakii (assembly GCA_014607495.2). Classification (NCBI taxonomy): domain Eukaryota; kingdom Metazoa; phylum Arthropoda; class Insecta; order Lepidoptera; family Carposinidae; genus Carposina; species Carposina sasakii. The sequence goes on from CP053150.1 coordinate 3,192,029, forward strand.
AGGAAGGGAAACCAGTACGTAGCTGGGCAGCAATTCGGCAAGAGATGATACCTACTAACTCGATGTTAGTCGGCAGGGAAAATATATAGTACTTTATTGCTGATATGCGCAATTCAGCAATGGAGTATGTAACAGTTCGCATTTGATATTATACTAGGTAGTCTGTCCACTATATGTTTTTTCTATGCATAGGTAAGTAATCGTATCTATAGGTAGAGAGCTTGAGTTGTTTTTCCTGAACACTCCAACAGACGCGGAGCCCTTGGGACAAGCATACTTGATGTATTCCGTTTTGTACCGCTTAGGAAGAATTCAAGCTTTTAAAAAATATCATTCTTGTTATGTACTATAGATTCATTTTATTATTTGTTAGTTGTTAAAATTTTTAGTTATTAAAAAGGATTTTGGTAAAGTTCTATGAACCGAAACCTTGGTATTAAAAAACATTAAAGTAATCCTGACTACCTTAATATAGCTGTGTGATCTCTTTATGATCCTCCAGTTCTGATTAACCAACTTTAGCAACACATCCGTATCTATTTGTATGTATTTAGGTTTACAGAGGTCAACTTTACATCAAAAAATAAAGTAGATTCTGTATGTACTCGTAAAGGTCTTGAGTTTATGGTGGGAATTTTACGGAGTATGCTCGAATAAAGATAATTTAATAGATTTTTATTTATATGATCTATAAAGTTCTCAGATGTAAACAAATTACTAAAAAGTAGTGCTTTTCGTTTTTTTATAGTACAAAATTGTAGTAAGAAGTCATCCAATAAAAAGAAAATATCTATAAGTAATACATAGATAAATAAAAATCACAAATAGAAATGATTTCAGATTTAGCCAGGAGAACTAATGGGAACAAAGCAAGATTGCAATCTGTCAGATTAAACCAAGATTAAATTGCATTTTAAAACGCGAAATCGCGAGTGTTTCTGCACTAACACTAAACATTCTTTGTTCGTCATAATTTCCCCTGGTTTCGGAAGAAATGCTGGGAAGTGAAAGAATTTGCCTTTTTCTTTTTGTAAGATTTTGTGATGATTGTGTCTAAAACGGATTTTGTGACTATTTACGATATTGTAGGTAAATTATGTTTTAATTACTCTCACATAAAATGTGTTTTCATTAAAGAAATGAAACATATATTTTTTTCCTTGTATTTCATATATTTTCTTCTATGCTGCTCTGGGAGTGAAAAAAAAAACCTATAGGTAATAACTACAGCTGCTTCTCTTCCCGGGCATACTGTACAAGTCAGTAGAGGGACAAGAGGGTCTTGGTGTTTAGTAGGCGATGGGCTGACCCCCTGTCACTACTAACCGAATTTGTACTTACATCTCAACTATACCCTCAAAATTGGTCATAAGTGGCACCATGTGGTTCTATCGGCCCTTGGTGCTCTGCCTACCCGGCGTAGTGGGGATAAAGGTGTGATTATATGTATGTATGTATGTATATATATGTATTTTTTTCCTTCTATCTGACCTATCGTAACGTACTAGTGAAAATATCGGATACAAATTTTAAGCCCTTACAAAGGTAGGTAAGGCTTAGCCCTAGATAAAATCTTACGATTGCTACACCTTTCAGGGGGCTGAAACTGCTGATACGAATTCTCTTGACACCTATATTAGGATCGATTCCCGCCATAAAGCAAGGACCAAGACGACATGCGATGGTTAAGATAGACCAGGACCATGTTTCGTTCACGGCAGCCAATTTCAACTGACATTAACAACTATGCGGCAGATAATTTAGTTCATATGTGTGTACGAGTACACAAACATAGGATCAGTCACTGTTCCTTTACTATCATAGTGATGGGATGGATATCCGAAACAACCCGACATATATTAGGCGCAGGACCAACGACTTTACATGCTTTCTGAGGTTCTAACGTGCAAATGTATCATTTATACCGCAGCCGCAGTATGAATGAAACACTGACAAACTTTGCACAGGTATAGGTACTTTTACATAGTGTTTACATCTTCTTTGAGATAGTATCACTAAACCTAATATCGTTAAACCACCTCTACCACCTCTATTCCATCACGATCCTGGCCTAGAAAGTAATAAGTGCCTGGAGAATGCCGTTCTTACACGGGTAAAGGTCAATATTAGGTGTGTTCAACTAGAAATAATAGTTTTAGGACGTTTTTTGATGTGGTATAGGGTATTTCTACTTTGGCTCACAGTTTATAAATATAGAATTATTATAATCTTAAAATAATTTGAGTACATATTAGATACTTTATTTACGTAATAATGAGGTAGGAATACACCTACTGTTGAGCATTTAAGTTAGTAACTGAAAAACATTGTTTACCATAAGATATGTACATTTGATTTTATATGATCTAAAATACTACATTAATATAAACCTTAAAATAATTAAAATAAAATAATAAATATTCATTATAAAAATTAATGTACATACTTAAAAAAATAATTTGCTTTCCAAAGTGTTTAATTGTCACTAATCTCAAATTCACCTTTCATCGTATTGACATTTCAAATTACTTTTTACATAGGTTCAGTGATTGAAAAAATCCTTTTTCGGTAGAGTCAGTGACACTTTGTAATTAGAGAAGTTGGAATTGAGGCAAAACCAATGTTTGTAAAAATGCCACCGCGTTTCCTGTGCCGGAAAATTTTTAATTGGAAACACAACTGTAACGAGGTAACCCGAGTTATCCCGTGTTATCCGGAAAGTAATTTGTTTGTTAATTTTAATTATTAATTGAATTTTTATCACCGGTTTTAATAGAGTTTTACTTATACATAATATCACTGTGTAAGTTGTGGCCTAATTATAATTAGCACTAAGAACTAAATAAGACTGTTATGTTTTTTAATATAACTTAGCTAAGTTTAACTTTCAAGAAAATTTTAATTTTGTGACTTGATGTAAATAATAGGTCTTGATTAAGATAAAAAACTTTAGAGAATGGTTGATCGTTTCATCTTAAAACATTGTGCTGAGAAGCTTTGTTTGCCGATTTGGCTTATAACACTAAGAATAATGTAATTTCAAAAAGAGATGGTAAAATTCACAAGAGAGTGGTAAGAGCCTAAGGATCGTGGGTTCGATTCCCACCCGAAAATTTTCCATATTGGTAAGGATAGAAAATTTTCCATATTGGTTTTAGGTACGGACTTAAAATCACTCCACTACTGGTATCTGGAACCTTTAATAACAACCAATTAAATTTTTCCTTTTAAACGCCGCAAACTTTTCAACAATCCCAATATAAATCCTGCGATTCACCTATCTGTCCTAAAATCCAGATAAATTGGACGGCGCTGGCTGCATGCTGACTGTAATGAACCGAATTCCTTGCGATCCAAACCGAAGACACCCAGGTACTGTTCGCTTATTGGATTTCTTGAAAGTGTGGATTTTATTGAGTTTTTGCTACAAAGGTTTTCTTTGCGACTGTACTGTAGTGTTGGGAAGATGCGTCCGGTAATTTTATTGAAGCCTATCATAGTTTTTATGCGAGTTACGTGAAATTATTCACGTTAGCTTGAACTAAGGCAAAGTGCAAAAGGACGGGTTGCCTTTTTCAGTTTTTCCACCGTGCCGGAGCTATGCTACGTGCTCATCTATATCATATGATATTTTGTTTAGGTTTCGAGTGACAAGGTTTTATACGTGTTTTTTTACCAACATTTAAATATATATTTTTAGAGGAGGCTGTTAATTTTTTTCTATACACATGAGATCTACCTATATGTTGATCTCATGTGTATGAAAAAATCGCGTCTACCGTTCTTTAACAGCCTTCTCTAAAAAGAATTATATTTTAAAAGGCTAAAACATCCGACATCAAAGACACGTCACAGTCGGCTGGAGATTGTCATAAATTTTTATTTACCAAAATCACCGTAACCGTGAGCTCAGCACAGCCGCCATGTTTTTTTCAACCCACAAAATGTGTAGCAATTACTCCACGCGGGCCAAAAAATGAAGTCTTTATAGGGAAAATTGCGTTACAGCACAAATAATGCGGGAAACAACACGGCAATAAAGATTTATTGGCGGGTATTTTTACGAACCATGATGCTTGAAGAATGTGCGACAAGTTGCGAGAGAATAGCGGGGAATATGATGCATTGAAACAACAGAGATGATGTATTTTTTAAATATAAATGTTTGATTGAGTGCTGGTAGCAACAGGTAAGCTGCCTTATAGACTCTTATTCCGACTCTTATTCAGTCAATAATAATTTTATTGGGGTCGCCTCTGATCACCAGGTTATATTCGCGGGTGATCACTGGACACTAAAGAGTCGCCTATGATATACCTGGACGACCATAGTGAAATAGACCCGAAATATTCGGCAGAAAAATCTGTATCCATGAACGGAAAAGTTAAGAATTTTATTCTGATGCTTTAGGTTTTTCATGGTGAGAACTCATAAGTAAATAGTATGAGATATCTTCAAGACTATACAATAAATACAACACAACCATGGACCTCTCTCTTTCCTCGTTAACTCAATCGTTAAACTGTTGTTGAATTTCCGCTATGCGCTTCCAACTTGAATTTAAATATGAAAGATGCGAAAAAGGTAATGAACTGACGAAAGAGCGCAGGCGTCACCATGGATACGTGAGCACGTGATGGGGAGGAGCTCTACCTGTCTGTGATTTACTTTGCAAACTTTTACACTAAGTGACTTTTTATTTATTCATAATATCATGTTTTAGGAAGTTTGAATGTAAAATGACGTGGTTCTTAGATGAATGTCTGAAGTTTATCGTTTGGGAAGCGTTAGTCCTAAATTATACTGTAAATTATGGCCATTTTATTACTATGACTTGATGTAACGTCTACGTCACTGTAACGTCTATTATTTTGAAATTTCATTTATCAACGCTTCAACATCACATAATTAAGATACTTACCTATGTAATGTATAACTTTATTTATATAGGCTATATCAAAAATGGGTACTTATGTTTATCATAATATCCTACTAATATTATAAACGCGAAAGTTTGTAAGTATGGATGGATGTTTGTTACTCTTCACGTAAAAACGGCTGGAGCGATTTTAATAAAATTTGGCATAGAGTTAGCTGACACCTTGGATTAACACATAGGCTACTTTTTATCCCGAGAAAATAATTTTATCCCGGCTGTTTTCAACATTTTGTTTTTTCTGCAGTCCATTCGGACGAAGTCGCGGGCGTCCACTAGTTATGAATATACCATTACAGAGTACAAACCTACAAAATTTTAAACTTGAAATAACATGTTTCATGTCCGTACGTATCCGATAGTCTCATAAATTCCTACATACTGCACTAGTAGTACTTACGTGCCAATACACATTCCACTACGAGTAGTAATAAATGACAATTACGGACCTAGGACATAGTTATGGACATAGTATACTCATCTAGCACTCTAGCTGAATCTATTGCACTAACATTTCTGCTGAGAATTTATAGTGTACTTCAAACATCGTAGGGTATATCTTAGAGGTAATATAATATAATAATATAATATATTCACACACTACACAACACATTAACCTAGTCCCACACTAAGATCCCTAAGGTCTTGTGTCGTGGGTACTAAGTAACGGTATATAAATACATTGATAAGTATAGAAACATCCATGACTCGGAAACAAACATCAATATTCATCATATCAATGTTTGCACCTACCGGGATTCGAACCCAGGACCTATGGCGTCGTAGGCAGGGTCACTACCTACTAGACCAATCGGCCGTCTGTAAGGTGTGAAGTATACGAGTATGAAACAGAGGAGATATTTTAAAATCTATGTCAAACGAGGACCATAATATGGAGAAATGTCCATAAAAGACCATCGAAGAAATTGGACGTGTTTCATTTTACATTCAGGCCACATGAAGTGTACATACATATATAAATATAGATACGGCTGTGTTCCCGAAATGGGGTAGCCTGAACTGCAGGATCATAAGGCAGATCACATGCCACGTTTAGTGTAGAGTAAGTTGCTTATCGCATGAAATGTGGACATCATTTATATGTTGAGTAGAGCAACATAGTCTGTCGATTAAAAGTGTGTTCATATTGGGTAAATTCCTTTTAATATTGGATATAAAAAATACAATGCGAGCCAGAAGTAGAGATGATATACCTACACCTTCCTACTACCTACTACGATTTTCTACTACTACTAAAGTAACTTTTTAGTAGTTAGGTAGTAGTATATTCATATTAAAGTCACAACATTTAATAACCGGGCAAGTAAGAAGTAGACAAATTATATATTTTCATTACTCAATCCTGGCTAAAACCGACATTCCAAAAATGTCACATACATTTAGTTTCTTTAGCTAAAAAGCAGCAATTTGATATAAAAACCTATTTTATTGTTCCCCCGCTATCGTCTTACAAACAAAGAGTACCGGAGTGAGGTCTCGTGTTCGGATATATTGTACGTAAATACCCGCTCGTTCCACAATAACATGACGGATCACGTGTTTTACGTACGTTTTTGGATGCCCTACTAATGGATGTCGAACGCGATATTGACCTGAACGATGTTTGTATCAACACATCTCAAAATACGCCGGAGCTCATGAAAAAGGCTTCACCAGCATGTGAATGTCGAAGCTATCCTGCTTCTTGACAACACAGACATAGTGAGGAGGCTTAAAAGGAAAAAACCTTTTGAGTTAGTGCATTAAAATAGTGATATGGTGCAGTGTGTGCTAATTTTAAAGAACACGTGAACAAAGTGACTTCCCCTTAACAGTGACAATAAGAAAAGTGCCGATAGACCTTAGATGAATTATAACTAAATTCAGTGACTACGCTCAAAAAATGGCACTACAAATAGCTGCTCAAATGTATGGCTGGGCGTCTATTGTCATAAATTGAAACAAGCAAAGTCGAGTCAAATGCTAATAAGATTCAAGTTTAAAAATCTGATCTAATCTATTACGTTTATATGGATTCACTCGTGCCACTTTTTATAAATATTTTATTATGATACCCCGCGTCTACATATAATCACGTCACTGCGATGGACATATGTTTAATGTGATATATAGGTATCAATACGATTAGCTGTCAAATGTCGTATTTAACGGCATGTACCTTAACATCAGGTTTTTCTCAATATGTCCCACTTAATAATAATTTGTCTAAATCAAACAGAATGTTTACATATATATTGGTAATTTTTCATATTTCATAAGAAGACTTTAACTTTTTGTTGCCACAACTATAAAGTAATAAATAACTAAGGGCAGACTTTTCTAAACGACAGATAGCCTTAAAAAATCAGCTTTAAGTCAGAAACTTAAAACCCTCAAAATAAATAAAATACATAACTCAAAGGGCTTTTTAATATCGAGTTCAGATCGAGAACCAGCAGTACCCAGCCTACAGTAAAAGATATAATGTACGTGAGGTAATCTGTTTAAATTTCCGGCGGAACCCACGTCCTTGCACGACTTTTTGTCACACGAGACGACATCAAAGAAATCTTTGACACGAATTTCTTAAAGTAAAAGCGAAAAGTGATGCCAAAGGGGTGAACTCATTATTATGCATGGACTTGGTAAATGGTAGCAAAATGTATGTCTTATTAAGTCTGTATTTAAATAGTATTCTATACAACCAACTATTGTTAGTTGGGTTTGTGCCGGTTACATAAAATAGTAAAAATTATCGTGTTTTGGATATTTTTTGTGACGTCCCATTTCTTTAAAATCGTTTATTACCTCATAACGCCTTATTAACCCAACAAATTATTTGAAAATTTTGCATAAATATACGTACTAAGGAGTACGGAGAATATTTAATTGTATCAGGCGTCACTATTCGGAAGTTCAAATTTCCATTGAGGGGTAGCCCACCACATTAGCAGCTATGTATTTATGGTTGCATGCTAGGTGCTTGGATCTGGCTTCTCGTTGCGACAGTAGTATCTTGTGTTCGTGACCATGAGTCGGCGGATCCGAGGGTCGGCGGAGGGTGTAGGGCCCGTTGGTGGGCGACCCATCAATGGAGTACGGAGAACAAAATATGCTATATTCTGTAGTACCTACACGCGGACTAAGTTACAGCTAGTAATATGTAAGTATGAAAAGACCTTGCATTGCGCCTTATGTATATGTCACAGTAAGATAGATAAAGCCGTAATATAGTTATACGAAAGCGATTCATTACTATTTCACTAGGAATATAGTAATAAAACGGTCCAAGTTTAGTGATATACTTATATTACTAGATTAAGTTTAGTGAAATAGCTTATCGGCGGATCAGAATTTGGCAATATAGGTTAGAAGAATGAGATTTCTTCGGTGTTAGGTTACATGTTTAAGTTTAAGACGATAATCTCACTAAACTTGGACCGTTTTATAACTATATCTTCCTTAGGGATATAACTATATTACGACTATCTTACTGGAATGTTTTGAATCTGGTACCTTAGAACGTCTGTAGTAGACGCGCGTAGCCAGAGGTCTAGTATAAATATCCTAAATCTTTACAAAAGATAACCGAGACAAATTCATCACTCAATAGTGTAAATCATATACTGTATTCCTCTTTATCAATAGTTGATCATCTTTAATTTAAATCCTTGCATGTAACTTAAGCTGCCACAAGATGGCGATAGTTTGCATAAACATTACAGCCGATAACTTATCTACGGGATTATTAAACAAGGGTCAGATTTCGCTTTGGCTTATAACCGGGAGACGGTGGATTTGCTGATCTTTGTCAAGGATTTTGTTGTTTAGTTTGAGACAAAGGAGAATCAACTCTTTTAAATAAGAAAAGATTTAACTGTCTTACTTAATTTCCTTATAATAAAGTTGACTGACGTAGAAATAGAATAAAGTAGAGGGACAAGAGGGTCTTGGTGTTTTGTACGCGATGGGCTGACCACCTGTCACTACTAACCGGACTTATCTCAACTCTACCCTCAAAATTGGTCAGAAGTGGTTCACCATGTGGTTCTATCGGCCCTTGGTGCTCCGCCTACCCCACAAGGGATAAAGGCGTGATTATATGTATGTATGTAAAGTTGACATATTTGTTCCCAAGTTGAGCCAATTAACACAATTCTTGGGAACATTCTCTAGGTTGCTGTTCCACAATCTTAGATTTTAATGCCCCGGGCACACCGTGTGCGTATATGTACACGCAAGCGTAGACGTGCACGTACAACGAGTTGTAATGTATGGAACTTTGAAGGCATGTCATCGATTAATCGATAAAAATTGCTCACAGAAAAAATGTGATAAATATGGACACCCTGTAAATGGCCAAACGTGGATGATGTCTATATGCATAAATATAAATATACATTTAATCCTTCCTCCTCGCCTTTACTCCTGTTTCACAATATCAACCAAACGCCTCCATCAGCAGTTTACAAACAGCACGAAGACTGCCAAATCGCCACGACTTGTCGCTAACAGCCAAAACAGCGTTCGGCGCGTGCCAAACAGTGCGGACGAGCCTTAATGAGACGCCGAGTGTGTTCATGGCTTTATTGGCTTGGCTATGAGTCTATTTGTAAGGGATTTTTTACACGATACGATTTTGATACGACATTATTTTGGGTGTAGTATTTTCCTTAGATGTCTCAGCAGTTTCCTTTAGAAAAACCTTTTAAATGTATATATAAATTAGTTAGTAGTTTTACAATTCATATTAGGTACCTAATACAATTGGACATCCTCATGTTTAAAAAAAATATTTTTGACAACAGTCTTATATGATATTACAACTGTGGCCTTTATTATCCCTAATTATGATCCTATTATAGGTCGAATATGATTACTACATATATAAACTGTATTTAATCAAATTACCAAATTAAGGACATATTACAAATTTACATTTTTTTGTGTATAGCACATCATTTTGGTAACACTACTGTGACAATTTCATCATATCGTGATCATTTCGTATCGTTAGCTTCAGCTATACGATATATCGTATCGTGTTGTATCAGACAAAGTACGTACGTTATAGGCAGTGTAAAATTTTAGTGTGATAGCAGGCTGGACGAAGTTTGGTTCGAATTCAAATTAGAAGTTTAATTTTAGGTTGCTTAAACCGAATGTTCATTGGTAAGCAGTGGACTTTTCAACCTGAATTGATAATAATCTATACATATAATAAAAATGTAACGGATCGCTGTCTGTACATGGAAGATATATCAGAAGAAATATTATAGGAGACCTTTATCAACGCCATAGTACCCAAAACAATGATTTTTGGAATTTTTGTCGGTTTGTCTGTGCGTTTGTGCACGCTAATCTCAGAAACGGCTGAACCGATTTCGATGCGGTTTTGAGGAATATATTGTGACAGGTCCCACTTAACATATAGGCTTTTTATCCCGGGAAAATGTTTTTATCCGGGATAATTTCGATATTTTGTTTTTTTTTCTGTAATCCACGCGGACGGAGTCGCGGGCGTCCACTAGTAATAAATAAAATAATAAATATTCACACACTTCACAACACATTGACCTAGTTCCAGACTAAGATCCCTAAAGTTTTGTGCCGTAGGGTACTAAGCATGTATAAATACATAGATAAGTATAGAAACATCCATGACTCGGAAACAAACATCGATATTCATTATATCAATGTATGCATCTACCGGGATTCGAACCCAGGACCTATGACGTCGCAGGCAGGGCCACTACCAACTACACCAATCAGGTCGTCAATTACTGATGATGGATGACAGCCACAAGAGTCCAATCGTGACGTACCCCCTCCAATCGAAAATGCATAGTGAAGTCTCTAGTCGATTGTTTTTCTCAAGCTAACACTATATACATACTATAGCCACGCCAAACATCACCAAACATAAGTCTGAAGTGTAAAAAATACAATGTTTTTACCATTAAGCCTATCACCACAAAATTTAAGAAAACGTCGCAAACTTTTTCCTCAACACATCAGTCACATAAGCTGCGAATACACATAATATTATGTACATACATCAACATAACCGTAACCAAATTAAGCTCGCATTATTCACCCCTCTGAATTGGTGCTAATAACTGGCGGGAAGCGAACCCACGACCCCGAGATGACAGGGGGCGCCTTTCAAAATGCTCGTCTATTCAGTTTTTTTTTTCAGCATGAAAAACACGTCAATTTCTATAGACACGATGATTGATGAGGCCATTGAGATGGTCACATTTCATGTAATTTTCAAGCGTTAGAATGATACAAATATTAGTGGCTTCAGTACGCTTATATCAATAAAATCGTACTTCAATGAAACTGTAAAAAATACTCTTATGTTAGATAAAACTAAGTATTACCAGTATTATATTTTAAAACCAAGTGGCATTGCGAACTGTAGAGATCCTGTGCCCATTTAAAGGAACACAGAAACTTAAGTAAGTAAATAAAATTACTATTACCACAGGAAAGGGTCCCAAAATAAGATTATAAGGTCAAATAGGTTATTGTAGTCCTTGTTATAATTCGAAATAAACAAATTATATAAACCAAAAATAAAGAAAAATCATCAAAATTACAAAGAAAACAAACACAACATTAATAGCAATAAATGGGCACTAAACTAAACCACTGAAAGAAAGAATCTGTAACTAAAAAAACTATTTGTCCGACGCCCCGCGGCGGTAATAACACCGAAAGGGCTATAAAAAATCTGCGACAAATCTCGAAATCCCTCCGACAACCAACTAGGCACGCCTTTGAAATTATTAAGCCTCTACAAAGTCTATTTTACGCTCACACAACTTAATGCCAACCATACACATAAAACGACAAAGTTGAAAATTAAACGCAATTCCTGCCCACAGATACGCTTTTTTAGACGTGTGGACATAGACTGGGAGGTATCTACACTTTTGCTGTTTTAATTTAGCGTCGTCTTATCTACGTACCACAAAATAATGGTATGTGTGCTGAATATAGGTGTAGATAAATATTGACGGAACATTGCTGGTTTCCAAACCGCTGCGTAAAAACACAAATGAAAAATTTTGTAAAAAATGACACTCTTGGCATAAGTGGAATGGCTATGTAATAAATTATAAAACAGTTTTCAAAATAGACGGTTGATTACCATGTCACCTTCATATATCTACAGAAAGTAATACCACAATATTTTCAGTACTTATAGAGACTAAACAAGGTATCGCCCAATACCATAGGTATATACTGAATCATTCTTTCAGTTATGTTTACACTAGCGGATGCAACTACTGCAACTTCGTCGATATTATACTCGATGTGCTATTCAGAAACTGTAAAATTTCATCATAATACGTCAAGTCGTTTTTGCATTATATAGGTATTCCAATAAACTTCCACATCCATTATTAATTAATTAAAGGAAATACTGCAGCTATCTCTCAGTCTATTATTGTGTCATGGAATTTTACGCTGCAAAATTTAATAGTGGACGTAAATCTTCTGTCCTGCTTTGTCCGATATGTCCGTCTTTGTCTGGCGGTCTCATTCAATCCGGCTTTCGTATAATCCTATAGCAGACTGGACGCACGAGATTTGAAACTCTTTAGGGACTTTTCTCAGTCGGACATATCATATGTTCGGCTCGGGCTTACAGTAAATTGGTTAGAGCGGCTTAGAATTTCTGCAGAAAGAATTTCGCAGCAATATTGTTAGGTTTATTCTTTAAAAATGAAATATAATTTCCAAGGAAGATACTGATTATATTTTTAAAATACTATAATGTAATTTTTGTCTATAAAACCCTTTGGATTTTATTCTAGTCCCGCCTATTATCTGAATAAATAATAGTTTCCCAATTTTCTTATAATCTTATATTTAAACTTAACTTTAATAAAAGTAAGTTCATTCGTCGTAGCACAACAGGCTACTACGCCGTAGCACGACTACGCGCAAAAATTTTGTAGTCAGTCATAGTAACATTGCATTCCATTCCATTTGAGCTTAGTAAAAGTCGTAGAGAAGAAAGAAACGCTGTTAGAAAAGCTGTAATAAGTATTTTCTATTCTATATCAAGATTATTACTCCAGAAAGGTCATCGCACTTTGCTCAACAGATTAAATCATCCAGTCGTAATCCGTTTTCTATTAGTGTGATCGCGGATAATTTGGTGAAGGGTACTATTACATCGCTATTTGCCTAGTTTGGGATAGCACAATGCCTAATCCCGCGGATGGTTGTCCCGCCATGACGGGATTACGGGACGCGTGACGTTAGTGTGTGGTCCAAGTTATGTGTGGCTTGGGTCGAATAGATAAGCTTGCTGGGGTAATTTTGTGAGAGTAAAATATATTTTTTGCTGTGTAAAAGTGGAAAAATAAAAACAATAATTTTCAACATTTATAAGTTATGTCGATCTAATTAAGATTTATATCCAGCATTTCTGAAATTAGCTAGCATAGATCATAATCTCATTTTTTATTTATGTTTGTAGCGACTGCTCATAAGGTTCCTATAATATGTATACCCTCTAAAAGTCGTCTGTCTTTAGGCAGTCGTTGCGAAAGATCGTATGTGATAAATGTCTTCATATAGTGACTGAATGCGTAGAAGACCTGCGCGCGCAACTTACAGACTATTGTAGCTCTAGCATTGTACTGTCATCTTGTTTATAAAAATACACGTCATCATAAAGTTCATAATTTGTAAATTATTTATTTTCCAAATATTCTGGCTTAAAGGCTAAATGTTTAATATGTAGGTACCATCTAAGATATTAAACACGAGTCTTTAATAAGGTGGATATGTTTCTGGTAATGCTTTACAACCAACTTTAAAAAAAATGTTACCTAGATGTCGCTGCTTCAATTCAAAAGTATTTTTTATTTTGTTTTGTTTTTTTTTATTTGTGGTACTTCGATGTTTCGAGGCACTATTACAAATGATGGGTCAGATTATATATAAATTGTTAATCCGCTGTAAGTTTATGCTCTACGCAAACAAATCAGCCTATAGGTATGTTAGAGAACTTGATTGATTTACAACATTGTTTGTGATTCACGCGAGATGAACAATGAGAACGTAATCTATTCGGATAGATCAATAATTAGTTCATTAACTAATATTCAATTGCTTTTCTGATAAGGCCAAACTACAGAATATTATTTTAATACTATGGTACGATTACTTGAAAAAAATAGTTTCTTTCAGTAGCCTAGCCTAGTTTACATAAGTAATTCGATAAGTCCCCGATAGCTCAGTTGGTTAGAGCAAAAGCACGGTTTGCGAGAGGTCGTGAGTTCAAATCTCACTCGGGTGTTTTCTTTTTCATTTTTTAATAATATTTATAATATCTCATTAATAAAATGTATGGATCATGTCTTTGGAAGATTTATATATAAATGTTATAGAATACATCAAAAATACCCAAAACAATAATTTTTAATTTTGTTTGTCTGTGCGTTTGTGTACGCTAATTTCAGAAACGGTGGATTTCGATGCAGTTTTCAGGAATTAATTACAACCACTTAAATATAGGCTACGTTTCCCGGGAAAATGTTTCTATAATATATATTTTTTTTTCTGTAGTCCACGCGGGCGGAGTCGCGGGCGTCCACTAGTAATATAATATCTTGATTAAATTAAATTTATAAGACACTTCTACATAATATAATCCGCAGGGATATGGTTGATCGTTTCATCATTAAACACTGTGCCTTTCAGCTTTTTTTACCGAGATTCGGCTAGTGTATAGCTATCGGGATGAAAAAATAACGTTGCCAAAAACGTAATGTAAAAGAGATGGTGAAATTCGTCATCCGAGTTAATTGACCCGATAGCTTAGTTGGTTAGAGCAAAAGCACGGTTTGCGAGAGGTCCGTGAGTTCAAATCTCACTCGGGTGATTTTTTTTTTCATTTCTTAATAATATTTATAACATTATAAGTTTAAGTTAATTTAAACTCGGTTATCTGGCACAAAGAGATTTCTCAGTTAAAATATTAAAATTACAAAATAAAACATTCATACAGTAAATGTGAAAGTAACCTGAATCTGACAACTTAACGCCGAGGAAAACTACTTCACCTAAAAACGTGACATTTGGATCATCGGGTTCACTAAAAAGGGATTTCCCAAAGGAACGGGAAATAACGGGTGTTCTCAAGTTTACGCGGACAAAGTCGTAGGCGGTTGCTAGTTTTAGATATATAATTAACCCAACTAATTTTAAATGAATTCAGAGATAATGCAGCTCGTTAGTGTCACGGATGGTAGAACGAAAATTAAATATGATCACAGAGCTAGCCAATAAAATGTTACTCGCCTTGGGGACTATTTCGTAAATTTCTGGATTTTCATTGTTATTATTAAATAGCAAAGGGTATAATTTTTTTTTTTATCTTGAAAGTCTCTTTTTGAAGTAATATTATTGTATTATGCCTAAATTTGGACAAAGTCCGAAACAAGATTACGAGTATATGGCAAAAGACCAAAGTGACAGGCATAGTCTCGAAATGTATTAAACTGAAGTGGCAGTGGGCCGGCCACATCTGTCGTAGAACCGATGGACGGTGGAGTAAACGGGTTCTCTAATGGAGACCTCGCCTCGGCAAGCGTAGCGTCGGGCGCCCTCCGGCCAGATGGATCGATGACTTAAAGAGGAAGGCTGGTAGTGACTGAATGGCATAAACGGGAGATCGAGCCATGTGGCGTACACTGGGGCAGGCCTACGTCCAGCAGTGGACTGCAATAGGCTGCGATGAGACGATGATGCCTAAATTTGGTGCGTAATGAGTCGTGTGGGTAGATGCCACTTAATCGCTTTGTGTTTTCTACGTATAACATATAATCTCTCTATGAAATTTTCCAGACCATTAGCTTTCGTAATAAATGTGAAAATTGTTTTTGTTTTGAACGAGATGAGGTATCTATCCACTAGGTACCTATGTGGTGCACTAAAAAGCATCAGCAACATCTTCCGTGTATTTTGTAGAGTGGACTAAATAACTCTGGAGCGTACATACTGTCAGGCTACCAATTTGTCACTAATACTATACGCCAACCGTCGTGGCACACGTAGTTATAATACGTTATATGATAGCGCGTGCCACGACGGTTGGCGTATAGTATAATGGCGTAGTTTCCTATGATTGAATTTTATTATTCTTATCAGAATAAATAATTCAAATCATACCTATCTATAAAATTACAATTTCATTATGTGTCCAAATGAGGTAGTAAAAAGCCTTCAAAGTTAAGTGGGCAAGTCCAATTTTCAAATGTGAAATTAATTGAAAGTCTCCACCTGCATCATTTACAGCAACTTTTGTTTTGTGACCATATTTATAAACGCAATATTTAATATAGCTGTAGAACAAAAGTTCTTTCACGCGCATACAAGTTGCTTAAAGAGTGACGTCGCGTCGCGGTAGTCGTTTGTATGGAGCGTTTTTTGGCAAGTCTAAAATTGTGATTTTGAAATCATTATATCCCGGAAAGTTTTCACGCTAGCGAAGTTTTTCGTTCGCAGATGTTTCTTTTATTTTATGATCTTATTTTACGAAACTAATGAAATCTGTATGTATGTATTGTATTGTATTATGTATTATATTAATATAAATATCATATTAATGGACAGAGATACATTGTGCCTGGGTCACCACCTTTTCTTCCTTTTATGTTATGTCACTATCGTTAAAATAATACATAATTACACCTAAAGTATAAATTATTTTATAGTTAATTATAGTATTTGCCTGCTTAGCTACACTTAAATGTTATTTTTTGGCACTATTAGGTCTTTTGTAAGGATATAATACACATTGTGTACCAATGACATTGTAATGACTGTTTGTTGCCATAGTAAAATAAAATAAAATCTTTCTATATAAATACAAATAAAAAACTGTAACTTTGCTATGCTTAAGGTCGCTGTAGAACCTTTATTTGTGATGTCACAGTTTTAGATACTCCATTTGCTCTCTACACTCCGTATGTACTCGTACGTATTTACAAATTCGAATGATCATTATATCGATGAACACCAGAATACAGCACTATATTTATAGAGCCGTGCCGCTCTACTGCAATCTCCTGCTGCACGAGTATTACTTTTATTTGCGGATAAAAGCTAAATTTGGACCCTTTCCAAATTAACTCTTAAGCCGAGGACCGCAATTATATGCACCGAAACTATTACTGCCGGCAGATAGTAGGTATAATTAGCTTCAGAGTTCACAAAGTCACATACTTTTCAAAAAACTTCTATTTACTCCGGTACTTGGAAATAAGTTTTAATTTCAGGGGTGCAATTGTAAAATGGCCGCGTGGTGCCCGCAGAGTAGAATTCGTACCACCCCATGTCTGCCCGTGGGTATCGTACGTATCGATTATGGGTTTCCGGGAGGTGGGCATCAGCGTCTCCCGTGTTGACAACCATAGTCCAAAATACAAACTGCGGTCACTAACCCGCCTGCCTAGCGTGGTGACTATGGGCAAATGCCCCCCATGGCAGTCTTGTGGCGTGCCCTGGGGCAGGCCTACGTTCTGTAGTGGACTGCAATAGGCTGATGATGATGATGAGGTACTCTCAATTATCATATACATAACATACCTTTGCGTAACACAATATTTTGTACTAAACATGAGTTTGCCCTATTTTCAAAGAGGTTTCGTACTAAGCCCTTTGATAAGGGTGTTATTATTTATAGACTCCTGTACCCGTAACTTGAAGCCCTTAATTTAATCCCCTTAGAATTATTGCCTGTTATTTGTACGTGTAAGGAAAAGGGCTTTTATATTAACCTATTGTAATTTATAAGAAAATGTGTCATACATAATACCTACCGAACCTACATAGTAAGCCGGTACCTGGGTATAAAATGATGATAAAATTTACATGAAATTCCTTAAAATCATCAAAAGCTTTAAAATTGAAGAAGTTTTCTTTTCTTTGTGTCTATTTAGTTACAAAAAAATATTTATGACGTGTTATTAAAGAGTTGCTTAGACTAACGTTATTTTATTTTCTATGGCTCCTATAGATGAGCTCGACATAATAATTTTCAATTGATTTTTGTTTTCGTGACACATCGTCCAAATAGCGATATGACTTGAAGTCATCAAGTCTCATTGGTTAATTATACGAAAGTAAAATTACTTCTCCATGGATTAAATCAACTATCACGATAACGCAATGCGAAATTATTTTAATAATTAGACTGTAAAGTCAAGGAAAGCAAAACTAAAATGATTTCTTTCAACGAGCCCAAGTTATAGGCCAATAAAAGTTAGACGTGACCAACAGGTCCTTCCCTTGACGTGTAATTTACATTTGCAAAGTTTTTTCTTTGCGATTCCTCCCTGCGGATGTGACGTCACGGAATTGGGCCGGTCTTGAAATTGTGCAAAAAAGTTGATGTTTTTAGGGATCAATATAAACAAAAAATCTGGTTCTATTCTTCATGCCACCGTTTTCAATTAACCTACCCCCCTAGCATGACCACGCATCGTGGATATCGTATCGTACGATATCGTATCGTTTCTATACAAAATTCAACATGTCGGCTATATTTATCGTATTTTGACAGGCTAAATGCCGATAAATCGGTTTGTCATATCGTGTTTCGTAGGTCATGCTACTTGGGCTGGACTTAAGACTGTAATTGAATAACTATAAATAACTTTATCCTAATTTTATGTCACTGTTATCCCCAGAAGTACGATATAAAAAAATGTTAAAGTTCATCACACACCACATCAGCCTATTGCAGCCTACTGTGGAATATAGGCCTCCCCCAGGGAATCCCACAAGACTATACCACAGGCGGGTCTATGACCACAGTATCATATTCAGATTGCCCATCCTAAGAGTTAGGTCAGAGAAATAAGTAAATATTGTGTAGCATTTTTTTTTTACATTTTAGTATTTTTCTGGCTTTGCATAACGCTATTTCACAACTTGATATTATCAAAAAACTTTAGCTAAAGCGAATTTAATAACGGCAAAAATCCAACGCAGTCTGAGCAAATAATCTCGGTTCAAAGTTAACCGGACTTAAAAATAACAAGCCGTGTTTTTATTCGCCCACGTTTCATGGAAATATTATTTTCCAGGTTCTAATGTAGAGATTATTGTTATGCGCTAAAGTGTGTTAGTATTAATTATGTGTTACCTTCTAATTACAACACCATACAAGATATCAGGAAAGGATAAGGCTTCTCTCGGGCTTAGCTAAAACCCAATCTATGACAAATTAATATACTCGTACCTATGAATTATACAGGGTCTAACATAAGGGGAGGGTAAGTCAAATGCTATGAAAATATCCCAATATAAGGAAATAGTGTACAAAATTTGAGACCCAAAACACAAGCCAGTATTTTATAACGGTTGAGTGTTAATGAAGTTTGAGTCAACAATAATGATAATATGGGGCTAAATCTCAATACTAAAGTTATTATTTTTTTACTTGAAAACTAATTAAAGTATTAAAATTAAACCGCAATAGAATTCCTATTTTAAAGGGATTGTTCAAGTTTGTTTTTATTTAATGTCATTATTCTGTAGAAAAACACCCACTTTCATTGTTCTACAAAACTCCGCGCCGGAGTTTAACGTTATTATGTTAATTTAGTTTTATTTGCATTTTTAGTTTAATATTAGTTCGTTTTGGAATACCGCAATGCAATAAGCCGAGTAAGGTACTTACTTAAAACATATATAAACTCAAAATATGGCCAATATTAAGTAGAGTCTGCTAGAATAATACCTATGCCTGATTTCAAAACTAACATTTTTGTATGCATGTGCATGTACACCAATAATATAGGTATAGTCAGTCATACACATAGTAACTTAGCACCATCATTGAAAATTACTATTTGGTGAAACGTACTCTAGGTTGCAAGGACACTATTTATCATATCTATATATAAAAAAAAAAACTTAGTCAGATAGTTTTAAAAGTTGAAGCTTTATATAGCAAGAACCAGGGGGTCTACTCTGAAGTGACGATAAACGAAGTATCGGCCGAATGTCGAGGTGTTTCCTACTACGAACTACCTTCGATCGGGTCAGTCGCGCCGTTTTTTCATTCGGTCCGATCGAACTCTATTTGACAGGCTTATAATATTAGTCAATGTGAATTATTCTCTATGGTTCCGAATGAGTTGTGAACTGAATGTTGTGAACATCCGAAGCAATTTCGTAGTAGGGTCAAAGGCTTCGATTCGGCCGGGCTTCGGTCGGACTGAAAGATGAACCCCAGCTCTTTTTTTATTTTTGTGCCACGGAACCCATTACAAAAAATACTGTTTACTCTTAAAATTCCTCGGAACTATAATGCGACTTTATTATTTTTGTGCTAAGCAAAACTAACGAGATTCCTGGAAACGGCTACATGCTAACCAAAACATTGTTTAGCAAATGAAAAGCGTTAAGTTATATTATTAAAATAATTATGTTAGCTCTTTGATTACTTATAGACAATTTTATTGTCCAATCTTGATATTTTTTTTACATTTCTTCAATGGCTTTCATACAAGATTTCAAATTTAAAATAACAATACATGAAATTATTATTGTTTCCCGGTGAAAATGGTCGTTAGTCTTATTATAGAATAAATTTTTAACAGATACTTCATGTAAACAGTTATTTGTCCTTGACAAAATTTAGTTTCTTTAGGTTTACAACATAATAAAATTGTTAATAGCTAATTAATTTTATTTGGGATGAAAGACAATAAGATTATCACTAGATAGATAATCACTACAATGAAATCGTGTGGAAATTTTTCCTACAAGAATTATTATGAGAATAAAAATGTTAATAACAATGTTCACTACACTATTAACGTATTATTCTTTGCATTTCTTTCTTCAGTGCCTAATGCATGCAGCAATTTAAATAATGTATGCGATGAACATTATAAATGGAAACTTTTCTACAAAAGATAACTACCAGCATTTTCTTCGCGAGTTCAACATACTTTTTATATGTTTAAGTGGAAATCTATAAATTAATACGCAGTGGGTAGACCACTCGAATGATTTTTCAAATTTCTCTTTATTTCAATGCCTTTTACTAATGGCCAATTGCTTTGCTAGAGGTACGTCTTATAATTTTTTGTATGAATATAATACCTATTAGAAAGATCTACTCGTATGTTCTCTGAATTTGATCTTAATATCAAATAGAATTAAAGCAATTAGCTGGTAACTTTTGTTAAGTAGAAGTGTAGGTAGTAACTTTTAAAATGTTATGATGGAGCTGTTGTAGGTTTATTCTGTTAAAAATATAACATACTCACTCGAGTTCACAAAAAACTCCTAATGTGGAAATATTCTTATATCAAGACTTAAATTTTGTGGATAGAATCTTTATTTCATAGCATTGCGTTTGACATACATACCCCTTTTGTTACACCCTGTCGAAATATTTATTTGTGGTACATAAATGGTACTACTACCACGAGCAAGTCATAGAGATTACATGTAGGTGTAATACCTAAAGGGTGTAATAAATGATTACTTCTATTATTTGATTGTATGTATGTATCTATTCATGTAATGATATTTTATTTTGTAAGTTTTAAGTTACCCAGTTTAAGTTATGTTTTTACTGTAGTGTTTTGTGTACAATAAAGAATAAGAATAATGGGGTGTATGGGGTCCCAATTTAAAAGATCCTCACCTGACCCTGCAGAATAACACGAGGCTCTACCCGCCACACGCATTGGACCAGCGTGGCGGGTCTAATGAGTAGTAATCTTGCCCGGCGGCTGAGGGCGGCGTGTCCGAACGCCGGTTAAGTGCCGCCAGGGGTGAAGAATCCCGGGCGGGTTCCACTGTAGCTACCGAAAATGGACTCGTGGGTTAGCTGGTGACAAACAGGCTGAGTTCTGGAAGAGGAAATGATGGCGGTGGGAAATTTTATCTGATTCCATCTCTGGGAAGGTATCATAAGACGTCCACAAGTCCCTCGTAAACAACATCGAATACACGAGTTTAGGAATCGACTGAAAAAAAGGTTGTTGAAGGTCTCGGACGCGCCGACCTCGAGAAGATGACGCATAAGAACTTGGCTTCAATGCGTGCACCAATTTGCCGCTCTTTTCTAGTGGAGGGACTTTTATGATGAACCCTTCTTCAAGAAGCCGCCTAAAATGGACCTGGCTCCATCCCATAGACTATTCATAGACGGATTAGTTGGTCAACAGGGTGAAAACCGGTACAACCGAATGTTGGGCACATGAATATTAATGTCAGAACACGACTGTGACACTCCGACCCTCATCCGTGCCAACTCGGTGACAAACCGCTTTGCTTGCCTAAATTTAAATATAAATAACAGTTGTTCCACACGGTGGGGTCTAAATTCTTTAGAACAGAAATAGACCAGAAACGGTGGCGGAAAGGCCGACTGAGTCCTCTGATGACGCTGAACATGAAATGACGTATCTCCAAGCACAAGCAGCTTTAATACTCGCTGCAATTCCAAAGTGTTCGCGAAGAATTATCTATTGGGCAGAGCCAGTTGTCTATTTTATGTAGAATTGAGAGGTTCTGGACAGCTATATACCCAGTCGCTAAACCTAAAAGACCCACAGAATATAAAGACATCCCGGATTCAGCCTACGAGATTAGGACTCTAACAAGCGCCGGGCGATAAAACAATCAAGAGCGGGTGGAACTCCGGTCTGTCCTCCAAAGCCTTTGTCCTGCTCGAAGGGGTACGCCGGAATAGAACTGTTCTTTAAAAAAGCTAAAGCCTCAAGAACTATCACTCTTCTGAGTGACAAGTTGTTTTCATTCACGAATATTAATAGCCTCCCGACCCGGTTTCCGAAATTTAGTACATAGATCATATCAATGCGAGAAGAGTATAACGGCCACTATCGCGTTCGTGGACTAAGAAGGCTTTCAAGACATGGGCAGTTCCTCTCCACTGCCATGACCATCGTATATCGAAGTGCAAGTGTTTATACAGCAATCACCATGTCGGTAGACTGAGCCGATTTCTTTGCAGAGGGGAGTGAGACAAGGAGATACTACTCTTCACAACTGGAAGACGCCTACCCGTAAAGGACTCGGCAAACAAGGCAATAAGCAGACGACATTGTTGGCAGAATGAAGGATCAAGCACAATGTATGGCCTCAAAGTCTCCCAACTGGGCCTGATTATGTCGAACGTCTTGCCGCCCACTCCTGTACTGGTTGGGAGCTCGAGCATTTTAATTTATGCCACTAATCCAACTTTGAAGAGGTAACGCTCCAACTCGGCTGGGCAGCGTTCGGGACGCTTATTTGTGTCCAGATACCCCAGTCCTTAAAGACGAAGGTGTTCAGACACGGTGCCGACGTGGTCTCTACGCAAAAAAAGCTCAGGATTGGAGAGAGCTATGCGGTTTTTAGTCAGAAATGAGGAGATCAAAGATCACCGAAACGCGACGGCGCTAGAGTGGATACTTGGGAAGGCCACCCGCGAGGTGGACGGATCCTGTACCTGCTTCCGACCGGTCGGAATGGGATCTTGGTGATGAAAGAATAAGAATAATAAATTAAAAAGATGGCACACTCTACACTTTTCTAATCTTTGAGGGCGGAACTCCGCTGACACAGCTACCCTTAGCACAAACAGGAGTTCTTGATGGAAATTTTAGTTCCATCTCTGTAGACGGTGTTTACTTTAGGAATCGACTGAAAATTGCTCGGACGAAGAGATTGGCGCGTGCATTTGTGTGGTTGTAAAAGCTTGAGTGTGCCGGTTTAAATTTAAATGTTGTTCTAGAACACCACGGTGACCGACTGAATAAGCATGAGTTCTAATTTAACCTTGTCTATTTTATGTAGAACTTGCGCCATTGATACAATAGAGCAAGCTTCATATCACTCTAGTGATATTTATTAATAACCAAATCACCAATGCGAGTACATCGACTATGTTCTCGACCCGTACATAAGCAAGAAGCCACTAATGAAGACGCTCTATAGTTTCAAAGAGATGTACCTAGGGATCTTGGTGACACTATTGATTGGAGTAGAAAGAAGTGATTTGCAGTACTTTTTTAAAACGTCACTTAAATACGTTTACTTAAGTCTAGTTATTAGAGCAGGCTGACTTCAGAGCTGTGCGGGAGATACGGTTGAAATGACATTGTGTGACGCTAGAACATCGTTTCACAACGACGCGGAGCTGTGGATTTGCCATCTACATGTTGATGATGGACATAATTATTATGTCACTCTCACGCATATCGCCTAACTTGTTGGTGTCGTGAGTACTAAAAGTTTCGACATAAACGATGTTAAAAGTATCGACCTAAACGTAATTTTCTTCCTCTTCCCTTTCCACCATTTATGACTCACGCTGTAGTACATACAATATGCCATGAATTCATTCTTCTTATATGTTCATTGGATTATATTGTCCAAATTATCTAAGTGTCAAGTTTTACTTTTTTTTAATTTATTTATTTGTATTTATTTATCTTTTAAATAGTTATACAAAAAAAAACTTAGTTACAATAGCACTTTGTAAAAACCAACGAGGTTTGCGTGATAGTGCTACACAGTTCACATCGTTATCCCTTTACACATCTAGATTATATATACTTAATTATTACTTATTACACATAATTACTTGCGGAAATAACTTTTTTTTTGTAAACTTATAAGTTGATATGCATTATCCAGTGTCATTGGTGTCATGGGTAGAATAAAATATCCATTAATTACAATACACTTAGCTCTACAGAAGTCGATCGAACTGTAATTTACTTCGAGTTTATTTATTTATTTTATTTATTTTATTTTACAATTTCGGGAAGACCAACAGCTATTTATAATTATAGTAAAAATTGTAGAAACGTAAAGCCAATAACAGGTCCACACTTATAGAAGCATTATGAGAGCTAATCAGGTACTAATGCACACACAATTTTATCAGTGTTTCACAAAACCTAACAAGCTTATCAAAAACAAACATAATAATAATAAAAAAAAACAATTTAGGTACTAGATAAAATCTAGGTACCTATTAATTATTGGCGGAAAAATTTTTCACTAAGCACACGCTCGCTATGTTAGAACTGGTATTGAAGAGATCAAGCTCTACGCCTTTACAAAGTTCATTGAAGTTATTACCCTTTAATAATTATTATTAAGTATAAGAACGCGCATTCGTCACTTTCGAGAACCAGTAATACCGGCTGAGCACTTTGACAAACACGGATGAGCCAGGTTCCGCAGTTTAGCCGCCGGATTGCGTCCTTATTCGCTAACTTAATTGGTAACGTAATTGGAAACACATGGTTTCCTTTAATTCGATTCGACAACTTTAGATTGACTTAAATTGTTGTGTTAATTAGACTTAAATTAGACACCGCTTTGTTAATATTGTGTTGATTTTATCCTTTTGTTTACTGTTCAAAGTGACTTAGAGCTAATTGCTAAACGAGTCCTAATCATTTCGCCTAGGCTTAACCTACCATTTCAACGACACAAAAGATTTTTCTTTGGTAGGTACATAGCCCAACTTATAATTTTATTAACTAAGTAAAGCAAGCTAAGAAACAGCTTGAATGAAAGCGTTTGAAAATATATATTTTTAGTATAACGATGAAATTTTAGTTTTCGACAAAATGTGGCACTTTTAGCAATTACTTTTAATTGCATTCTGAACTCGTGTGTTTTTCTTTGATTTTACGGACTTTCGATAAATGTTTTAAAACCTACTGCAACATATGATTATACGATATACTGATGTGCTTAAATAGTTTCATAATAATTATTTAATTTTTTATTATGTATCGACGCTATATGAGATCTTGTTTGTTTTGCACACAAAGTGCATAAGCACACGATATTACACTTCATATTAGCCTGTTATCCGACATAGGTACATAAACAGCAAGTATACGTCTATAATATTCTTACACTTTCATGTAGAATAAAAATATAATATTCACCCTTATTGTGGCCCTATTTATAGGGTCAATAAAATTGTAAGTAATTTTAATAAAGTCCCAGCCCTACGGCCAGTCCTATCGCAAATAACTAAGGGTGATCAGAAATTGCAAAAATTGGCAATATCTCTTTGTTTTCCATTTCAATCTGTAAAGGAAATCGATGGCTCCAGGCTATTGTCAAGATTACGTGGTGGGTCTGGCCACCCCTGTTTTTAGGGTTCTTTTATCTACGCGAATAAACGAAACTATATTTAAACTGGGCTTTACCGACCACCAAGACACATACTCCATTGACTCTCGAATATTACAAATCATGATCGTGATGATGAGAAACCAGGACGTCTACTCTGAAGTGACGATAAACGAAGTATCGGCCGAATATCGAGGTGTTTCCTACTATGAACTTCCTTCGATCGGATCAGTCGCGCCGTTTTTTCATTCGGTCCGATCGAACTCTATTTGACAGGTATAAGGCTAGATAATAGAAAGCTTATAATATTAGTCAATGTGAATTATTCTCTATGGTTCCGAATGAGTTGTGAACTCAGATTAATGAATCCGAAGCAATTTCGTAGTCGGGTCAAAGGCTGTCAAAGGCTTCGATTCGGTCGGGCTTCGGTCGGACCGAAAGATTCGAAAGCGGCATTTCAGAGTAGACCCCCAGATACAGGGCAGTGGTGGGTTAGGTTAGAATTGACCCTTGTATCTTACAAATCATAATCAAACCAGAAATGCAAGCCTAGCATGTCCTGCGAAACACAATATGATAAACCGATTTATCGACATTTAGCCTGTCAAAATGCGATATAGCCGCCATGTTGTATTTTGTATAGAGACGATACGATATTGTACGATACGAATTCCACGATGCGTGGTCATGCCAGAGGGGCAGAACGGTGGTGGATTGGTAATTTGAATGAGTAAGGCCTAACACAATTCTATATTTTAAACTTAATTTTATCTAAACTATATTTATTCGCCTGCCTTGTATCAACCAATACTTGAACGGAAATAGCTATACGCACAAAGTTTCACTTATGTGATAATGCCCAAAACAACCAAGTTGTAACTTTTATGCTCAATAGAGGAAACGCCTACAAAAAACCTTAAAATAATAGGTTAATGTTTATTCCGGTGGTACGGAACCCTACATGTGCAAGCCCAACTTGTGCTTAATAGGTTTTCAATAAATGATACCCTCTGGCTTCGCTGTCTGAAGGTTAAGCACATAATATGAAATTGTAAATATAAGAAAGTGTTTATCGCGTTTCTTATAATTGAATACAAAATTATTTTAATTCTTACAGATTTGTATCATGCTGTATAGACATTTTGAAGGTCGACTTTATTGAAATTATAATTTTTAATTACAAAGAAATCCAATTAAAACATTTAATTTTGTTTTATTGAATCCTTGGAAAATTAAAATCATTTCGAATAAATTAAAGGTTATTAACATATTTAATACTCTGAAATGGTATCACTCAGCCCGAAACGGACTGTATCGAAAATTTCATTAAATGCGAAAGTAAATGGAATGAAAGCGAATTTTACACTTGAAAAAATTTCAAAGGAATCCAGTGGAAATACTCAATATTCCGCAAAAAGAGAGACCGCATAATAAAATTTTATTGTGTTTATTGGGCTGTTAGGGAAGCACGTAAACTGGGGACCTATTCATTGGGCATTAATAAAAAATACGGCTTTCTCAATAGATTTCACGATTACGTACGGTATTTGGTGAATGACGCCTTCTTTGCAAAAATCGCTTATGGCAAAATGAATTAATAAAATGTATCGTATTCACATATAAAGTGTTTTAAGAAGGTAATTTCATAAAAATATAAAGAAATATTGGATTTTTTAAAGCAATCTCAAACATTTATCGAATGAAACATTAAAGATAAAGTTATGTAATACCTATGTTATATTAATAGAATTTACCTAAATTACCAACACTTAGGCTTTTATATTTACATTGCCTTCTAAATAGAAAAGTTCTTAGTTATCGTTTAACAATTCGTTGCCCCTC
This sequence comes from Carposina sasakii, assembly GCA_014607495.2. Classification (NCBI taxonomy): domain Eukaryota; kingdom Metazoa; phylum Arthropoda; class Insecta; order Lepidoptera; family Carposinidae; genus Carposina; species Carposina sasakii. The sequence goes on from CP053150.1 coordinate 3,219,972, forward strand.
AGAAGCGCTACAATATTATCAGTCGGGATCTTTTTTCAGTTTTCTACTCATTGACTACTATCCAAGTATAAAGAATACTAATTCTGAAAGCGTCGTCTTCCACTTTGCTGGATTTTAAAGATTTAATGAGTTTTACGTCTCATTGAGTTTAGAAAAGAATAATAAAATGTTTTATGCGGTATAATGTTCCGAAAAAATAATATAGTATTATATGTACTAGATAAATCGTATTAGTGGTACTAAAACTTTTATTATAACGCAAAAGTCTTCATAGCGATCCAGCGTTGCAATGCTAGGGTCTTGGGCAGCTTTGCACCGGGAGCGAGCCACTATAGGTAGATATTAGTTAGCCATGTTCTGTAATATTTTGTATCACCATCATTTACAGCCCTGGGAAATCCACTGTTGGACATAGGCCTCCCCCAACAACCTCCACTCCGACCGGTCGGAAGCAGCCTGCATCCAACCGACGCCCGCTTGTATATATTTTTTTATGTTTTGCATATTTTTTATATACATTGCATAATATAATGTAATAAATTTTTCTGCAACCAAGTTATTTTGATTTTAAGAAATTGTCTCGTTTTAATTTATTACCTGTGTTCTTTAAATAACAATCCCCAAATAAATATTTTTATAGTAAGTACTTACTTACTAAATCGCACCAATTTTATTAAAACTTTGTAGTAAATCTCTACCTTAAACGAAATAGAAAGATGATATGCCTAAATTGTTATTTCATCGCGTCGAAACTTCTCAGAATATGATAAAAATGGCGTACACATGGTGGTTTTTCCATTGTTCGGAAACTTTCCCGATGCTAATGTAGGGATAATCCGGAAAACTTGGAAATAAGTTTTCTTCTTTGTATGGATGATAGGAAAACGTATCTTGTTTATTTATTTTTTATTACGATAGCATAACATAAAAAAGAACGCCTAGTTAATAAATTTCCAAAGCTTATATTTATATTTTAGGTTTTGGCGTAAATGTATAATCATACGATCGGTGGAAACCTGAATCTTTTAGGGTGTGTTCTTTGTATGACGTAGCATCCGATAAGAATGAATTTCCAGAAATTTCTCAGAAACGGAAAAAAATAATTTCTAAAGTTTACGCAGACGTAGTCATGGGAGTCCGCTTGTCTTTTAAGTAAGTAGGGAATTTAAACTCAACTTCAAGAATTCTAATCCAATATTGCATTAGTGATAACAATCTTCATCTTCAAAATGGAATACAAAACAGAGATCATAATCGTTTCAAAAGCAAAACAAACAAATACAAAACTTTGCTTTCAGATACTAAACGGTTACATCGAAATAAATGGAGATATTCTTAACCAGTGTTGCCAATAAGGCAAAATAAAACCTGCCACTCGACATCTAAAAGAATTATGAAATAATTAGTATTAAAACTTACATAGAAAGCTATAAAATATTTTAAAATATATGTGAAACAAAAAACAATAATATTCTTTAAATAGAAATAGTTAACAGAAAAATAATGTCTGCCAAAAGTGGACTTTTTAAAGAATACTCAACAATATTTTACTCGTGAGCTTACTCTATATTATTTAATTATTCAAATATAGTTTTAAATAAATATTTATTATATCCTCTCTATAGTGGCTATTTTGTAATAATCATTATCTAACTCATTTAAAAAAAAGAAGTTAATACTGAAATTAGCAGTAGTAGGACTCCGTTTCGCCTTAGTTTTTGCCATACCATTTACCAGATCTGATGGAAAATTCACTTAGCTGGCAACACTGCTTTTAAGTTGTTATATCAAGATGACGCTTATGAATAATTATAAGTTGAGAAGTTTCTCAAACTAATTAAGTGAACATTTCCTTTCGCTACAGCGGTCTTTGGAATTTAATGAAATATTTTGTAAATAGAGATCTCTACCCAGATACAGATAACTTTACATTATTATCTTATTATCGTCTTCATTTTTATTCTTTGATTTCCATTTATGGAGGCAAAATTTTATCTCTCAGTAATATCATTTAGGTCTTATATCTTCAATGTTAAATAAATTTTTAATACCATTTACCTATACATCATGTTCAATATCTCCTACTAAAATTTGGGATGGATCAGCTAAATATCAGCTAGCCGCACTGGACTCGGTGGAAAAACGGGCAATAAAACTTATTGGAGATGAAACCGTAGCAAATTCGAAACTCCAGGACCTGACCCACCGCCGTAAAATTGCTGCCTTGTCAGTATTTTACAGGATACACTTTGGAGAGTGTGCGTGGGAACTTCACAATACAGTTCCACCAGCCCCTTTTCACCATCGGGATACTAGACGCAGACTAGCGTATCACCCTTATGTTGTTGATATCCCACCCATCCACACCAAACGTTATGCTAATTCGTTTGTAATGCGAACGGCTAAGGAGTGGAATGCACTTCCTGCCGATGTATTCGAGCACTACAACATTGGTCTCTTCAAAGCTAGAGTGAATAGGCACTTTCTAGGCAAACTTGCTGATCTGTGAGTGAAAAAAAAACGTTATAATAGGTACTACAGCTGCTTCTCTTCCCGGGCATACTGTAAAAATTAAAAATAAAAAATTATAAAAACACAAAACAAACCTAGGCACACAAATCCCTGCACGTGATTGGCAGGGAGGTAAGCAGCGAAACACACACAAAAAAAAAAACCGAACTTATACATCTCAACTATACCCTTAAAATTGGTCTGAAGTGGCACCATATGGTTCTATCGGCCCTTGGTGCTCTGCCTACCCCGTAAGGGATAAAGGCGTGATTATATGTATGTACTTATATTATATCCAAAAATGGGTATCCAGAGCTTGCAGGAATGCGAAGAAGGTGCTACTGCCACCTTAAGCATAGCGGGGACAGATGTTAAAAATCAGTGACAAATTGCTAGCTCATGGCCTGAGAAAACGCCGTTAAGTTTCTTTGCATGGACGGAAATGCAGCAAAAGTGAGGCCCCGCATCACATCACAGTTACATTAACCATAATCTTGTTAAGCTCGTGCAGCACAAGATACAGTTCGAGTGGCTATTCTAAAAGTCATATTCGTGACTCGTGACCGATATCACGCTCATATCGACTAGAATCGATAAGCTATCACATCAACTAACTACAAAAGTATACATGATTTTAATGTCATGCCACCGGAAGTCGTTAGACGTCACAGGCACCGCTTCCGGCGTGTGACGACGTAATGGTGGCGTGTGGAAACCGCGGTGTATTTTTAATAAATAATAGCGTTTAGCACCCCTGGCTTTGCATGTAATTGTTCGAGTTTACAGGGATATTATTAGAAATGTTTAGTATGGACTGTTGGCATGTTATTTACGAGTAAGCTGTGTAGTTTTTAGATTTTTAAATATACTCGTTTTTTATACACATAAAAAATTGAACTGTATTTTTAAAAAGTGGTTTGTTCAACTTATTCAAAACCTATATGTCTTTAGATCCGTTACGAGTACATTGGTATGTATTAATATAGAATTTTACAAGGATACCTTATCTGTATTTTCTTTAATGCGTTTTGTAAGAGTCGTTTCGGGAACTTAACATTATCATGCAAAATATGGAGTAGGACCTTTTTTCTGGACTCGCAAATCTGGTTACTCTGTTTTGGTAAATAGATGTGACCTGTAAAGTTTTTAATAATTGAGTCCATTAGGTAGATACCTACATCTAACTATATTAATAATTATTATATTATATAGGATATGGTGCTGAGGGATTCAGCTTTGTTTGCCGAGATTTGGCTTGTGTATAGCTATCGGGATGAAAAAATAACGTTGCCAATAATGTATTTAAAAAAAAAGAGATGGTAAAATTCGACATCCGAGTAATTGACCCGGTAGCTCAGTGGTAAGAGCACTGGCACGGAATGCTGAGGTCGTGGGTTCGATTCCCACCCGGGTGAATAATTTTTTCCATTTCTTTATTAATAATCTAACTATAGGTATATTCCAAGTTGAAGTTACATCCCATTACTACCAACAAAACACATTGTAATTTTTGACCAGCTTTCTAGGCTGTAGTAAATTAAGGTTCAATTTCATTGAAGTAATTTCTCCGCCATCTAAAAGTTGTAATAACTTTTAAATTAAACACTTTAATCCGAACGTTAGTACAAGTTTTATTTACTTCTCGAACTTTAGCCATCAAAATGAATTCGAGTCGAGTAAATTGTAGAATTTTCTCTAAAGAAATCTTAAAGTACCCTTAGCAAGTGACCATGTTTTTAGCTATTCTAAATTGAACGTTGGTTGGTCGACTTTAGGGTTTCTTTTTGCTAGGTTTTCCACGTTAGATTTAATGTGTTTTGGGTGTGAAGGTGTGGAAAGTAAGTAAATATCATTACTGTTAGGTCCACAGCACTTTGGCTCAGATAGCCACTTAGCCACCATATAAAGTTGTCTGCTCTAATATTATGTTGTCGATATAATCCGGTAAGCTAGCACTTACCTACCGTCAAGTTTGTGAAAGAGGGTAAATATTATTGCATATTCCACTCGTCTTATAAACTACTGTAGGTCATGAACATATAAAGAATAACGGACAGAATGTTGTCGGTAATGATATTCCATGTAGTAGGGATGTGTAATGACGCGTTATCCACCTACACATACAAACCATGGTAAGCTCGGCGCCTACTAGAAAATACGCACACATGCGCAACGCGCCGCCATTTCGGTGCTTCAATCTATGCGTTGACAGCATTACGTCCATTGCTCTTTATACGTTCATGCTGTAGGTGTTAAATTTACTCTTTTAAATATACATATTGTAATATCGCGGGTATTTAGAGCACTGATATAAAATTAGAAAGGAATACGTTGTTTCCGATTTAGTATCTCTAGGATATAGTCTAAATAGCCATTGGCCAAAGCCAAAACTTTGACAATGGAAGCTTCGAAAGAAACCATATTGCGCCGACCATAAATAATGGGATAAGGGCAGAAAGATGATGATGATGAGATTGACTGATTGGGTAGAGTGTCATAATTCTAAAAGGGCCAATATACCCACCAAGTATCGAAATAGACTTGCTGGCGATATATACCAATATTAAAAAACTTTAAACAGTTGGGATTAACCGGTTTAAATAGAATAAAATTGTTCCTATTCCTATTAGTTAAAAAACCCAGCTTACCTACCTATATTATATGCCACAAAGATAAGCCAAAATTAAAAATAAACTTCTTTCAAACGATTATTGAATAGGCTAGAAAATTATTTCGGTAGTAACATCTTGGAAGGTATCAGAAACCTTAACGCCATTTCGTGGCTGTACTAAACATATAAATAAATAAATATTGCCAATAGCTCCCACACAATAATTGCAATTCAGTATCAAATGACAATGCAAACAGCCTCCTATGCCATGCTCTAATGGGGTGAGCTAGTGATTCATCAGTCGCCCTTGTTTGATGATGTCACTCACGGTATCCTTACTATGTGGGGCAATAGCAGGCTCACTAAAATGAAGATAAATATTGATACTAGATCTTTTTGGAAGTCTACTCGCATTATAAAGCAGATTATTATATTGATTAACTAGTGTAGAGCGGTAGTAGCCGAATGGTTAAGATTCTTCTATGCTGCTCTGGGAATGAAAAAAAAAACGTATAATACTACAGCTGCTTCTCTACCCGGGCATACTGTACAAGTCAGTAGAGGGACAAGAGGTTCTTGGTGTTTTGTAGGCAATGGGCTGACCACCTATCACTACTAACCGAACTTGTACATCTCAACTATACCCTCAAAATTGGTCAGAAGTGGCGCCATGTGGTTCTATCGGCCCGTGGTGCTCTGCCTACCCCGTAAGGGATAAAGGCGTGATTATATGTTTTATATTTATGTATTTTACCATTATGAAATATTCACTTAGATATGCCCGAGGAAGGTTGGTGACAAGCATGTAGCCGGCCATAAATAAAAACGCCAAATCCTTGGTAATGGGAGTTTCAAAAGAAACTTTAAAATTCTACGTCTTACTAAGTACCGACCCTCTGAGTTTTGAGTCTCCAAGATCAGCGGTTTAGTGCATTGATGTACATTGATCCGTCAGTTATTCAGGACAAAGCATTTTACAGAAGAAGATATAAGAAGAATAGATTCAAAGGAACAAAAGCTATAAATATGTAAATTATAAATATGTTTTTAAGAAATTAAAAAATTCTTCACCCGAGTGGGACTCGAACCCACGACCTCTTGCATTCCGTGCAGACCAACTGAGCTACCGGGTCAATTACTCGGATGACGAATTTGACCATCTCTTTACAACTTTTTATTCTTACATTAAGTTTTTGGCAACGTTATTTTTTCATCCCGATAGCTATACACTAGCCAAATCTCGGCAAACAAATCTGAATCCCTCAGCACAATGTTTAATGATGAAACGATCAACCATATCCCAGCGGATTATATAATGGAGAAGTATCTTATAAATGTATCTAAAATTAGATATTATATATTATAAATATGTTGATATAAGTAGCTTGTAAGTTGCGTGAATTGAAAAGTCTATCGAAATGCTTTTAAACAATATTCAGTTCTCATGCATTAAGAAAATCATTTGCATATAATATTTAATTTAAATATAGGTGTGAATGATACCAATGGGTTGAGCCAGTCTATTTTTAAATGCTAAGTCACTTCGGAATACTTGCATGCAATATTTTTAAAGAAAACTTGAAGTAATATTTACAGCCAACGATATTTACAAATAAAGACTATATATTTATTATATTCTTTACTAACAATGCTAATTAGAAAGTATGACTAAATATGCCTAATTTGTCCTCACTTCTACCAGATTATCTAACGATTAATTTTTCAATGATTTTTATCTCACACTACTTTTTATTACACTTTCTGTTTATGTGGTTTACGTAAAAAAAAAACATGAAAGCGTGAGTACTAAATTCGCGGAGTACATTCAATCTATATTATAAATTCATATTTGGTAAAAGTCATCTCAAGGCATTAGGTAAAGTTTCTCTTTACATAGATGAATCAATTCTAACCATTTTAAACTTACTTGTTTAAACTTATGAAACTCGTCGCGATATCGGTTTCAGATCGTGAACAAGAAAGCGCATATTCCGAAAACGTTTTACGTGAACGGTTTACATGAATACCTTATTCGATCGCTATTCACATGATAAAATATGATCGAATTTCGTGTTTACTTCACACATACGCTGTTTCGGAAAATGGAAACTTTGAATATAGGCGAGCAGTAGGTATATTCCTTGCCATTATAATATAAAGGCTGTTGTTCCCTGGTTAAATGTCATCATATTAGCCAACAGCGGTGATAGCCTAGTGGTTAAGACGTGCACCTTCCAAGCGGGAGGCGTAAGTTCGATCCCAGTCACGGGCCTGTGCCAATGAATTTATTTCATGTACAGATTTTAATATTGCAAAATTGTCACTTAGCTCGTGCCTCGGAAAGCACGTAAAACCGTTGGTCCTGCACCTGATCTCTCTCCGGTCGTGTCGGCTTTCCGTCCCATCGGACTATGAGAGTAACGGAATAGAGAGTGCATCTGTGTTTGCGCACACACTTGTGCACTATAATATCTCCTGCGTACCTGGCCAATCTCCGTAGAGATTGATCGCCTTGGCCAAAATACGGTCGGAGATCATCATCATTAGCCAACAATCCCGGTTGGGCAAACACCTCTCTTCACTTGTCTCGGCAGATATGGCCATGGTGTTATTTTTTCTTATATAAAATTAACTTTTTTCTTATGTAGCCATAGTGGTGTCTCACTCTAGGCAAAGGCCTCCCCCTGTGAGTAACCTCTCGATCTTTTCCAAACTCCGGCCAACCTGGCAGAAAGTAATTTTTCTAATTAACCAACATTTTTATCAAACATTTTTGTTATATAGAGTTAATAAATAATATCTACTCTCTGTTCAAAATTGTTTTTTCTCCGTAAATACGATAAAGAATAAAAAATAAGTCTATAGAGGAAGCTGAATTAAAACATCTTGTAATGACGCTCGTTAAGGGTCACTGTTATGAAAATTATTCAAAAGCCTTCTAATAGTCATGAAGGGCGAGTCGGACTATATAATTGGGGTTCCATATCGACATTTGAATAAAAATGGACTGTTTGTATATTTATTATTATAGAAATATGTGGGTACCTACGATAGGTAGGTGGATATATTGGATTGGAGATATATTATATTGGAGTGTAAAAAACATCTTATTCTTTCATTCACACATATATTTTCCCAATACATATATAGATACACCAAATGCATACCGGAATTGTGGACTCTTACAAAATGCAAGGAATGGAGATACAGCTGATGTATTCTATTATAGTCCCGTAGAGCACAGTACATGTTATATTGTTGTAATTATAATTAGATAAAACAGCATATTTCACCAAGGTATATAGGTAAATTTATATTATTTTATTATATACTAGTGCCCGCCTGCGACTTCGTCCGCGTGGACTACAGAAAAAACCAAAATTTCGAATTTATCCGGGATAAAACATTTTCCCGGGATAAAAAGTAGCCTTTATGTTAAGTGGGATTTGTCATAATATATTCCTGAAAACTGCATCGAAATCGGTTCAGCCGTTTCTGAGATTAGCGTGCACAAACATCGATCCGTTACAATTTTATTATATGTATAGATTTTGATGACACAGTACATTTCCTAATATTTTTTAATCATATTATCAACCTCAGTTCAGAGAATAACCTAATAATTGAGTAACTCTCGAACTCTTTCCGTGGAACCCTAAAAAAGTATCGTCGTCATTTCCTCATCACCCTGACAGGGTCATTGAACTTCACACCCCCGTCAAAATTGCGACCCCCTTTATAATTAGTGATAATCAGAACGTTTTGCAGTCTCTTCGCTAATTTCGCTGAAGAAAATTACGAAAATGTAAAAGTTGACGTATGGCAGCGTAGCCTAGCTACTCGTAGTGTCTATATTTGGTGTTATTTTAGGCTATACGTGACATCCTATTTGTATGGGGTTGTTAGCATAATATTTTATGACTAACTAAAAATAATAATTTATTTTAATTTTGTTATAACTCATGCAAAATTTTTAAACATACGAAAACATTACAATTGTTCTTTTTTAAAACATGTAGGAGATAAAACGCAACAGAGTAAATGAATTAACATTTTCCAATTAAAACGAAGGTACAAAATACGAGCTCAATCCCACAAGAAACTGAGATTAGACTAGAAATACACACGAAGGCAGAAAGAATATCGGAGTTGTCCACAGATTTTCAAAATGACTGACTACATAAAGTATGTCTTCCAGAAAAAATAACCTACATTAAAATTATAATTTAGATCTAGGTCCATTTTTACATGCCTACATTTTAACATCACCACGGTGTTTATACATACATATAATCACGCCTTTATCCCTTATGGGGTAGACAGAGCACCAAGGGCCGATAGAACCACATGGTGCCACTTCTGACCAATTTTGAGGGTATAGTTGAAATTTACTAGTTCGGTTAGGTTAGGCTCATCGCCTATAAAACACCAAGACCCTCTTGTCCCTCTACTGACTTGTACAGTATGCCCGGGAAGAGAAGCAGCTGTCATATTATACGTTTTTTTTTTCACTCACAGAGCAGCATAGAAAAATTCTTGTACGGCGAAAATTCTAAACATTATAGTCGACGCTGCTAGCAATTTGAGCATGATACTGTTCTCATGTTCAGTGTATTATCATAAACTTTTAAAGTGGTACTGTTTGCTTAGTGAAAGTGAGACGCGGCTCTTTAAACATTGTAGATTGACATTTTTCACCTGCAGATTATCCGCTAAAACTTCTCATATCTATGTTCACCTACAATAGTATACCGCATTAAATTGTCATTAAGTAAATGGTCGGCCGAGCGAAAGTATTGCTTAATTAGGTCCCAGAGAGGTCACTTGCCTTAAATTGAGATATATTGCCTTTAGTAAAAACATTCTTTTAACGCAGGTAGAAAGCTTTAGGATGAATTAAGTGGTGTGGTTGATTTCTTTCTTAGTAACTATAGGTATATTGTTTTGACCTCGTGGTTTAGGATAAGACTAAATTTCAATTTATTAAGAATGAAGTGTAGCGGCATCTCTTTGAATGTATATCGTAAGAGTAACTAAGGAACTCAGGAGCGTTCTCGCAGGCGATGAGCTAGCGACTTGTCACTGATGATTGGTCAAGCTATGCTAAACGTATACTAGGATCTCTTTCTTGCAATTCTGGCTTCTCCATTTTGAGATCTCACCCTTGTGTAGGTGTATGTCGTCTTCAGCCTATTGCAGTCCACTGCTGGACGTAGGCCTCCCCCAGGGCACTCCACAAGGCTACTGCCACAGGGGGTTTTGCCCATAGTCACTACACTGGGCAGGCGGGTTAGTGACCGCAGTCTGATTTTCGGACTATGTTGTCAGCATGGGAGGCGCAGGAAACCCTTATTCGCCTCGTACGATACCCACGGGCAGGCACGGGGTGGTACAAACTCTACTCTGTCGGCACCACGCGTCTAAGGGTAGGTATATGTATGTATAATACATTTAAGAATTATTACTATGAATTTGTCTAGCAACGTGTATGCATGGAAGATTTTATCGTTATCCAGTCAGTAAAAAAACCGATGTTCACAAAAAACAAATTGTTTTTTCCACGTCTTTTCTGTAAAAACTAAGACAAAGTTTTACCTGCCTAAATAGGATTTTATAATACAAATTACTGAGTAAATACATGGGTTTGGGTCCTTCAACTTCAAAAATTAATTTTATTTGCATATTCCATAATGCCTCAGTACTTCCAAAGCGTCTATCGCAATAAATAACATTTAACTCCGCAGGTACGAATGCTCATAAACATTTTCAATAATCAACAAAATTATGCGTCAATGTAAATATGGCTCGTGTTCTGTTGCCAAATTGAGTTTAATTAACTACCAGGCTCAGGCTGATTTTGATGGAGCCTTTGATGTTTTCGGTTGACTTTTCACAGCTTTCGGGGATGACTTAACGGTTCTTGGAAATTGATGGTTGAGTACAGGAAGTCGCGAATGAAGTACACTATGGGTACACATTTTAGTGCGTACAGAGCAGGTGGTATACTATTTAATGTGGTGCACTGTTTTTACGGATTTGATATCGTTGATTAGCCTTTATATTAAACAAATATATGCTTGAAAGCTTTAAGCTACGAGTAAACTGAAGTGGTTGCTTGAATATAATTTTAAAATGTAGAATTCTAATTTTTGCACCCTAAATTCAAAATTGTAAAAAAGGTGACGACAATTTACTCTTATATCACGTTTATAAAACTTTCCTCTGTACTGCTACATACAATTATTATATTGTTTTTAACTGTTACGTTTTGTAGGTTCGAGATTATGGCAATTTCGGGACATACGAGATTATGAACATACATCAAGCACAATGTAAATAGATGCAGTCACACATAACATCAGCCTATTGCTGGACATAGGCCTCCGAGGGTTTGCTACAAGGGTTTTTGCCCATAGTCACCACTAGACAAACGTGTTGGTGAACGGGCAGACAGGTGGTACTTAAGAAATAAAGCGTGAAATCATAGATGAACAAAATTACTGCGTACATAAAATAGTTAGGCTTTTCACTAGTTTCAAAACTTCCTATCTGTTCACCCGTTTATTTGACCGAGTTTCGTATATATATGCCATTAATCTCTCTCAAAGCCACAGAGTAGTAAAAGTGGAGCAGTAACTCACAGTACGGAGCCGGTAAAGGACTGGAGGTGTCAATAAAACACAAATAAAGGTTGAGGTTAAACTTGATCAAATGAAATTGCGGCCATTCTTTTAAAACAATGTGTGGTTTATTTACTTGTACAGTTGTACTGGTATTTTAATCAGTTCTTAGTGAACTTCTTATGACTAAGATGATGTTGATGAGATCAATAATACACGGCAAGAGTGACCTTTTTATTGTATAATACATTACCTGTACTGGTTTTTACTGGTTTAGCAAATTTTAGAAGATATAATATATATGCAGAAAAGCAAATACCTAATATACTTTGATGACATCATCTTGTTTAAAGGTTAAAGCTTTCAATCTACATAAATAAAACATTTCTGGCCACGGCGAAATTATTATCTTTGATAAGTGTAAAACTAAAATTATGAATAATTACTTAACTAATTGCAACGTAATTATTACGTAAATAACGAAAATCACTTAATAAATAATTTAAATCTTGTATCTTTACTTACCAAATTGGTAATTAATAGCTAACGAAAATTGCTTTGAAGCTATTAATTGATTATTTTAATTACCGCATCCATTTTCCTTTCCGCCCTTTAGCATTATCTTATTGGAAGAGTTGGGCAACTTCGCGGGTGTCAATAAAATCGGTTGCGTTGTATCCAAGATCGGCGCTTTCGAGATAAATAGTTTCATTATACCCGCCTTTTGGCGTGAGCAACTGTTTGGGTAGTATATGCTAAACGAAGAAATAAAAAAACATTAAAAAAATTATTGCAAACATTTACACAATATCTTCAAGAAAATCAGAAGTTAGTTAAGTTAAATTGGTGTTAATAATTGACATAATGACTAGTAATATTTAACTCACTATAGAGCTTTGGTAAAGCTGTGTATGTCTTTGAATTTAGTTTTTGTAACATTCATCTCAATTCAAGAATAAAAGCAAAGGCAGCGCGCTAGTGTAGTCCAGTACAATATTAGCTTTAACAATAATCCCCGCAGTCCCTAAACCTTTTATGGATATTCAGTCAAGTAAACACCTTGGAGACAATATTAAACACCTGTCACCACGACCTCGACTGCCATCGATCAGTATCTGCCGATTCAGCGTATACCCTAACTAAATAAAGGAGGACACAAAGAGGAGATGGCCTAACAATGTTCATAGAAGATAGTATACTATTACAGTTTACTGGATAGACCTCCATCACCATCGGTCACTCGCGTGGAAGAGTAAAGAGCTTTGCATAGATCCCTTTCTCTTGAGCTTTTATTTAATTGATAAATGAATGATTATTGCTTTTATCCGTCCGATATTTAGCTTTAAGTCCCAGGTTTTCTCCTATTTGATTCCAGTTATATGGCCGATCGAATTCTACTAGTGACGTTTGATCTACTATTTTTAGCGTTTGATTGTAGTCTCAGGCGTAGTCTCCACATTTCTGAAACTGGAGATTTTCTTTGACCAGTAAGCACTGAATTAATGATAATGATAGCGGTCGATGACAGCCGAAAGCCGGATCTAGACGTTGTTGACAACCTTACAGCGCTCACATCCATACATCCTCATACATCAACTCACTGTAATGCCAACACCATAAAGGTGAGAGGTAAATGTTAGCCAGTGATTGCTTTATGCTGCGCTACGTAGTCTACTCGCCTTCGCCGGTCTACATTGACGATTGCATCTCCTTTTTATCCTTACATCATGAGTCAAACCAAATAAAGGAGGAGCATACCAGACGGAGTCATTATTTTGCCAACAGATGGCAGTACAATCGATTACAGCCGCGTCGGGAGCGAGCGGAGCAATTTGCGATGCTTTCGCCCGTGAAATCTACTGAAATGAATAAAACTATTCGAGATCGAGAGGTTTCTCTCGATTTATGTCTCGATTTTATAGTTTGAATGATGATTGATTTTATAAGTCGGTGTCTGCTTCGGCTGTCTAAAGTATTGCATATTTTTGCGCAGCGAATATTTTGATGGGGTTATTGTTGGGAATGATTTGGTATTATTATTTGTGATGTTTCCAACTGGAGTTCTTCCATTACTGGATTCAACACCATTCGCTCTCTCGAACCTCTCGATAGTCCGTAACGCTATCGTCACGCCGTCTAATAGATTTTGCTTGCAGGTCGATAGCGTTATGGCGCGTAAAAAGCATCATGCTTCCGAGCAACAAGCCTGCATAGTTGCCATTCTGAAATAACTTAATCAAAACATGTTTCGCTAGCACCCATGGCATCCTCAGGATTAGGTATGTACATACCTGTTAGGTTAATTGTGATTATACTTAGTACTCATCTTAGATACTATTACAATACAGTACAGGCTGATACCTAAGTCTAACATGTTAACAAGATTGTAATGTTCTTATTTACTGCTCAAGTTTCCTACAGATAAACTTGAAATCTCCAGCCCCCAATACTCTCTCACATAATCCTATTTGAGGTACGCACGCCGTAATGCAAAGATGTAAATTGCAACTAGACGTTTGCTTAGCTTTGACAATGTATTGTGCTGGCGCATAAGACAGCATGCCAACAAGAGGTACTGGGTTTCATTCTCGACATATAACTATGGCCAATTTTAACTACTAAATACTGGAGGTTAAAAATATTCTCAGTTAAAATTTTGTATGAACACACTTGAAAATTAATCAGAGATGTACGCCTAAAATTTCTCAATACTTTTCGGTAATTGACAGTGGCTATTCAGGTATTAATGCTAACCCACTTGATCACGTTGTATGGGTATGTAAACGCTCTCTAACATCTATTGTGATAGATAGATTATAGCTTCAAAAATACATCAATCTATAGGCTTATTTTACTCATTAATTACTTAACCAAAATTGGTACATTATTAATTGAATATTAAGTAAACAATTTTCCGAAATATTTTTACACCCTACATAATTATGGAAACCATTGTATCACCTCAGGGCGATTGGCCTCCTGCAATTAATATTAATTAGGTACCTACTCGTACCGCATGAAATTGATTCCGATTCGTCCATACATGGGCCGTGGCCGCCATGACAGGCATCTCTCGTAAATAATTAAAAATCAATCACGGACACCTTTGAAAAAGCTAGCCACTAATACTGGGTATTATTCTGTGAGCGGACCCTATTAAAGGTGGGGCTTAACTGTTAGCGTTTGGTTTTGCTCTTTAAGTTATTTGTATTATTACTTATAGCTAAATGTATAGGTAGTACCGCCAAACGTGTTATAACAGAGGCAAACGGTAGTTCTTGTAAACGTTACATATTATAAGGTTGTTTGCAAAATTACATAAATTGGTAATGTAAATGACGGCCGATTGGTGTAGTAGGTAGTGGCCCTGCCTGCAGCGCCATAGATCCTGGGTTCGAATCCCGGTAGGTGCAAACATTGATATGATGAATATTGATGTTTGTTTCCGAGTCATGGATGTTTCTATACTTATCTGTGTATTTATATATGGTTGCTTAGTACCCACGACACAAGACCTTATGGATCTTAATGTGGGTCTAAGTTAATGTGTTGTGAAGTGTATGAATATTATTATTATTATTAATTATTACCTATACATATTAGTAATTTCTTAGTTTTGCTTACAATTAAATTCCTTTATTTGAACCACTTAAAAATATTTTCGATGTTTGTGTACTGTACCTACTAACACCTACTAACACACGTTCATCTATGACTTCTCTGTGCCGTTTTCGCTAGGTAAACTAAAAAGCAAAGGGACTAGATAAAAGATATCTCATCATTTTTGTCACTTTGATAGAAATTTATTTTAAAAAATATTAAGAAATTTAAAAAAAAAACACCCGAGTGAGTCATGAAGTCACGACCTCTCGCATACCGGGCTGTGCTCTAATTTTGTTTTATTTGTTTTTTTTTGTTCTTTTTGAATTTATTAAGAAACGGGGCACGAGGAGACAAATGACTTATAATAATGTGTAGGTATTTCGGATGTAGTTTTTTGGCAATCCCGCTGCAACTGAGACCACACCGTTAATCCTAATTGGATAGAATGGACCCTGGAGGCGTGCACTAGTCTAGCGTAATTGAAATTCTGACATGGAATAGGTGTGTTGGTCTCTATGTCACATTAGCTAGTACTAACATTGGAACTGTCTGGGATGCTGGGTGAGCAATTACTTATTCTAATTAATGGTTTGAACCCGAGCCCACTGCAGTATTTTAAATATAATATTGATAGAGTCTTGAATTGGTAAATGTTTATAGCTGTATGGCTGATATAGTCGACCCCCTGATGAAAGCCGAAGCAGCGCGATCGTGATAATTGAGAGATTGTGCGTGCGCGCAACGAGCGCTCGGTTTCTTCCTTCGCCCCGCACCTCGCCCCGCGCACGCACACACTCTCAATTACCGCGATCGCGCGGCTTCGGCTTTGCTATTGCTTTTACGTAATCAGTGGTCGGAACTGTAGGATTCAAATTCTACGGCCATATTAAGCATAGCGGGGAAAGCTGCAAAAAATCTGTGACTAGCTGCAAGCTTATCGCCTAAGAGAATGCTCCTAAATACCTTTTTGACTCTCACGACTCGCATGGACTCAAAATCATGAAAATATTTGAGGGATAATGGACGTGACGATATGTATGTATTATTTTCACGTGTTTCAGTTACTTCAATTCTGAAGGTTCACTATCATATTTCAATATATGTATATAAATGAAATTGTATTAGGCGTTACAGTTCAAACATTCACATGTGCGCCATAGAGGGTCAGTGGAGGGTGTAGGGCCCGGTGGTGGGCGCACCCATAGTGAATATATGTATAATTGAAAATATATTTTAGTTTCATATCACAGCATGTTAAATAGCTTTGTCTAGTCTACATTATCAAACTATAAACACGACCATAAATATGTATCAGAAGCGGTGCGGAACTAATAGTGAACAAGTTTGACGCAGTGTTTACGTCAGGTGGTTTCCTCGGGTAGAACTTGGTGCAACTTTCACAACTTGCACGAACGAAAATTTTCGGCCTTGAATATTAGAGACAAGATAATAATGATTATAGTCAAATTATATTAAGAACTGTATCTGAATCAATTTTTTTTGACATGAGGTAAAGGTCAGCTTGTTTGTTAATTAGAGATTACCTAGTGAGTGTCGTCTATTATAGAAATAAATATAGGTAGTTTACATCACTTTTGGTCCCTAGTTGAAACTTTTTCGGATGCCAAAAAAAACACTGTATAATTAAGAAACAGATTTTATTAACAAAATAGAATACGAGACAAGATAATAATGATTATAGTCAAATTATATTAAGAATTACTATTTTTTTTACATGACGTAAACGTCAGCTTGTTTGTTAATTCTGCACGCTTTCTACTTGGTATCATACATAAGGTTGGTATTATAGAGTATTCTTTAAAATATTTCTGAGAAGTTTAGGAATTCTTCATACTATGTATATGGAAAAATAAACATGATGCGATTTCGAGCCTCAAGTTTTCTAGATAGGTTGTCTCTTAGCATTTCACTAAACAAACCCCTTTTGTAACATCCTATATATAGTACAAAACATCCGTATAGCTCTGTACAAAGCTGCACATTGGGCAATCGAACGCATTTGCCTAGCAAATAACAATACAGGTTTATAGACGACAAAAAATTTAACTGCTAGGCTCGGTTTAATCCATTAAGTTACGCTGCCGGGTCGTGCCTTAAAAAACCGGACTGCAGTTGCAACGTGCGGGTAGTAAAATGCAGTCTCGTGTAAAAGTGCTTTAACTCCAACACGTATTTTTGTCGTAGAATGGCCTGCACTGGCCTTATGGCTTCTAGTTTCGGAATCAAAACAAGATTTTTATATCGATGTACAGCGGCGATAGGCTCACCTCTTACTACGTGAGACTTTATAGGTTAAGTTGTTAAAAGTGTATTTGATTTGCATACTTCTGTCCAACTTCTTTATGGCTATTTAGTAGGTCTATATGTATGTAGTTATATATGCAGTTCATTGCAAAGATAAGCCATAGTATTCGTGCGCATGCAAGTCGAGACTAGGAGTTGAAGTGGTCGCCATGGCCGAAAACGGTCGGAGAGAACATATACAAGGTGATTTTTGGTCGTCAACGTTTCTGAAAACTACGGTATCTCCTCATCATCACGATCATATTTCTCCATGGAAGCATACTACTACTACTTACTAGAATACCTGGGAAGTAACTGGTTCCCAAGATATTAGGGTCCAAAGTTGAGTAATAGACTGCGTTTTTCTGCATAAATGCACATAGTCGCGCGTAGCAAGATTTTTTCACAAGAAATAATTAATACTTGTCTATGAAAAGACTAGCATAAACACTGGACACTATAAATTTCGCCCGATCAGGTATTTTTTTTACCTTTACACTGTTGTTCTGTCCCAAGACATTTTTTTAGCATAAACTTAAGCCAACGCAATCAAAAGATTTTATTTGACACTTGCTCATAGGATGCTAACTCAGAATCTTACGAAGCAACGTCTCATAGATAAAGGGTTACGGTTACAACGCGTAGAGGTAAAAAAATTCATACCAAATACTCAGGTCTATAATACCTAAGCTGTAGCAAAATCAAACTTCTATGTCAACGCAATGTAAGCTGCATATTTTGAAACTCGCAAGTACAACTATACTTCCAGTTTCTTGAAATTTCAACGTTTTATAGCACACATAAAAAAAATTCCGTTGTTACATTACATTATATAACAAATCTTATTAATTTATCAAGTTGAAATTCATATCAAATACTTAGATCTAATAAAAAAAGTCTACAACCATTGATTATTTTGAAACTCGCAACTGCAAGGGAATTAAAACCTAATTCCCGTTGACATAGAATCTCGAAATAAGAAGCAATAGCTTACAGCACAGGTAACAGTTCCGAAAAGCTGTAGTTAGTGATTGTAAACATACAGCAATGATTATTATACTATGTACAACATTTTTCTCTCATCGTCATTCAATCCCGAAATGTAGCTGTATAATCTAAATGCGTCCTAACTGCTTAAAGTGTTATACTTATAATTAAATTCAATGACCCAGTTGCTTGTATAAAGTATGGGATTTCCAATTGCAAAACTTTGTAAAGATATACTACAGTTGCATTAATCGTCAACGAAAATACTATTTTACATAGTATAATACCTATGCCTCCCGATGGAAGTTGTTTATTTCATGCAATAGCGTTTTCGTCACCATTTACAGGTCTGGTTCAAATGAACCAGATTTCTAAATAGTGACTAAAAAACTTAGTAAGAACTTTCGCAAGTCTGCTGCAAGGCTAGTATAAGTGTTTCAGTTATATTATACTTAAACGATAAAGAGATCTTTGTCTTAGCTGAATCATTTTGCAATATACCATAGTTATGTCGATTGTCGTAATGAACGAACTTTGTAAACCTAGCAGGTTTGTATCGGTGCGCGAGTCCGACTCGCACTTGATTACATGGTTTCCCAGCATTTTTTTAGCATAAACTTACTTTATTTGATCTATAGAGTACGTAGACTTCGTTAAGGGTGGCAACGAAGTAAATATGGTTGTATTACAGACAATAAACTTGTTTATCTGCTTTAATCTATTTATTTAGCCTCATACAGTGTGTAAGTGAGACATACAGTATAATTTGGGTAAGGATGACCCGTCAGGTTAATTCAATATACTGATCTATGTTTGAACTGTAATAGAGTTGTCAGTAAGTTAAGCGGGTTGTTTAGTGCCTCATATACGTTAAGTGAACCTCATATATTTTCGTTTTAGTAACGAAGCTTCCTTATATAGGCGCTAGTTTCTTTGTAAAGTAACTCATGGGGTAAATCAGAAATTAGATCAATCCGTGTCCTAAGTATGCTGATGGCATCATGATATACCTATAGATGGCCATAGTTCGATGTTTGTAGCGTTTGTAATCCCAGCCCGTTCGAGCCACGTAAACGCCACGCCCCGGATACTACCCGATTACGCCACAGGATATACGCACCAGCGATGACCCGTACGCTGAATACGTATGATGACGCGATGCTACCGATGCTATGGCATTGCAATTGCTAAATACGTCAGCGGCAAAATCATTTTGCTTTTAATCTGATTCTTCTCATTTATTGTACATTGCTAATATATAGGTAATGCATTGCTTTTGCTAGACACAAGTAAGCCAGTAATTCTCCGAAAAGTCACGTTTTTATATGAATCATCATAGCATAAATATTATCATTCCCAAAGGGTTTTCTACAGTACGTCTACACATTTCCCATTTTCTCGCTTATGTCAGAGAGCGATTAAGCCAAACTATCTAACTAAATTAACCGTATAATCAAATTAATGTGAGGTAGAGACGAATTTGTGATGAGATCCCATAATGTTTGAACTTACTTCTTAAACTTGACTGGAGATGATTTATTTAATTACGAAGGTCTTTAGAGAGATGTTTTACATTTTGATTGGCCTATTTATTTTAGATTATAACAAACCAATTTTTTTTAAATGTCCTTCGATAAAAAGCGGCTCCATTTAGCATTATTTATAAATAATCGTCTAGAAAGAAATCCAGCAGTTTTCTATAGGTACACAATATAACTATGCTGTTGATATCTCAAGGCCTTACTACTAAAAAGCTTTAAGCTAGGTATAACCTATTCACAGTATAATTTTACAGATATTCCGTATATTTTTCTGTGAAAAATTAAGTATGACGAGGTTGTAACGTTTGGTTTCTTAGTAACAGGATATGTATGTTATCAAGCCGTTATGACTTGCAGTAACAATGTGTTGAAAAAACTCTAATGTTCATAGTTCGGTAAACGTTTTGACGCAGTGAAGATCATTGGAGCAGCCCTTTTGATTTGAATTAGGCAAAAAATGCTGTTAAAAATAAGGCTCAACTAAGGTAAACTTAGTTATAACCTCTATTTTTTAGTCGGCTAATAAGACACGTTAAACACCGCGTTCTTATAATAACCCTCTTAGTTTTTATTAAAAGGCCTTCAACAGGATTATTTCTGTGGTTTTTATTTACCCGCCGGGATACAAAGGTTCTAAACATAGCCCAGTTCCCGGGTCACTTATATCCCAATTTTTCACGTCCCAACTTACAACTAACAACATGCCTATTTTAGACCGGGCCGTTTGTCAAACGAAATTCCCATTGGATTTAATTTGTCGCGTATTTACATAATAAATGAACGGTGCCGCCTCGAAGCGGGGTAATCCGGTTTGAGCCGCTTTAAACCGGCTTAAGTCGGTTTTATCTGGTTTTATCCATCATTGAGAGACTTGATTCTCGATCGGGACGCAATTTGCATGTTATTCAGTGTTAATAGTTGGTTTAGAGTAATTTGGAGACGGCGTTCCGAATAATTATGTCGCTTGTATTTATTAAGGTGTGTGGAATGGTGTTTTCGATGTTGAAGGGATTATGGGCTTAATATACGAAAAAAATACTCCTAGTTCTATTTTATTATGAAGAACGTTCATTTTGTGCGAATAACATCATCATTTTTAACATCTACTTGGTGTGTTTTAATACATTTTATATAATTATCTCATAAAGAATTTAAACATTGTTTAGGCTAAATGTCTAACTTTGACAGATTCATTCGTTTAAAGTCATTTGTTTTGTAATGCCACCGAGTATTTTAAAACCGGTAAGAGTACCATAGATCATGCTACTTATGCGGCCACTATGCGACGTAGTGTTGCAATACCATCGATATATCGAAGTGCTGAAGTGTTTATACAGCAATTACGAGTACAAGCTGAGCTGTGAGACAATGTTATTTCTCCGAAGCTCTGCAAAGACTGAGTAGGCGAATACATCACTCACCTAGAAAAAGAATATCTAAACAATAACGAAGGTCCTTGTCATATAACGTATACTCCTGTACTGAGCTCGAAAACGAGTATACCTTAAACTAGGTAAGTCCACTTTGAGAAGGAGGTAACTCGGCGAATAACGGCTGTAAACTATTATTTGTGTCCAAGTTAAAATAACCAATTTACCTCTAACTATGTGCCTCAAACTACGCTAGTATGCATGCGTGATCGAATCATGAGGAGATCCTATTAGCTTTGAAGTGGCAATAGGGCACATAAAGAACTGATGGCCGATGGAGTCGGAAAGTTCTACCACGTATCGTTGGACGGATGACCTGGCCAAGGTTGCATTACCGGTCGGACCTATGTCCAACAGTGGACTTCTCAACTAAGACCTATGCTAAGTTCATATACAATGAATACGACAACTCTGTAGAGTAATTTTATATTAAAAAAATATCAAATAACAAGTCTTGTCACATAGATATAGAAAAAAATATTATTCACAAAATAACGCGTAAAATTGTTAAAATATTTTATTTACCCACTTAAACTACCTAGTCATGCTTCCATATTTTTTCCGGTACAATAAAATATTTACACCAACTATCATTACAAACAAATCATCAATATATTCGACACCCCAAATCTATAGCTTTAAAACTAATGAAAAGCGTAGACGTGTAAACAACCCGAGTGTCCCCAGAAATCGTTAATGTTCATCCCCCTTCACCCCATTTCAATTAAAGTTTAACCAACTTCTCGTAAACAACACAATTATGCGCCGACGAGGCAATTTAGACTCTATTGTTCTTGGAATTGGGGCTTTGATGAGCCTGTCGATAGAGGAGACTTGACAAGTTGGATGTAATAAGCGAGGTGATTTTAGAGATAGTTTTATTATGTGCCCGAGTAAATAATAGGTTTTGGAAATCACTGTTTTGAGTACTTACTTGGATTTTTGTTAAATTATCACGCAGAAAATTTTATTATGAATCATAGGCATAAAGGTAAATCCCGAGGTCCAGGCACATCTGTTCATCATCTCCATGGAAGACCTGATCTCAAAACCGAATGGGATGGCGGAGCACCGCGGAAGCCGCCTCTACCCCTTCTACACAGGAGCTTCGGCCCGTTTGTCCGAAATTCAGTCAAGTCAGTCATAATCTTTCTGCCATCATTGCGATGTATTAGACATTTGTAATTACGTCCGGCTGCTTTCCTGACGCAAATTCTACTTAGTTGTAGCTAATGTAAAATGATAGGAAGGTAATATTAAAATTGGTATATTAAATTTGAGTCCGTGACTAGGATCGTATCCACGCCTTCCAAATGGAAAGCCAACACTGCTAAATAAATTTTCACTTGCAGATGCCTGATTGCTGTGGGCCGATACTGAGCGTGGGAAGCCGAATTTATTATTTTCATGTAGGTAACCTAAGCGTACGAAGCCGCAAATAATAACATTATACGTACATACATACCGGCGGAGTTCCCGAAATGGGGTGGCCAAAACCGCGGTATCATAAAGGTGATCCGACAGCTACGTTTAGGATAGTGAGGAAAAAGTTGTTACAAGTATGAGAGAATGCTCGAGTTTCTTAGTCGACTCTTACGACATGCACGGAAGGAGATGCATCTGATGTACTCCAGTAAAACTCCGCATCCGCATAGTACATGTATTTACAGGATAATAATGTGAAAGTAGTAACCAGCAATAAAGTATATAGAATTGAAAATAGAAAGGAAGATGAAATAAGTAATCTCGATTCAATAACGCCCACTCACTGCCGACGTCCCGGCGGATCGAGTAACACAATCATGGAGTATCACTTACAACTGGTACAACCTTTGATCTGCTGCTGAAGGGCGGAAAACTAGGTTCAGTGGGGCTACTAGAACAGCGTTAATGGCATGGTATCTAAAAATAGCCTGATATTATTATACATCAGTCCATTTTTTGCGTTTAGGTTTCAAATAGAAAGTTTAAAAACCTCAATGCAAAAAAATCTACTAATGTTAGTTCGAACACATTGTGTGTACTGCTAGATTTAGTAGGTATATCTGTAGCAACTTGTTACAACTTTTATGTGCTCTATATTATGTTATCCATAATATCACCAAGTAAATAATATTATAATATAAATAATACCCAGAAACTGTATTACAAATAATATAAAATAAGGAATAATAGAAAGATAATATCAACGATTTTGGAGATCCTTGTTTAATATTGAAATCGACAACGTATTATGTACAATTGTAATTTTGGATATCTATCTAAACCGTCGTGTTTATAGCCCTACCGGAATCTTGTTTGTCTCTTATTTCGCCCATAACACTGTGTTTTAACATTGATTGTCACATTCCCAGAGCGCGTAATATCACCATATTGGAGATATCTCACTGTAATACACGAGTCGAAAGACATTGTTTGCGATATTACACGAGATGTCTCCTCATTAGGATACTGATGGTTGCGCGACCAGTCGTGCCGCTAGAAATTGCTAGCAGAGAAATACTTTTCTTTTAGACAGAAAATAAATATATAGCTAATAAAAGTTAATTATTTAGGGTTTAAGCCTATTTTATACAATGGTCAGAGAGGTTATCTGAAACTTAATCAAGTACCTAGAGACAGCATCGAGTTTTGCCTTCAGATAAGTTATGACCTAGAACTAATTGAGATTTTTTTATGTAGGATAAAACTCCGTGGGCCAAATGAAGAATAAATCGAAAAATCGACCCACAAAACATTGTACTAATTTTGTCTTATACTCGTGTTTATTATGTTCAGAGTTGAAATCATTGTCAAAGTTAAATAGGATTTGTTTGGCGCCGAGACGTTTATGAATAGTGACAATTTTTATTCTTTTTATTTATTTCACACAAACATTTAATACATAAACACAGTTTACATTAATAATATACAAAGGCGTGCTTATCTCGTTTGATAGTCCATTTTATTCAAAATGCGATGTTTCGTTTTCGTCGTCAGCCTATTGCAGTCCACTACTGGACGTAGGATTCCCCCAGTATATGCCACGTGTCTCGATCTCCCGTTTTTGCCATCCAGTCACACCAGTTTATTTCGTATTAATATTTCCTAAACACAGCATATACCAAAAACACATTAACAACGATAAAAGTTAATCATTTTCTAAGGCTAACCCCTCCTTAATTACTTCAAGTTTCGACCACTGTTTCTTTGTCATAATTAATGATTATCGCAGAAGCGCAACTAGTGGCACATATAGGGGTGCCCTAATAAGATATATCTCCTACTGATATGTTATTTGGCCTCCATATTAAAGTTTCGTAATACAAGCCTTGTATCGGGAAACTTTAGCAATTAAATACGTGGTGTGGTTTCATATTTATTATGTTATTCTGTTTCATATGGGCAGTTTTGTGGGACATTTTATTTTGTTATACCATTACAGACCATTATCTCATAAAAAGTTTTTTTTTTTAACTTTTTTTATGACCATCATGATCATTAATCACCAGTTTCTACTATACTAGACTATTTAACTAGATTCGACCGTTGATAAAAGCTTCAATTGTATTTAAAGACATAAAATCTTTAATCCGACGTAACCAAAGAGATTATTAACTCAGTATTACCCGTAATTAAAGCTCATTTACCAAAACGGTCAAGTAGCCTATCTGAGGAATAAATTTAATGTTGTATTTCTCAAAAAACTTGATCAAGATGGAGAGAGCATCAATTTTATCATTCAAATAAGCTATCTGACTATTGGAAAAATTGGCACTAAAGCAAATATTCTGTGGAGTTATTTTTCTCTAGCATTGCAGCTGTTACAGATGGCAACAGATACCAAAGACCATATAAAGAGTTGCAAAATGGTCCATGTAGTTTACTGGCAAGCTGGGGCCCATAACGGCGATAACAGAATTTACGGCTATGGCAATATGGGGAAAAATACACAAATCGCTTTTTGTCCATGTGCAATTGAACTAGTGTTTTTAGATTTTAAAGCCTTTCCTTTGTTAGTTTCTCTCTGTTCTACCTATATTTGCACACTGATTAAAATAGTTTTTTAATTTTATAGGTTTATTTACTACCCTAACTGTTTGTTCATTTTTCTATAAGTTTTTTAAATAATTATACCAAATATACCTTTTACCAAATGATGACAGGGTTAGCGAGCGTTACTTTCTATTTACGGTTCATTCTTCAATTTAGTCGAGAAAAAATTGTAAGAGCAAGTTCGAGGGGATACTAAAGATTCGAGTAAGTACAACCCCAGTGGAGCCCAGTGATGGAAACAGAGTAAACGATTAGAGATAGTATGTTATACGTAGTCAGAGATCCTACCTCTGTAGTGATTCTGCAGTACTATCTACCTCATTTTGGGAATTCAGCCCACTGTGTACGTATGTATTAAACTCCACTTTGAGTGAGTCATATGTACACAGAATCATATTATCTGTCAAAATGCTGAAATAGTACACTTTAATTTGTTATTAGAATAGATAATACGTAGCATAATAAATACTAAATAACCAATAACCTAGGAACCAATTTTGTTTTTTTTTTTAAGTACACTTTAATTGGCTACTAGACACACGGCCACGACACAACCATGACAACGACATGACCGCGGATTTTTTAGAACCGAAAATGTAATGAATAGTATGGGACATTTTTCTACTAGATGATATGACTACCATACGGCCTCCCATATCGTTGTCGTATCGTGTCCCATGCCCAATGTTTAGTAAATGCGGTAGTAGGGCACCTCATTTAAGTTTAGATGAGTCCTACTTCATAAAGTTTAATCTCCCACACTCTCTGTGAAAGTTTCTCTTTACGTAAATTCTAGTCCATATAATATTCCTGAGTTAGGTTAGGTACTTCAAAGTTTTTATTGTATACGAATAGAATTATAATATTATTTAGATACATTTACGCCCCGCTTATTTCCTAAAACCGTCCAATATATGACAACTTTTACCAGCCAGCTATCAGGGGGACAATTCTTCGAAATATTTGAGCTGAAACGAAGCCGAAACTCTTTACTTTACGGTGGCGTAATTAGATACATTTAAGCACGAGACGGATATATTTGTTTTTATTCCGTCATGCTAGCGACCGCTGCGTGCTTATATAAGGTATAATATCGCTGTAAATATTAATTCACACTGCGTTTCGTTAAAAGTTCGTCAGTGGTTGCGTTTCGGCTTAAATTTTTTGCGGGACTGCTCCTTGGACCATAACATTTTTACAACGTGGCCATCATGCACATAAAGTATCTAAGTGTTTCCTAAGAAACAATTTGCCACAAAATGTGTTTACAGCTCAAGTTTTATGTAATGTTTTCTATGTTTGTCAAATCTAGCATACCTACATTGTAGGTGATGCACGGTACCATAACGCAACTTTGTACGTTTGTGTAACTATAAACTTAAAATTGTTGGTTACCTTGGTGTCATTATAAAGACTATTATCTAAATTATTTTATCTTTAAGATAACGAAAACACCTTCTGAATGACTTTTTGCAAAACAATACGACCAGTTTAACCTACCCCGCCCCCTGATTTCGTAAAAGCAATAGCAAAGCCGAAGCAAAGCGATAGCTAAAATTGTTCAATATGCGCCTTGAAATGTCAAAGTTCCTTTGAAATTCATTTTACGTAGGTAATACGAATTTGATAAGCAATCAGCGATTTTTGTACAATTTTCGCTATCGCTTTGTTTTTGCTAGTTAAGTAATAAGGGGGCTAAACTCATAATAAACAATACCTATATACACACAGAAAAACAAATATCTAATTCACTGCTGGTGTTGTATGGTTGTTGTAAATTTGTAGCTCAAACACAACGCGCAATGTAATATTTATGAACACAGGCGTGCCGCTCCATAGCGGCGATACTAAATTTTACTGTGGCAGGTAAAAACGCAAAAAATCCCGATTTACGGTGCTACAAACTTATATGATCCAGTAACCAATGCTGTGACTAATGAAACTACTGGTCTGCGCCAAAAGTAATACAGAGTTTCGACTTCAAATTGGCCTTCGGGACTATCGTTCTAGAGTAGAGGTAATATTTTGATTGTTTCGGCATTATCATCAGTGTTATTTATTTGTGGGAACTATGTGGAGATTTCCGTACTTCTCTGTTCTCTACTACTCTGTTACTTCTTTACTTTTACGACAGTACTAGGCAAAAGATCATGTTGTTCCTCATCGAAACGTTTGGTTCTTGGAATCTTTTTTACGCGTTCGGTAAATCATGTTCGTAGTCAAACCTTTATGGTAGGAATGTTCAAATCAAAAACTAATGTCGATGAGAAATAATGTTATATTATCTACAAGCATCCAGGTTTTTTTCTTACATTATATCCTTGTCGGAAAATCCGATAATTCAGCTTGTATCTTGAAATTACCTAATTATACCTAAGCTTCTGTGCAAGCTTCGTAAAGTATGCCTACCCATATATTGTATTATATACCCTTCTGTTCTCACTCTACATAAGTTTATGATGTTTTTTCTCCAAATTTACGCCAGATTTTTTTGTCCATCCCTTCTACACCCTAGCCCTGCAACTGACAATACCGACGCAGTATATCTTCACGTCACTCTCATTTCTTGAACTAATAACGTAGTAGGGGTGACAAATGCACGATGCGCAGCTATTAGATACTAAACGGGATTGATCGCTGTGACCAGGGTGTGATCATAAATTGTGTGTGCCAGCCCTGAGGGCAACGACCCTTGAGAACGTGATTTTCAAGTTTTCGAATGTAGATTAGAAAAAAGTGGGAGTTGATATTTACATATATAGGTGACGTGAATTTGCATTGTCATAATATTTACCGATTTATGTATTTTACTACTGTGAAATTAAATTATTAAATAGGTACCTACCTTATATACCTTACGACTTTTTTTATATTTTTTTTATTTGTACCTGTATTTACCCATTCTTTACAGAATAAAATATCTTTTGAAGACATTTATATGATGATACGGGACGCCTGCATTTATCGAATACTAACCGATGAGTAGTTTTAATCCCATGATTGTAAATTTAATGAAATCAATATACTATGTTATACTGATGTTGCCAATTTCATTAAAATCCATACATACAGGGTGATTTTTGGTCGTCAACGTTCCCGAAACTACGAAATCTTTTCATCATCACGATCATTTTTTTCCATGGAAGCATACCTGGGAAGTGTCTGGTTTCCAAAATATTAGGGTCCAAAGTTGAGTAAATAGATTGCGTTTTTCTGCATAAATGTTCATAGACGCGCGTAGCAAAATTTTTTCACGAGAAATAATTAATATCTGTCTATGAAAAAACTAGTATAAACACTGGACACTACAAATTTCGCCCGATGAAGTAATTAAAAAACAAAATCAAAAAAATTTACATAATTTCCCAGCATTTTTTTACTATATTTGACGTATGGAGTACATACCCTTCGTTAAGGGTGGCAACGAAAAAACATCCTGTATAGCTACGATTATGTTTCAGAAATTGGGTAGCCGTAACTGCAAGGACATAATGGAGATCCGAAGTTCAGCAAAGCGGGCACAGATTTAAATATACACGAGTTGCGCGAGAGCGAATGCCTGAGTCCACTCTTACGACGTGCACGGAAGGAGATGTGGCTGATGTTTACTATCATCAACTGGGACTAAAGTGTAATTTTCGCGTGAAAAAGCAACTAATTCAAAAAACATACATTTTCATAAACGTTAGATAGACTATACTTTAATGTGTCTGATATTTACAATAAGTTGGTACATTTACCTAAATAAAATTAACTCTCAAAGAATTTCAACCCTAACACTAACAAAGCCTAAAACCAAAGACCTGACAAAAACAAGAGAGCGCTACAAAACCAACAAAAACTGGGAAATTTTAAAATTTTCAGCACAAAGATATTAAAAACGGCACGTGTAGTGCTCCAAAACGTACAGGCACCGCCCGGAAGCAGTACTGAAAAGCTCTCTTATATGTATCTGTTTTCAGGCAAAAATCGGATCTCGGTTCAAATCATGTTTCGACTTTGAAATTGAGCATGAAATTTTAGTTTTCTGATATTGTATGGTTATAATATCCCATCTTTCTATGTGAGATTCTATCTTTGAGATTAGCTTATTATATATTCGAACGTATAAAGTTTAGACTTTAAACTCAAGGCTAAATAGGTAGAATCTATGGCGGGGACAGATGCTAACGATCAGTGACAAGTTTTCTAACTTGTCACCTGAAAGAATGCCCAAGTTCCTTAGTCGACTCCTACGACATGGGTGGAAGGAGATACAGCTGACCTTTTCTAGTGAAGTCCCGCATCAGCACAGGTAAGAGCGATAAAATAATATTTCCGTACACAGCAACCTGACCGGAGCCCTTATTGCCCTCATACATCACCTCGCGCCCGCACAGGAGTTATTGCGGCCAATGAACACGCCCTTCGCTGCTCACCTTAGTGACACGCGTTTTTTATTACAAGCTCCCTGCGATTTAGGACGAGGATTATGAGAAAGAAGCGGCCAAGTACGTGTTCTGTCGTGGCATGTTAGAAATTCCTTATTTTCTGTTATTCGTTTTTATTGAATTTACATGATAAATTTCCGTTTGTGTAGATAGATACATAGATAATAATATCCCCATATAACTCTCTCTGGTCCCATATACCTATACTTACATATTTTTTATATGCCATTAACTTACCAAGTAGGTAACTAGCTTTTTATCAAAATGAGTGAGAGACAGACCGGCATAGTCACGTTCAAAGTCGTACTTTTTGTTTTTTTTTTTATTTAGCCAAACGCCTCCCCATCCTTATACCACATCTCGGTTATACTATAGAGGAAGGAGATCAGCCCAGTGTAGGTTGATGAGTTTTTCGCCGAAGCCTCATTCGATGGTCAGCAAGCACGACGACACTTGCTTGAGCACCAGAAGATGTTGTATGGTACTCTCTAGCTGCTATGTAATATACGAGTAAAACATTTTCATTATAGAAAATAGGTACTAATTATAACTCGTAAAATCTGTACCTATCTACAAAGTAATTAAAGATTGCGCCCAAAATATTTTCGCAATTATAATTTAGCAAAGGAACAATTAACAATTTCGTTTACGAATGTTGACAAAGACGGCATCGTTGTTACGAAACTTAAACAATAACCTATACAAAGTTCATCGGAAACTTCAGTACAAAATCGAAATCATTTACACTAAGGAACATTCTCTCATTATTCCTAACGGGACTTTGATAATTATTTTGAGTTTTGGAAACAATTTCATTTCTTAAGTCACAGTTCGTAGAATTATATTGTTTCTAGTTAAGGTGCCTAAATCTTAGGATGTAGGTACTGTTAAGTACCGTATCACATCTCTCTTGATACAGTCACGATGACTACTTAAAGTCAATGTTTGAGCTTTTAATGACTCAATTTTTTTTATAGAAAGTTAATTAGAACGAAGTTCCTTACGGCAGGCTTGGAGGAGATAGGGATTTTGCTGCGCGACCGAACTGAAAAAAATGTGATAGTAAAACCGTAAGAAAAAGTGCGTGGAATAAAACCGTTAAATGAGACGTGCGCAGGCGCTACAGTCGTATACACAAGCAAGTAGTGTATAATACCTTTCTCTTTCTCCCTCTTTCTTTTCGTTCTCTCTTCCCTTCTCACTCTATTACTACTCCACCCCGCCAATGCATAGTATATACTCATGAATTCATGGACAAGCACGTGGCGAATACTCACATTATAGATACATTTTAAACCTAAATAAAATTGAGCACGATTTTTCTTTTGCAAATTGTGTCGATTCTACATTAGCCGAAGGAACTTCGGTCCTACCTGGTGTCCCACGACACCACATTTAATTTTTATAGAAAGTTAAATGAAAATGTGAGGACGGATATACATGTACATCATTATTCTTAGAAAGAAATTTCAAAGAAAAAGAAATAATAGTTCTCATATGATTGCACTCATTAAGTTAAATTTTTCGAATAAAATGCAAATGGTTATTCTAATTAGTAATAACTATAAGTAACAGTTATTTTTTTTAATGAGTTCATCGTAATTTTTACCGTTTCTTTCCGAGCCCAATTACCGTAATTTACCTTACCTTAGCAGTAATAATCATCGCCACTAACTGTGAAAAAGGACATCTCCCACATTACAACTAAAAACTTTTAGCGAACAGTCAAGGGACATAAATCAGCTGTTAATGGTGTCCACTGCTTTGGGGTCATTTATTTGACATTAGATTTACTATTTACCACTCGAGACGTGTTTTTGTTCTAGTTTGAACCGGTTTTACGAGGTAACCCTTACTTTAAACACAATTAATCTTAACATAAAGAGTCCGATAGTAACCCCAAATAGAGACATAGTTTAATTACCTTAGACTTAATACAGACTGTATAAAATGGGCATGCTAAGCATGCATTGCTAATTTAAATAGAACAATATAGGAAAATGTCCATATATTGTGGTAAAATAGGCAATACATTTTTAAGCAGTTAAGAAGTGATCATATCTTATATACTCATGTATATAATATAATAATATGAAAGTACCCCTGAAGAACAAAAGAACTACATTTTACTAGACCTTAATATGAAATGAATGGCAAGACTTTTCTGCACGTACCTATAGAGTAGATACTTTATACAGGTTGTAACAAAAAGGGTATGTTAAGCGAAAAGCTACGTAAATAGCCTACTATAAAGAACCTATCCACAAAATTTGAGACTCGAAATCACATGTTTATTTTTCCCGATAATATGGAGAATTTTTAAATATCTCAGGAATTTTCATACAATATGGAAAAATAAACATGTGATTTCGAGTCTCAAATTTTGTGGATAGGTTGTCTACAGTGGGCTATTTACTTAGCTTTTCGCTTAACATACCCTTTTTGTTACACCCTGTATATTTTTTCCATGCTTTTACAAACAGAACTTATGTAAGGTATCAACAACATAAACCATGCTTACTGTAAAACCATATTACAATCTCCAAGACCCTTAAGGACTCTGGG
The DNA here is from genome assembly GCA_014607495.2 of Carposina sasakii. NCBI lineage: Eukaryota > Metazoa > Arthropoda > Insecta > Lepidoptera > Carposinidae > Carposina > Carposina sasakii. Next base: position 3,252,609 of record CP053150.1, read on the forward strand.
AGTAAGATTATTTACAAGGGCTGTTTTAACCCTAAGTCCGATAACAACCTGTAGTCCCTAAGGGTAGGTTTAAATATTTTACCTTTTATGTCTATGTTTTAATTGAAAACCCCTCAACCATGTGATAAAACAAACGGACATAATACGATTATAGGGATGCATTTTAAAACAAAATTCATCAGTCACCCTCGGCTATCCCGCTCGAATTAATTGAATTGATATACCGTTTTTTTTGTTGTGTAAAAATCAGATTTTTTACAAATTGGATTGTTTTGATTTTTGTGTACCAAATACTCTGCCATCAATAAACGGATTAGGAATTTTCTGCTCCGTCAATGACTCCGTCAGCTGCAACACTCAATTATAACGGGACTAGCTCACAACACCACTTAGGTACAAAAATCCAAATACTATGGGGTCCTATTTCTAAAAATAATATGGATGTAGTTAAGTTAAAAACACCGTAAATATTCTGTTTACCCCAAATATGTTTTATTATGTACATACATACATACATATAATCACGCCTTTATCCCTTACGGGGTAGGCAGAGCACCAAGGGCCGGTAGAACCACATTTTGACCAATTTTGAGGGTATAGTTGAGATGTATAAGTTCGGTTAGTAGTGACAGGTGGTCAGCCCATCATCGCCTACAAAACACCAAGACCCTCTTGTCCCTCTACTGACTTGTACAGTATACCCGGAGTGAGAAGCAGCTGTCGTATTATACGTTTTTTTTTTCACTCCCAGAGCAGCATAGTAGAACCAGAGCAACATAGAAGAATCATTTTATCATGTCTTCGGTTTTGAATGTATTTTGCATACGTTCGTTTTATATTTAAGATGAGGTATCTTCTATAGGTATACTAGTACCGTATTACATTATCTGTGTTATTTACAAAGTCACAGAACTTAGGTACCTCTAGTGAGTATCCCTCTTCTTCATATCAATTTTCACCATCCCCGTCTATCGTGCCATAAGATAATAAATTCCTCTATGACCGCACTCAAGCTATATCCCTTCTAGCTTAAACCTATTTCAACGTGTATATTGCTACCTTAAACTACACTCTACTATCACGACACAAAAGAAGTCGTAAAGGCCGCAGTCGCAGTAATTCCGACTAGTTAGTGCGACAACACGAGTCGTGTGCAGTCATAAACACGGTTTATAGACCGGCCACTGAGCCTTTTATGAGCTACGAGATTTCTTTGTAATTCATTTAGGAACTTAATTGGATATCTTTGTTTTTAAACAACTTTCGAAAAGCGATTCGAGAAAAGGTGCTTTGTATGTGTTCGTTTTGTTTGCTGGAACTTCATGTTGACCCATACATTATAGTAATATCCTGTAGTACGTAAATTTAAATCACATATGTAATAATATCACACTTCGCTGTTTCCTGGAGGGGTACGCAGAGATCACGGGTTTCCATTTGCTACGGTCCAGACAGTCGATTTAGGGTACTCTTCACTTGACTAGAATTTTTCTAATTTGATCGGTAAAAGTCCGGAGAGCTTATTCCCTTCAAAACTCTCCCATCCACTTGCTCTAATTAATTAAGTTTTTTTTTATTATTTACTTGTACCATTTCATGAAAGAAAAATTTTGTGCAATATCCAACTAAACATCGTCAAACAAGGCTCCAATCTTGTATATAAAATTATAAAGCCAAAGACAGGGTTTCCAACTCACGCGACTTCAAATGCAATTTCCCGTCTTTTTAAACTTAAAATTTGTCCATACTTTTCTGCGTTACTCGGGGAAATATTGCAATTTCTCTTTTGTATAAACAACCGCGGGCGGCTCGCGACAAAGTGGCAATATTCTATCTCGACGGGGCTTCTCAAACAAGGGGAGAAGAGAGAGACAGTTTTATACAGGGTCTGTGAAGAGTGATAGAGACGGTTCTGGTTATTAATTGGAGGGAATTGACGGTAGTGGGTGCGTGGAGTCATGTTTTTGACAAATTTCGCTTTGATACGGCGATTACTTTCACCTCGACGCGGGTCCGAGTAGATAATGTCGGGACATTATTGTTTACGGAATAAAGATGTCGCGAGAACAGGAAAATAAGGTTTTATGTAGTAACGTCGCCGGGGTTTTTATGTCGTCGCTCGTTTTGTGTTATTAATGTCACCTTGCTAATGGTTTTAAATTAAATCTATTATGTTTGTTTATTCAAGGATAGGTTTTTGTAAAGATTACTTACTTTATTAAGCATAGGTTTTATGTTATATTCTAGGTTTATTTCATGTACACTATGTGAACGGCGGCATGGACCTAATCTTAAGCTTTTATGACAGACTAGCTGTTGCCCGCGACTCCGTCCGAGTGGACTGCAGAAAAAACAACGTGTCGAAATTATCCGGGATAAAAATATTTTCCCGGGATAAAAAGTAGCCTATGTGTTAATCCAGGATGTCAGATAATTCCACACCAAATTTTATTAAAATCGCTCCAGCAGTTTAGACGTGAAAAAGTAACAAACATACACACTCACAAACTTTCGCCTTTATAATATTAGTGTGATAGTCATCAGTACTCGTACTTACCTATACAGGATGATTTTTGGTTGTCAACGTTCCCGAAAACTACGAAATCTCCTCATCATCACCATCATTTTTCTCCATGGAAGCATATCTGGGAAGTGTCTGGTTTCGAAGATATTAGGGTGCAAAGTTGAGTAAATAGACTGCGTTTTTCTGCATAAATGCACATGTCCCGCGTAGCAAGATTTTTGACGAGAAATAATTAATATCTGTCTATGAAAAAACCTGCATAAACACTGGACAATATAAATTTCGCCCGATCAAGTTTTTTTTTAATTACATCGTTTCCCAGCATTTTTTTGGCATAAACTTACTTTATTTGATGTATTTAACTCTATACATCAAATATAGTTCCTTCGTTAAGGGTGGCAACGAAAAAACACACATATAGTGGAAATACTTATCGTATGTCAGATAGTTGTAACATAACATAATAAATAAAACGACACGTATCGTAAAATAACTTTATTTCGTCTTCCATAAATATAGAAGCAATATTGATTACATACAGTTACTTTTACCGTGTTAATAAACGATTGTTTACATTAATTTAAACACAACATTTAACATTTACAATCACATTCATCTGGCACTCGATGTCATACAAAATGACATAATTTATTATTTTATTTACACTTACACTTATATACAACTTTTACTTGTGACCATAATCACACCGTATAAATTTTGGTGCATTATTATATAACTTACTATTTACTTACTTAATTGGGAAATATTTTACAATGTAATTATATAAAACAGCGAACTTAGACAAATACTTTTCATTACGATTCATAATTTAATTAATCTATTCAAATACAGCCATGTCTAAATGCATCAATTATAGTCTAAAAGGTGACTGTCTTATAGCCTATGTATTGAATACATGAATAAGGAGCGAATCAGCATTGACTCTGACAATAATTACCTACCTATACTAGATACTCAATTTCACGTAGTTTACCATAGTGAGACTTTATTTATAATTTATCTATATTTTTACATACCCGCCCTCGCTTCGCTTCGGTATTCAATACCTGACTAGAACTCCCGTTGGTCCCCTTCCCGTGGGATTTTGCTTGAGCTTCCTTGTAGCCCTACAAAATCTGTTTTCGTAAAAAAATTAAATTCCCGTAACTCCCCTTCCCATAGGAATTTCGGGAAATCCGTTATGCTCCCTCGCAGTCCCTAATGATGGATTCCCCGTTTGTCCCCTTCCCGTGGGATATCGGGAAATCCGTTTAATTCCCATTTGTCCCCTTCCCTTGGGAGTCCGTTTTTAGTCCTTCCTCGTTGTCCCCAAGAACATATGTTTCAAACAGCGGTTCTCGTAGCTTAGTCCCCTTCCCGTGGGAAGTCCGTTTTTACCTTCTTCGTTGTCCCCACCCCGAAGCTTCAGTGCGGTTTTCGTAGAAAAATATTAAATTCCCGTTGGTCGCCTTCCCGTAAAATCGGGAAATTCCCTACTTCCACTAACGGTGAAAGAATTTTTGAAATCGGTTGGTATTCATTACAATCAAACAAACAAAGTTTTCCTCTTTATAATATTAGTTGATACATTCCCTGACGTTACAGCTTATTTTTGATGGATTCCTAGAATTTTTTTACAAAATTGCCACCTAGATCTGAAATAAAAAGCACAACTTCTAGTTTTTTATTTTAATAGGCTTACGCTTGACCACAACGCGCTTGATGGTAAGCACCGTTGCAGTCTAAGATGGAGCGCGCTTGCCTAAAAGAAACCGGTATAGAGAACTTTTAAACAATTAATTGAAGTACATAGTAAAATAAATAAAAAAATAATACCTTTTTTAATCAGACGGATGACGTGCAAATTCAGCGTCATTAATTAATGTAAACGATAATTACTTACATACACTTTGGTTTAATGTGATAATAGGTATTAAATAGAAGAATGTGTCTACGAATCATGACGATACATTTTATTTTATCCATCAGCTATGTAGGTTAATAGTAACCTAACAATTATGTATCTCATTTTAGTATTTACATAGTTATGCTATTAAATTAAAAAATATACTTAATATTAAAATATAATGTTGCGCGTAACTTAGATTTTAAAAAAAAAGTAATTATAAATTTATTTTAAATCAAAATGTTTCAAGTGCATTTTAAACACATTTTATACAAGTAATAAACATGAATTTTCAAGTTATGGTCGAAGCGCAAAATATATTCTAAAAATCGCATTATAATGCCTAAGTTTTGTAAACCCTGTAAGATCCATGACAAGTAAGTATAATAATTAAACATATCGTATTTAATTATACATACATTTTATACTAAATATAAAGTTACAACCAGTGGCAATGTAGTATCTTGAGATTTTTAGTAGCCTATGCATTTTTAGTAGCATTTTTTATCTGTAATCCGGTTGAACTTTAAAAATATTTTTTATAAAAAAAATTAATTTTTAAATTATTATATTATGCTTGTTTATATTATATATTTTTCAAACGTTTGTTTGCACACATTTAGGCTAAGATAATATAATAATATATTAGACTATAAATACGATAATGAGTAAGTCAATCCAGAGCATGGCATAAATGTAGCCTAAAAGCAAATGAGCATTTATATGGAATATCGAGTGACAAGGATTACAGTCAATCAGTCAATAGTAACGTTGTGCAAAAATAATTTCATAAATTGTAAAACAGTTAGCTTACTTATTTCATAAACAGAACGTAATTATACTAGGTGTAAAAAGATAACGTTGTTCTTTTAATACCTCGTATTCTTTGTAACATCACGATCATTTTTTTCTATGGAAGTACCCTTGAGAAACCACAGGTTTCCAAGATATTGAGGTCCAAAGTTACATTAATATTATCTTTTCTTACATAAATCCATCTGAAATCTGTAAATAAAGTTTTTTTTCAAAGATATCATGTCAAAATGTTATAATGTTAGTTTTGTAGGTACATTTGTACTTTGTGCATCAAACGAATACATACATACATATAATCACGCCTTTATCCCTTACGAGGTAAGCAGAGCACCAAGGGCCGATAGAAACACATGGTGCCACTTCAAACGAATACATTGCTATACATTGTATTTTTTCATATTTTTTTGTCGTTTCCCAGGGTTGGTACCATAGAAGAAAATGATCGTAACCTTACAAAGAATACGAGGTATTAAAAAAACATCGTTGTCTTTTTACACCCTGTATAGATAGATGCTAACATACTTAAACGACAAAACTCGATAAACAATAGTATCTAGGTAGGTATTTGCTAGCTATATTTAAAAGGTTAGTGAATAGCTGTGTCAAAAGTAAGACTATTTAAAGTTATTTAATGTAACTGATACGAGTATAACTAATGGCGTAACATAAGCTTTATTACAGCAAATTAACGATTTAATCTGTAATAAACATAATATTATAGTGGGTATTATGGTAACAAATGAGAATTAATTAATATTGCTGGTATCTGAATATACATTTCTATTACATTTCACCCCAATCGCACAATATTGAGATATAAGTTAACTATCAACAATAAATTTAATGGAAATAAAAATATAATAATCATTAAAAATATTAAACTTAAACACGATTTATGTAAGTTGTACGTACCTTAAAGTAACACTGTAACCTCGAACCTTGAGTTTGCGTCTTTTTACCATTTATACAGAACATACGGCCTAAAATATATGCCTGTAAATCGCCTCATTTAGAAACGACTTAAAACTAACTGTAGTTGGGTGCGTTTCCATATACACCTGTATTGCAAGCTAAGTTTACAAGCCCTTCTCGTTACGGAGCTGCCGATTGCCCTGGGTTAATCGAGTAAAAATGGGAAAGGAATTCGCGAATATAACATATTTTGTCCATCTAACATTATAAGTGTGAAAGTAAGTTTGTTTATAACCTATGCAAGTTTTATTTACGCAACCAATTTTCTCGACGTCACCAGTTATGTCCTATAGTCTAGGGTAGCAGCTAGTATTTTATTAGAGTACCATATGGGACTTTAGTAGATAGACTGATGACAAATACGTGTGTGATTTGCACACCTATGCCCATTTTTAATATTTGTAAAAAAAATGCACATTCAAAAATCAGGACGAGATAAAATTTTAATAATACTTTGGTTATTATTATTATTATGTAATACATTTACTATTATATAATTGTGGTATATAGGTAGACGAATATGAATGGTTGTTAAATGAAAATTTGGCTTCATGGAATTATTAACTTATATAATTATATATATATTTAGTTAACACACTATTTATAAGGTTCAGTGTAGCGCATATAGGATACTATTTTTTATTTCGTCTTCATTAATTAAATACTTATGTACTGATTTTATTGGTCAAAAATAAAACAATAAAATGAAAAAATAAAACCTAATAAATTAAATCACGTTACGATTTTTATACGAGAGAGGTTTTTATTTGTGTTATTTATTTATGTTTTTTTTATAGAAATAAATGAGATTCTAATATCAAACTGAATGAAAATTTTATTAATTATCATAATGAAATTAATTAATTAATCCACCGAAGCCAAATTCAAGCAACTCCATAAACTAACTACTGTTTTGGTGTTGATCCTTTTTATGCCTGGACGGACTTTTGTCCTCAGGAACTAATCTAAATAATACATTAAGTAAACATTTATTTATAATTGTATTTAAATTACAAATAATTGTATTAAATATAATTTTATTTAAAAGCTGTTTTTTTATTTAATAGCTTCAATCTACCTCGATAGATAAATTCCTTTTGCATCGATTCTGTATGTACACGACCTTATTTTATTATTATTTTATATGTACAAGATTTTAGTTAAGTTTAATACTTAGTTACTACGATATTGTGGCAGCAACTTTCATTGTATTTTTCATCGGTGGTAATAAAATCGGTAAAAAATGGCCCCTTACTACGACTCAATACTCTAAACCATTTTGTAACACTTGTTAGAATAAAATATATTCCTTCTTCACTTAAAAGATTCGTCGTGACTTATCGTCTTTTAAATATTTTAGAGCCAGTCACTATTTTTACCGATCTTTTTAATATGGTGTAAACACACTAAGCCAATAGAAGTATAGAAGAAATAAATTATAAACATTTTATATCGTAATAGCGGAACTATAATTATATTTTAAGTACAATGACTTAATTTATACGACTATAAATAACTCTAACTAAATTACATCAATGTCAATTAATTATGTAAATTATTTCTGTACATTTATCACGTTTAATAATATATGAACTGCCTATCCGAGCGTTCTAGCGTATTTTAGCCTCTACTATTAATAATATTAATATAATTCATTTGTTGTAAAAATAATGTAATTCAAATTAAATATAAAACACAATTTATTTTTGGTATTATTATTTTGGTAGGCACTTTGGCTTCACGAAGTTAGAAGAGTTTCTTTGGAAATTATGAATAAGTTAAGATTTGAATATTATCACTTGGTTGAGCATCACAAACAAGGTATAAAAAATGCAAAAAACACGGTTTTGAGATCCATATAAAAATACCGAAAAAGTATCAAAATAATACGTAGAAAAGTAAGAGTAGAACAGATACAGAATCTAGATGTAAGTACTTAGGGCTTGTCTGAAGTCATGTAGGGCTGCTAGAAGTTGAGGGGCGGTGGGTCGAGCCTGTGCCGAGAGGGTCCAACACCAAGACATCAGGCCGTACCTGGTGAAAAATGGATAATAAAAAATAAAAAAAAGATTTTAAGAAATCGCCGCCCGTCACCTCTTATACTAGCTTACATACATACATATTATTACACATAGCTGTGTTCCAATAATGAGGAAGCCAGAACTGCATAATCATGAAGATGATACAAAAATCACGTTTGGCATAGCGGCGCCAGATATTAAAGATCAGTGGAGAACGCCCCCGCCCCCTTATTACCCAACTAGCAAAAGCAAAGCGATAGCGAAAATTGTACAAAAATCGCTTATTGCTTGTCAAATTCGTATTACGTAAAAGGAATTTCAAAGGAACTTTGACATTTCAAGGCGAATATTGTACAATGTTCGCTATCGCATTACTTCGGCTTTGCTATTGCAAATTAGGGGGCGGACGGAATACCTTAATCTCTTGCGAAGGAGATGCAGCTGATGTAGTCCCGCATCAGCCAGCACAGACGCTATCAGTTCAGCGACCAAGTTATCAGAGCTACAACTTCGCTTCTCGCTACATCCTTGTCAGTGGGACTCTCTTAAAGTGTGTCTCTATTGAAGCGGAGTTAGGCAGTACGGGACAAAATTCACTAAATCACAAACGGTGCTTATGTAGAGTTGTATACATGATTGGTCGGTCCATAATTAATGTTGATTCACTGTGAATATTTATATCCTAATACATAAGTTAAATACTTTCTTATGCATATATTGTATGCAAAATACACTTCACGTAATGTGATCGAAACTGTACGGAGTGTTCAGTTAAGTGAATTTAAATATTCTAGAAAAACATTACGTAGAGAATAAGCCAGCGCCATTTTGTTTTCTCGCACGAGTTGATACCTAAATGGGTGCTTGGAGTAAGTATTTGTAAGTAATAAAATGTAAAGACCTGCCAGGGATAAGCTGAAATAGTGGAGAAAGGTTTTATTTCAAATCTGGCGAATGCAGGTTTCTTCGTTTATTCAATTTAGAATATTTTTTCTTAGTTAGGTATTTTGTTAAGTAATATTATTCTTATTCTTTATTGCACACAAATTAAAAATAAAAACATAAATTACAATATTTTTTTAAATATATGTTTAAAAATATCAACGAATGCACGAGTTTTGATCGATATCGTGGATCGTTAGCGTTAATTTTGCGCAAAAACTTCGGGATATATATGTAAAGAACAAGAAACAGAAATATTTATGTATATTTTAACAAGGCGACGATAACAAGAGCTTAATATTCGCTTGTGTTTTTCAGATACTATTAAAAAAGAGTTTTACTAATTAGAAACAAGCTGCAACTTAAAAAATATGGATTTATAATAGGTGGTCATCAGCAGGTAATACTGGACAAATGTTAATCATACTTACAGATCATCAGGACAGTTGTGCGGCTGCGCAGGTCGATACCCCCCACTGAGGAAAGCCCCCACATCTGCTGCATCCAACTCCACTAGCGGGGAAGCCCCCAGTGTCGCCAACTCCCATAGGGCTACTCCTAATGACCACTGGATGGATAGACAAAATTTTTAAATGCCGTAGAAGAAATTTTAATCACAAAGCGTGGAATACATAAACATTTATTAGCATTGAGTAAAATGGCTGCATTTCCAATGATGCTATAAAAAACTAGACGGTAGCTTTAGAAACAGGTACGGAACTCACGACATCAGAAGCAGTGCTGTACTGATCTTGCAGCAGTGACTCCGGCGCCATCCACTTGACCGGCCGGTTCTCATTGTCGCCCAGGCAATGGTAGTCGTCAGGGAACAAGTCTCTGGCCAAGCCGTTGTCGGTCACCTTCAGTCTTAACTTCTCATCGACTCTGGGGGACAAAAATAGTAGGGAATAAGCTATGTACGCTACGCGCTCCATCTTAGACTGCAACGTTGCTTACCATCAGGCGCAAAATGGTCAAGCAAAAAAAAAAAGGGTTTGGCGGGATTGCTTGGATTTGCATCAGACCTTACAGTTCGGATGAAAACTGTCTTATGACATGATACAAGGTGTAGCAAAAGACCTTTTTGAAAAGGGGTATATTAAGCGAAATGCTATGAAAATAGCCCAACTAACCTAGCGACTCAAAGTATTTATGTTTCCAGAAAATATAGAGAATACCTAAACAACTTTTGAAATATAAACATGTGAATTTTTAAGTCCCAATAATATGGATAGGTTCGTTATAGTAGCTATTTTTACACCATTTGGCTTAACATACTACTTTTGTTACACCCTGTATAGAGTTTGTTTCCTCTTGAAGTGAAAACTTCCAGATGGCGTTTGAACTATACTGCAAACAAATTTATATCCCAAAATTGGTACTTACATACAATTCCTAGCAGCCACGTCTGCATGCACGAACCTCTGCACATGCAGGTAGGCCAGACCACACGCTATCTGCGCTCCAAGCTCTACCAGCTCTCTGGTAGAGGGCGCTGCTTGCTGGCCGAGACGACATGATGTTAGGAACCTGAGGGTACAAAGGGTTGGTATAGGAAAACCATCTATGAGGAAAACTTTATGGGAAAATGTTTGTTGAGATATTTAGCTCTAAGTTTCTCGAAGGCAGGTAAATTGACATTTTTGATAATGAGTTAAATCCATAAAAGCTGTTGTTAAAACGACAGTTAATTGTTAGTTAGCGTCCGAAAAGCCGGCGGTTAGTGTAGTAGCTGGTGTAAATTCATGATATTAATTATAAAACACATTTACGCCAAAGGCAAGTTTAAAGTGCAAGCAAGTTTGCAAATTTTCATTAAAACAAACTCAATTTTCGAATAAAATAATGAACGTTCAATCAATAATCTAGTAAAGCTAGACTAATTCCACGATTAGCTATATATACCTCTTTAAATTAGAAGAATGTGAAGCACAATAATACACAAGTAAGGGTCGCCTCGCCTCCTCCGCACACGCCGCCATAGGCGACAGAACGTTAGCGTGAATCATACCGCAAAGCCTCAAGCCTTCTGCCACTAGGAGAGCTGCCTGCATTGCTGATGCAGCTTCTAGATTAAAAAAGCACAAAAAAATTAGCTTGATAAATTGCAGAATAGGTGATCTGCTAAATATTGAACTGTTACTAGGATTTGCCCACCACCGATCGATGGTAGTTAAGCTCAAATCAGCTCAATCGCAACTAATATCTCCACACTTTATTTGCTGAACCTATCTATAAGAAATTTATTATGATACGAAGGATATATACTTTATTCGATAATTCACGCAGACGAAGTCGCGGGCATCGGCTAATATTTATAAATATTGCAAACATGAATCAAATTTGGCATATGATTTATTGTGCAGTACCTGTAACAGTCTTCACAATTATCTCTTCATAAGTGTCCCCTTTCTTGAATACGCCCTTGTACACCCTGCCGAAAGTACCCTCATGCACCAGGATCTCCAGACGAATATTTGATCTTGGAGTGGTGAGGTGGTGAAGCTGCTCCGCTGGATCCGTTATACGGTCTTTAGTTATTGTTTGCTGTTAAAACATAGAAAGCTGCTGTAAGAAATTTTCATGGATATTTAAAAAAATAAATAAATATTAATAACTCATTTTTTTTTTATATGACAAAATTTTAATCACTTTTTGCCAAAATACTAGTAAGTCGTATAAAAATTTACGGAGTTTAGAGTATATAGTTGTAATTTTTGCCTTGAGGGTGAAAGATGTTAATACTTCTTTTTAGATAACAGTTATTTTTCAATGGTTGACTATTGAAGTTTGTAGTTGAAGTTGTAAAATTAGAGACAGGTGTGAAGCGTCTTTGTTGTGTTCTTGTGTAAATTTTCTCTTCATGCAAGGCAAGTTTCTTACTATGTTATGTATGGCATAACCCTTCTCATTCAAAGATCTCGTCTTAGAGCCACTAGACTCAACAACAACAATGATTTTAAGGTCTAAGCTCCGTACGCAAATCTTCTTAACGAGGAGCCGTATTATGTGGCCGCATAATGGCGGAAATAGGTGATCCTAGTAAAATACTACCGAAAGGAATGAAGCTATAGTTTATTACATAATGTTACGTAGATACATGATTTCCGGGAAGCAAACGCAAAGAAAAATGGAAAAACTTCATATTATAAATAATATTAAGAAATTGAGAAATTTTTCACCCGAGTGAGACTTGAACTCACGACCTCTCGCATACCGTGCTTGTGCTCTTACCAACTGAGCTATCGGGTCAATTAACTCGCATGAGGAATTTGACCATGGAGAAAATTTGACCATCTCATATAATAAACTCTATTCGAACAAAATATACGGAATAACATATAGCTTCAAAATCTATAGGTAGATATAGACATTCAATTTGTATGAGTGCAAAAGCGTTTTAAGCATAATTCTTTTATTTAAGGCGATGTGCTAGCAACTTGTCTCTGATCTTTTACATCTGGCCGCCCTATGCTAAACGTGGCTGTATGATCTCCTTCGTGATCCTATAGTTCTAGCTATCCTATTATAATAGAGAACATCTAATTAAAGCCATGACCTATTATTTCACATAGTATATCAAACTAATATTATAAAAACGAAAGTTTGTGAGTGTGAGTGTGTATGTTTGTTACTTCTTCACGTCTAAACGGCTGGAGCGATTTTAATAAAATTTGGTATGGAGTTAGCTGACACTAACACCCTGAATTAACACACAAGCTACTTATTACCCCAGAAAAATGTTTTTATCCCCGACAATTTTGACATTTTGTTTTTTCTGCAGTCTAAGCGGACGGTGTCGCGGGCGACAGCTAGTCTGTAAATAATACTCAAAAGTTATCAAAATCTTTCTCTAGTATAAATTAGAGCTTCAAAATGGTAAGGTATATTCAGAAGCAGGTGCACAACACATAATTGAATTGGGCAAGCGTCGGCGACGAAGCGATACTGTTAATCGAGTTGTACTTCGCAATGCTCGCTCGAAATGCTCGCCCGTAGATTATTGCAGGCTAGACTCTAGACTAGGCTAGGCTAGGCTAGGCTGTTCAGTTGGCTATATAGTTGTTAGGTTTGTATATGATGCATAGATTTATATTATATTTAGTTGTTAGGTTTGTATACAATACTACATAGATTTATAGCTATCAAAAATGGGTTATTCGTCATCTCGCCCGACGAAGACTCGCCCGATCGGGCGATTTGGCACCTTTCGAATTTAAATAATACTTCTGTCATCAACTCGCACACTAGTACAAAGTACAGCCAGGTAAATAAATGTGAAGTTAAATTTTAGAAACAACTTCGAATAAAACGACTTTGTATTAAATCGTTGATTTCAATATTTGATTAATGTCGTTTATTATATTTTGATATTATTGATCATATTTTTGTACTTATAATAATAAACAAGCCAAATGCTGTTCAGAATAATTATAATAATTTAATTTCTTTGACGTGATTATTATTTGGTGTAAGTAATATATATTTTTGAGATGTTGATTTGTGAAATATATATTTAAAATTATGATATAATAACATTTTGTTTTATTTTAAAGTCCAACCATAAAATAACGTTTTTAAAAAGGATTTTTGTAGTTGACTGTACATAGTCAGCTCACAATTTTATGGTCAGGCGAGCTGACGACAGAAATATTATTTAAATTCGAAAGGTGCCAAGTCGCCCGATCGGGCGAGTTTTTGTCGGGCGAGATGACGAATAAGTCCCTAAAATACATTAGCTTTTACTAAAAGTAAAAACGCTAAAGTTATGCTCGATTCTCATAGACTACGTCATACTACCTTAGGTATATTGAAAATATATATGTAATATTCGCTGATCTGCTAGATCTTCCCTGATAACATTATAATAACAAAACTCCTATGGTAAATGCTATTTAATTTTATTACATATATAAAATTGTGATCTTTATTTTTTCATTTTTACTCACGCGAACATAGAGTGTAGTAGAGGAGGGTACATAATTACAATAAATAAAATTGAGTCTGTGCTATTATCTTATCAACGCAACAAAATACATGATATCCGAACGAGCATGTATCTTCTAAAGCATGAGCACAAATCAGTGTATCCGAGCCTTTAATCTGGCTGACTATCCCAGTATCTCTTGCAGCTTGGCTGGGTCTTAAGTGAATGTGCAGCCTAGCTGTATGCAGATAAACCTGTATTTAGTTTAACAACAAAATGAATGTATGACAGATTCCTGGTCAGCTCATACTTTTGACGGCCAATTGGTGTAATTGGTAGTGGCCATGCCTGTGACGCCTTAGGTCCTGGGTTCGAATCCCGGTAGGTACTAACATTGGATGAATGTTTGTTTTCGAGACATGGATGTTTCTACACTTATTTTTGTATTTATATATCGTTGCTTAGTACCCACACAATACCTTAGGGATCTTAATGTGGGACTATGTCAATGTGCTGTGAAGTGTGTGAATATTAATTTATTTATTTTATAACGGATTGCAGTTTTTTTATTGCCTAAACCATGACTCATTGATGGGTAAATGGCGTGATTTGAACCGACACCGTGTTTTTAATATTGTTTTTAAATAAACTTCGCAATCAAAAGTTTTAAATAAAAAATAACATAATTTAAAAAATCCAAAAACCCGTTCTTAAAAAAGAACCAAATATGTACATAATAAAACACTGAAAAGAAAAAAAACAAGCACTTAGATGTCCGGTGGTCTAGAATTCTATAATATTATTATGGAATGAATACATACTATTGAAGCACATAAAATATTTTCTAGTGATCGTAACATAACAACTGAACAGCCAGGATCCATTGAAATATTAGCTTGGCTGTCGGATAATGGATCCCGACTCGGCAGTCGGGTTTTTGGATTTATATTTTTATTTTTTTTATTTTATACTTTTTTGTTATGAGTACCTAGCTACTAATAGGTACGCTTCAAGAAACATACTCAACATGTTCGGCAGCAAGAAATTTTCGTCTTGCTGCTGTCTAAAAACTTATAAGTCGATATAGATCCTAAACGGTTGGTCGAATCGAAAAATGTTGAGAGAAACCTAAAATGATTTTTAAATACCTATTCAACGATACCCCATTCGATATAGTTTGTCAACTTTTTTTTTTCATTTTCACAAAATGGCGTCCAGTAGTCGCCATATTGGATTTTCACTAACGTCATATCTTTAGTGAACTCGCCGGACTAAGAGGAATCGCTTGACGTATGAATCATAAAAATCGGCCGAAGCGTTTGGTCTGTGTAGTGCTTCAAAGGAACATACATACATAGGCTGTTAAACACAATACCTTCTTCCTTCTCGTCGCGCGGTAGGGTAAAAAGGTCGAAACCCAATTATATATTTTCTTACATTAGTAGTCGTTAAAAGCTACTAAATTTATTTCTATGTTAGGATTGAATTACAGCAGGTAATATACGGACCCCAAAATATAATAACATCAGTCCGACCATTAATTGGGGTAGCAAAATCTTTTCATTATTCCGGTGCAATAAAGCGAGATTATTTTAAAATGTACGCCCCAAAAACTTTCATCGCTTTGTTTTTTCTTTGATCGGCCGTTTCTTATAATTACAATATCTCCGACGGCCTTTGTAAGAAATACAAAACTTGTTATTTACACCTCGTCTTCGTTAGCTCCTCGCGAAGCTAGCTAAAGGTTGTTTTCCATAGCTTATTCACGATTCGTACTTTACTTGTCTTTAGTCGTTACCACGTTAGCTAATGATTAAATAATTATTATGAGAAACTCTTTTTTTTTTCAAATAATAATATAATGTCAGCCGAATAAGAAACAGAACTAGTCTTCGTAACCCGAACTATAGGATAACGAATTAATTGAAATCCGACGAGCAGTTTAGGCGCCACGTTGATATATACATAAAATCATTAATATAGGTAGGTACATTAAACTACCTATACTTAATAATTTTAAAATTATTAATAAAGAAATGGAAAAAATTCCTCACCCGGGTGGGAATCGAACCCACGACCTCTGCATTCAGTGCCAATTTAATTTTAGCTTATTTGTAGGAAGTCGGATTTTTTTGTTATTAAAAATGAACTGGGATATCCCAACTTATTTATAATATAAATATAACATTATAAAACAAATTTAATAGAAGTAACAGCTTATACAAATCAATAAATTTGGTACAATTTAGTTTTTTAATATCCCAATTAAATATAATGTTATAACGAGTATGTACTCTAAACTGGATTGATGGAGAAGACGTAAGGCATCTTTCACTATTAAAGCTATAAAGACTGGAAAACAAACCTAATTCATATTTCCAAGCAAGTTTCAGTGGAGTGATAAATTTACGGACAAAGGGGAGGGTAAATTAAAAACCCGGTTTCTTGCCAAGCCTAATAATGAACACTGACTTACAGATATAATTGAAGTTCGTAAATATGGCAAAGATTTATTAAACTCGTTCGTAACACTCATTAGATTGAGACAGGGTCCTCAAAACATCTCTAGTGAATACGTGCTCAATGGCCATGAAACTAGGATAGAGGTGTTGGGATAAGCAAGATGAATTTATAGCTTAACCACAGGTTAAACTTAAGATAAACACAGATCAAGCCTTACCACATAATGTGGTATAATTTATTATGATGTCTGAATTAGTGTGGTCTAAATGGAGAAAACAGGCGATAAATTATTAATTTCCATTGAGGGATCGCCCACCACCGGGCCCTATACCCTCCGCTGACCCTCGGATCTGCCTACTCATGATCACGAACACAAGACACTACAGTCGCAACGAGAAGCCAGATCCAAGCACCTAGCATGCAACCATAAATACATAGCTGCTAATCCGAAAACCAATTAAAATTTTAATCGACATATGTTTCGCCAACACCCGTGGCATCATCAGGATTAGTTTTCCATGTTAGTTCTATGTATCTACCGAACCAACTAACTAACAACTAAAACCAATGTATTGCAAATCATTTTTATACCCTCAATCAACATAAAAAAATAAATGTTAATACCTACATATTAGTTTAGAAATGTAAAATTATTATAGATAAATAATTATTAAAAATATACATTAGTTATTAATTGTTAAATTATTAGAAGAAAATTAATTTATAATAATATTAAATATATATAAAAAAGACCATATCAAGGCTGTACGACAAAGTCATTACCTTTGTCCGATCCTATGGCTTTGACATTACAATTGCAGCCAATGCAGGCTTGTTAATTGGACAAACTGGTCGCAGTTTTAATGTTCGATATAAGGAACATATATCAGCTTTTAGAAATGGTAATCCTAATAAATCCAACTTTGAACATACCAGGCGGGCCACTCCCTGGCAGATAATAATGAGTTAAGAGTTCTACATGTTGCAATAAAGGCAGTCTGTCTATTTTAGAAAAACTAGAAATATGAAAGCAAAATTTTCAGGTATTAATTTGGTAAATAATCAATGTTTTGTAAACACTAGCCCAGTTTTGGCTGCAATCTGTCAATGTCAAAGTCAATAGGATCGGACAAAGGTAATGACTTTGTCGTACAGCCTTGATATGGTCTTTTTTTATATATATTTAATATTATTATAAATTTATTTTTCTTCTAATAATTTAACAATTAATAACTAATGTATATTTTTAATAATTATTTATCTATAATAATTTTACATTTCTAAACTAATATGTGGTATTAACATTTATTTTTTTATGTTGATTGAGGGTATAAAAATATTTGCAATACATTGGTTTTAGTTGTTAGTATTTGAGGATAGAACTACACATGGAAAACTAATCCTGACAGATGATGCCACGGGTGTTGGCGAGCAACATATGGATAAAATTTTAATTGGTTTTCGGACAATGTATTTATGGTTGCATGCTAGGTGCTTGGATCTGGCTTCTCGTTGCGACTGTAGTGTCTTGTGTTCGTGATCAAGTAGGCAGATCAGGGTCAGCGGAGGGTATAGGGCCCGGTGGTGGGCGATCCCTCAATGGAGATTTGAACTTCCGAAGCGCCTGATACAATTCAATAATTATTAATTTGTTTGTTCCCATCATAGACCTTACATTGTGCCTTTGAAATATAAAGTACCTACTTTTTCTAAATTTAATAGGGAAATGCCTATTATCCCTCTATGGCTATTACAAATAAGGAAACCTACGTTATGCTTTCGATACCATATAGTTGCCCAACAGGATTTCTTATTTACAATGTTGTGTTTTAAAAACTTTTACATCATTTGGTGAAACGAATAGAAAAGAATAGGTTTTTATTTGAGGATTACACATAGGTGTACAGATACAATAGCAACAATGGATCAAGACAAACAGGCTAAGCATAGAAACGTAGATAGTTAGGTACATAAAAGTACATACAACAAAAGCTAAGTTTCTGGTTTTTGTATTCGGTATCGCTAGTGCTCATAGCTTGTACCAAATTAACAGCACTATCTACTCTTAATGAAGTAACGCCAGTACCGTGCCAACTATTACCGAATACGTTATACAGATAACTCGGTGGGACACAGTACAGTATGCCGTGCCAGAACAGTGTATCTAGCGGCCGCTTACTGCTTCGCCCGCGTGAGAGTGTATTACTCCCGTGCGAAGTCCGAGGCCGGTCCCTAGTTATACATTATAAACCTTCCTCGTGAATTACTTCATCTATTTAAAAAAAACTGCATCAAATCCGTTCCCTAGTTTGAATGATCTAAGCATACATACGGACGGACAGACAGCGGCAAGCGACTTTGTTTTATAATATGTAGTGATACTACAAAACCTACAGCATTAGGGATTAGTGCGTATAGACAGTTCGTGTGAATCTGGCTTCCGACAACACTATTAGAAGTTCTTAGAATAACCGAATATACAGGATGTGACAGGATTTTTTCACAAAGACAGTTACTATTAGTGACATTCTAACGAACCTCAAGGTATGAATCAGACCATAATTTTGAGTTCCCTTCAAGTTGGATAACCATCGGAAATATACTATAATTAAAACTTATTGATAATAATATAATAATTAAAATAATATAATAATAATTAATATTATAATTAAACCTGTCCTCTTAAATAATTACATTATGATGATGATGAATATATAAATGATGAGTATCTCACCTGTGATACATGAGTTAGGTTGGAAGCTGCGTAGTAGGAGACGCGTGACTCAGGCTTCGCATACACGTGCTCTCCTATGTGCGTTGTGGCGTACGGAGATGGTGAACGGCGGCTACCTGTTGGAATATATAATAATATAAGTTCTTGATTATACAGATATATCGTCTTTGTCTCGTCTTCAGCATATTGCAGTCCACTGCTGGACGTAGGCCTCCCCTAGGGCACGCCACAAGGCTACTGCCACAGGGGTGTTTTTCCCATAGTCACCACGCTGGGCAAGCGGCTTGGTGACCGCAGTGTGATTTTCGGACTATGTTGTCAGCACGGGAGGCACTGCTGCCCGCCTTCCGGAAATCCTTAATCGCCTCGTACGATAACCACGGGCAGGCATAGGGTGGTACAAATTCTTATCTACCAGCACCACGTGGCTATACAGACATATATACATACAAAACTATGAAGAAGATAGTGCAGATACGTTTAATATACCAGGGCCCGATGTAAAAAATCAGTGACAAGTTGGTCATCGCCTGAAAGAACGCGACCCCTGTGTTCCTTATTCTTATTCGACTCTTACGTCATGCAGGAAAGGAAATACAACTAGTGTATTCTATAAAGCTCCGCTTTAGCAAAGGAGTTCTTGCTTACCTTAGAAATTAAACCCTTTATTTGGAAGTATAAGACAATCATAAAGTTTAGTTTATTCCAGTACCTGATCACTTACCAAAAGGGAATTTATGTAAGCTAGCTATAGTGGCATAGGAGCCTGTGGAGCTGGGCGGGCGTCCGAGGGTGTCCAGACGCAGCAGTACGTTCTGATGACTACCATAAGCTGCTGTGGTATATGATGTACTGCAAAATAAAGAGATGCTTTAGGTAGGTTGTGGAGTCTTACCTTAGTTCCAACTTAGTGCTGGATCGGCACACGTGACATTATTGACGTTCGTTGTGGCAACACTCCCACTACATCATACATTCTCATATGATCACTCCACTAAAGCGGTTCGACTTCAACCTGTGACTTGACGAACGCCATAATAAATACGTCCATAATCACTCTCAGCCTTGGGAAGTCCACTGCTGAACATAGGCCTCCCCCAACAACTTCTATTCCGACCGGTCGGAAGCAGCCTGCATCCAACCGACGCCCGCGACCTTGGCTAGATCGTCCGTCCATCTCGCGGGTGCACGTCCTAAACAAAACTCAATAAAATTGATTCTATAGAGAGAGATGATACCTATACTTTGCCACATAACAGTATATTTATTGCTCACTGTGGCGATAGTCAAATGGTTACAACGTTCGCCTTTCACTCAGTAGGCGTAGGTTCGATCCCAGTGACGGGGCTGTACCATAAAATTTATTTCATGTACAGCTAAACCCAACGAAAGTTAGCGTCAGGTAGACCGCCGGCTGTAAAACAAACGCGAAAACCTGGACAATATGAATTTCGAAACCATATTGCGCCGATCACATAAATATAAGATGATATAAGGATATAATAATACTTAATAATAATGTAATATAAGGGCAGGAAGATGAGCTATATTGCTTACGAGCACGAAGTCACGGGCATCGAGTAAGTAATATAAATGGTTACCTTAAAATGTTTTGCCCAATAATTCTTACCTTAATCAAATTGTATCCAAAACATTTCTGGGAAGTTTGTTAGCAATTAATTCAAACAAAGTTCCGAGAAGAGATAATTTAGTAGCGAACTCAATAAAGAAAATTTTCCGAATTGGTTCTAAATATTTCGGCGTTTATTTTGTTACGCTTCACATTTATTCACTCAAATTACTTTACTTATTGAGACATTGTTATATAGGCATAAAATGTACCTAAATACCTATATAAATATGTATTATGATGACATTATGCATTATATACATACATACATATTATGAAGAATAATGAAATTAGATAAGTATGGGTATATTGAGAAGAACTGCGCAGAGTACACAAACATAAGCCTTCCGCCGTTTATCAGCACAAAATACACAAACACTACATTCTAGAGACCGGCAACTATTTTCTAGATAAAATGGGTTTATTCACTATAATAGCATTCTGGCAAATCGTGAGCACTGCAACAGATTTGTGCTGAAACTTTCAGCCTGAAAGCCTTTGTCGGTGACCAAATTGAAAGTGCATTTCCAGCAAGTAAAACGTTACACTCACGTCTAATTTAAAATAATGGTTTGTGTTCAGCATTTCAGAAGGTCTGTGCCCAACCGCCACTGTCACCCTGTACGAGTATAGTAAGTTAACGTAGTATCACCTACATAGTCTATGTAAATATAGTAATATTCAGGCCTTAGATTTATGATTGGTCTACGCTCCGAGCGAATCATTATTCTAAGGTTCAGTCACTTTACACTTACTTTTTCATTCGATTCCTATTACAAGTTCCATTTTATTTTCAAAGTCATTTGTTTCGTCCATGACTTGTATTTGTCTTTGTCCCTTCTCAAGATTTATCCAGTCATCGCTTAGCCACTTGTATTTCATTTATTAGATACTAACCTATGATTTATTACAACATTAGATAGGTTACATCAAAGAATATACTTACTCTCTAACATTTATAGTAAGTTGCGTTAAAAAATGACAAACCGCGCGGTGCGTTTCGATAGCTACCAGAGTAAGTATATTCTTTGATAGCTACAATATTTTTTTAGATAACTATTAAAATGTAGTAATGAGTGACAAAGAAAGATACAGTTAGCATGAGCGCAAAAGAGAGCAATAATTTATAAGCAACCGCGCTGTAGTGCACAACACGCTTGTCACATGGAAGTGGTAGCCGCGTCATTGTCATAAACTATGAAAACTGAGATGGCCGTAATGTTGACAGCTAATATGTGGGACTCGAATTATGATTTCAATAAAAAATAAATATAAGTTACCGGTGAAATGTAATTCCTAAGCTTTTATTACACATTTTAAAATATTTTTCACATCTCGTATGGCACATAGAGGCATATTTTAATTATTCAACTTCTTTGAAACTCAAACATAAGCACGTCTATGGTCATGATGAGCTCGGCGTATACTAAATAAATAGCAGACAAAGCTCATATACGAGTACTTCAAGATCAAAAACCGTGTTCGAGAAGGCTACTCTGAAGAAAATAAAACTCATTGATACTAACAATTTTCGGGGTCCCACAAATGTTCTTGGTACCACATAAAATAGATGAATCGTTGTTAAAGCTACAAGGACACTAGCGCTGATGTCAAAGGACTTATTACTAAAACGAATTATTGTGCTATGTGATTCAAGTCAAAGGCTAAATACGATCAATCATTGGCATATGTTTGATGAAGCAAATTATATTTGCTGCCTATAGGTTGCTAACCCCGAGTTAGGTTAATTTAAATAGGGAGCAATAAAACTTGAATAGTTCAGTCGATACCAATTTTCAGGCTTCATAAATCACCTTTCACATTTGTGTAAGTAATGTTTTGCCTGTTAGTCTGTCTATCTGGTACTTTTCCATGGTCAAAATTTAGAGAATCTTTATAAAAAATATTTAAACTTGAAAGAAAATCCGGGGAAAGAGTTATGCTAATTCCATTCCTAATAAGTATATAAATCATTGTAGCTTTTGCTAGTTCGCGAAGGATTTTAGAGGATCCTGAGAAAAGCGGATACTATTAAGACATGTCCAATATCCCAAAAGGAATAAGTGAACAAATTGTGCCTGTGTGCACTATTACACATCAATTTTACATCATTTAATTTACGGCCTACGTCCACTGCTGGACGTAGGCCTTCCCCAGGGCACGCCACTAGACTGCCATGGGGGGTATTTGCCCATAGTCACCACGCTGGGTAGGCGGTTGGTGACCGTAGTTTGTATTTCGGAGTATGTTGTTAACACGGGAGGCGCTGCTGCCCACCTCCCGGAAACCCTTAATCACCTCGTACGATACCCACGGGCAGACATGGGGTGGAACGAATTCTATACACTGCCGGCATCACGCGGCAACAGGGGTTAGCTTACGGTCGCGATTCGGGCTCAAATACAATAGATAGATCTAGATAACGAACCAATGAGAATTTTCTCGAAATTATTCTAAACAGGTATATGTAGAAGCTGTTAGGGTCAGAGCCGCCTTCATTATTATATTCTTCTAGTTTACCCAGTTAAAAGTATTGTTAAATACGTCACACTTAAGGGAGATAAATACAATTACTCACTGTATAGAATCATGGTGCCTCGCCTTATTCCCTCGTCGGTACAAGGTTCCCGCTGCGGCCGCTCCCGCCAGCAAAGCTAGCGCTGCTGCTGCACAGCCGCCGGCCGCGAAGATCACCCCCGTATTGCCCCGGTTAGCGTCCCCAGCTAGGCGGGCAGTTT
The DNA here is from genome assembly GCA_014607495.2 of Carposina sasakii. NCBI lineage: Eukaryota > Metazoa > Arthropoda > Insecta > Lepidoptera > Carposinidae > Carposina > Carposina sasakii. The sequence continues at coordinate 3,276,282 of CP053150.1, forward strand.
CGTTGAGTGCTACAACTGTAGATAGGCCTGTAAGAGGGGAGCTTTTTAGATAAACGCTACGGTTACAGTAGATATGAGCTGAGATTATGTACCACAAATCTCGATGATTACATATCTTTGACAGAATGAGCAGCTTCCATGTTACACCGCTCGTGACCTAACAGTCCCATGAAGCGGCAGACAATTTTACCGGTAATTAATTACAGTGAAAATTTACAGTAATTTCAGCCTAAACTAATATATAAACACGAATCCTTTTGAATAGTCTACTACTATTCAATGTTTATAGTTAAGGGTCTAATCTTAATCTCCTAATTAATATAAAAGCATTTCACAAACAATAAAATAAAACCATTTTCAAATTAAATGAAATATTCCAACTAAAGTACCTAGTGTGTAATAGGATATTAAATAACATTGACAAAACAAAACAAAACCAAACTTAGACCAAACAAATCCAATTATTAACATTTTAATCCTCCCAAAACGCTTTATTCTTTCAATCATAATTTCGTCAACGATCTCTCTTTTCGAGAAGCCGGTTTAATGAAATATCGAGCGTAATAGAAAAACTTTGCAAAGGGAGAGGTGTAATGGCTATATCATCTTGAAAGCTTGACAAATCTTTTATTAAACGACTGTTTGATCCAATGGAAAACACACTTGTCTTGTCGGAGACAGTAATCGATAGGGAAATTCAATATGTTTGAGTAAATCTAAAGAAGAAGCGCTTAAGCCGTAATCTAGAAATAAATATTGTAGCTGAAGAGTAATTTTGTTTTTTTGTTCTTAAGTCTAAAACTAAGGTTTAGTAATTATCTGTTTATGCTTACCAAAGTCACACTGTATTTAAATATTCGTCAAACCATTCATAAGCAAAAGTTAGAAACAACCACAATATTTCTTCAGTAAGCACAAATAAAATCTTCAAATATATCTTCAACTCGTAGTCTTAAACACACAAAATCTCCAAGTCAAATAAAAGTACAATAGAACAATCGATACTTCCTTGTAAACACATTAAGAGGACGCCCGGGGCACCCTACCTTCCCTTACAAAATATCCTATTGCGTAGACTACATGCTAATAAAGAGTGCGGGGGAGTGATTTGCTCAGTGAATTTGTAAAGGTTGCGAATCTGTTGAGGTATAGTGAGGGCGAATGAAAGATAGATTTAATTTTTAAGTATAGAGGAAGGCTACGTCAAATTATATAATAAGAAAACTTGTTATTCTATGCGTTAAATAGAAAGTAAACATTTTATCTACTAGGTTCGACCACGTAACCTTTAGAATGTCTACTTTTCCCGTGCCGTGCAAAATTCTTTCCTAAACTGTTTCTTTTATATAATACTAACAGACGCCCAAGACATTGCCACCTTTTCCATTCCCTTGGCAATTTCGGGAAACAGCTGTCAAGCTTCAGGTTTCTACGTACAGCGGTTTTGGCTGTGCGCGATCCGTCAGTCATTCAAGACAAAGAATCTTTAAATTATATGTATACTTAAGTTGCTAGCTTATCGCCTGAGAAAATGTCCGAGTTCCTTGGTCGACTCTTACGACATGCACGGAAAGAGATGCAGCTGATGTAGTCTAGTAAAGCCTCACATCGGTACAGAAAACATACATTTGAAAGAAAAGTTATATAAATTAAGATAACATATTTCAGAAATACAGATGTAATTAAAATGTTATTATGATAATAGATATCTGCAAATGCAAATTTTATTGCTGGAAGTTTGAGTAAACTCCATTTATGCATAAAACTGTTACGCTTCAAAAACTCTTCGCTCGAGTTCAAATAACATGGCTTTCCAAGTGCATCCTTGTAATAAGTAATTTTAAGGTTATTTAATCTGTTCTGTAGTAGGTATGTTAAATTTTAATTAGCTTAAATAGCGAATTTGATTATTTTTACGCGAGATTATACCGTTTTATAATGGGCAAACTAATTTTAAAGCACCACTTAATGCTTAATAAATTAAACTGCCAACATTTATGATAATTAACATCCTACTTACTCATTTGTTATCCAGAATAAAAATCATCTAGTCATCCGTTAATATAACATAAATTACAGACAGAGACCTTTGGCCTTTGAATAAATAAAAACAAGTAAGGCTTAATTACATTAATTAAAGAAAGTTATATCAAGAAAATAGCATACAAATTTTGGTAGAAACCGCGTGATATGTTTTAATAGTTACTTGTACCTACTACAAAACTGCAGGACACACGAAAATGGCATATTTTATTAATATTACTAGTATATTAGTAGAATAGTATAATTTCTTTTTTTCAGACGTAAAGTAACATGCCCACAAAGCGCTCGGCGCAGACTAAATAAACGCGAGCCAATGAGCTCTAATCAAAATTTCAAAAACCGTCCCCCTTATTACCTAACTAGCAAAAGCAAAGCGATAGCGAAAATTCTTATTCTTTATTACACATACACAAAAAGAAATATGGCATACAACATTAAAGAAGAGATGCATGTACAATGGCAAGCTTATCTATATCAGAGATCTCTTCCAGCAAGCCAAGCAAGTAAAGAGAAATTGTTAACAACATGTGCAATTAAACAAATTCTAAGAAACTACAAAACTAAAATTGTACAAAAATTGCTGATTGCTTGTCAAATTCGTATTACGTAGAAGCTCAGTATTTATGAATAGCACAATATCTTATATTGGAATATGCACATAAATTGTTCCTTGATCTAATGTCACTTGTAATGTTGTTTCTTAATGTACTAATGTATATAGTACACTAAACGTCGTGTACAAATGGAGTAAGCGTATATCATTGCCTCCACGAACCTATAGCGAATATTAAACAATTTTCGCTATCGCTTTGCTTCGGTTTTGCTATTGCTTTTACGTAATCAGTGGGCGTATTCGCGAACTATCTTTAGTACTCTTTGTAACTCATAGCGGGGCCAAAAAAGTCTTTTCGGCACTTAATCAAATTGATGTTCATATTTTTCAGCTGCACTCGGCCCACTACACTGTTGTTAACTCATTTCATAAGCCAATCCACATCCCCCTTTACAATTGCTGCAAAATTTATTGATATTACTATTGCCCCAGACGGGGAAAGTGTTGGAGGAATTTCTCTTTTATTATTTTATGTACTTCCACACTATCTATTGAGTGTTTCGAAGTGATTTGTTGCAGGGGTGTGCAAGTTTGCTGGTTTTCATTGCGGTGGGTGGAGTTACGAACCGTCGGTTTTATTGTTTTTACGTGTATGAAATGAGAAGTTTTGAAATTTAGTAGGATTTTATTTTCCGTCGGATGCGTTGTTAGTCTGATTGTGGCGTTTTATTTCCGCAAATATACAGGGTGTAACAAAAAGGGTATGTTAAGCGAAAAGCTATGTAAATAGCCCACTGTAGAGAACCTGTCCACAAAATTTGAGACCCGAAATCACATGTTTATTTTTCCCGTTAGTATGGAGAATTTTTAAATATCTCAGAAATTTTCATACAATCTTGAAAAATAAAAATGTGATTTCGAGTCTCAAATTTTGTAGATAGGTTCTCTATAGTGGGCTATTTACATAGCTTTTCGCTTAACATACCCTTTTTATTACACCCTGTAGAATTGAAAAATAGTTTCGGAGTTTTCATAATTATGTTTTTTTTTTGTTGCCTATCTATTCTATCTATCTATACATAAATAATAAAAATGTAACGGATGGCTGTCTGTACATGGAAGATATATTATATCTAATATATATTATATATAGTACAGACAGCGAATGAGAAAAAATATTATAGCAGATATTTATCAACGCAACGAAATACACACCCAAAAGAATGATTTTTGGATTTTTTGTCCGTTAGTCGGTTTGTCTGTTTGTCTGTGCGTTTGTGCACGCTAATCTCAGATACGGCTGAACCGATTTCGATGCACGATTCGGTCCCACTTAACATATAGGCTATATTTTTATCCCGGATAATTTAGACTTTTTGTTTTTTCTGTAGTCCACGCGGACGGATTCGCGGGCGTCCACTAGTCACTAATAAATCACAGCATTGTTGAAACCACTGCCATAAAACTAGATATATTTTTTCACATGTTTCAAGTTAATAATGAACCTACACAATTTTGCATAGTATTCCAAGCCCAGCTTACAAAATAAACTAGGAAAAAAACAGAGTTATTTTGTTTCCACGTTTCAAATTATATATATTACATACCTACCGAAAAAGGTAAAAAGCTTTTTTATTGCAATAACACAAGACAAAGGAAACAAAAAAACCGGCCTCGATACCGCATCAATACGTTTGACAGGTATGATTGATTAAAAATAGGGCTACCAGATGATTTATGGGCTTATGGTACACAGAATAGTTCAAACACAGAGTAGATTATAGGTTTCAGTAACTAAAACTAGACTTTAGTTATACAGGTAAAATGCTAGAGGGAAAAATTGATCATGTATATTGGACTGAGGAAATTAGTATCGTTAGGGGGGGGGGTACTAATAATATTGAATTAAACATAACAGGGCAAAAATTCATTTATAAAAATAAGATATAAATATAAATTATTTTCACTGGAAATAAATAAATATTAGAACTGCAGAGTTTTTGCACACTGGAAGTGTCTATAAATTAACTTTGTTAGTATCTTATGTTTTTTTCCTATTGTCATCTGAATTTATGATTTACATTCACACATTATGCATGAACACCATAAAAACTGTAGGTATACACAGACCGTATAGAACGGCACAATTTTTAAGTTGACCTACTTTTCGCTGTTACACTGTGGTTCAGAACAGGGTTTGAATTTACAGCGACTAGTCAATGAAATTGGGTTAATGTTTCCAATGAACACAATCGAATGTTCATTACAAAACGTAAAATTTGTCAAATTGTAACGACTATACAACAAATAAGCCAAACCACTAATTACTTAGTTCAATACAATGAATACTTTAACATAGGTTAGGCTGCAGACAGAAACAATAATTTCAAAGGAACCATCACAAAGTATGAAATATCGACATTGTCATTAAAATTGGTATCTCTGTATGTATGAAAAGGGATCAATCTATTTCTGATAATTTTACACGAGATAGAGTCGTGGAATAGACGCATTTAGGGACTTTTCGATTTTGCGTTTATTTTGAATAACATGTATAATTAAAAGTTGTCTTATTAGTAATTTATATTTTGTTTGGGTCAATAATGCCATAATATAACAGTATTATAATATTATTATATTTGCTCATTTTCTACCTTTCAAACATATTTTGTTCCTCTTGAACATAAGCCTGATGTCCTTGTGAGCTCGATCCGGGGCGGAGATGTTCAGCTGCATGGTGACGAGGATCTCTGCACTCCTTGTGCCCGTACAGGGAAGACGAACCCTGGGAGACATTATTAACGATGAATCTACGCCCCTCTAGATAATTGGGCATTCCATAAATAAAATATACCAGCCCCTTATGGCCGTTTAAAGAAAATGTATTAAAAAATCAGCGAAATTATAATTATGTATGTATTATAGCACCATTTTCATACACGTTGTGAGTAAATTAGGTAGGTATTCGTACACTTTTTATTGACAGATGAAAAAAAATATTGTTCGATAGAAAAGTCAGTTGAACGTGGAATAGTAACTCTCGTGTGTAGGTGAATGCTTATACTATACTTACGACTGTCGTTATCTTATAGAACAAGACGTTCTATTACTAAACTAGTATGTTAGAATAAGGAACCAGCTCACGTATCTCACGGAGCACTCTCTTTGTCATGGTAAAGCTGATGCTGCACTTCATAGAACAGGTGAGGACGTGTTTGAACACGAAAGAATTTAGAGAATGAACTGGATGCTGAATGAATGAAAATTGCAGTTTGAATAGGTCGAGTACTGAAGCTAGAGTAGTTGGCTCTTCTATTACACATAGTATTTATATATAGTCTATTTATTATGTGCGAATCGACTACTAAGCCGTTGTTACTGCTGAAGTCGGAAGTAAGATTCAATTTTTGCATAATCTTGGTGATTAAATTACCTATAGATTATGTTAAAGTCAAATTAGACTGGATAGGTGAACTTAATTTCATCCATCATTACAACCGCTACATAAATAAAACTTAGTTAAAAAGGTTATCTAGGTCTGTATACATAATTTGCTTTATGTTTTTGTAAAAGAATCAGATTTCCATAAAATGAAACCAGTATATCAATTATTTGCCATTACCGCCTTTACCTATACTTTTTTATTTAGGTACAAAACTTACCTAAAAGTCTGCAGCGTGGTAGGCACAAAACCTTTTTCGGAGATGTTGACCTGCGGCGGCAGCATGGCGCCTCTGCTTTCGTAGTCTATACCCATCACGTACGGCAACTAGATCAACGCAAACATTAATATTATAATCTATAGCAGGGATAAAAAGGAGGAGGGATTAAGTATTACATATAAACATGTTCACATATGCGTTCCCTAAACGGGGTAACCAGAACTGCAGAATTACGAAGGTGTTTCTATGAAGGTGCAACAGCCACTTATAGAAACATATAGAATAGCGGTTCTTATAAAATACAGTGACAAGTTGCTAGCTCGTCGCCTAAGAGAATACCCCAGAGTTCCTTAGTAAAGTTCTAATCCCAATCTCATCTCATCTAAACTAATTTTATAAATGCCAAAGTATGTTTTATGCTTAATTTACTCATCTAATACATACATATATTTATCACGCCTTTATCCCTTACGGGGTAGGCAGAGTACCAAGGGCCGATAGCACCACTTCTGACCAATTTTGAGGGTATAGTTGAGATGTACAAGTTGTACTCAGCTAATCTTCTTGAAAATTATTGCAACCATATAATACGGGGGTACGGAGAAGGATATAGGCTACATACTATGGTCCGCGCGGGCGAAGTAGCGCGGAATTATACATTGAGCATTATACGATGTAGCCCCAGGAGAAATGGCACCCACAAGCCTGTGTCATGACCTATTTGATCACTAAGAAACTGAGTTAATAATAAATAATAATAAAACAGAGATAGACAAATAAAACAAAGATAATTAACTAAAATTTCCCTTTAAAATTAATACCGGAATTTATTTCTGCTTTATGTCATAATCATACAGATAATGATCACTAAGACGTTATCCTCCCCTTTATTTCTGATAAAATCATACAGATAATGGACATTTATGTATGGTCAAAGCTGACCTAAATAGGTGTTATGCTAAGTTTAATCTGAATAATAGAGCTAGATATCATACTGATAATGGGAGCTATATGAATGATGACTAACTAAGAAAGTGTTTTTAACTTCAAAAAGATGATTATAGTAGGGGTGCCCAAACGTTGGTTTCGTATGTGACCTTTGAAATCAGTATAATGCCTATGGTTTCTTTCGAAGTTATTAACTCTAAGTCTTTTACTCTATGCACATACCTGACGCCGACTAATACTAAAACTATATAATAGCTGAGAAACATAAAAAAGCTGAGGAAACGCCACTTTATATTTTTGCGGTCCATGACAGACTCACAATGTAATGTCGAGATTAAAAACCGAATGGGAAATTGTGACACTCAACATAATACGCACAAAAGGTCCTTTCAGGGCCCTGAAAAATCTGTGTCCCTTGTCATTTCGGCAAGAATTACATCAAAAGATTAGATCTAAACTCGATCTATATGAAACGAGTCAGTCCCGAGGTTTTTTGCAATTCAAACAAATTGATCACGCTAAGCCCTTGGTGGAAATTGAACGCTTAATTAATCTTTTGTTAGGAAAAAACTGTAGCAAATTAAATGGAAATTGGATACAGGATTGACAGTGATAATTGGAACTGAGTTCTTGGAACTGTTGATTACCTACAGAACTATTTGAGAAGCTGAAAACTGGGGGTCTACTCTGAAATGCCGCTTTCGAATCTTTCGGTTCGACCGAAGCCCGACCGAATCGAAGCCTTTGACCCTACTACGAAATTGCTTCGGATGTTCACAACATTCAGTTCACAACTCATTCGGAACCATAGAGAATAATTCACATTGACTTATATTATAAGCCTGTCAATTGAGTTCGATCGGACCGAATGAAAAAACGGCGCGATTGACCCGATCGAAGGTAGTTCGTAGTAGGAAACACCTTGATATTCGGCCGATACTTCGTTTATCGTCACTTCAGAGTAGACCCCCTGATGCAGGGCTTCACTAGAAAACCTACATCAGCTGTGATCTAATCCGTTCCGATCCCAGAAAGTGATCCCGAAAAGGATCCATTTTATTTAATTTTCTGATTTTATTCCTATGCAATCCCGTCGCGGGATCAGATGAATATTTAATTTATTTTGTATTCCGTTCTGATTCCGTGTGTTTTTCTCAATATTTTTTAGTACAGTAGCAACTGTAGACATACAATATTGTTTGTCGAATGATTGTTGATTTTGAGTAAGAAATCGAGACTACGAGTATTTTACAAATTCTTGTTTTATTTTTCTTAACTTTGTCGTTCTACAATAAAACAAATTTTAGAATTTTCATACCTTTATTTCCTATTTTATTTTCTGACCTTACACATTAAAAAGAAATCTACGGGCTCAGACCGAAATCTAAAAAATGTTTTGGTATCAGAGCGGAATATGTTGTGGATTTAAAGTAGAAAGGGATCGGACCGGAATAGATCATTACCTGCATCTCCTCACGTGCATGTGGTAAAGACCGACTTAGGAAATTAGCGGCGTTCTTGTTGTGACTGATATTTAACATCTGACCCCGCTGTGCTAGAATTTGCTGCAAGAATCCATTCGTAATCCAGCACGCGTGTGATGAATTTGGTGAGAGCGAGATGTCTCACTTTTAAACGTCAAATCCACGGAGCTAAGTAATAACTAGACAAGGCACTTAGTTTCTACTTGGTATGTAAAAAGGGATTGTAAACCACTCCTATCAGCCCTAATTCACTCAGTCCTGACTTGAGAATGAGTGTCTATTCTAATTCTTAAGTCTTTTTATACATGCAAAGTACATACACTTAGTTTATCTAGTTATTAATAGCTCTGTGAGTTTGACGTTGAAAAGTGAGACATCTCCCTCTCACCAAATTCATCATACGCGTGCAGTAGTTCCTTCTCAGAGTTCCTTGCAATATTTTTTGATTAAGACTATAAAATTTTAATAAAGAAATTGAAAAAATTCCTCACCCGGGTGGGAATCGAACCCACGACCTCTGCATTCCGTGCCAGTGTTCTTAAAATAAAATAATAAATATCGCGAAATAAATCATCCCAAGTTACATAATAAACCTAAATAATACAAGCCTTATAATTTATTACTTATTTTCCATAGACTTTTCAGAGTAAATATGTCTCACGATTCACGTTTGTTAATATATCTATATATAGGTAGAGTACATGCCTGCCCACATACAAAGTATAGATGGTTTTGGTCAAAGAGATATTAATGCTTTGGAAACACAGGTTTATATTGTAACCATTTACTTCAGTAATGGTTGTCTCCCTGGAGTTCTCTCTCTTTATAGTAGTTCTGTATAGTGTGGTAATATATCTGAGAGTCGTAAAGGCAATATGAATTTTAAATGATAAGGTACATTACCGGCGTAATCCCAAGGTGGGATTTGTTAAAAGCCATACACGTTTTGGATTGAAAAAGATTACCTCCTCGCTTACCAAGAAATCTCATAGTATTATATTTACGAGTACCTATTACAAGTAGTTTAGTACGAGTAGCACTTAAGTTAAACATTGTAGATTCCAGAAATTGGGTAGCCAAGTTGCTAGCTTATCGTCTAAGAGAATGCCTGAATTCCTTAGTCGACATCTAACGACAGACACGGAAGAAGAAGCAGCTGATGTATCTATTCTAGTAAATTCTCGCATCAGCTCATTAATTCATTCATAGTTCTATATTTCAAGTGAATTTTTAAATAAATAAGTTTTCAATTAAAACTTAACATGTTTCAATAGTATAAATTGATGCTGTTTGAAATCCTTACCGGTCGTCTCCCCAGCGATTGCCACATGAACTCCAAGTCTGCTATATGTGCTGGCACAGGCACTATGAAGCTGGTAGCATAGCTGTTGACGAGACCATCGCGCACGTAGTACAACTCTGCGTCTAAACCTGTAAAAAAATGAGAAAATATTTAATATATAGGTACAGAAACATAATTGTTATTATCCCTGTGCTGATGGGGGTAATATAATTAAGTTGCAGCGATGCCATTTACATGTAACCGCCACTTTACCACCTTTTGTTACTCTTAGTACTTACGTGTACTAAGTCTAGAGATAAATAACAAAAACCGAATAATGCAAACAAAACCATCACATTTTTACTGCACTTACAATACAATCATTCATCAATAATTCAAGAGCGTCTTCGAAAAAAAATCTTATTATTCTAATTCTGTACGAACCATTGCACCAACAGATGGTTGCTACCCTAGCAGGTTCGATTCCCGGGAGGGGCGCGATGTCAAATTATCCAACTAACTCTATTTGCTTGGACGAAATGTAGGGAGTGCACTTCGGTGCAGCTTTGAAAATGTATTTTCTATGTTGGTAACATAAAAGCTTTATATTGTAATTACAAAAAAGAATACTGATGCGTTTGAGGATGATATTGTTTTGTTAGCTCTGTTCTTTTGCAGATGCATCTATGATTTATATATACTCGTAGATACTTTGAATTTGAAATAGTCTTATCCTTGCTGGAGTACACTATCGTCAAATAAAAATGCTGTACACTCGTTCTACTTTCTTCCTTTTGAAACATTCTTTTTCTGAAGTATTGAGGTATGAGTTCAATGAAATTTTATAATATTATACTCGTAATAATATTCTCTCTTTTCATTCATCATCATCATTTCAGTAATCTTCCCACAATTCGATTTTTTGTTCAAAACACAAATGCGAAATCTGGCACCAAAAAGTCACACGTCATGTCCGTTTCCGTTTTTAATATTCATTAAAACAGTTAAGCAATAAAGACTTCGTAGCTCGAATCACACTTAATCCGCTTAAATCGAATGCCCCATCAGAAAATTACGTACACGCTGTAAAAAGTAGGATTATACAATCATTTTTTTTTGACGGCAAAATGGACGCGACGTGAAGGACTGAATATGAAGTGGCACTTTGCACAATTGATGAATCACTACCCCTAATACCTACCCCTATTATACCACCCTCCGCCCTCCAGCTACTCGGATTTTAAAGGCGCTGTAGTGGAAGTTTTCACACCCTTAAGTATTTACTTTGAAGTGTAAATACGTTTTGTTGACAGACTGGCTTTAATTGAAATAGAACAGAAATAGGCACAGCACAATGAACCCCAATTCTCGCATTTCTATAAAAGATAAGGTATGCACCGCTTTTAGCCATGCTGAAATTGTCTTAAAAAAACATGTATTTTGGAAATCTGTCTGCTACTAAAAAAATAAAATTACTAGCTAAAATAAGATAATTATTATTTTAAGCACGTTCAGCAAGATGAACAATAGCTCTGAGAGAAGGATCAGGTCCATCATGGAAAAAGATGTCCTCGTATATCCGTGGTTCGTTCGCTTAACAAAATTAAACAATTCAAATTTTAGTGCTCGTGATCATACAACAGCCAGTTCACACACCAAACATTTATATTATCTATACTAGAGCAGCCAAATTAACTTTCAATATTTGTGAAAGTTCAATAAAAGGATAATGCATATTTTCGCGTAAAAAATTGCACAATCATGAATCTACTCGTATGTAATGTTTTGTCATTCTTTAAATAAATGAAACGTTAATAATTAGTTACTTACCTACAATGTACTTACTACCATTGTTTCTAACTGGATGACATGAAAGTAATGGTGTGCGTCCATTACTGGCGACGATGACCGCTAACATTCAGACTAATTTATCGTATCTAGAATACCTATACCTAATGCCACATTTCTATACAGGATGATTTTTAGTCGTCAACGTTCCCGAAAACTACGGAATCTCCTCATCATCACGATCATTTTTCTCTGGAAGCATACCTGGGAAGTGTCTGGTTTCCAAAATATGCCAAAGTTGAGTAAATAGACTGCGTTTTTCTGCATAAATGCACATAGACGCGCGTAGCAGGATTTTTTCACGAAAAATAATTAATATCTGTCTATAAAAAAACTAACATAAACACTAGACACTATAACGCACGATCAAACCTCCTTACTTTATTTCATGTATAGTACGTACCCTAAAGGGGCGTATATACTAACGTACCTACCTAAGGTATTGCACTTAACGGGCACCGGCCGTTAACTAAACCTCCTTACGTTGTTTAGGGCGTATTTAACCTTTGATTTTCAAATCAATTTTTTTATGTTTATAGATATCTTTCTACCTGTGCCAATTTTCATGCCCACCCTACTTATTTTTATAATTTATAGCAGCGTATCGTATACTCTACGTCGTAGTGTAATATATAAAAAAATATATATTATACATACAGACGAATTGAGAACCTCCTCCTTTTTTTGAAGTCGGTTAAAAATGAGGATATTTCATACACTTTCAAATTAGATATACATAGCAAATTATGACAATAACATCGTGATAATTATACCAAGTCACTAATGACTAGAACCAAGCCCGCGGGTGTGCTTTGTATTCAAAGCTGACAAGCATCCACACACTAATGAGTATCTTGTATTATGCCTCCTACACACTTCGGACGAGAAATCTCGAGAGCCGAGTCTTCTATTTAATGTCCCATATAATTTGGGATGACTACTCTACGAATGCATTCGCAGATGGCACTTTCGCAGAGACGAGAAAATTAAGTCATCTGTAGAAGGATGAATGGATGGATCGGTGACAGACGAAGATACGGATATTAAATACACTAGTAAGTATTTATATTATAGGCTTGGTGGTACAAAGGACCAAATTACTCCAGATACAGAAGGATCCTATCTCTATGTGTAGAATGGAGAAAGATACCCATACTGGCTCTGAAAATGTAATACCTAGAGAAATTGGTCTTTTGATGTAACTAAATTATTTTGTAATAACACGGTATCTGTTCTTAATGCAGTACTCGGCTACTGAAATATTTCTCGCCGAGCATTGTCAACGTATGTCTATAGGGTTCATTATACTGAACATAGGGTGGGGTCTCCAGATAGTAGTAGATCTCGTACTTATAGCGTTTTAATATTATACAAGGTGATTTTTGGTCGTCAACGTTCCCGAAAACTACGGAATCTCCTCATCATCACGATCATTTTTCTCCATTGAAGCATACCTGGGAAGTGTCTGGTTTCCAAAATATTAGGGTCCAAAGTTAAGTAAATAGACTGCGTTTTTCTGCATAAATGTACATAGACGCGCGTAGCAAGATTTTTTCACGAGAAATAATTAATATCTGTCTATAAAAAACTAACATAAACACTATAATTTTTGCCCGATCGATTAATTAAAAAAAAAAAAAACAAAAAAAAAAATCCCAGAATTTTTTGTCATAAACTTACTTTATTTTATGTATAGCGTAGGTACCCTTAGTTAATGGTGGCCACAAAAAAACACCCTGTATCTATAATAATGTGAGCTAAATCTTAGGTATTACCTAGGTATGTCTGATTAGTTACCTACGCAGGATTAAATTACCTTGTTTTTTACAATAATGATTTGAAAAAAGCAAATGATTAGACTATTCCTTTTCGTTATATACCTACTTATACTCCAAAAGAGACAGCAAATACAATGGCTTAATTTGTACAAAAGTTATTTTTACCTGTATGTATAATAAGAACTGCATGTCGACATGAATAATGTAACAATAAATATTCATATTGTTATAACATTATTTATTCACGAAGCTTCCTTTTGTACGAACTCGGAAATTCTTCTCACAGATAAAGCGTTTATTGCGGCAGTAGGTTTATTTATTTTAACAAAATTCCCTGTCTTGTACACTCTAGTACCCAACTTATCCATTCGAGTTTGAATTTCATTAGCTATACATGTGTATGCTTAGGTTGTCTTTTGCGGACACAAGTGGCAAATTAGTTCGTTAGCAAATTATTTTACTTCGTAATTAGAAGGCGCCCGAACATAGGTATTCTCTCTTCTAATATATGTATTATCAAACTTTAGCAAGACATTTGAGAGAATGCCACAGTAAACCGGATTACATGTTGCCTTTGCCGAAGACGGCACGGAGATTATAGTAATAAAGATGATGGTGTGCTTGTTCGTTCTTGCTCTGTACTTATAGCTGCTATCACGATAATTCAAATTTAGTTGGCTGATTTTGAATATATGTAGACGATATTTTAACATTATATAATAGATATAATATATTACGTACCTACTTGATTCCATTTTAGTAAAATAAAACGCTAAATTAAAATCTTTCCAAAGGTACTAACACTCATTTGGTGCTTGCTATTTAAGGTATTCGTTTGTACATTAACAGAGTTCCTCGTACATTTACAGAAGTCAACGTACATTTATTAAAATGGCCGATAAAGTGTATTTATTGTCCGCTTCGTTAACTGTAAGCACGCGAGGCGAGGCGACATTTTTAGCGACAAACTCCGTGAATTTCGGTGACTAATTCAGTGGTTTCTAAACGTATCTTGAAAAGAAAAGATAATGTTTTAACCGCTTTGTTTATATATAGAATTACTTACTAAATAATGGATACCTGTATCTTAGAAAATGATTTGTTTTTCCTCAATTGATCAAAGGTTAAATATAGATCAGTTATATATTAAGTTGTGCGTACCTAATACTGTTTCCCAGAAAGGTGATTTATTTTAGTCCTAACGTAGTTTTGAAATATCTACCAAACAATATGACCCAGGTATAACATATATATTGTGAAAACGGGTGGGTGGAACTGCAGAAATGTAATGGAAATCCTACAGATGCATTTAGCATAACGGGGAAGGATTGTAATGATAAGACAAGTTGCAAGCTCATAGCCTGAGAGAATGCCCGGCCCGAGTTCCAGAAAGTCGACTCTTACGAAATCAATGGAAGGAGATGCAGCTGTTTTTTTTCATGTAATGCTACAAATTTTGACATAGTGTTTGTAAGCTAAATTTATACCGCCTTTTCGAAGTTCCCTTATCGCTGCGATAAATTTTGAGCTGGTACCCCGGTTTCAACTCGCAATTTTTGGAATTTCAGCTACGAAATACGAATTTTCGCATTAGGCAACTTTTGTTTTGATTAAACATCCGACTGACTGGTGCTTTCCAGTTAATTTTGGAAACTTTTTCGAAAATTTAATTTAAATAAATTATGCTTTGTGTAACCAGATGTACTTTGCTCTGTTGTTAGATGGAGCTCTCGGAAAAATAAATGAGAGACTGCAACTTTCTAAAGTTAATTCCATTAGGTATCTAAATAGGTAGGTACACTGTTAATATATATAGAATATTTCAATGATATTATTGAAGCTTTTCTAGGTATAAATAAATAAAATAATTTATTTATACCTAGAAAAGTTTTCTAAATATAATTATCTCTTAAAACTTCTTTAAAATATCATAATATATACCTACAAGTCTCCTGTGTGGGTTTATATTAAATTATGTAGCAAAGTATTGATAAAATAAAAAACCATATAATTTCACCGTTTCTTACTCAACATTATTATTTTTAAAACTTTTGTAACATTGATAAATTCGCCCTTACAAAATATGAAAAAGGTTGAAAATAGACGGTATAAAATAATTCCATTCAACGTATATTCCTGAGGAGTTAGTTTGATTTAAAAAAAACTCGTTTGAAAAGGACAGACGGTCTCATCAAGTCACAATCGGACTCGTTAAAATTTATGTTTTTAATTATCACCCTGTTCGTTAAAAATACCGTTAGTTTACTAACGAATGGAATTAACGAAAGTATTGTACAGATGATAGAGATACAGATGAAAATAATATCAATTTTATTATGCGATGCTACGCGCTTGAATTTCTGAGGCGGTGTGAAGTTTTTATTTATGGGATATGTCACTTTCATTTTTTTTTTTAGAAATATTATTCTCTTTATCAATTAACATACATAAATACAATTTAAGTCGACTAATTTGTGTTGTAGGTAGTGACCCTGCCTGCGGCGCCATAGATCCTGGGTTCGAATCCCGGTAGATGCAAACATTGATATGATGAATATCGATGTTTGTTTCTGAGTCATGGATGTCTCTTTACTTATCTATGTATTTATATACCGTTGCTCAGTACCCACGACACAAGACCTTAGGGATCTTAGTGTGGGACTAGGTCAATGTGTTGTGAAGTGTGAAAAAAAAGTATTAAGTAAATAGTAGTTCTTTGCTATTCCTTACAACTCTTAATAACTAATTATTACTTTAGGTACTTATATGTATTTTTATTTAATTACCAGTGATGTGATATTTTCGTCATTTTCAATTAATAAAAAAGTATAATCAAATTCTAAATATTTTTTTTTCTATTTGTACCACTTAGACTTAGAAGAAAGTAAATGCAGCATTGCTCTACTAGTTACTTTGCATCGTTCTGTGCTAACTGATTGACATCTGTTTTCTTACTATTTTTAACCGACTTCAAAAAGAGAGGTTATCAATTCGTCTATATATTTTATTATATATATATACAGGGTGTAACAAAAAGGGTATGTTAAGCGAAAAGCTATGTAAATAGCCCACTATAGAGAACCTATCTACAAAATTTGAGACTCGAAATCACATTTTTATTTTTCAAGATTGTATGAAAATTTCCGAGATATTTAAAAATTCTCCATACTATTGGGAAAAATAAACATGTGATTTCGGGTCTCAAATTTTGTGGATATAAATTTGTGTGTGCGTTACCTCAGAACTCCGTCATTTATGAATCGATTTCAATTTTTTTTTATAGTTGGTCATGGTATACTTCATATGGCAGGGGGAAGCCTACGTCCAGTAGTGGACTGCAATAGGCTTATGAAGATGAAGATAATTGTGTTAAGTCATGTAATTATATGTTGCGTTAAGCCGTGTCCGAAGTAAGATGGTTATAGAGGAAGAGGTAGACCTGAGAATAACGAGATGACGGATAATAGGGATGAATGAAAGAAGAGTACCTACATATTGCACCGACCCCAAATGATTGGGAACAGGGCAGGAAGAAGGAGTGTTACTGTTAATTTAAAGTTAATTACCTATATATGTTGCTTATATTGTCAGACGTAAAGTTTCGAAGCCTAGTCATTTCTCTCTTTTGTCATGTGGCCTATTTAATCATTTACTGGCATATAAATCTGACAATATTATGCCTTCTAAAAGTCGTACACGGCTTAACACAATATATTTTTTTCCCTTTAGTAAAATTTTACTTTAGTAAGCTCGGGTTTTGAGAGGAAGTCGGTTTTTCGTTTTAAAAAAATTATCTCCTATTCATTTATATAAGCTTGACTTCTGAATATCATACTAGGGCTAATAGCAATTTAAACTTTTAACAATATCGAATGTGTTGATAACATAATTCATGTTGTGAGTTTGCAAGTACCTATAGGGATAGTACTTTAAGGCCTTTCAGGCTACTTTATTTCCCGCACGATCGTTGGTGAAGGCTATTGGAAACCCTTTTTCCAATTACCTATTCTTTTATAGATACTATTAAAACAAATGTATATGTCTATGTTAAGGGTCATTAATTTGTTGTTACCAGTATATCCAAAAGAGGCCATAAAGGTGCGTGCTCTGATTGACATGGCAGCGGTGTGTGCATTACGTTTTATGTGCCATTAGCGCTACTTCACTCCGATATAAATGCGTCAATGTAATGCAATTGATTGTTATTTTGATAAATTAACGGTACATTAATGTAAAATAACGAATATACAGGGTGTATCAGTAGGGGAGTGCTATGAAAATAGCCGACTATAAACAATCCACAAAATTTGACACTGGTAACCACACGTTTATATTTCAAAATTATTATTATTAATATAATAAGATTATTAATAATTTTATAACATATAATATTTTGACTAAGATAAATTTATAAAAACACTTCTCCATTAATATAATCCGTTAGGATATGGTTGATCGTTTCATCTTTAAACATTGTGCTGAGGGATTCAGCTTTGTTTGCCGAGATTTGGCTAGTGTATAGCTATCGGGATGAAAAATAACGTTGCCAATATGTAATTTAGAAAAGAGATGGTAAAATTCGTCATCCGAGTAATTGACCCGGTAGCTCAGTGGTTACAACAACTAGCACGGTATGCAGTGGTCGTGGGTTCGATTCCCACTCGGGTGAAGAATTTTTTCCATTTCTTTATTAATAATTTTATTTCAAGATTGTATAAACATTTTTGAGTTGTTATGGAATTCTTCATACTATCTGGTAAATTAATCATGTGATCTCGAATATCAAATGGGGATAAGTGCTTATTCCTTTACATACCCCTTGATTTATGCCAAAAAGAAGTGGTCGTAGCGTTAAACGGGTATAAAAGAATATCCAAGATTTGAAAAGTCGAATTGCCTATGTATCTAAAGGATGATGTAGAAAGTACATTAATGAATGCTCAGCTCCCCGTTGTTTTGAGTACTATGGGAACGCCGGCGTGTTTTCGACATGGAAGCCATTAGTCAAATGTTCGCTTAACAAAAACAGCATTAGGCCTAAATATTTTACCGCCGACGCGGTGACAGAAGCTTACATCGAGGACAGTGGAAAATTACGAGTCATGCTGCAAATTAAATCTTTATTTTTTAATGGACTCTACCTATATATCTTGCCGAGTCTTAAAATAATTCTTCCAATGTCACTTTTTAAACCTGCAATGGAGGAAGCGGTGATAGCCCAATAGTAGTGCCTAATGACATGCGCCTTGACGGTAACCAGCCAGTGAAAAATAAGATGGTCAAACGACCCGCCATAAGTACGCAAAGAGCGTAGTTTTTCGTTAGTTATAGATATTTCAACCTTTACAAAATATGATCAATTCCATATACATATATCATAATATAAACCTATATTATAGGTACAGTAAAACATCGCACATAAAATAAATTTCCGGTAAATAAAGGTCCAGTAACAATTATATCTTGATAGATTATATTGCACGCACGTATAAATTTCCCCTTATATAGCAGTCAGTCGATTTATAACCTTAACTGTGAGGGCTGAACGTTCAATTTCATTTCGTTCAATAGTTTTAAGGATAAACGTTTCTGCAACAAGTGGCCAAAAAAGAATATAATGGGTAAGAAAATTGTATTGTATTTGTGTCAAGTTGTGAAGATATCAAGTTTGTTCTGTTTTATGACTAAGAGCGGGGGCACACGATGCGTTGCGGCGCCGCACCGCAAAGATTTCACCGTGTCAGTGGGCACACGAGCGGTGCGGCGCCGTAACGTTGTTATGTCGCAGCGGCGCCGTAGCACCGTTGGACAGTCTGTTAATGAAAATGGATCGTAAAAGACGTCTATTGTTGGCCCTACTATTACGCCACCGCCGAAATCGACGTAGAAGCGTACGACGATACTGGATCTGTCCTTTTATTGCACTAAGGAACAGTGATGGGCAGTTTTTTCTTCAAGAATATAAAGAGTTGCTGTTAGACGAAAAGAAGTTTTACAATTTCTTTCGAATGAGTGTGTTAAGTTTCGAATGTTTATTGAAATCTTTAGAACCACATATACGGAAACAGTACACTAACATGAGGAATCCAGTGGAGCCAATAGAAATGCTGGGCATCACTTTGAGGTAAGTAATGAAAATTTTTTTTTTGAATAATAATACTTTTTAATTTTCAAAACGATCAAAAAAGGAAATGTTAATAATCATAATCAATCTTATTAATCTTCCTAATAGTAATCTTGATAAATCTTAATTACAAATTTGCAAAATCGTACTCTACGCTGTCTTGAGATGTTTCACCTGGAGATGTCAATAAATTATAATCTGAGCTCAAGTCTGTTGGAGTGTATGTACTTCTGTAACTTCTTGTATGATACCCGTGTGATGAAGGCTGTTGAGACGTTTGTTCAAACCTAAATGATGATGATTGTTGGGACATTGAGCCATACCGCATTTCAGTGATAATTTGTAACACCTTGCTTTGGAAGGTGAGAGTTTGAAGGTCTGTGAAATCTTGAATTGATGGCAAAATACCCTTAAAAAATGACAAGTGGCGATCTTCGGGCTCCTTAAGGGCTTTTAATGCTTCCTTTTCGAAATCATCAGCTTGCATTGTTCTTTTGCGGGTGATAGGAACATAACGTGAAGACTCCGGTGCAATATCACTTGTAGAATCGGTGTTGGTTTCTCCAGCTACGTCTAAGCTACTGTCTGTCTCATTTTGTGCCACTTTTGTTAAAAATAAAAGTTGATTGTAAAAATGATATTTTTTCAGTTTTTTAGCGGCTGAGCCAGAGTTAGAAGCTTCTTTTAACTTTTTTAAAATATTTATAGAAGTTATCTTTGACACTTCTCCATTTCTTCACTATATCATTACCTAAAAATAAAATATTAACATTAAGATTACATGAGATTTTATTATTTAAATAAACGTTTTTGTTACAGGTATCTAGGAAGTGGAAATTCACTACAAGATTTGGAGTACAAATTCAAACGGGGAAAATCTACGATTAGATATATGATTAGGAGAGTTTGTCGTGCTATATGGAAAAATCTTCTTCAAGACAACATTCCCGAACTAACAACAGAAAGACTCAAAAATATTGCATCTAGTTTCGATTTAAGGGCGAATTTTCCTCACTGCATCGGTGCCCTCGATGGGAAGCATATTCGCATGCGTAATCCTGCTAATAGTGGCTCGCTTTTTTTTAATTACAAAGCCTTTTTCTCTATAGTCCTTTTAGCTGTTGTGGGCTCAAACTACAAATTTATTTTTATTGACATTGGCGCATACGGTAAAGAATGCGATTCAACTGTTTTTCAAAATTCAAAACTATATGAGAAACTCATTAACAATGACCTACCATTGCCTGATCCCCAGCCACTGTGTGGTTCCAATAGACGAACCCCGTATGTATTTGTGGGTGACGAAGCTTTTGGATTGAGCAACCACATTATGCGTCCATATGGAGGTAACAATCTCAATGTTAAACAAAAGATTTACAATTATCGTCTCAGCAGAGCCAGAAGATATGTCGAATGCGCTTTTGGGATTATGGCGAATAAATGGCGCATTTTTCACAGACCGATAGACGTGTCCTATAATATTGCTACTGACATTGTGAAGGCATGTTGTGTCCTACACAATTTTGTCGCAGATCGGGATGGTTTTCGGCAAAAGGATAAATTGGCAATAACTGATGATGAATTTCACTCATTACAACCTCAAGATGAAGAGATGACAGCAGCAAATGTCATTAAGAGATGAATTTGCAAGCTATTTTATGAGCAACAGAGGGTCTCTACAATGGCAGTTACAGAAGATTTGATCATCATAAAAACATTAAATAATTACTTACCTATCTGGTTCTTTATATCAGGAGCAAAATTATCATAGTCTGGAAATAAAATTTTGGCAATTTGCTCCCATGCTTTTATTTTCATTGTTTTATTTTTAAAGTCTTCATTGGACTTATCCCAAAGGTTTTCCCGTTCTTGGACTAATGTAATTAGGTAGTCTATATCAATAACGTCTAGGTTGGCACTCATTTTTTAAAACCTCAATCACAATAAACAAAAATACTTAGAAAAAAATCGAAACGAGCGAGCGTGTGTCCTTCCTTGTGACGCAAAACAACTGAGCGGTGCCGTTCCGACGTCGCAACGCATTCGCCCCTCCCCGCCTCGTCTTGGTGGTTGCAAGTCCGGTGCGGCGCCGGAGCGCATCGTGTGACATGCCACAGATATTTGTATGTAAGACAACGCAGCGACACCGCTCCGGCGCCGCACCGCCGCCGCAACGCATCGTGTGCCCCCGCTCTAACAGTCTGTTTTACGAATTAATTAATACACATGATGTACAAAGTTTTTATATGTGTTACTACCCTTATTCCGATTTAGCCTTTGTTTTATGACTGTCAAAAATATTGATGTTTTTTTAAAATACCTATACTGGGTCTAACAAAAGGTGTATGTTAAGCGAAAAGCTATGTGAATAGCCAACTAAAAGGAAACTACCCACAAAATTTCAGACTCGAAATCACAATGTTTATTTTTCCAGATAGTATGAAGAACTTATAAAAAACTCAGGCATTTTTATACAATCTTGAAAAATAAATATGTGATTTCGAGTTTCAAATTTTTAAAATAAGTTCTCCATAGTGGGCTATTTAGATAGGTTTTCGCTTAACATACCCTACATACTTACTATAATACATATTCACTAGAATACATCAACTGCATTTCTTCCCGTGCATGTCGTAAGTGTTCGTTTCAGGGGGTCTACTCTGAAAAGCCGCTTTCGAATCTTTCGGTCCGACCGAAGCCCGACCGAATCTAAGCCTTTGACCCTACTACGAAATTGCTTCGAATGTTCACAACTCATTCGGAACCATAGAGAATAATTGACATTGACTAAATTATAAGCTTTCTATTATCTAGCCTTATACCTATCAAATAGAGTTCGATCGGACCGAATGAAAAAACGGCGAGACTGACCCGATCGAAGGAAGTTGGTACTAGGAAACACCTCGATATTCGGCCGATACTTTGTTTATCGTCACTTCAGAGTAGACCCCCAGGAACTTGGGTATACTCTCAGGCGATAAGCTAGCAAGTTTTCACTGATCATTTACCTCTGTCTCCGCTATCGGATCTTCTTTATGATCCTGCATTTCCGGCTATCCTATTTCGGAAATATAGCCGTGTTATGTATGTATGTATGTAGACTATGTGTATGTGGACCATTGTCTACAAGAAATTATGAGTATAAAGCTTTCACACCCTAATGACATCTATTGGAACACCTCTATTCACTTCCTAGGAATGTTTATGACATGTTGAATAGAACAAGTCAATGAGTGGACTGCCTCCATTTAGACAATACTATTCATTGGCTTATTGTATTGTTTTGGCTTGTCTCGGCTATGGCCTCATCTAAGGCCTCATTACTCAAAATACACTATGTCCATTATGTCAATAAATAACTTTGCATAGCACATGCACACAGCATGCAGCACACTATCTTATCTGTTGCATACAATTTTAAAGAAGCAATAAAATAGTTAATAATGTCATATCAAAATTGCATAATAATTGCTCTTGAACGTCCAAGAAAATGGTATCACGTAAATGGAAAACTCAAAATACTTGCTAAAAGTTTAACAGCTTTACCCTCTATACGTCCTTCACTTGTCGCTTAAAAAGCTACCATTGCGGTATCAACGGAAGGGGAGGCGCGAGAATTGTTTACGTTTTTAACTTTAGACACTTGTTGGCGCGCCTGTGGTTACCACGGCTTTCGGCTTCTGACGTTGTTTATTGAGCGAACGGGAATTTTGAAGATATGTATTGTTATTTACTATAAAATATGTAAAAATAGTATGTTTGTATGTGGGTCTTGATAATGAATGTTTTCAGTAGTTTATGGCGATTTCTATTAAAAGTAAAAATTATATGAAAAAAATAGTTAAGTGAACTATTTAAAATCAAACAATACTAGAACGAGCTAACTAAATTTACATTCCATCGGTTTCAACTTAAAACACTTGTTGGCGCGCCTGTGGTTACCTCGGCTTTCGGCTTCTGACGTTGTTTATGCAGTGAAGGGGAATTCTGAAGATTGTTATTGATGGTATTTTAATATAGAATATGTCAAAATAGTATATTTAATAAATAAAATAAATAAAATAAACTTATGTTATGAGGAACGATTGATTAAATATAACGTACAATCCCTTGAATCACGGCGTTTAGACTTTATGGCGATTTATATAAAAACTTTTTGTAAAAATCTCCTGTCTTGTTATCATGAAATATATTAATATTAGTTAGAGTACGTATTTAATAAAACGAATCTGTTTGCCTTACAAATACACAAAAACAATACATCCTACTATAATCCTATAAGTAGAATGACTCGGCAATATAACGAATTGGCGAAGGTTAACAATGAACTTGATATATTTGTTCCCAGGTTGAGCCAATATATCACAATTCTGAGGGACATCCTCAGTGTTGCTGTCCCACGATTATAGATTCTAAGTATCCTTCAAAATAACAACGTAAATATTTATAGGTAATAAGCTTTGTCTCATTTATAAAATTATTATTTTGTCTTCTGACTTTTCTTGTGCGCACATGTATTTGCGTGAAGGGGAATTTAGATTTGTTTTTATAATGATGTATAGTTTAAGTTGCATGGAATTGTAATGTGTAGTGTGTGAGAAATAAATAAATAAATAAATTTGTGTGGATGGCCAAGATATTGAATGAATTTGAAATGAATTGAAATTTCCTGTAAAAGTGAAATTCATATAGATATTTATTAGGTGAACCATACTCGTATGTAAGAAATGAAATAAAAACGTATTCTCTTTATAATTCATAGATCGATTAAACACAATTATTTACCTTTTCATTGAAAAAAATACAAACACCGCCGGTAAAGTAGGTACAAGTTAAAAAAGCGAATTTCTAAAATTAAAACACGTCGTCACCTAAAATATTCACAATTTTCTAAACATGCAATATTTCCATCACGCACTAGCACTTTGGGACAAATTAAGGATAATACACGCCTATCAGAAAGTAAACATTACACGCCATAAATAAATAAGAAATACAGATAATGTAAACAATGCCTTAGAAAATACGGAAAAATTCGAAGTCCATGTTTAGCCTATTTATTATTATTACAAAAGATGTAAATATCTCAATTTCATTTTATACGCTAAAGTAACATAAAATTATTTAAAGTGCATAGAATCTAGTTCTATGCATTTGTGTGCATAGCAATGAGATACGTTTACTATAATATCATCCACTTGGTTCGAAAGATTCAATTTATATTAATGTAGTTTAAAAATAAAACAACGAAACTACAGCGAAACAAAACTTTACATTCAAAGAAGAAAAGCACACAATTCTAGGTACAAAACTAAAGACACAGAGCAATAAAGTCCGGACAGTGCTACAACTGAGCAATTTGAAAATGTCTCCACTATATTTAATTTTCGAGAGTCCGCGACGTCCTGTAATTGCCTGCTTGACAAACGGTCTTGTGCCTCCACCAGATGGTTCTCACGGACGGTACTGATTGCAACACAGAGTAGGTTTGCAGTAGTGCAAATATGAATGCAGTTTGTCATAGATATCAGATTGGTTGCTAATTTAAGTGCAATTTTCTTAGTCTAAGAATTATTTGTAGCTTACCTGAATTTGTAAAAAACCCATCCTATAAAAGTCACCTACAAATCATGGTTCCACGACAAAGAGCAATGTTAAAGCTGTATATTTTGTACATTCAAATAAAAGTATCAGTACAATAAATTGCTATAAAAACGCATTTCAAAGATAACCCTCAAATGAAACGGCTCCCCGAGGGCTGCCAGTAAATTCCCGCCAAAAGTGATAATCGCTGCTTACGACCGGAATAATGATGTAGACAGCGTTGAACTGCCTTTTGCTTTTATGTGGGGTGTAAATGTACTAGTAAGTACCTACAATATACTCGCGTACAAGCTTGTAGCTCATTACTCGTTTATCAATAGCAATCTTCAAAGAAAGAAAGAAATATACAACAAAACAGATCTTGGTATGGTAAAAGAGTCCAATTTTGTTATTTTTTTAAACAATAATCGCAATAACCTCCATTGATTGGTTTGTTAAAATTTATAAAAAAGCTAAAAGGTTGGAATTTTGAAAATTTGTGACTCGTCTACATTATTATTATGGTCGAACAACTTGGAAGCACAATACGATTGCATTTTCAAAGTAGCTTTTTACACAGTCAATGCATATGGGAGTTATTTGTTTTTACATTAATGTAGCCTTAAATAATTGATGGTGCAATAATTCTAGAGGTGTAAAAGTAACGAATAAAAGCGTACCCGTATGTATTCGTTACTTTGACCATGAGTACTCGTTACTATCGTATCGTTACGGAACTCGTTACTTCTGATACCGCATATGGTATAGTAACTATAGTATGTAGTATGGTAACGAGTCGAATCGACGTGAACTGTCGACGTAATATACCAAATTTGCAATGGATTTACTATTTGGAGAATTTTAACCACAAACTTAAATTATATTTCAAAGAATAGTACAAAACAGTAAAAAAACTTTAACGATTAAAAAAATAATATATAAGTACTTTAAACAAACCTAATCCCCGTTCTTTGAAATAAGCGATTTAAATGAACCGCATCACGCGCATTGGTAGAACATACGATCAAAAACAAACGTATCAATACACCACTTGCGATCCAAAACAGTGTACGAGTATTATACTAAAAATACCCATGATACCATGATATGAAACATGCGAGTAACGAGACGAATTCCTGGGTAACGTTTCGTTACTCGGTACTTGATGCAGTACCCGTTACTCAGTAACGAATACATACGGTTTGTTACAGCTTTAAATAATTCCTATAATAGCATGCTTATTGGTTGTTACTATGCTTGTTTCATATTAAATGTTAAATGCTTAAAACCCCTCGGCTTTGTTACCTAGTTACACAATTTTGCGTGCGATAGCGAATTTCGCAAAGTTATCATCAACAAATATTTCCACCAATTACAATACTGTCTAAGCACCCTGTTCCTAGTTCAAGCCATGAAGTAATCCAAGTATACCTACTCTGAAAAAAAATCAGATAAGGAATTCAGAATCATAATAAAATTTACTTTACACCTCGAAGTAAAGTAATCCTATCTGTAATCCACGTTTTTTACAATTAAATATACGCCACGAAAAAGAGCGTTTTAGCCAAGGCTCGAGCACACCGGATGCGTATGCGTGCACGTAAGCGTAGACGTACACGTACCTCTGAGTTTAATGTATAGAACTGACGCTTTATGTCTATGCTTACGTCTACGCATACGCATCCGGTCTGCCTGTGCCTATACAGTTCCATACATTACAACTCAGAGGTACGTATACATCTACGCTTACGTGCACGCACACGCATCCGGTGTGCTCGAGCCTTTACTGTTGTACGGTAGGGTAACCATAATTTTTGAGTGTGGATAGACGTCTCTCTGCCTTTGTAAAGATAATTATTTGATGATTGATTATCATAAATTATTTCAAAAATGCTTTTCCATGTCTCTTGTTTTATAAATTTGTCTTTATAAGTTTCGTCACTAGAATCCCACAAGCAAGCGTTCTTGAATCAAAACGTTCTTTAAAAGATATTATATATTGACATCAACGTCAGACATTTTTGATTTTAAAACTGCTTCCGGGTTGACGCGTGTTGTTTACGCGAGTAATCTCTTTGAATTAAATATCAAAATGAAATATCATTCATAAGTATACATCTCTCGTTAGAGAGTAAGTTATTCTTTGATATACAGTAAGGCCATCGAGTTTCCAACATTTTCTTTAAATTAGGAGGTTTATTTAGATTGAGTGACTCATTGTCACCAAGTATGGCGTCACAACGCTGGAATTCGCGTCTTTGTGTTTCGGCCCTTATAGATATTAAACGCTTGACGTAAGTTTTACCACCCAGGTTGGTTAATATACACTCATTATAACCTAATTTGTTGGATGTATAGAAACAAATGTCCAATTAAAAAGCAAACTGAGACGAATAAGTACTTTAACATATCTCTTCCGATGTAGAGAAAATAAATAATAAAAATATAATTATATTTTACTAGTATTATTATATTTTATTTGTATTAAAAATAAAGTAGTGTCTGAAAGGTACTGAAAATAAGCTTCACTAGCGCCAAATTATTGGTACATTTTTAATATAATTTATTCGATTTCAGAGATTAAGATGCTGGTTTAAGACAGTTCAGTAAATAAAAGTATTATTAGGATTCTCTTGAATAGCTAGAATAATTAAAGTTTATATAAAATTAGATTTAGATATATATGTTAATAAATTATATATTCCTAGAGTCTATCGGTGCTACTTAGAAACCGCGTGTAAACTCATGTACCCGTCATGCACGACTTTTGACAAAAAATTTATATATAGAATTTTTTCAAACTTTGATTAGCCTTAACACTGCATATTTTTTATAAGTAAGGCCCGTACCTATATTTAACATCAAAGTTAAAGTAAGAGGAATATCTAGTAAGAATGTTAAACTAATTCAGAAATGTCATAAAGCCAATTAAAACGTAAAGCGAGTAAAACAAAATGGCCGACATTAGTAACTTCCGAAAGGGTTGGTCATGTGACGCGAGATGTTAATCATGCAAGCTTTTTACGAACACGACACCCTATTAGTTCGCGCTGACAAAAATATACGTGAAAAAGCTTGAGTGGTTATGATGAAAGATATACTAGTTCCTGAAGAACTATTTTTGGGTTTTACTTTACTTTGCCCCACTGTTGAGGGACATTATTATACCTACCTGGCCAATGAAACCTGGTTACTCCTTATCTGTACGTAAGATTTTTTTTTTATTTATTCATTGGGGTTCATTTGTTGATCGCAATATTGTTATATATTGTATAATATTTACCTATGCCCGAAAAGAGGTAGAAGGCTCACCCCACCACATAGGACTAATATTTGGAATTAGCATCCAAACTCTTTGGGGAAAATTTGCGTGATAAAGGCAGTGTTCTCGTTGTTCAGATAATTTGGACGAGAATTCCAGAAGGTAAAAACAATCCAAAGCAATCCAAAGCATCTTGTGCCACTGTGTCACAAATTAAATGAATTGATAGCTAGGAGTTCTCTTACCTCTACCTACCAATTCATTTACTTTATTCTTTCATATAAGTAACATATATAAGTAACATATTCACACACACACATTCACACACTTCACAACACATTGACCTAATCCCACACTAAGATCCCTAAGGTCTTGTGTCGTGGGTACTAGGCAACGGTATATAAACTATATAAATACATAGATAAGTATATAAACATCCATGACTCGGAAACAAACATCGATATTCATAACATCAATGTTTGCACCTACCGGGATTCGAACCCAGGACCTATGGCGTCGCAGGCAGGGCCACTACCAACTACACCAATCGGCCGTCGATATGATATCACGGACGGGGTGAATGTAACATTGGTGAACATAAAGTGTCCATTCACCTCACTTTTCATACCTATCTGGCAGGCTATACTGAACCATTTTGTTCATTTACAGAGTAAACAGCATTGTGGGTGAGGTCATGGAACCTTTTCTAAAATGTTTCAAGATTGGAATAAGCGAGATCTCAGAAAAGATTTCCATATTAAAGATTTCCATACCAAATAAGTTTCCAAAGAAAATGCTAAAATAAAAAAAAAACAAGATAAACCAGACTACGAAGAGATAACTTATTTGGTACATACTTGATACTTTTGTAGCATTTATATTGATTATTTTTTCCAAGTTTTCCTACCTTAGCCATTTAGAATACTGATTACGAGAAAAGGACTTACGTCCGTATTCTTAGTGGTAACACTGGTAACGTTCCCTTGAGGCCACTCGAGTGAGAGATGACAGTAGGCAGGTAGTAGATGACACTACTTTGTTTATTTTTACAAAAGCCGTATTTTCAATGATTGAGTGAGATTAAAGTATTGCATGTGGTGGTGGTGTGACTAAAATATTGCAAGGACAACTATTGAAGGTCGGTTGAACTGAGCCTGTGGATTATTCTTGTTGCTACTGTCGAGCGGTACACTGATCCCGATCAGCCGCTTTGTACTTGCTGCGTTTCTACGTTATCTGTTATAATCTTGGCAATCCTGTGTGTTAATACCGTGAAAGTATTTGTAAAACCTAAATTAAGTTCTCAACTACACGCTGCATTCTTTATTTTAGATTTTGGACCATTCCTGACACTTAACGGCATCGCCCACCCTCGCCCCATCTTCGTCATATATATTATAATTTAATTGGTAATGTTACGATATAGTAACATAAATAGTATTAAACAGGTCTAACAATAAAACACATTACCCTCAGTAAAGCCGAGGCTAAATAGGTTCCGGAGTAAGACGTGCGCGCTAATGTTATTGATATTATCCCTACAGGGTCGGTTCACGCTCAGTTAGTACTACGGGTTACGGGCTATGGGCTACGGGTTCAACAAGTGTGAGGGTGTATATCATGAAGTAAAGAAAAAAGAAGGTGCGAATGGAGACCTGCGATCTTCAATGTAGAGGCAGCGCAGTGTTCATTAATCACTGTCTGTCATTTATTTTATAAAGTCTACTCTTCCACCTATGGCATAACGAGCCTTGTGAAAATGTACGTTTTTAAAAACCTCTTTTTTGCTATTACTTCATATGATACATTTTGTCGATACAACCTGTACACCACTATACAGTTCGTCGCTTAACTAATTTCAATAAACGATCTTGAGAGATTTTCGGTATATCTCAGATTTTATCTTCAACTTCTTTCTAAGTACACAGTTTCGGAGTCCGAATTTGGAGTGAAGAAAAAACTCCGAGTTTTTTCTGATCTTTTCTTGTTTTGAAAATGGCTATAAATGTGTTTACATACCTATAACCTACATAGAGAAAATTATCCTATACCATTATTATTATTATCTTTTACATGACTAAAGCCACTAATAAAGACGTGAAATCCGAAAATATTTCATTTGATACATACAATAATAGAATATTATTCATTATAACAGCAGGGTCTCAAAGTAAAATCAACCTTAAGCCTTAATCTTCATCTCGAAGTTTTTCTTTTAATTGACTATTTGTGAACGACTTCCAAAAAGTATTCTAAAATAGATTTCTTACACTAACACCAATCAAATAAAGTTCATATAGATATTCCAGAAGCGACGTCGGCTTTTCACTATGGTGTAAATGACCAAGGGCTTTTCAAATGATCAGATAAGTCTCTACTTGAAGGAAAAGTTGATGCTTTCTCAGATTAAGTGATAACGAAAAACTGCATCAAATTCAGGAGATTTTAAAACTATCGGCCTATTGAAATATCTGTCCTTAATGAATTAAACATTTTGCTTTAATGCCATACAAGTTGCAAAGGAAAGCTAAGGCCACTTTTACTTGGTAGGTATTTGTGTAAATTAAATTCAAAGGTTTGATTTTGAATAGGCATCAATACGTGACGTTAAAATACGTTATAATATACGTAGGCGCAATGAAATGATAAAGGAGAATTTAAAGATGCAGGCACACATTTGTTCAGGTTACACATTCGTTTGTTACGTGCGCCACATTTTTGTCGTTTTGTTAATATTGCAATATTTCAGGCAACATAAGTAATTATTTCAAACTAAATAAACATCACGATATAATAGGATTCAGTACGAACACAATAACGTAGATCCTATAGAGCCCATATATAGGTATATCACGTAGTCTGCATCTATATAAAAGCGCCCAATTATCACACCCACTGCAACCATTGTAGTAAGTAGTTGGCACCCCTCGCTGGCGCGCGGCGATAAGACTTGGTCCAAATTGATGTTTGAACTACCATTAATTCGTCGGCCGACAGATGTCACGTCAGTCTATTATTTTTGACACATACGACTGTCAGTCGGAGTTAGAATGATTTATATTTCGGTTAATCGAATGAAGGATTGACGATCGTATTCTTAGTGTTAACTCTTCCCTTAAGGGCATGATGTAGTACTTTGTCTTCTTTGATATAAGGGTTATTTTTTAAACTTGAGTGTGATGATAAGTTTGAGTAACAATTTAGGACATGGGGGTGATATGTTGACCCGGGTCAGAGTACTCAAGTTAGAGCGGTCTAGTTCATTTTAGATTAAACCAAATTCCATGTTAGATGAGAGAATTTTGTTTTACGTTTATTTATAATAATAAGTTTTAAAACTAAATTAAAATGTTAAACTTAATTTGCACGACATTTTTATATTATTCTGTTGATGAAAGGTGACTGCTTTAGTTGAACCGTTTATTTTTCTTTTCGTTCCCAAAGTTGGAAAGTTCACCGTTCAACTTTTTAAACTTACTATTATTCCGGCGACATAGTAAGACAAATAAAATGCAAATGAGCTTTTAAAAATTCGACTTAAAATGAACGACAGACAAAACTTCGATTCCAATGCATGACGACACGAAGCTGAAGTTTTATGGCTTTTAAAATCTAGGCTAAAAGCTTTTTCTGCGGACATGGCATGACAATATTATAAGAATGCAAACTGCACTCGTGTCGAATGAAAATCCAGGGTATAACTATGGTATACTCCACTCATACAACTTTATGGTGGACATTAAAGAATTGATCGCATGCTTAACTATTTTAGTTGTTGGAGTCCTGAATATATTCACGACGCAACTTTGTAGTATTATTAAAATATCTTTAATAGTTGCATTGGACGTGAAAGGCAATCTAACTGGGCTGTGAAACAGTAGGTACGAGCTCCTTTTTTGGAAAAAAAAAATTAAAAACTTCGTTAAAGCATAGTCTATTATTTTCTCTGTGGTTTATGTAACTGAAAGTACAGAAAACACGACCTTATCCCAGTATTTGAAAGAATCTATATAATAAACGCAAATCCTCAAAATTTACAAATCGTCAGACCTTTTACAACGGTCAAGGTTTCAAAATAATTATCTTTACATTACGGTAGTAATAAATGCTATGCAAAAATAAATACTTACCTTTATCTAGCTTTTTACTAGGTAAAAATAAACATGAATTCCTTCGCAATATCCATAATGCGGTATCTCATGTCAAACGCTATCACTAACCGTTATTTTTATTTCCAATTTGTCTGACAGCTGGGTTTATGAGTGTTTGACTTTATGACTCTATTCCGTGTTGGCGAATTTGTATGCATTGCACGAGCGAGTTTCTTTTATCTCTAATAAGATTCCGATTGGGATAGTATGTCGTGTGCTCCCTAAAGTAATAAACTAGTAGTGGAGTTTGAGGGGTGCGTGTTTTCATTGTCAGATATGAAGTTACCTGTTGCTGTTAACGATATTTTTTTCGTAGTAGTTTTAGATGTATAGATTCACTATGGGTGTGCCCACCACCGGGCCCTACACCCTCCACTGACCCTCGGATGAGGTACTAACTACAATCGCCATGAGAAACCAGACCCGAGCACCTTGCAAGACGATTCACCATTCCGAAATGGTTTAGTGTGTTGTATTTTTTTTTTCATGGTTGAGTGTAGGTATAGATTATTAAAATAGTATGCTTAGATAACAGGGTAGATGACGCGAGTCCTTAATAAATGAGAGATCTGAAAAAAACATAATAAATAGTCTATATAAGGTATAGTTACTGATTCCTTTTAGAATTTTCTCAATTATTTTAAATTTTAAAATCAGTTATACCTTACTTGTTTTTAGGTGCCTCTTGTCCTTTCTTTTTTTAGATATAAAAGCCTTGTTCTTCTTTCTTAAAATGCTTATATACGTGACAACTTCATACTACATAACGTGACGCATCCCACAATGGACACTTATCCAATTGCGTAAACGGAATACGTAGAATTTGTAGAACAAATATAAATGGTTGCGGGAGATCGAGGGTAGATAATTACATTTTTTGATCTTCGGAGACTGGGGGCGACGTCAATGGACGTCTTTGTGTTTGACGTGTTTTGATAGTGTCAAAGATACAGTGTGCGTAAATATACGACACTACTGTATTGTTTTGGATATTATCTTACGAGAGAAGGTTTAGTTTAGAAGGAGAAACAAATATTTTCAATTGTCAATGTATTGATGATCTCCGACCGTATTTCGGTCAAGGCGACCAATCTCTACGGAGATTGGCCAGGTACGCAGGAGATATTATAGTGCACAAGTGTGTGCGCAAACACAGATGCACTCTCTATTCTGTTACTCTCATAGTCCGATGGGACGGAAAGCCGACACGACCGGAGAGAGATCAGGTGCAGGACCAACGGTTTTACGTGCTTTCCGAGGCACGATCTAAGTGACAATTTTGCAACATTAAAATCTGTACATGAAATAAATTCATTGGTAAAGGCCCATGACTGGGATCGAACTTACGCCTCCTGCTTGGAAGGCGCACGTCTTAACTACTGGGCTATCACCGCTTGTAATGTATTAGTCATTGTATTATTAGTATTATAAAATGACGTGGATATTTTACCAATTCTATATTTTCTTCCCGTGTTCTGTAGTGAATGGAGTCAGATGTTTGATACTAAAATATTTAAAACTGTTTAATAGTGTCCTGAAAAGCTACAAAATATAGTTAATTCTTGACCAGAGGAGTTATTAAAGCAGCATTGTTTCCATCGTGGAAGCAAGATGTTGCTATACGACGCGCTTCTATAAAGAAATAAACATACATGTTTCATTTAAGGGTTCGTGATACCTGCGGCCATTTCAACTGGCTGCAAAAATAGTTGAACTGTAACCTAAGTTAAATATATTTTAAAGCCCTAACTCCGCTGCACGACACTGACACAAGCCGACTCCTTGGTGTACAACCGCTAAATTCGCCAGTATATATTTTTTTCATTTCGAAACAAAAAATAAAACAGTGCGTACTATTTTAAATTAATCAAAGTTACTGCAATACTTGTTACAGTGTCATTTTTACAAAACTAGTTGATGCCCGCAACTTTGTCCACAAGACCGTAATTTATGGCCCATGTGTTACTCTGTTGTAAAAACTTTATAACTGCCAAGTTTTATATAGTTCTCTTCAGTTTTTTTCACTTGAAAGAGTAACCAACTCATAAACATTTAAAAGTTTGCTGGAAGAACTCTTTTGCAGCACCTAAATTTCTCTATGTTTACCTACTATTGTATCTTGTATATAGGTATATAATATAGAATAAGCCTTCAATTCCTCACAAACTGTCACATTAATAATATTAGCAGGATTAAATACTATAATTAATTATTGACTTACCCAATAATTTCATAACTTCCATCTGGCTGATCAGCACGTTCAGATGCGCTGTAACCAGGGGAAACAGTAGGGCCCAGGCCACCAGTCTTTTCAACCCCATTTTCACTTCACTGTTCCAATTATCGTCATTTCACTAGACTGAAAAACAAGTTTTTGGACGAATTCATTTTCATCAAATTGTCATATTATTTCTCACAACTCGTTTGAGATACTAAAAGTTTTTTTTTAAACTTCGAAGTAACGGAAACGTACGTAGTTTCCGGTTTCGCGCGTAAAAGGCGCGGGAAACGCGTCGGGCCCCCGCGGTGCCTCGTCGCACTGCCGCTGTCGCTTAGATTCCCGTCGTCGGAACCAACAAGTTACTTTCTGACATGCGCACTCTTCAGGAACTCCACTGATCTTCGTTTCAGTTATAGTGTCCTCGAAAACAGCGGTAGTGTCTTTGCCACTTCACTGTGCTTAACTAATTTTATTTTGTTCCATTAAAATCCGTGGGACATTATTTTTACTACACAGCTTCACCAATAGCGCTAGTTTCTATTATAAATTTGTACGAAATACTGAGATAATCTTAGTTTTCGATATAACCGTAACACTAAAAAGTATCATAACCGTTTGGGATTCGAAATACATTGACGACTCTCCACCGTAATCCCAGCAAGCTAAGAGCAAAAATCGGGAATGAACATCGCATTGTCGAATTGTATTTAAATTTTAAAAGCTTTCATTGAGAGCGGGCTGTGTTTTAAAAGGTATTAATTGAGTTTGTCTCAAGGGAAAGCCGTTTCCGCTTTGTATTAGGCCCGTGCAGAGAGAACTAATAAAATTACGTTCACTTTTACAAAATGGATTTTGTAAAGTTTAATTTTGCTGGAATCAAATTTGCTAGTATTGAGCAGTAGCGCTGGGGTTAACAAACTCTTATTTAGAGTTGGCAGAGAAAATGAATGATGTACCTACCTAAGTACGTACGTGATAGCTAAGAGATAGCTTTTTAAATCTGGAAATATTTACCTAACATTAAAGCTTTGACCCAATTATATGATTTTATTAGTACCTACCTAATAGACCATAATTTCCAAATACCCAATAAACTTTTTTTAATACGTACATATATACATACACACTGTTGTGATCCCGGAAGGGGGGTAGCAGAACTGCAGCATCACAATAGCCACTGAAGGCGGGGGCAGATGTTATTGATCAGTCATCAGCTGTAAATCAAAGAAGAGAGTTTTCTATTTGCACAAGAAACAGGTGCACCACAGTACCCCACAAACATAGGCCACGGAGAAAATCACACGAGGAGATGCTATTTCAAAATTGTACTGCGGTAGTCTTAAAATACTATATGAGCCTATCACTTGACAACATTTATTACTTAGATGTACTTAAGTTGATATTGTATAATAATAACAACGTAAACTATCTCCTAAAAGGTTAAGGAGAAGTATACAAATCATACACCGACTTTTCACTCGTAAGGGTATTTTTCCGAAACAAATACTTGTACGTCACCTACGTCCTGTGCTGATGCAGGGCTTCACTAGAATACATCAGCTACATCTCCTTCCGAGCATGTCGTAAGAGTCGAATAAAGAACTCAGGGCTTCACTCGTCACTGATCATTTACACCCCCGTTATGTGTAAACGAGGCTGTGGGCTCTCCTTTAAATTCCTGGAGTTCTGGCCATCCGATTTCGACAGCCTTGTCTATACAGGGTGTAACAGAAAGGGTATGTTGAGCGAAAAGCTATGTAAAGAGCCCACTATAGAGAATCTATTTCCAAAATTTGAGACTTGTTTATTTTTCAAGATTGTATGAACATTCCCGAGTTGTTTAGGAATTCTCCATACTATCTGGAAAAATAAATATGTGATTTCGAGTCTGAATTTTCGTAGTTAGGTTCCTTTAAGTGGGCTGTTTACATAGCTTTTCGCTTAACATACCCTTTCTGTTACACCCTGTATAAAGGTACGAGTATAATTATGAACCAACAAGTTACTTTCTGACATGCGCACTCTTCAGGAACTCCACTGATCTTCGTTTCAGTTATAGCGTCCTCGAAAACAGCGGTAGTGTCTTTGCCACTTCACTGTGCTGTATTAAACTTTAAAAGGTCTCCTTTTGGTCTCCTTCATGTACATGACCCACACATTACACCGCGAAGTTTTCTCCACACGCTCTGTAGATTACACGCCGGAATGTATAAGTAATACGTTTACGAGTACCACTGATGGATGGCCTTCCGTTACTTAGTAAACAACTGATTAATAGTATTAAGTTGATTGAGGGTTGTGATTAATTTTAACGTTGTTAGTTGTAGGTACCGGTATTTTTTTTTTTTCATAAAGTTTACTGATGTACCAAATAAAATGATACTCTAAAACTGTGCCCTACTAGCACGAGACTAATTTTAAATGTCCTCTATTACATATTACCTACGTGTGTTTCTATTTATACTAGAAAAAGCATGATGATATGCTGTTCCAACCCGCGTATAAAATAAAATTTTGGATATGGTATTTGGTGAAGTTGACTCACTATGTAATGTAGAGTCAATTGAGCTTTTACCTTTTTAAAAATATAAACTTATGTAGAGATGAAAATATTTCAGTTTTTTTACATAACGCAGACAAAGTCGCTAGCAACAGCTAATACAGTGTATAAATAACATCCTAATATCAGATATCGCCATATTTGTTCCGGTTTGTGCAAACATGTCTACCCCGTTGCTCTGAGTTGAGCAAACTTTCTCGAAAATCACTCTGTATTGTATAAATATATACTTGTAGTAATCTGTTTATTACCACAAACATTATATTAAACCGGGCTTCACATAAGTATGTAGATATGTAAAGTAAAATGCCATTACGGTGACTCAGTGCTAAACAATAAATCCCAAACGCATATACCTCGAAACTTTTACGCAATTCGCGAGTCCCGCGGGTTTCGTGAAATCTACATACTTAGATCACGAAAATAATGTATCAAAACTTTAACGTTACAGTAATTTGTTTTTGAATTTATTGACCTTGGTGCCAAATTGAGTTTGTTCCAATTTAATAGTTTCATCGTTCAAGTTTTAAATTATGACAGTTTTGTATTTTATTACTTCGCTTGTAAGTCT
This sequence comes from Carposina sasakii, assembly GCA_014607495.2. Lineage (NCBI taxonomy): Eukaryota > Metazoa > Arthropoda > Insecta > Lepidoptera > Carposinidae > Carposina > Carposina sasakii. Next base: position 3,314,352 of record CP053150.1, read on the forward strand.
ATCTCTGTGTTATATTTGACACTAGTGGACGCCCTTTTTTATATGCTTTTTTAGCTTTCTCGGTACTTAGTGAAACGTTCCGCTTAATATATAAAAAAAAATAATGTATCCGAGTAATTCCAAATTCAAATTTAATAGAACTGCAGAAAAAACTCGGTCCGCGTCCGAAAATGTCTAAATTATCCGGGATAAAAAATATTTCCCGGGATAATGAATTGTAGCCTATGGTTTATTATTTATAGAGTGTTTGTTTAGACAAGTCTATTGATACAAAAAATGTGGCAAAGAGAGCGATTTAACTCTTTGCCTGTAAAATGATCAAATCTGATTTAAAAGAGGTATTTCTTGTTCCATACAATCTCGAATAATTACTGCACTGAAATTTATGGAACAGCAGATTTTTTTTCACTATTTAGGAGTTGGTCCCATAGTGAAAGTTGTTGTTTTTACCAAGCTAGTTTCGTGTCAAAAGATAATCACTCATTTTGAAAAGACCTTATATATTTGTATGTTTTAATTTAACTTTAGCAACGAATGTGATCGCTATTCCTTTGCTCAAGGTAATCAAAAGTTTTAAGCATGAAATACCTACACCTAAAACTGTTAACCATATTATTATAACAAAATATGCTGACAATCCACAGTAAAAGCAGCTCTATTATACAATCAACAATTCGCCATGACAAACACAAAACAAATTTATACCGGCGAAAATCAATTTGTTCAAAATGATATTCAAACATTTGGAATATATTAAATTTTAAGCTTTCACTACTAAAGCGGGGCACGTGCGTTTAAACCTGCGTCAAACAAAAATGCGACGCTCAATGAATATGCAAAGTGTTTGCCATTATACGATGATAGAGTCTGACTGATATATCTGTGATGTAAGAAAAAGTGTAAATGTAACGTAGACGGATTATAAAGACACGATTTTATTTCCGAAATCATCATCATTCAGTCCCTCTGTTGGACCTAGGCCTCCCCCAACAACCTCCACTCCGACCGGTCGGAAGCAGCCTGCATCCAACCGACGCCCGCAATCTTGGCCAGGTCGTCCGTCCACCTCGCGGGTGGCCTCCCCACGCTGCGCTCGCCGATACGTGGTATCCACTCTAGAACTTTCCGGCTCCATCGGCCATCAGTTCTTCGAGCTATGTGCCCTGCCCATTGCCACTTCAGCTTGCTGGACCGTTTCCGAAATAGGGGTAGCCAGAACTGCAGGATCATAACAGAGATCCCAGATCCACATTTAGCATAGCTGGGAGAGATATCAATGATCAGTAAGTTAACTTTTCCCGGGTTCCTTAGACGGCTCTTACGACATGTACGGAAGGAGATGCAGCTGATATGTATTCTAGTGAAAATCCGCACCAGAGGACAGGTGTAGATGTAATTGAAAATTTGAAAATTAAAGCAAAATGACCACCAAGTTATAACATGTCATAGATTTCATATAAAAAGCCAGACGTCTCTGGACTTCAAAAGTTGGTAAAAACAGGTAAAATACCTTATTTGAAGTAGCGTCACGTCAGATCACAGAATAAGTTTTTACAAGGAAACAAATTATTACACTGATTAAGATACATAATTATCACTGTCACATCAAAGCTATTAAAAAGAAAATACTCGTATATTTTTAAATAAAAGGGGCTGTTAAATGCCCGCATATATGTCTTAGACAGACAATAGTACATCTCGTTGACGAACGCAAAAAAAGCAAGAAAAAATCTGCTGTGCTGGTTTGTGGTTCGCGTTTTGTTCGACGTATTAATTTTATTCCGGAATAAAATTGACGTTCGAATTTGGAAAACTATATTTTTGACCATTCATCTGAACCTACACACCTCGATTTATTGTTATTCGGATAGTCAGCCAGTGATAAAATAAATAAAAAACCTTGATTGCGAGTAGGTAGAGCCAGTGACTTGGTATATTCACGAATTTCTATATAATAGGTAGGTACTAGATATAGCGATCACCAACCCGCTTGCCCAGCGTGGTGACTATGAGCAAAACCTCCCTGTGGCAGTAGCCTTGTGGCGTGCCCTGGGGTAGGCCTACGTCCAGCACTGGACTGTAATAGGCTGAAGACGAAGACGAAGGTATAGCGATAGCATACGCTTGCTAAATTTTGTACCTACCTTACGTAACATAGATCTTTCGGGACAAATACTCGTTGTCTGCAGATTTCTTTGTCATCTCTACCTATATAGTGTGACATTGAAAGTGTATGGCATAGACATACAACCATCTAATGTGCTTACTAGTTATTTACAATGTTTATGATGATGATGAAATGATTCGTATACCTACTCTCTCAGTCAATAATTCCTATTGCATCGATTGCAATGAAAAAAGGATTTCTTGAAATTGTTGCCTATGGGCATATACATACCTATATATCTCAAGTACGCACGTCAATGACGGGTTCAAAACATAAAATGATAAAAAAATACCATTCGCTGAAAAATCTTTTATTGAACAAGTTTAGTTCAGTGTTTTGTCAAATATGTTCAACCGTTTAGTTTCAAACTGAATTGTTTTTCAAAAAGTGATTCCTTCTGAAATGTTTATTCATGAAATTATGAAACAAATATTTACCATTAATTTATGCTATGTCAATTCAAAACCAATATTAAATTCGAATACACATTTTAAATTTTAAAAAGCATACAAAAATTTCTCTTCGATGCGACGCGACGTCGTTCGTAGTTCATACAAGAGTGAGTTTCGAGAATTTTCCACAAGTTTGAACTCAGACGGGTAGGTAGAAAATTAAAGGCTAATGTGAAATTATAATTTTTTAATTCACTAGCTAGAGCCAGTTATATAAAATAAAAATAAAGTAAAGTGTGTATACTTAATTAATTATTTATGTTTGGCTTTTGAACTGTAATTTCTTTTAACCACCCATTTAAATGCATGACTTAATTTTGATTTCATTTCATTATCGTGCCTGAATTAGACTTTGTTTTTTATATATTTTAGGTAGATATTTTATAGGTACAACAATTTTTTTTTATCCATTTTTGCATTAATTTATTTACATTTCTAGAGATTTTGATCTTAAGTTCCATAACAATTCCCGTAATGGGAAAAGCCGAATTTTGGCAAAATATACGTAGGATTTTATAATTTGTAAGATTGACATTTAGTCTAGACACGCAGTAGCATGTCAAGCCAAGTTCTTTATAATATTATGCCAATATGGGTTTGTTCCCGTTTGCGTGGTAATCCACATCCAAACCTGTCTATCTTCTACGAATTCAATTTTATAATAGCTATTCATATTCCGCTAAACAATCTGTATAAATAATATTACAGGGAATCACTGAAATTGTAACCCAAACACATTATCTCCAGTTACGGTAACCAAAGTAAACAGTAGCCCGGGAAGCTCCAAATCTCTTACCGGATATGAAAAGGTAGCTTTTCCACCAAACTTGCTTAGCTATTTGAGATGATGTTTATCCTCATTCTTTTAAACAAACATTTTGTAAAGAAAAAATAGTTTAAATGAATAATGTATAAAGGTGTCCTAATCCCTAAGAGAAATTTCTTCCAGTAAACCACTTGGGATAGCGAAAGTTTAAAATATGCTCATTAACAGAAAAAAAAAATAGATTGTAAATAGGATAATCTGATTGTGTTTATTGTTATGCTAATCTCCAAATGTCTGTAGTATATTTTTTTCTTTTTACCTACCTAGTTTCGCGTCAAAAATAAGTTAGTTCCGTTCAAACTAATGCTCTCACATTTCTACAAATTATAAAAACTACCTTCTTATCTTAACGCTTTCTTCAAACATTCTATTAGATATTTGACTTGTATAGCAAGTAAGTCCTACTGGAATTCCGTCCGGATAAAACCGGATAAGGAGCCGGTCTCAAGTTGCGGCGGCCGGGCATAAACAAACGCCCATCCGTGAGTGGAATATAAAAACCGTAACGGGATCCCGAAACACTTGGACGAATTAATTTTGTGCAAGCTCCCGGATTAGCGTAAGTGATTTCGGATAGCCGGCGAAATTTGAAATGAAATGATTTATCAAAATTGCGTAGAAATTTATACATGTTTTTTTTATAAATTTTCCGTATATTATTAAAGAGTATAAAATTTGAAATATAGCTAATTACTGTCACAGTAACAAATAATAAGCAATATTGTATTCTTATAAACTAGCAGTCACCCAATGTTTTAGGCATCCACATGAATTACAGAAAAATAAACAAGGAAATTTGGGTTTTAAAAATGTTATTTGATTTATGAATTTTTAATAAAAAGGGATACCATTTTCTTTTTAATGAAAATATATATTTTAAAGCTTTAATGTACTTAAAATTTGTAACAAAACCAAGAACAAACTTAATGTTAAACGTAAAATAATATACATCCCCTTTAAAATCCGCAGTGATATACCACACAACAAGCTAGCCACACGTCAAGAGCACGCCCTAATTCAAATTGCATTCTGCGGCCGGCTCCTCGTCTATAAACCAACGCTATACGTTCAGTGTACGCAAACTTTATAGCCTCGCATATTGTTATGTGCACAGGATTATTAAATTATATGGTTAAAGCACTCTTAGTGAAACACACTTTGAATTAAGTTGAAACTTTTTACTTTAACTATGATGCAGATTTAAAACGTCAAAGTTTATTGTGGGTTAAAGACATGTAAAAGCGGCGTCTATTATTTCATAGCCTTATCTTTTGGGTTTTTTGAAAAAGGACGTGACATCATGTGATTTTAATAAAATTATATGAATTACTACATACCTCAGCCTATTGCAGTCCACTGCTGTGCGTAGGCCTCCCCCAATCACGCCACAAAGCTACTGCGATAAGTGGGTTTTGCTCATAGTTACCACGCCGGCTGGGCAGGTGGGATGGTGACCGCAGTATGATTTTCGGATTATTTTTGTCTGTGCGGCAGATCCAAATACCTAGCATGCAATACCTGCTAATCTGAAAATATATTTTTTTGTTCTACATGTTTTTTTCTACACCTGTAGAAAATCAAATAGAGGACACACAGTCCAGTCCAGTATAGTCCAGTTTGATTATATAGTAAAATTATTTATGAAGGCGTTTATAAGAGTATCTATACTAATATTATAGGTATAAAGCTGAAGAGATTGTTTGTTTATTTAAACGCACTAATCTCAAAAACTACTGGTCCGAAAAAAAATTATTTCAGTGCTAGATAGCCCATTTATTGAAGAAGGCTGGCTATATAATAAACACGCTACAGCTTTGCACGGGTGCAATGCTCCCATACGCGGACGAAGTCGTGGTCGGCCGCTAGTAAGTTATATAACCTAACCTAACCTACCTAAAACATGTAGAAACTGCATTTTCCCTGGAACATTAAAATGATTTACATAATATACTAACTCAGTTTACTTGTTTGATGTTCTACAGCTACATCGTTTTATTGATATAACATTTTCACGTTATTTTATTCATATCTAGAGGTACATAATAAGGCCCATTTTTCTCTCTCAAACGAGAAGCTAGCATATTGATCTTTTTATTCTGATTCGTATGTGCTAAACGTGGCTGTGGGATCTTAATCGCGATCCTCTAATTCAAGCTACCTTTTTGGGAAGTAGTGTAATAAGGCCTACCTTGACTTCTCATGCCTATCTCTGTTGGTCTATTGCAGTCCACTGCTGGACGTAGGCCTCCGCCAGGGTACGCGAGAAGACTGCCATGGGGGCATTTGCCCATAGTCACCACGCTGGGCAGGCGGGTTGGTGGCCGCAGTTTGAATTTTGGACTATGTTGTCAACACGAGAGGCGCTGCTGCCCGCCTCTCGGAAACCCTTAATCGCCTCGTACGATACCTACGGGCAGACATGGGGTGGTATGAATTCTACTCTGCCGGTACCACGCGGCATTCAGGAGTATATTTGTATAATTATGTAAAATGTAGGTACCTATGATGATTGGTGTGCTTATATGTTACATAGAATATGTACAAAGACATGTGTAGAAAAATATTAAAATATCAGTCAATTTATGATAGCTATATACGATAGTCTGAATACTAAGAGCAGTTTTATTATGCATTTCTTTTAAAGAATGCATCTAGAATAAATATATCGTCGTTTAAGTTGAGAATTTGCTTCGAGATACAATTTTATTTACTGTCGTTGATATACAACATGTTTTTTTTATTTCTAGTAGTATTTGTGGCCGACAGGCAGCGGTAGGCTCACATCTTATCATGCTAGATATAAAAGATTAAGCTGTTGATTAGTGGGTGTGTATTTTTCCCTTTTATCCTTCTCTTTATTGTGGACTAAGGCCGGATCATGCATGATTAAAAGTAGCCATAGAAGTTGAAATAACATTAATTATTTTAGGATGATTCCTATATGACATTGTGACATCAACGCCTTTAATCAGTAGTGGATCCTGAAGGCTGTATAAATAGATAGCTCTACCAAAATTTTAATTTTAAAGTTTACCTAAGCTATAAGCACCGCGCAGGAGTGATACCCGTAGCGTGCTACAGACAAACTACTACGATAGAAATGGTCTGCGAGTTGATGTAAGTCGCTGTTTCTTATTTTAATAAAACTAGATTTGAAAATATATTATAAACAGCTATTAGAGCTAGTTTTCAGTAACTACAGTTAAAAGTCGTCAATCAAACTCACAAAAAATGCTGTAGGTTGACGGTTTTAATAAGATTTTAACTGTAAACTTAGCCACAAAACAGACAGCTAGGCTTAATAAGGCCTGTATAGATATTGAAGAATTTCAATTTTATTCACCGCCACATGTCCCATTGTTTTGCTTCTGAACTTGGCAAACTTATTCCAAGTTGGGCCAAGCGGTTCGGCCAAGTTCGCTTAATCTGGCCAGAGCGGTGTCGAACTGTGATAGTTAGGAAAACTTGATGTTATTAACTACCAAGCTGGTTGGATCCTATGTAGTATAATAATACATAATATTATATAGGATAGGGTGTTACAAATGGGGTATCTGTGTTAACATAAATGCAATGTATAATCTATGGTACATTTACATAGGATATTACGAAAGGTTATCTATCTTAAGACAAATTCAATAAACATAGCCCATTACAAAAAAAAGTTCGATCGCTTTTGGCATGGTTAACAAAACGCGTAAAAGTTGTTACGCGAAACGTCTGGGTTTCTTCAAATCTGTAGAATTGCAATTGGCTGTAAGAGGTAGATGTATCTTTGATGCCGATTTGTACAGAAAGTTGTCACAATTCTATCCAAAACAGGGCTTTAATATTAACCTAGTACAAAATCAGCCTTGCATACTATGTTTCTTCAATGTAAACAAAATAAAGGAGTCATAGACCAGCAGGTGTTGTACGTACATATATATGTATTTACTGTTTAACGCGTCATTATAAAGTCGTAAACCTAGAAACTTGGCATCCCTTAAGTTTACTAACATTTTTGGAACGAGGCACAAGAGATGGTTAAACATGTTAATACAGAACACAATCATTATTAAATTTTTCGAACATTATAAGTAAGACAAATCACTCAGAACGGATCTTTAAAACTCTAGTAGTACATAAATCTGGTCAAGGTCTATAGCCTACTTTGATATCAAAAGAATAGGCTATATCAGAAAAGCCAGTAAAAATTTAATAGGTACATTTTAGTAACAAAAGAATGTAGTTATAAACTTTTAAATACTAATATAAAAGTACATAGGCATCTACATTATCCTTCCAAATCCTGAATTTAAACGTTTGGTTCCACGTTTTGTACCACACCCAAAGCTCGAATGTAACGGTAGATGGTCATGCGAGTGACGGCAAGAGGCTAGCATGTTATACCAACGTAACCGCGACGGGGTCATGGACTTTTATCAGTAATTAACTGAATTTTTCTACTATTCACTCGCGAATTAAAGTTTAATCAGGACCGTAAAGTTTCGCTTTGTCCGTGGTTTCTTTATTTCGCTCCTTTTGTAGTTCATTATAAGATTGTATTAGACCAAGAATGTTTAAGTATTTGTACGCCACTTATTATACATTTTCCATATTAATTTGTCAGGAAAAAATAATTTAAAACTTAAATTGACTTTGTAAATATTATTCGAACTATGATACTCTACTACTACCAAGAGTCAGTTGTTTAATCTTCTTTATAATCCTGTAGTTCCCCATTTCTGAAACATATCCGTGTGTATATATGTATGTACTCATTAGGAAAAATCTTTAAATCAAGGCCATTGCTCTATACAAAAAAAAGAGAATAATATACATCAAAATTATTATTATATTAGATTAAACTTACAGACATCAAGCCGACATTCCTTTTAACCAATCTTGTGCGGAATTCAATGAAGCCGCGATGGAAGGTAACAAACTTTGCTCATTCCGAGTTTCCACGTCTTTGGTCCTGAACTTTAAATAATAGTTACTGCTGCGACGCATCACTGCACTTCTAGTGTCTCTTGCACCTCAATTACACCGTATTGTAAGAAATGAAATAGCGGCATTCAATTTCATGACCGTACAAAAATAATATTATACCTATATAAGTAATCGTTTCAGAATCTAATGATTTGCTATGTTTAATAGGAATAGATTTATTTATTTTATTCACTTATTCAAACATGCAAATAAAAATTATATCCTGTTTTTTTAGTAATTGTGAAAGCGATGTAGCACCACTATCACTACACTTCATCTGTCATGCATATATGTCACAACCTTATCTATCAGATGAAAATCCGCTGCTAAAACATATACATAGGTATTGATGTAGTTTTAGTCAGACCCTTAAAAACACATGACAACCGCATCTCTTCGGTATAACATGCAACCATGTCGATTTTATAGTCATCAAACTCGAGTTAAAAAAAATTGCATTGTACCGCATTGCACGATATCTCCACGGTTTGACAGGGTGCCTTCAGGTGGAATTTTTAAAATTGGACACAGAGAGAAAGGGGACTAAGTGGCCGGAACTGAAGCCCTTTGTACGTGAGCCGGCACTTTGGCGCCCCCTTTCGGTCTAATTGGAAAGTGCGAGAATTGGCCCGTAAAGGAAGATATCGCCGACCTTTTGCAAACGAAACACACAAAATATGCATGGATGCTCTTAAATTAGAGAGGAAAGTTTTCACTTAGTTGCGTTTTTAAGCATCCGTATTTTATTACGTACGTATGTACCTATAGTATAGTATTTTCTAATATGAGACTGACCATGCAAAGTTGTAATAATGCATCTACATTACACTGTGTTCTCTAAACGGGGTGAAGGAGCTGGTGCACGATGAAAATTCCACAGCCATTAGAATAGCGGGTCAGATGTAAAAGATCAGTGACAAGTTGCAAGCTCAGCGACTGAGAGAATGCTCCTTAGTCGACATGGAAGAAAGGAGATGCAGCTGATGTATTCTAGTGAAACCCCTCACCAGAGAGACAACCCCTTGGATATAATTAATGACTATTAATGATTAATATTTGCATATTATATTAAGACTAATATTAAATATGAAATCATTGACGTTATTCATTAATGCCTATGAAAAACAAACGATATTAATAATAACACTAATTGCATACCATAAAAATGTTTCTTATTTTGGAATATATATATTCGAATATATACCTACATTAACTGTACAAACTTGACTGGGACTTTTACTCTCAACACAAATTGTCTGACGGAAAATAGTCAATTTTAAAATGCGACGCGGAAAGGAATCGCTGTTCAAAGTTTTATGCGTTCGACTGTACGTATTCATAGCGAACAGTTCACCGGTGCGGAAAAGTGAAACTATTCTGAACACTTCTCGATTCTACAGGATAGATCTTGGTTTATGTTGTAGGTTGGTAGCGATTTTAGACCTGGGTCGTCCTGAGCGTAATAGTACGCTCCGGGTTGATTATTAGTATATACATTCACTACCGCTGACTACGTATTTGCCTCATCGTGGTTTTATAGAGGTACCACAGGCGCTTATTGGCTTCCTGGCACTAGGCGTTGGCATGCTTAGAGAATCTGCTGGCAGCAACCGTCTATCATTTAGTTGGTACATGACTATAAAGATAGGAGAAAGATTACCTTGTCCCATGATAGATGAATTATAGGAAATTAATATAACCTATATTTTTTTAGTCTAAACTTCCCCTATACAGGAAAGAAGTGGACAGGTTCAGCCAAAATGAAAAAAAAAAACAAATTAAAACTAAGGAAAAAATAAAAGAAAATTTAGAGCACTGAGATACTGTAATCAATTTAAAACGCTATAACAGGTCGTGGGTCTACTGATACTGGTTTCTTTGATAAATATTAAATTATATCCAGATGAAAAAAAAACGTAGCTTCTGGTTGGCGGTTCCCAAGGCAGCAAGGTGATGAGACGGCGGCGACGAAAGGCGGCGGTTAGCAAAAAGATAATCCCTCAGAAACAGATAAGCCTCGGCGTCCTGATTGGGCTGGGGTAACTTCCCGCAAATTGGGGTAAAATTAGGTAAACCCTAAGGTTTAAAGTTCAGGTTTGGGTAAAAAGGGGCTCAATCCTTATTACGTTGGACTTATTAGGTTTCCTGAAGTGAGTGCGTAATTAGCACATTCTTCCAAACTACTTCACAGGCGTGACTATGATATCTGTAGGTATGTGTGTGTAGGTACCAACTGAACGCTTATCCCTTGTACCACACGCAAAACGCGAACGTCGAAGGTCTGAGTAAATATTCCATCGGATACGTTGTTTGATCGGCGAGACATGTTTACCTACAAATATGGGGACGGTTTTTCCTATGAAACTAAGTACGAGGGTATATTGCAATAGTTTTGTAATGTCACACGTTCCCGAGGTCGGAACTGGTAAATTTTGCTCTGAAAGCTGTTTTTGTTGACAGAAAGCTCTGTTATGAAGGACGTACTAAACTAATATTTTACATAGCCGTTTAATAAAGCAGGGATAGATGTAAGATCATGATCAATGCTAGAAGTAGGTACCTTTTCGTGGCAATATCAGGCCAGAAAGAATAACGTAGAGTTCCTTTGGTCAATCGATTGTAGCTGGCCTTTTATAATACATAATGTTTATTTAAATGACTGTTATTAGATGTTCCGTGGGTCAATTTTTAAGTGACTATTTTCCCTTCTACACAGTCAAGATTCCATACATCCTAACTATCATTGTATTTTTATTTGTGTCGTAATTTTGAACTCTGGTGTCTCTATACTAGTATTTTAGAAGAACTGGGCCTTATTTTGAACGTGTGCCAAGTCCGCAATCAGTCGGATGTAGGCCAAGAGCTTGCGGTTCCATTGTTTGCACAGGTAGGCACAGATTTTTTGGGACAAACTGGATTTGGGGGTCATAGTTGGATTTTCTTACAAAATTATTATATTATTAGTGAAAACGGTCTGCAAGGTTATAAAAATAAAAGTAACTTTAGGGAAAATAACATCGTAGTTCATAAACATACATAGAACTGGATTCAAACTTATCTTGAAATATTTGTCCAATAACTGCGAGAAGAATAATCTAAACATGCACTCGTAATCCTGCTAAATTAGTTTTGGCACAATATCACAATGAAACTCTAACCAATTTATATTAGAGAAAGCGCTTATGATAATAATAATGATATCCAAACCGAAACTAATTTTAACAACATGACGTAATTTATTTATATTTAAAACTAGTGGACGCTCGTGACTCCGTCCGCGTGAACTACAGAAAAAACAAAATGTCCAAATTATGCGGGATAAAAAGTAGCCTATATGTAAAGTGGGACCTGTCACAATATATTCTTAAAAAGTGATTGAAATCGGTTTCTGAGATTAGCGTGCACAAACGCACAGACAGACAAACCGACAAACAGACAAAAATTAGCTTTTCTTATAAATTATGCCTACGCCTATCTTAAAGTACCAGCATTTGCCCAATCTACATAATCATTGAAGCTAAATTGGCAGGCCCGGCCAAGTTGGCGAGCGTTGGGCACTCCTTCCTTAGTTGTTAACAGGGTTTTCTCTAAAGTGGCTTGTTAGAATTTCCTTTTTGAATTGCCGAGTTCTGCTTAGCAACTTCAGTAAGTAGGTTGTATTCAGTAGGTAGGGTATCTTACTAAACCTTAGCCAAGATTGAAACAAATATCTTTAGTAACTGGCATTTTTATGTATAAGTAGATAATTAAACTTATATGTTGATATGAAAAATAGAAAATATATTGCATATCACTACATATTATAAAACTAGCGGACGCCCGCGACTCAGTCCGCGTGGACTGCAGAAAAAAGAATATGTTGAAATTATCCGGGATAAAAACATTTTCCCGGGATAAAAGGTAGCCTATATGTTGAGTGGGACCTGTCACAATATATTTCTGAAAACTGCATCGAAATCGTCCAGCCGTTTCTGAGATTAGCGTGCACAAACATTGATCCGTTACAATTTTATTATATGTATAGATAGATAAAGTCGTCCCACTGTCTCTCTGCCCGCATGCTTAGATATTTATAACTACGCAACGAGTTTTGATGCGGTTTTGTAAAATAAATATATTTATTCAAGAGGAAAGTTTATATGTACATATAACTAGGAACCCGCCCCGGCTTGTAATGTCCTTTCACGCGGACGATGTCGCGGGCGGCCGCTAATTGTAAAAAATATGTATATGTTCTTGATTTTTAAGTATAATCTAAGTATCTATGTAAAGTGCAGATACCACAGACTATTTGATGATTTATCTATCTGACTCCATGATTAAGTAAAATGCATAATTTACGATACAATCGATTGGGAATCGCATGAGCGGTAATAAAACATTTTTGATAATATTGTCATACCAAAACAAGGGAATGTACCTACTCCTAAGGGAGTGGTGCAATTTGAAACCCATCAATGATGTCGAATACATGGGGTAGGGGTGACTTCCGACTGCATCGCAATTACACTAATGTGATTACGTAGTTTATTGGACCAACATATAAAATAGTCGACACTGATACTAGACTTGCTACTATAAAACAGTGAAAACCGCATTTTATTTAATCCAGTAGTTTTTTCGTGACGCGCTAACAAACATACAGACGTTCATCAAGGGTATGCCCACCACCGGGCCCTACACCCTTTGCCGACCCTCAGATCTACCGACTCATGATGATCATGAATACAAAACTACTCTAGTCGCAACGAGAAGCCAGATCCAAGCACCCAGCATACAAATCTCTCAATCCATCATCAATTTTGATTTGATTGATTGAGAACTAATTTTGGTCCTGAAGATGCCGATTATGTCGATTAACATTGTTAATTTGTTTACGGATTAGTGGCTATATATATTTGTATATGAAAAATAACGTAGAAAAGAGAGGGTATAATTCGTCATCCGAGTAATTGACCCGGTAGCTCAGTGGTAAGAGCACTAGCACGGTATGCAGAGGTCGTGGGTTCGATTCCCTCTCGGGTGAAGAATTTTTTCCATTTCTTTATTAATAATTTTACAATTAAATATTTAACATACAGACAGACATGCAGACATACGGATAACACGAGTATTGGAAAATCATCATTTGTTAATTGTGGTTTGGAAGTAATAGTGTTACCCACATACTACTGAATGCTAGACGCTCCGATCTGGATACTTAGACAATTTAACATCGACGCGATTGATATTTATCACGGAAATTGACGAAGGAGGAAAGGTTTCGGTGAAGAAGATCTGTCGATTCGATCTGGAAATAATGTAACATTATCTAAGGCCACTGGTTTTGGTTCTCATCGCGGCTGTATAAGGCAGTTGCATCTGTGGGGTAAGCACGAACCTCTCGATAGTCCGTAACGCTATCGTCCAACTGTAATATCTCATAGATTTTGCCTGCGAGTCGCTAGCGTTACGTCGCGTAAAAAAGTTCATGCTTACTACTGTTCGTATAAAATACGTTACAACATAGGTAATAAAATAGGCAATTGAAGTAGTTATTGTAAAATCCTAGAAAAATTGTTTAACATTTGTAGTACAAATTAAATAAACATTATAAAAACACCTGTGTAACCTCATTTATATTCACTTGCGTGCGTACATACCTATAGGTGGAAAACGTAATTATCTACGTTGAAGAAATTAATTCGCTTTTAACCATGACATCTATGAATAATACGATGTATGCGTAAATATGTTGTCATAGGTACATGCACCTTTCTCTCATGAGTTTTTAAAGATTATCGTCGCTTCGTATATGTGAATCACGAGACATAAAATAAAAATTCCCACGGGGAAATAACGGGATTTCTACGAAGCTCTTATAAAAAAGTAAGTAAGGTATATTAGGTATAGATAAACTTTATTGACTTTAACTATAAACTATCTTGAGTTACCATTATAAACTACAGGCAAAACATTCTAAATAATTACTTTGGAACTTTGAACAGTGATATTGAAACTTGTGACGGTAAAACCAACTTGTGGAGTGATCTATAAGATCTATAACAACAAATCTGTTTCAGTTAAGGTACAGTCCATTATAAATGCCCAGGGTCTTGAATATTAGCACAGTTTAGTCCGAAAAGCTGGACTCTTTGCGGTTTCCATCAATGTCGACGACATCCTTCTTGGAGTTATGATCTTCTAACTTTTTGCCGTTCTCCGATTTCTCAGAGTGAGCCGAGGAATGGAAGGACTGAAAACTGTGGGCGAGTTTGTCTGGTATGTTCTTAAAGTTGTCTGCCTGCAAGGGAGTAATAACATATTTCATAAGCTAGAAGTCATAACGTACTAGCTGTTGCCCACCACTTAGTCAGCGTGGATTTGTCATATTTTTAACATATTATACAGAAAATTTTACCAAAATCGGTCTTTTGGTATTGGAGCCAAATGAACGGAAATATAATGAGACCTAATTTATTGGGACAAAAAATATTATAAAAATAAAACTTACAAATGACTCGACGGGTTTCACCAGGTCAGGGAGCTTTGGGAAATCGAGAGGTTTGAAGTCATCAAAGCCGAAGAAATCGTTGTCATTCCTAAAAATGATATTTATTGTAATAGAGGCTTTACACGAGGTATAGCAGAGTGTGCTTAAGAAATTCTATGAAGATAGCCTACTAATTACTAAAAACCAATTCACAAAATGTGTTACACCCTGTGTAAATAATTTTATACAAACAAATGTTGCGTAAAGTTTATTCAATGTTATGCTACAAGGGCTAAAGCATCAGGTTATGAAAATAAAAATAGTCACAGAGCTCAAACATAAAAGATACCTATATTTGCATAGACTCAATCTATAGGTACTAAAAAAGATACTATAAGAGAAAATAAGCGAGAAGATAGGCCAGCGGTTAAAACTTGCGCCTTCCAACCGGGCGGCGTAATATCGATCCCAGTCACATTGGCCTGTACCAATGAATTTAATTCATGTACGGATTTAAATGTTGTAAAATTATCATTTCGCTGTCGGTCCTGCGCCTGAGTCTGAAATGGTTCGCCAACAGTCGATTGCCCCATGAACGTTTGGCCAGCAAAATCAGTAAACCTTTAACTTTTTGCCCAAAAGACATTTAACCTATGAACTATTCGCCAACAGAACGGCACGTCAGTGAACTTTTGACCAAAAGAATCTTTTGACATCGGCTTTATGCAAAAAATCGTTGATCCCTTTCCGGTCGTGTCGGCTTTCAATCGAGTGACGGAATAGAGTGCGTCTGTGTGGCTAATCTCCATAGAGATTGCCCGTCTTGACCGAAAAACGGTCGGAGACATTATTTTATTATAATACAAAAATCGGTTTGGCTTGCGAGGTCCTAAAAAATCTACACATCCCTAAACATCTTGCTACCCATTAAACGTATTTTTAATACAATAATTTATTACATGCACCATTTCTAAAATGATAACACCGAAATTGTACATCTCAACTATACTCTCAAAATTGGTCAGAAGTGGCACCATGTGGTTCTATCGGCCCTTGGTGCTCTGCCTACCCCGTTAGGGATAAAGGCGTGATTATATATGTATGTATGTAGGTACTTACTTCTTGGGAATGGGATCCGCTGAAACAATAAATACTTTTATTAGTACCTATTAGAAAGCTTTGTACTAGAAAAGGACAATAATACTCGTACATTTTTAAATTGTGATTTGACAATTTTCCCCTATTAAAAAAATTCTAGGTTACTGACTTTTATCAGATTGAACATAATAAGTAAAATGAAAATAAAATTATTCACTTAATTATTTACTAGTTAATACACTTTTTATACTAACCACTAACACAGAAAGCCACAGCTAAAATGACCATAACAAGAATAATTTTCGACATTTTTAAAAATTTATTTTACACTTGTTCAAACTCTCCTGAAACTATGACTGTAAAGAAAATTTCAGTGCCTACACTTATACGAAACGCTAACAAAGCTAAGGCTATATCCATTGTCTTTGCTGATGGGCTGAGGAAAATGGGCAAAATAGTTAACGTTACGAATATCGAAAAGTAAGAAACAAATAAGTATACAATATGTAGCGAAAAAGTACTATAAAACTAAAACTAATTTTAAATAATTACAGTAGTATTAATTTATACTGTACTGAATCCATAGGGATGCACAGATCAGGAGATTATATATAGCTCCGTTAAAAATAGCTGAAAGCAAATTTAAGCAATCAACTGAAAACGGTTATTGATCAGGATTGCCACCCCTTTTATTTTTACTTTTATACCCCTACAATTTAATCCAGGTACTTAGACTTAATATTTGTAATGATAAATATTAAAAATAAATATTTTTTTGTATTGAAGATCAATTTTTAATTTAAATTTTACATACCTACATTTTACATCAAAATCTCTAATGTCATACAATACGCGCAACTAAAATATCTTATGTGACTCGTTGAATTTTTTTATTTTTACTACAATTACTTTTTTCATTTGAAAATAAATAGCTAAGTAAAAAGCATAAAATCGTCAAATTATCACTTGTATGTATCTTTTATTTTATTTAGGTTCCTTATATTTTTTAGTAGACGGTTTTTATAATAATAATAGTAATAAGCCCGCAGGGCAGCTTGTGGCGAGCTGTTGGGAGGTAGCGTTCCCACGGACCTGAAGTGCTCCCGGGGGAAGACCCTGTTCCTCATCTCCGGCGCCGGAGTGAGATCTGACGAGGAACAGTTCCCCCACCTCTGCCTTGACTTCGCCGGCCGGGCAGAGTGGAGTCGCGAGAGCTATGACAGCTCGAGGGTGGACGTGCCCGTCCGTAAGTGGCGAGTTGGCTTCGGTTTAAAGTCCAGGGGCACCCCTCCACCCTAGCCGCTCACCAAATGTTGCCCCCTTTGTCGCTCCGTGCGTGCGGCCGTTTCAGGGGGCCCATGAAATGAGTTGGCGAGTCACCGCCTGCCACCTAACAATTATGAGACTTGGTTGTAATGGCAGGCGTCCGTTAGTCTCCTTCAATAGCCCGATTTTCCAACACCACCCAAAATTCAGCCCCATAGCCCATGACTTTGTTTCCCATCGCATGACAGAGCTCTGCACTCCAATAGTCTTGCACATGGCGGAGACCATCGCCGGGTGTATCATATTGTGCGTTCGGCGATGGTATCCGTCATGTGTATCCAACACCATATTAAAGTTCTCTTAAAAGGGCCTCTACATCTTGGCTACGGCCCGATGCACGCCTCTCAAAGGACCGGGACTCTGTAGTCCCGAGAATTTCAAAAGTAATAATAATAATAATAATATATTCACACACTACACAACACATTAACCTAGTCCCACACTAAGATCCCTAAGGTCTTGTGTCGTGGGTACTAAGTAACGGTATATAAATACATAGATAAGTATAGAAACATCCATGACTCGGAAACAAACATCAATATTCATCATATCAATGTATTGATAACCTCAAACAAATTAATTTTACACATGAGAACGACGCTATGGCAGTGGTAGCCTTGTGGCGTGCCCTGGAGGAGGCCTACGTCCAGCAGTGGACTGCAATAGGCTGAGGACAAATTTACTAATTAGTATAATATAAAATTGAAAGTGAACATTTTAGCCCATTCTCCTTCACTTAAAATTCAATTTATCTCACTGAAAATAGAATAATAGAGGGTATTACTAATAAATTTTGACAATTATTATTCTAATACCTCGAACTAATTCTTATGTAAATTAGTTAGGCATTCGTAGAAAAATTCTTGTTGTTAGATATTAACTAAACAATTGTAATGCAAATTATCTTAAAGGCTACTGATAAGTACAAACCGAATAAGTACAAAATTAGTCAGCTGGCAAAATCACAGACTAGATTTTTTGCCGCACCAAAATTGTTCTAACGTCGATATTAGCGACTCTACATAGTAATTAGGCTTCTAAATACCAATTACTTACAAGTACTTTAGCAATTAGTCGTATTATTTCGCATTTACGTCATACTTTTTTGGTTAAGTACTTCATAAATTGTACCTAATAGTTTCCTGTTGACCAGTATATTTAGTGTGAGATCATTATTGTTTGTCTTTAACTTCGACAGCGCGAGTGTAATTGTAAATGTGGTGTAAATGGAGACACTAAATTTGCACTTAGGCCACCAGTCACTATAACAATATTAAAGAAAAAACCATAATACTATAAAAAAATAAATAGAAAATAATATAATATAATTTTAATAACATCCAATAAAAAGATGTTTCTCACTAACAATACAAATATTTTTTTAATGATAATACAAACACTATTGTACCTACTCGTACACTACTTAATAATATTGTCATACCTATTCAAAAAGTAAATAAATAGCGAATAATGGTAAACCAGTAATTTTATTTACACTGTTTATTTATACAGTTGATTTTTAATGTAGCTTACTAAAATATAAAGAATAACCATTTCTACTGCGCATTTATGAATTAATTACATTGATTATTCTATCAAAACACTTATAAAATACTCCGATTCAAGTATAAATTGAAATGCCGGAACAAGCATTCGAGGAGGCTTTGATTATAATAATAATTACAATGACGAAGGCAAACTTCGGCTAAGTCAACATCAGCACGATTAACAATACGATATAATATTGCAGACCCTTTAGTAAACACAAATCAATCATCCGAGAAGGGGTAAAGACCATGCAAATAGATGAAGAACAAAATTGTGTTGTCCTAGAGAAACAAGAGAGAGTGGTTTCTGATTAAGTTTATACTTAATGCGCTTATGCGCAGGATCCATAGCAGTATGTCTTTTAAAAATAATCCTTATAATACTTCAACATCACCTATGGATAAAACTAAAAATGTGGTTAACAATTAATTATAATCTATAATTCATGTAATCTCGGTATTTACTAATACTACTTGGTTACTACCAAGCAACCAACTTGTAACCATCTTTATTAGGATCTATATCGCTTAAGAAAAGGTGGTGTTCAATTTTAATTATTTAATTCTTTTTTAAATTTTCATTTACTTATAACTTTCTTATTACTACCCTATTGTAGAATATGAAATTACTAATAGTAACGCACGATAAATTACGAGGTTAATAATTCGTCGGTATGTATGCTTTTTATTTTAAGACAATATTTTGTGCGAAAATATTGAGGCATCTTTACACTGGTGTATTTATGTTTACCCATTTCATATAGCTTGTTTAGTAAATATATGATCAAGTACGAGTATCAGACTAATCCATAGTAAACACAAATCAATCATCCACAGAAGGGTTATGCAAATAACTGGCGAAGAACAAAATTGTTTTGTTTTCGACTTCGGTGATACCATTCGCTTGGAAAATTAGGGAAGTGTTTACACATAATGGTGGTTACCGATAATCGAAGTGAAAAGTCAAGCCAATTTCAATAACTGATCTCGATTTTTACATATTTTAGAATAAATAAATGTTTTCATAAAAAAAAAAACAAATTTGGAATTTTAAAAATGCAAGTTTTTTTAAATCTCCAGTAATGAAATTGGCCGGAAGTATTGCATTGAATCTATAAGAGAGGATTATGCATGTATTGGGAATAAATGACCAATTACGAAGGCTGTTGGATGTACCTTATAAATCTGCAGTTCGGACTACCCCTTTTCAGAAATACAGCCATGTGCAGGTACAAGTATGACGTATAATAAGGACGAATGGAAAAAGTATATATTGTGCCATACCCAAGTGAAGAACAATAATCTTTTAATATTCTATCACTAAAAAGTTTCCACAAATTCAGCTCCTATGATGCTTAAGAAACCTTAAAAATGACTTGCTAAATAAGTATAGATGCTGTAACTAGATATGTGATATTTGGATTGCAGCTTCCTTTTCTGACATATAGCTCCGAAATTCCCATGAAAGCTTACACGAGCGATGTCGTGGGCCGCACCCGCAATAATACAACTCTAAATAAAATAAGGAAACAAATACTACCCGATTTTAGTGTCAAGAAGCATAATTTGGCTTGTTACATAGAGTCACTCCGAACCTAGTTAATCACAAACTCATAATATTCTCGCAGCAAATAGACTTTTACTTTAAATAGGCATCCCTAAACAAGCTCCGTCAAAGTACCGACTACATTAACCCAAGATGCAAAATTGCTAACTCACATAAGAGCGTAAACTTCTTCCACATTAAGTAATTACGAGTTGGGAACGAGAACTTATAGTTGAGCCGTTACAGGCACTTAGTGAATTTATCTAAGAAAATTTCTCGAGTGTTTTAAGTTGGTGAGTTTAAGTAGTTGCACCGCATTTCTGTAGGAACGCCAAATAGTTTGATGCGCTTCAAAGGTAAGGAGTACAAGTTTTTAAGTACTTACATACATGTAGATATATAGTTTTAAAAAAAGGCTCATTATCATAATTCCTCGTACCCAAAGATCCCTTTCACATTGAGTAATTTTTACTTTAAAGTACATAGTTGAAATATTATCTCATCATTGTGAGAAGATCAACAGATATAAAAAGACTACATACAGATCTCCCTGAAAACTGAAAAAAAAAAGATTTATTCTTGCTTAGCTATTTTAGACAGAATGTACATAACTAATATATCATGTCTATTATTGTGTCTATTAGTAGGGTATTTTCGCACCCTTTTTGTATACCTACAAAATACAATGAAGAGCGGTGATGTGACAATCTAAATTACGCAATCTGCATTCTTAGTCTTTGATCCATACAAATCCATACACCTGCATGTAGTAATTATCACTTCGCCCTTACCTATACAAGGCTTCCGTTTTGGCTGAGCTTCAGCTCAAAATTCTTATACTTATTTACTGCGCTGTGCTGTGTTTCCAGCATAGAATTTTATTCTATGTTTCCCAGCTAGAAGTGTATGATCGTAAGGGAGATCCTACGGCCACGTTGACATATCGGGGACAGATGTAAATGATCAGTGACAAGTTGCTAGCTTATCGCCTGAGAGAATGGCCAAGATCTTTAGTCGACCCCTGCAATATGCGCGGAAGGACATGCAGCTGATGTATTCTAGTGAATCCCCGCATCAGTACAGGAGTCCAACGTTGTCAAATGGAACCAAAAAACCTAAAACGTTCCGTTAACGTTGTCATTTTGCGCGATTGTTATTTTTTCCCATTAAAAAAAATGTTAGTACGTACACCTCTTCAGTGCATTTGTTCCATACTCTGGCACCTGCTGTTCATAACCGCGTTCGCACTGCGTTTCCATGACGGCGGAGATGAGAGTATGACCTGGCATTTACGCAATGTGGTTTCATTTTACGCTAAAATGTTTTAGCTGTATGTATGGGATGTTTTATTTTATTTTATGATGCTAATAAATGGAGAAAATGTTAATATTACATTTAAAGACAGTTTTATGGCGTTTTCTTAAGAAACAAAATCCTTTATGAAATTGTCTACGCGGACCTCTCCATCGACTGCGAGATCGCAACGATATCTCCATAACAAATATTGTAAAGTAAATGCTCTTATTGTTGATAGAAAAACTGATGATTTTCCATTTATGTTATTATCAGAGGTCGGAATTAGGTAGAGTCATTTATGTACTTGCACTGATTTCATACAGCGAAAGAATAAAGTGGATATGCCTCAAATTCCGGTATTAATTTTAAAGAGCAGAAATTTTATGTTAATTATCTTTGTTTTATTTGTCTATCTCTGAGGGTTTTATTATTATTTATTTGTAATATTGTTGGCCACACGGGATTGTCCATTAGAAATCCTGGGAAGGTCCACATTAATATCAACATTTCGATGCAAGTACATAAATGACTCTACCTAATTCCGACCTCTGGTTATTATCTAGGAGATTTAATTTCAGTACCTACACTAGTAAAAAAGCAAATCAGCGCTGCAACCACCAGCGTGATGAGGCGACGCTTAAGCGCTTAAGCGATTTAAGCCAAAGGATTTCACGGCCGACGGATTTCAGTCCACGCCTCCGGACAACTAACGGAAGTATTACGCATCTTGTTAGCGATAGAGGTTAAAAACTATCAGAAAGGCAAACATGTACCACCTTAGGTCGCATCTTGCTTAACATCAGGCACGATGGCGGTCAAATGTTTGCCTATCTAATTGTAAAAAAAACATGGTTGAGGATTAGTGTTGCTTAGCATACTAGAATTGGCTATTTATTCTCTAGACAACATTTTTTATGCAGCCTAAGCATTAGTCATTAGTGTTATTAAAAAACCGCATCTAAGGAGAGACACTGTTAACTGGATAGCAAATTGTGTGGAATATATGTCAAAATTTGCCATTTTAAACTAATTCTTTTATAATAATATAGCACCTAAGTGTCTATAATAATTTTCTAAAGGCGATCTCAGTACTCAGATCTCGGGCAAATACGTAATAAGGCCGCTGTCATCGCCTGCGGACGGCTCGGACTGTGTTCAGGCGAAATTGCAAAACCACGTACAGAGTGTGGCTCCCACAGACCGGGTACGATTGTAGCTTATTTGGATATTTTATCGTTCTCTAGGTTTTATATTATTCCTTGTAGTTTGTCCATTCTTTATAAGAGCCGTATAAATATGTCATTTAATTCATCCAAACTCTGTTAAGGTTTATAGCTGAAACGCAGCCGAATTTTAACCATTTTAGATGCTTTAGAATTATCATCATTCTCATCCTTGGGAAGTCCACTGCTGAACATAGACCTCCCCCAACCACCTCCATTCCGACCGGTCGGATGCAGCCTGCATCCAACCGACGCCCGCGACCTTGGCATGTCGTCCGTTCATCTCGCGGGTGGCCTTCCCACGCTGCGTTTGCCACTCTTGCTAACCTAACCCAGATGCACAATACGAAGTGGTTTTTTTTAATACTTAGGTACACACTTTACTACACATTAACCTAGCTAGTCCCGCACGAAGATAAGGTCTGGTGTCGTCGTTGGTACTAAGCAACGTTATATAAACACATAGATAATTAATATAAACTTTCATGACTAGGAAATAATTTAATATATTCATCATCCGCATCTAGCAGGACGCGGAACCAGAATCTTGGCGTGACAGGTAGGGTCACTACCAAAAACTAATTTAATCGTTTATTAAAATAATTAATTGGTTCTGTAGCGTGAAAGCGCGAGAGAGACATCTGTCTGTCTCTCGCGCAGCAGATAGACAGGCAGACAAAGTTACAAAACAACGATTCTAACCGCATACAAAGGGACTGTATAAAAACCTGTCATCTCAGTCCAATACTCCACCATCTTAAACTTAAAATTTTCCATACAAAATGTAATTTTACACCTAGAAGTAAAGCAAGTTCAACGATAAAATCCACATTAATTTAATTATACAAAAGATACCATGTTTCTAAACCTCCAAATAACAGGTACATAAAGACCTTTTTATCTGCAATAATTTCACCCCACCAAAGCACGCAAATAAGGAGTAAAATCTTTTTAAATTATGCGTTTTTATATCAACAACGGAAAAATAAAAGCTCTTTCAATATAATACCCGGGAGGGTCTCACCTTGGGTACATAACACTGAGTTTTCACCCCCGCTAGATATTGACACAAGCATTTATTGAATGAAAGTGTCTCTTTATAATACGTTTTCTACGAGCATAGACAGTTGCATTCGAAGATATCCTCGTAGATATATTGGGACAAAGACAAATAAATTTGTACGTCTGTGTATGAATGAACGGATTGGTTTCAGACGTAGAATGATTTCCAGGATAGAATTTACCGAAACATCCCTTTTGTTTTAAATAGGAGACATCTGGCACGATCTTTCTAACTGATTCGGGCGAATCTACCCATGCCCTTTTTTAAAATGGATATTTAGCCGGCAGACCAGTTTTTGCGAGCTGTACCATAACCCATGCGAATGTCAACAAATAGCTATCAAAACTCCGGTGATTCATTTTTTGTAATCTTTGGAGACACCTATTTATTGAGTTAACAGTTCATCAAAAGCTCTTAGCCTTTAATTTATATTTAAAGATTTCGTTCACGCAAACATAATAAAAAACACTTTTGAAAATCTTGAACAAAAAAACATAAAAAAATAACTCATTTTACATCAATAATGAAAGCACTTCAAAGCTGTAAAACACCTTGGCGGGGTCTTTTTACCCCATGAAGCCTCGTTGCCGTGTTTCCACTAAGTAATTACAAGAAAGAGATTTTCTTAACATTTGTTCATAAAAATTGATGGAAGGAAGAACTTGGATGCTGGTGAACTGTGATGGTATTCCACATTTCTGTTAGTGTTATCCACAAATCACTTTCTTAAGTAACCGGGTTAGCTGGTACATAATGTTTTTTGTACTGCAATAAAGAATTTCATCTATCTATCTATGACAAGCGAATACTCGTATTGGCCAATGGCTGTGGGGTAGTAAGTCAATGTAACATCGTTTAGAATTGACATCCGTTATCACGGTTGCTCCTACTCGTAACAGCGTGACTGCTTATACGATGATCTTACTTCCCACTTTACACCTACACTTAATACCTGCACCTAGACAAGGTTTAAGCGTTGCACTAAGCGGTTTTTGAGTGTGTTCGATTGCTAAAACGACTATAGTAAATTATTTAAAAAATTAAAAATTATTTGTAAAATTTTGTACGCATGTCCTTCTATGTGTCTCGGGTTATAATAATAATTCTGTGGTTACAACTCTCCGTATTTTCTACTGCAGTGTTGCCACCCTCTCGGGTAGTTGCCGTTTACACTGGGTAACGCGAGCTAAGTGAATCAAACTGTCATTCTGGCCGCATTAAGTGGGAACGAGAGAGAAAGGAATAGTGTGGATGTGACTTTAACATACATAGATAGATACATATACACTCTGTTCCCGATATTGGGTAGTCAAAATTGTAAAGAATTATAAATCAGACCCCACAGCCCCGATGATCAGTGAAGTTACTGGCTTATCTATCACCCGAGAGAATGCCCGAGTGTAACTATACAATTGTACTAAACGCCGCTAAAATCATACATAGTAGTAATATCTTTGCATGGTACCACCACATAGTAAGTACACCACTTCACATTTAGTTTAAATAGGATTTGAATCGTTAAGATACAGGCATAAAAGTGGTAAAAGGCACTTGGACAATTTATTTTAGGAATTATCATAGTTTTTATTATTTACTACCTATTCATTGATGATACATACTATCGATAAAATATAATATTTTTTAAGATTCGATGTGTAATTTCAAAGATCGCTTTTTATATTCACAATTCATGCTTAACAACGATTTCGTAAAAAAAAACTCAAGGAGTAAAATAAAAGTCTTATCCACAATAGTGACACCCCCAACCGTGCTCACATTTCGCTTAATATCGTCCCTAGACAAGGGGTGCACCTTACGAGCCTACCCTTCGCATCTCCGACCGTAAAAATATACCTTCCTTTTTAATTGATTTTTTCCACCCTGTACGAAGAATCAATTCACAGCGTCTTATTAACTGTCTTTCAGAGTTTAATTCCCAATTTAGGAGTTTGAATGCTTGCTGGCTAGATGAGATGAAACGGTTTGGAAGAAGAAAGGTCTTAAAAAAGTCTGTTATGCAATTTATTTCTTATAAGAATTTTAAGGTATCAACGCTGTGTGCTACCATGGATCTACTGTTGACTATGAAATTAGTTGAGGGAGGATCACTAATTACGCCAACGAGTCGTCAAGTAAAAGTCAAGACCAGTGAAATAATTATTATATAAGGTATCTAGGTATTATACTCTAATATGAGCGATTGACGCCATTGGTAGTGGTGACCCTTCCTGCGGCGCCATAGGTGCAAACATTAATGACAAATTAATGTTTGTTTACGTGTCATGAATGTTCATAAAATAATAATTATCTATTATTATATATGTATTATATATACACTATAGCTTAGTACCCACAATACAACATCAGAGTGGAGCTAGGTTAATGAGTTGTCTAATTAACCATATAAAAAAATCATAATAATGAAAATCATTATGTACTTTACAAATAAATCTTCAATTTAATTATACTTGTATTCAGCTAAGAACTTTCGCGCATAGACATGAGAACGTTTTCCAACTATCTGAAAGCCCCATCCGCTCTGTGGTGGCTGCGTGATTGATGAGGTGTCTTCCAACAAGACTGATGCAGCCCAGCCACTCTGACCTTCGGACACTCCATCAGATGCTGCATTAGTATATTGGATTCTGTAGTGTTACTTATCATTAAGGTCGTTGCCCATGATATGATAATGGTAGAGAATCCGTGAAGAATAGAGATAATATAAGAGCAACTTGGCTATTCATTATATTGGTTTAAAACATCTGTTATCGTCGATTTCGTCCGCGTGGACTGCAAAATCTAGTCTTCAATTTTATTCTTACTCCCAACTAGTATATGTATGCAAAATTTCTAGAAAATTCGTCGTGCAAATAAATCATAAAAAGCAAACAAACTTACAACTTTTTTGATTAGTTGAGATTGAGATGAGATTACTTCGCATTATTATATGATGTACAAGTATCTGTCAAAGATCGTAATATTCAGTGCATTTACCAAATGACTAACTAGACCAAATGACTAACAAGAAATGAAATTTTTTTTCACTCGAGTGGGACTCGAACCCACGACCTATCGCATTCCGTGCTGTGCTCTCACCAACTGAGCTACCGGGTCAATTAACTCGGATGACGAATTTGACCATCTCTTTTAAACTAAACTTTATATTACGTTTTAAACTTTTTTACGTTTATTCTATTACGTTTTACTTTTAAACTTTATGTTAAGATTTTAGTAACGTTATTTTTTTTAATTTTCATTATTCACATTTGAGAAAAAGATCTAACCGTGTTCATAACAAGCTGAGTTATACTCATTATCCGGCTTTCTAGGTTTGACCAATTTAGGTATAAGAAGTTAATTTATACGTCACGACTTTTGTACAATAAAACATATTTTTATGAGCTTTTTATGTCCTACATTGCATGTAAGCGATCCAATGTCAATGCAAAATTATGTCCTTGTCTCTAATTGAGACAGAGTTAAAAATAGTTACCTACATATTGTAGGGTTACTATAAATTTACACCTTTTATACTTAGTTATAGAAAATAAATATTACAAGATCAAGTTACAATTATAAGTTTGCATGTAAGTAAAAGCCACTAAGTTCCCGATTAAAACTGCAAAAAGTCATAAGTTTAGGTGCAATAAAGTATAAAATCGTATCGGTTTCCCATCGTGTCGTAACCGAAGCTAACCTGCAATGTTTCCGTGGTAATTTAAAATGCATAAATCTCCATGGCCGGGTCGGTCGCTAACGGGATTCCCCGAGGTTTTAACTTTCTGTTTTATGTATAAGTAATCATTGCCAAAAGATATAAGTAACTGGAAATAATTTTCGACACTCATGAGTGTGCTTACAAATAGCGTAAAAAAATAGCGTATATTCTAAATCAATGTTCGTTCTTTATTAAGCTGATCAAGGGCCACAAAGGATAATGTGAGATATTACTGAGGCCTGAAGGGTCTCATATTTATAGTTTTCTAGTGGATTTTCTAGAGCCCGCGACTTCGTCCGTGTGTACTGCAGAAAAAACAAAATGTCGAATTTATCCGGTATAAACAAGCCGGATGAAAATAGTCTGTATCCGTCCTCAGACCCAATTAACTATCGCTCTGTGCCAAATTTTAACTTAACGGGTTTAATAGTTTTAGCGTGAAAGCCGGACAAACAGACAGACAGACAGAGTTACTATTAAGTTGACATCATCAATCAATCAACATATTTTATGGGATATTAGCAATCAATAGATCAGAAACAAATGCGAAATAAGTTGCAGGCGTCAACTACTAGTTGTATTAAATAGGTTCCCCTTTTAAAAAGGTACCACATCCAGTAATTTTAATTCTCTTCTGTTCGACTCGAATGAGATTAGCTTTCAAACATTCCAAAGGATGCGGTTCTCGTTTACTGTATGAAATTAAACAGGACCCTTACGATCTACGAACCTTAATCCAACGGTTTTTAAATGCCTATATATTTCTACTATGTATCTCCCGTAAAATTGAAATAAACTCAGACGGTAGTCATAATACGTCAATAAGTATTATTACTACCCAATATTTATATATTTTTATTTATATACTTAATATTTATCATACATAAAACGCATTTAAAAATCAAAGCAAATCTTTAACGAACTCTTTTCATCTTTAGCTTATTTACATTCCTATCCACCCGTAATACGAAACCGACGGTCCTTAGCAAAACAAATAGTGGCAAAAAATCTAAAAAGCCGAATTGACTGGCACCTATCCGACCGATTCGTCACGACAAATCAACAGTCGTGTGAACCCCCCTATTTTACATTTAATTGCATTTCTTTGTGTATCCCCTTTAATCTGAACGCGCCCTTATCCCTAGCAATGACCAGTGTATCTTGAGCTCCGTATTTCAGACTGTTTTACTAAAATTCGTGAAGGATTTGGTCGTTTTGGGATCTCATTAGCTGGTCGAGTCTAGACTTGTTTGATATCGAAGAAAAGTATGTGTTAGCAATGTTTGTGGACGCACTTACCTCGATAATGTGTACCTTAGGGGGTTTTTTCAGGGTGTTCTTGAATCAATACTAGAGAAAAAATCGAAGTGGTTTCGCTCTTAAGACAAAGATTTCCTGTTCGATGTAGTAGACTGATCTCTATACACTAACTAGTCACCGCAGTTTATATAAGAGCTTATAAGTATGTGAATCTATATTTATAATGATGACGGAGTTCAATATACAGGGTGTAACAAAAAGGGTATGTTAAGCGAAAAATTATGAATATAGCCTATTATAAAGAACCTATTTCCAAAAATTAAGACTCGAAATCACATTTTTATTTCTCAAGATTGCATGAACATTCCTGAGTTGTTTAGGAATTCTCCATACTAACTGGAAACTTGATGGAATGGATGGAACTTGATTTCGAGTCTCAAATATTGGGAATAAGTTCTCCATAACGGGCTATTTTTATAGCTTTCCGCTTAACATATCCCTTTTGCTTATCCCTGTATAGCTTCGTAGTAGGCCCGTAGTCCGTTTCGTAGCACGTGCTACGGGCGACTGCCTCGGCGCGCTGTCACTCCGCATATAAAAAGTAAAAATATAGGCAATAAAAAACCTCCTAGTATTAAAGATTATGGTCAAATTATGCCAAACACTTTAAGGCGCGTGGCCAGATCAATACCAGAAATTTCGTACTTCTCATTTATGGCTGAACCAAAAAATTGACAATAGGATTTATCAACTCTAATGCAACGGAACTATTGTATCGTTTTATCGTTGATTGTAAATGTTCCAATGTTGATTTTACGGTTGAAGTTATAACAGGTTATAACGTAAAATAATACTACAGAAATCTATACATATAATAAAAATGTAACGGATCGCTGTCTGTACATGGAAGATATATGACAAAAAATATTATAGGAGACCTTTATCAACGTAATAGTACCCAAAACGATTATTTTTTTTATTTTTGTCTGTTTATCGGTTTGTCTGTGCGTTTGTGCACGCTTATCTCAGAAACGGCTGAACCAATTTCGATGCAATTTTCAGGAATATATTGTGACAGGTCCCACTTAACATATAGGCTACTTTTTATACAGGTAAAATATTTTTATCTCGGATAATTTCGACATTTTAGTTTTTCTGTAGTCCACGGATGGAGTCGCGGGCATCCACTAGTATATAATATACCTACCTATGTAAATTAATAGAAGGATTTACCTTATTCGATATTCCAATATAATAACGTCGTAACTAGCAGACCTAACAACCTAACCTAACAATTTGAAGGCATTTAGGAAAATGATTTAATTGAGTACGTTATAGGTATCCACATTATATTTCTTACTTAAACAAGGGCTTAAGTTAGAAATATAACTTAAAATTGTACGTTTACAGGGTTAATTAACCTTAAATTAGTCCCTATCATACGTACACGGCAGCTTTCCCAAATTGGAGTAGTAGGAACTGCTTTACAGGTGTAAAATGATCATTGACAAGTTGCTACTCGTATCTGATCGTCTAGGAATGTATATAAGGAGTTCCTTATTCGACTCTTACGATATGCACGGAAGGAGATGCAGCTGATGTATTCTAGTGAAGCCCCGCATCACCACATACCTATATTACAGTTTCTAAGATCTCTAAGATAAATTGTCAATTGATGATGTCCTCCTTGACGTATAGGTCAGCGGAGAACCTCATTATTGAGGAGGCACGCGAAGATGACAGGCATAACAAAAATTGATCTTGAATATTACGGACAAGAAACGGTACGCAACTGCCCCAAAGAGTTATGTAAGTCCTTTTATCAGTAGAAGGCGTTTAGGATTGAGGTTTTTTAAAGGAAGATACTGAGCTTAGCCGAAGCTGCACTACGCATAGGACACCGCTACTTGGATCTCGGTCAAACTAGTCAAATGCAGTATGAACGATCAGAGTACAATTAGAAAAACTCCAATCATAAGACTAAAGATCAAACTAAAAATAAAAGACCTACCTACCTTTACTGGTGTTTGAAGGTAGATACGAGTAACTAATTTCATGGCACCTTAAAAAGATTAAAAATTACCGATTCTGGCAAACACTTTTTTTTTCATCATATGCGAGAATGCGTAAACATGTACACAACACGTCACTCTATCTATTAATATGGATTTGACAATTTAACTTAACCACTAGAAACCAAAGTTCGTCGACCCCGGGGGCTGTTGATAGACGCCTAATCAATATTCGTACAGACCTGAACTATCCATCGATAGGTTATTGACCACATCTTACTTGCAAACACATGGAATTCTATTTCAACCTAAACTGTATCATATGGGGTACACAGCTTAGTTTATATTAGCAAACGTAAATATGTGCGTTAAGTTTAACATAACGATAAAGCCGGATCTTTCAGTAGATTTGTTGCTATGAACTAATCAGAATTACTGGTAAAGCTTTTGGAACCCTAAATTAGACAGCATTGTATGACTTTTTTTTCTATCTATTGAGTTCTGCTGTACCTATTTGCTATAAAAGAATCGTAAATATGAATCTACACTAGGGTCGATTCCGGCAGTCACACCCAAACTCAAACTTCAGTCAGGTCTATCTCCGTTCTTAACATAAATGTCTGGGAGAGAAAAGTACAGGTAGGACTAATTTTTCGTTTAGTTTTAAGTGTGACTGTCGGAATCAACTATACTATTTAGTGATGCCATGAGAAAGTGGCAATTAGCTAGCTATTAATTGTAGGATTTCAGGAATTTAGAAGTATCGTATAATACTAATTTTTGCTGAGCGAAATCTGTGTCTATAAAATGCAAAATTACTATACTTATTGTGTACAGGATGATTTTTGGTCGTCAACGTTCCTGAAAACTACGGAATCTCCTCATCATCGTGATCATTTTTCTCCATGGAAGCATACCTGGGAAGTGTCTGGTTTCCAAAATATTAGGGTCCAAAGTTGAGTAAATAGACTGCGTTTTTCTGCATAAATGCACACAGACGCAAGTAGCAAGATTTTTTCACGAAAAATAATTAATATCTGTGTATGATAAAACTAGCATAAACACTGGACACTATAAATTTCGACCGATCAAGTAATTAAAAAAAAAAACAAAAAAATTTACATCATTTCCCAGCGTTTTTTTCGGCATAAACTTACTTTATTTGATGTATAGAGTACGTACCCTTTGTTAAGGGTGGCGACGAAAAAACATCCTGTAGAATTCTTTAGTC
The DNA here is from genome assembly GCA_014607495.2 of Carposina sasakii. Lineage (NCBI taxonomy): Eukaryota > Metazoa > Arthropoda > Insecta > Lepidoptera > Carposinidae > Carposina > Carposina sasakii. The sequence goes on from CP053150.1 coordinate 3,346,563, forward strand.
GACTCTTACAACATGCACGGAAAGAGATGCAGCTGATGTAAAGCCCCGCATTAGCATAAGTAACTTCTTTAGTAAAGCTATATTATTATAAATGTTATTACATATATACATACATACATATAATCACGCCTTTATCCCTTACGGGGTAGGCAGAATAACCAAATAGGCACCAAGGGCCGATAGAACCACATGGTGCCACTTCTGACCAATTTTGAGGGTATAGTTGAGATGTACATGTTCAAATGTTATTATTTTGAATAATATAAAGAAACATGAAGTACTGAACCCGCTTGAACTAAATTTCCCTCAAATATGCAGAATAGAGTCCCCAGTTACTCCCTTTAATTTCCCCACTCGACCTTACTTAAGAAGCAATCGGCCTGCCTTCGACCACACATAGTTACCGTTGCCTTAGGGGTTTTGTACACAAAATTGCATTCTAAGTTCCCCTTTACGAATCCACTGATTTCTGAATGGGGACAAAAATAGGAAACGTTTTATTTTCTGTTATTTAAAATTGAACCAGTATTTTTTTATTGCGGATTTAACTGCTAATGGCCAATTTCAATACTAGAGATAAGTAATTTAAGAATCTCGAATTTTTAAAAATTCCAAATGTAATGTAATGTAAATGTAAATAGTGGTCTGAAATCATGATTTTTAGTATTTAGCTGGCTGTCCGTGATAGAGGTATGTTTTAAAAATAATCGCTTATTTCAAGCTCCATACATTTTCATTGTGCTTACGTATAGTTTTTCTCTGTGAACCAGTGTGTTACACAAATAATTACCCACTGTGAGATAAAATTCATAGTTTATAAAACCACATAAACCCATCAGAAAACCCATAAATATTAATGGAATATTATACGTAGATACTAGCGACTTATTGGCGCGGCAATAAAATACAATTACTCTTGTAAAGCGAGGCAATCCTCTCTTACACGGATCAAGTATTATGGAAGAAAATACGTAATATTATAGCGATGTTTAGAATTTATATTGCTTACAATTCCGTTCAGAAAAATAGGATATTTTAGAACACTTCAAGAGTAAGTTGAGAGATAGATTTATTAGCTTTGTCATCACTCAACAGAAATATGGTAAAGCTAGGTAGAGGCAGGTGGAGTATACCTGATTGACTGGTCGCTGAAGGAAGGACGAAAGAGCATCGATCAACCGGCAGTCAGGTGAATCGAGATCATTAACATACCTGTAACCATTTGGTGCATGATCGTAAATATTGGCACGATGGAAGATAGTAATAGTAGATAGTTTACCAACTTACTTCACCATAAAAAATAAATTTCCTAACACCATATAAAATGTAAGAATGCCACTATTTATTAATCTTTATAAATAAATGTTTATTATTACCCTTTTAGTGAACTATATGTAAATAAAGAACAAATTAATCGAAAACATAAAGTCCTATTCAATTCTTCAAGCATACAATTTATCAGCAAGTCACTGTACCTAAATATAGAAATTCTCACTGAGCGCAAGCCCATCGACTGCTTTATATTGAGGGGTTTAGTTTGACAGGAACATTTCAAATCGAAATAAAATTGATTTCGAGTATTTTTCGAGGAATAATGTACTGACGTGACGGTGGCTTTAAGGTTAGGCATGAATGCTTCGCTTTATTTTATTGAGTTTGAGTGATATTTTTGGAGAATGCAGCCATTTTTTCTCAGAATAACTGCTTAAGTTATCAGTGCCGTTCGCGACTTTTACATATAAAACCCGGACATTTTTATCCCGCAAGATTTACTCTCGTGTACTTCCCAAGGAGAATAAAGGTAAGTCGATGTATTGATTTAGTTTTCAACTTTTGAAACCATAAAATGTTTTTAATAAAATCTACATAATATCAAACTATTTCTGCCTAACTGCTAACTACTACACTAGGCGTTATGTTGACAATGGCCTGCCAAAACTCAATTGTGTTCGCAAACAACATGGCGTTGCTGCAACGCTCGTCGCAAACATAGGTGTCCTGTCAGCTCGTTTATGTACGCCATTGCAACTACCAATGTTTTGATTGTGTATGTTCTAATTTATAGGCTAAAGCTTTTTTCTATTTACAGGGGCTCTATTCAAATTTAGACTGACCATTATGAAAAAGTGTCTAAGCTACATATTTACCCGACTGTTTATCTTTCATTATCACAGGAACCGGAACAAACAGGAGTTTCTAAGTAAGTATACGATAGGAGATATCTAAGTAGACCTGGCCTAATGGAAATTCTGAAATTTACACAAATGGAAGCATGGGTCCTCTACTATACTCGTATACTAGCTGCAAATAAAAATACATATAGTGAGCATAATGCGTGAGTGATAAGGACACTAAACTTTATGAAACAATCTCTACCTTCATAATATCTCTCTTGTCTCTTAGACCATACCCCCTCTCGTATGTAGCACTACAAATATTTTGCAGCAGTCCTCATAGCACCATGCGTGTGCCCATTAACGAGCCAATACGCTGTATCTTGCGGTACGTGTTCCACTACTACATTCAGGAATACCATGAACTTTTAAAGCAGGAATTAGACTAAGAGATAGCTGCACTTTTGAAACCATGGTTAAAATGGCAGTTTTGTGTATGTTTGATAGGTTTAGAGTGATATTTGTTGTTTATAGTGTGGAAGTGAGGTGTTTATTTAAACATATATAGAATTGATAACTATTCTTTAGTTATATTTTCTTCATCTCTTCATTCACAATCTATAGAAAGGATTGATAACTATACTATACAAACCGACATACACATAATGATATACACGTCTGCTTAGTTCCTATAAGAATGAAATTATAAATCCGTACCTTATAGTTATGAGGTAGGGTAGGTAGGTATAGGTATAAATATGAGGTAGTTAGTATAAGCAAATTGCAACAACTTTAGCTGTAGCGAACTAATAAACTAACTCCCTTAAATAACTAGAAAGTTGTTCTGAGAATGTCAACTATGGAGTATGCAACTTAATAGATATTATAATAGATATATATTTTATAAGAGATTTAACCCTAATAATTATTAGATTTATGTTAACTTGAGATTCGATATGACTTGGTTGAGTAAGTAATCAGATAAATGATGCTAGCTACTAGTGCCTTTACGCATTGCTTTAGTGTTCACATCAGGTGAAAAAATAAAGATTGTTTTGGTTGAAATTTTGATAGTTTCAATCATGACTCTCAGGCGTTCAGAAGAATTGGTTGAAAATAAACTTTTTTTTTACCTTTATCGACTGACTTCATTTCCAGATAGAAGGTAATCTAAAAAGCTATTTACATTAAAGTAAAAATTAAATAATATATACTAGAATATCATATCCACGTTAATTATTAAATGAACGTGTATAGTGTGGGAATGCCATCACCTGAAGTAGGAAAGTTTCGCGTTAATATGCATCAACTTCACTGGGAAATTGAATTTTGTGAATATGTTGCATAATTTTACAGTATCAAGTGTTCTTAAGCAGTGTTAATTGAAACATAAATTGATATTTATTTTTAACAGAATAAGTTGTTAGGTTTCTTTATAACCCTGCAGTTCAGGTAACCCCATTTCGGGAAAACAGCCGTGTGTGGTATATTTTGTTATCCCCGCCTTGTCCCAGTTCTGAACGTCAATATTTTTCGTCCTTTCACTATCTTAGGCTATCTTTTCATGCAGTTCATGTGGCAAGTGTGAATCATGACCCGTACTCGCTTCTTGCACCTGAATTCATTAGAAGCGAAGCCTTACAATTTGCAATTACGTTCACAACATTTTCAATGCACCAAACACAATCACTGCAATGAAAAAAGAGCGAAAAACAAAAGACGCCCAACAACTACGACAAAATACCTTCAAGTGCCGGCAAGATCGAGTTCCGACAAAAAATATTCGATTTCACTTAGCGATACACTGACCAGTTTACGATGAGACCCAGTAACGTACTCCCGCGTCCACTCCGGTGTATCTCTACAGGGCTTAACAAAAACATAGGTTGTACAAGAGATCTCTGTAAACTGGTTGCTGATCATCCGCAGAGATTTTCTTGGAAAAATATGGAGATGAAAGTTGGCCCGAGCCTCTTCTTGTTACGTTTTTACTGGGCCGCGTGGAAAGATATTGTGAGAGACGTCCTGCCCATGTATGTGCATGTATAAGCTTATTTTTCTTTGTTAAAAATTTATCGCTGAAGTTCCAGATGGGACTGTGAAAGATTGTGGTAAGAATGAAAAACTTTGGTTGCCCTTCATCGTTATAATTATTAATATTTTGTAAATTGGAAACTAAAACTTGACACTTCTATTTGACTGTGTAGATAGGATTATAGAAATGAGCCTAATTTATTCATAACCTAAATAAGTTAAAATATTTTTAGGCTATCGACTATTAGGTACCTAATCGCCATCGTCAAACTGTCATTTTACTAAGATTTGATACATAGATTGGTAAAGTATTATCCATCTTTACTATCGTGATTATTGCGTTGACATGTCTTCAAGAAGCTGGTGGCTCATATAAAATAATATATTATTAAAACTTTGACAAAAAAAAATCTCACCTTTAAATGCGTAAACGATATTTTTTTCGCTTGAATTATTTAAATCCAATTCCGATTTTTCTATCTCCAGTATTTACTAACCACTTGCGTCCCTCGCTATCTATGGAGAGTGATTTTAACGCCCTCTCTCGATCCGCTCAAGAACACTTCAGAGCTGCTAAAACCCCCTGTTTGGGAACTTCACCAGATTTAAGGGTTGTTTTTTCTGATAGATTAACTTGAGACTGTCTGTTTAGGGTAAGGGGTGGTTTATTTACGGTAATGTTTTGATAGCTGTATACCATATTGAGTAGTATATAGGTATACTATGTTATATTGTATATAGATTTTTGTCTTCAGCGGTCTCGGCGACTAAGCCGAGGCCGCGCGGCCTCCGGCCGCAATTTAGTGACCGGCGCGCTGTCGCGCGCCGTGACTTTGCCCGGGCACAGGGGCATCCCTAAGGCCCGTATCCCGAAGCGCGCTCTCGCGCGCTTAGGAGGGGGGTCTTCCTAAGCGCGCGAGAGTTATGTTATATAATTTTTTTAAATAATTTTATATGTACCTTGTTTAGAGATTTAGGTGCTGGGCCGACGGGAAATCTCTGGAAGTAATGTCAAAGAGAGTTACCTGGGTGTTTTCTCTTCTTCCTTCTTCGGCGCGGAATTTATCGTAGGGTTTAGGTTCACAGTTCACTATAGTCCACTTTTAGGGTACAGGCACTCTTATTGGGCAGGTCGGTTTGTCACACACGAAAATTCACTTGTCGAGACGCGAGCTCGGTACTGCGATGTTTGGGCAACAACTACTAGCGTGGCGGGGCGAAATTATAGTACATACATTGGAGACCACTATATGTATATGTATGTATGAGCGAGGAATAATAATGCCTATATAACGCGATATAATTAGTAGAACTCGACGTAACTAAATAATTTAGTACAAAATAAACACTAGTTTATATATGCGCTTAGCTGACAGACCGCAACTTAGTAGCTCTTAATTAATTATCGCACGCAAATTAGTAGCTCATAGTATCGGCAATTAAGCGAATTAGCTACTAATGCTAGCATTCCACTGTTGAGCTATGCACCTCATAATACACCACGAGCGTATGAGGTGCGTAATATAACTCATAATAATAATGAAATTGAGCGGACGCGTTCGTGATCAAAATTCGGTCATATTAGGATTATTAATTCAACGTATTTTTCAAAATAAATAAATATTCACACACTACACAACACATTAACCTAGGAGAAAGATGGAGGATTATATTATATACATATAAATACATAGGTGTAGTATCCGCCCGATAAACATCAATGGCATACTATAGGTCTATTTTTTTTATAAAAATACGTTTCTTCTACCTACTGGTTTATTCGCAAACCAATTTAAAAAAAGATCAATCATGAGATCAGGTGGTCTAACAGCTTTTCCGATGCTTATGGGGATTTTCTGACAACTATTAAAAGAAAAAAATTTAGTGCGGGGTGAGAATCACCTGGATAGATGGCGAGAGCCTATCACCTACCCTAAACCCCCCACCTCACCCCTCAACCAAAGACATCAATCGGTCCGCTAGGAAAAACAAATATATAGCAGATACCTACTTAAGTATTGCTTGATCTCGTAAATTAAAGGTTCTATACTCTACTACACGGGGTTAATAGTTATAAGTATCTGTAGCATTTAATATGCGTGTGGGATTAAAGCAGTATACAGGTACGGAGAAGAACATTCTGTAGTTCAGCATATGAATACGGGCACATAGTCATTCATAAATTGAGGTTGTTCAAAAAAAATAAGTAGTTACTGATGACATGGAAAAATGCTGCTGGCGCCGACAGCTGCGAGAGCGATAGTTTAACTGCTGTTCTAAAAAATCATATTTTTCGAGACATTTAGTGTTTTTCGCTGCGACTTTTTATCAAGCACGGTCTGTCTAATTTTCAATGTGAAGACTTTTCAGTGAATTTGTTTAAATACACCTCCTTTTGATCTTTGGTATCGGTTTCATTTTAGAGCATCATACCTACACATTCTCGTCAGAAATAGTGATTAAGAGGAGGCAGACCTTATTTAGCATCTTTTTGATGAAATATGCTGAAACGGGTGCATGTTTGTTTAATGTGAGACATTACACTATATTCTTAGTACCTGAATATGGCATGTAAGCCAAAAACATGATTTAATGATTTTCGCTCGGTATATTTTGTTTTTTAAATCGACATGTTTTTTAGTCTTGGGCACTTCCTTATTTCGGCTATTACATGAGGTAGGCCTTAAAATAAATTCGGATATCAAGATAATAATGTAGAAACTTTTGTAAAGCCAAAATTAAAAAACAATCATAATTGAGAGGGACACAATTAATAAAAATCTTTTTGATACTTACGCCCTTTACTTCTGAGCTCAATCAGTTGTTTAGCGGCAAGCGATTCTACTCTAATGACTGAAAAGCGTAATATAACTTCGTGCCCGCTGACGCCAGTACGCGCTGTGCGCCGAGACGTAGGGTTTATGTCGCTTTCGCCCACGACAGTGGCATTTTTTATTATCTTGGGTATTACCATTGGTCGGACTAATGGGAAATAAAACTAAAAATATGTTTCCAAAAGGAAGATGGCTCAACGTTGGAGAGAATTTTTTAAAAAGGGGAGAGAATCATTAAGTTGCTATAATCAAATTAGTAAGTATGTAAAGTTTAGTGCTTGCATTTTATAATGGACAGCGAAAAAAAAAAATGCCTCGAAATTACGGTAAAATCCGGTATACCAAAAATCGCTTTATTCTGACGTACCTTGCGCATCCAGCTACATATAATATTTCCGAAATTAGGATGATGTTGGGCCTTCCGCGCTAGGAAAGTAAAAAGAAACAACTTTCACTATGGGGCCAACTCCGATATAGTGAAAAAAAAATCCTGTTCCATACATTTCAGGTATGTTTGCGTGATGAAGTAACAAAAAACATACACACTCACACACATACAAACTTTCACCTTTATAAATTGGTAGACTGAACGATGGCTAGTTGCTTTGTTTATGCTGTAAAATTCACAAAAGAAATTAGTTCGAAATCAACACACAGCATGAGAAGTATTCGCGCACTGCTTTACACATGAAGCACATACACTAATTTTATATACATTTACGAGGATGCGGGTGATTTTTAGTCGTCACGTTCCCGAAAACATGGCATCCTCATCATCACGAATTTTTCTCCATGGTACCTGGGAAGTGTCTGGTTTCCAGATATTAGGGTCCAAAGTGAGAAATAGACTGCGTTTTTCTGCAAAATGGCACATTGACGCGCGTAGCAAGATGTTTTTCACGAGTGGATGAATCTGTCTATGAAAAAACTAGCTTTATTTGAGAACACTGAAACATAAATTCACCCGAACAAGAATATTTTTTTTTTCAAATAAAATTTACATCGTTTCCCACATTATAAACTTACTTTATTTGAGTATGGAGTACGTACCCTTCGTTAAGGTTGGCCACAAAAAACACCCTGTATGTAGGTACAATATCTTTCACCACCTAAGCTTACTTACTACTACAGGTGAGGCTAAATATTGGAATAGGTATGTGGATTAGGTATTTTTCAATACTAGTCGGTACCTAATACCAACCGTGCTCATCATCATCTTCCTGCGCTGTTCCCATTTATTTGTCGGCACAATATGTACTTTTCTTCCATTCATCCCTATTATCCGTCATCTCATGGCTCACTCCCAGTACACGATAGTCCTCCCTCACACAGTCCATGCCAACATTTCTTTGGTCTACCTCTTCTTTAATCCATCCACACTCATGCACAAAGCTCTCTGTATAAATATGCCTTTCATCCCGTCGCTTTAAACTAGACTCATAAAATAACATAAAGACAGACGGTTATGGTCTGATGAGGCGCATTGTTCAAATCTCTTATATACACATTTCTTATTTTATGCCGTCCCACACAGGGGGTGCCTCTCAGGTTCACGATTTATTACGGCCCATCATTATGAATTTGGTGTAATAATAATATTCTAGTGAATCAACCGTAATTTAATTTAATATATTTAGCAAAAATTACAATATCATTAGTAATTTTATCTCCGTCTCTATCATGTTTATAATAGCCCAGCGGTTAAAGTCTCAGATATTCCTATCCGGGTACAGACAAGACTTTTTTTTCCTTTTTTTTTTTACAAAATTTTTTATTTAAACTGTAACTAAAAACAATTTAACTAACCCATGGATCTATACGTTGTAGGTATTTATTAGATAATGGATCCGAAAACCGATACTAAATATTCACCGAATTTGAATTGAATTGTAATGGAACGGCCATAGTAAATATTAGTATGTATTAGGTCGTCGATTTTTACCTGCCGACCCATCTTTACTTAGCATTATGGGACGGTTCCCATGGCATACCGTGGAGTCGTGTTCCGTAATACCACCTGATGTTATCGTATGAGAACCTCTCGTTAATTGTTTGTAACTCTTACGGTCAATTGATATAGAGCTCGTGATTGAAATGGTAACTGATTGTTGAACAGAAGGTATTGAAATATGTAATATAATGTATAAATTCAACGTATTTTTCAAAATCAAATAAAATATTCACACACTACACAACACATTAACACAGCAAGAGAATATTGCTAATCAAACTGCAATATATTTGTGGCATCACGCATATGAAGTTTTTTTTATTTATGCACGGGCACATTATACAGTAGTCATTTTTAAAAAACATACTATTTATATTTAACATACAGCAATTGAAACGGTTGTTACATAATCAAAATTAAAATTTGTTAAGTAGGTACTGATGACTAACATATTGACTCACCTAAAAGGCCTTTTTAAAAGCGATCTACATGCAGCGCGGTTTAAATTGGTCTTTCACATATGTATCGGATACTATTTTTTGTGATAATAAAATAAATCTTTGATATCAGACCACTTAATGTTTTATTCAAAACTTTTTATCTTGTCCAAGCATTGTTAATTTTACATAAATATAACTTGATTAATGTGTTCTATTGTATGAATTTGTTTTAACATACCTCCTTTTACTTATATTTAATTAATTTATCGGTTTTGTATTTTAGAGCAAAAATAAAATAAACATACACATCCTCGTCAGATTAATAACGACTCTATGGGTTTTTATGTTCTCTGCGTTTGACCTAGCGTTGACCCGCCTGCTGGAAAGCGCGCGAATTTCGAATTTTACATACGCAGATCTTAACGCGTATCCTTGCCAATTGCGGGTGGCGGGGTATGTGGGCGGAGCAACCGTGGGACTTTTATTTGACTGCTGGCTCTTAACTGTTAAATGTGCAATAAAGAATTTTATTATTATTATCATACCTTATAACAGAAAGTAACATAGCAATAAATAAAAATTAGAATCGACATAAATAAGTTTGTGTATGCTTTCATGTCGAATAAATGATTGAATTTAGAATTCTGAATAAGAACTATCAAGTTAACACCTATTCTGCTATGGGACCATTTAAGTAACTAGACCAGTGGTTCCCAAAGTGGTCCAGGTGGACCCCCAGGGGTCCATAGGAGACTCGATGGGGGTCTACGTTGACGTGAAAAAAATGTTGGTTTACAATGAATTCGTATGTGGTGTAGGCCTGTAGGGGGTCCACCAGAACCAGTTAACTTTTGAAAGGGGTCTATGAGAAAAAAAGTTTGGGAACCACTGAACTAGACCATTTAAGTAACTAGACAATTTAAGTACTAATCATTTTAATTCCAATTAGTTAACTATTCTTTAAACGTTTGATCGCATTGAAACTTTCTAACGTAATTTATCCTATTATTTATTTTTCTTCTGTAAACTGAAATACATGGAACAAGTACGTAGAATGTTCTGAACTAACAATTTGTAAGTCGTTTAACAAGTAACTGCCTTGCGTCTATTAAGTACGGTTAGCATATAAAATTCAGCATTTTTTTATTACTATATCATTTTACATCGCAACGAACTTAATTTACATATACCTATACAGGGTGTAACAAAAAGGGTATGTTAATATGTTAAAAACTATGTAAAAAGCCCACTATAGGGAACCTATCCACGAAATTTGAGACTCTAAATCACAAGTTTATTTTTCAATATTGTATGAAAAATCCTGTGATGTTTAAGAATTCTCCATACTATCTAGAAAAATAAACATGTGTAGGTTCTTTATAGTGGGCTATTTACATATGTTTGCGCTTAACATACCCTTTTTGTTACACCCTGTATATAGAATACGCCTGGGAAATGGGGTAGCCAGAATTTCATGATCATTAAGATTATCCCACAGCCACGTTTAGTATAGCAGGCACAGTTCAGTAGCAAGTTGCTAGCTTTTCGCCTGAGAGAATATCCGAAATTTTACATGTTTTAAGTTATTTGGGTAAGAGATTATTGGAGAGAATAGAGAATCTTTTGACTGAACCATTATCTATGACATAATGACCCTTGTAAACTTTTATACAAATATTTTTTGTCTATCATGCTGTTGCTTACTGTACTTTCGTTTATAGTTAACACCTGTTTGTAACATAGGTACGTCGCGTCACAATTAAAGTTTGTCTGCGTTTCTATAATAAAATCGATCATTAAACTTATGATTAGTTGAGAACTGGCTCACAGATATTCTATTCGAAGTAATTGTATTGAAAATTGTATGGAAAAGTCCTTTAATCTACTCGTAACTAATGTTCGTATTATTAGGTACTTTAATGACCAAGTAGTTAAACTTTGACCACAACATTCTTAAACGTATTACAATGGCATAATTATTAACTATAGTATATGTTATATATGTAAAAATCCACAAAAATACCCCTTCTCAATCCGATCTGCACTTCAATACTATGAAATTTTCCCTTCTGACCCATGGCACTACCAGACCACACTACCGGTAGTGTCGCGGAGAATATTTTGTCCCTTCTGCACTACTAGCCAGTAGTGCCGTGGGTACTTTATGAAGGGTCTAACATCTTCGTTCCCATCGACACTACTACTACATAGGTAACTAAATTTAAAGCTTTAAGTTTTTATATTGACAAGTAAGTCAATATAAAAATTTAAATCTTTGATTAAAACTTAAATCTTAAATTCATAAATTTATTTAGGGGAAATTTTAATATGATTATTATCGTCGTTGCGATACATGAAGGTAAAACTGTAATATTGGTAAAAGAGTAGACTATATAAACTTTTATTGTACCTGTAAACCTCGTTTTTTTTAATTTTATATATAACCATTATTTATTGCTGGGCAAAAACTTTCGCATGTTACACTCGAGGTGTAAAATATATGAACTGTAAAAAGTTTATATTTTTGTTTATTTGTGCATTCCACGTGGATGGAGTTATGGGCGAAATCTAAAACGTCGTTTATTATTAATGGTTACATACAGAATTGTGAGTTTAATATAAAAATTGTCGTAAATAACAACGTGCTCTTACATAGTCGTAAATTGTTAATGGCCGAGTTCAATATGGGTAATATAGTCGATCATAAAACTACGCTAAACTGTTGTCGCTGCGTCAGCTTGGGTCAAAACATTATAAGCATTATTTTTAAAAAAAAATAGGAATAACAGATACAAGATTATCCCAGATTTTCAATACTAACCCAGTTAAAACTATACTGAGTGTAAAAAGACAACTTTGTTCTTTGAATACCTCGTATTCTTTGATTACGATAATTTTCTTCTATGGAAGCACCCCTGGGAAACCACGGGTTTCTAAGATATTGAGGTCCAGAGTTACTTTCATATTATCATTTTTTTTTACATAAATCCATCTGAAATTGGTTAACATTTTTATTTTTCAAAGATACCATATCAAAATGTTAGTTTTGTAGGTACCTACATTTGTACTTTGCGCATCAAACGAATACATTGCTTGCAATAAAATGACAGTATTTATTCATATTTTTTTTTGTCGTTTCCCAGGGGTGGTTCCATAGAAGAAAATGATCGTAACCTTAATACGAGATAAAGAATACGAGTTATTAAAAAACATTGTTGTCTTTTTACACCCTGTATAATCATTTAAATAAAGAAAAACATTTGACTGCGTAAAAATGTTGACACAGTGTCACTCTCGCGACGAATTTAATGATACCTCTCAAACTCAAATGCGTCAAAACCTCAACCCGTTTAGGCTCAAGAGCGTGCCAAAGTAATATACATATTACACTCGAAAAAGATAGCCCGCCTCCTGAGGCAGTCAGGTAAAAATTATCAAAAAGATGACCATTGAAAAATAACTGCATTGCAAATAAATGTATTGCATGCTAGATGCTCGAATCTCATTTCTCATCGCAACTATATTCGCCTTTGATTGATATCATGATTTATCAAATTGGAGGGTTAGCGAAGGGTGCAATACAATTTGAACTACCGAATAGTCACTGAAACAATAATAAATGAAACATTTGTAAATAAACTTCTATTCTTAAATATTTATAAGAAGGAAAATTTTTTAAAACCTATTTTCCTAGGAAACTAGATAATTATAAATAGCAAATTCAGCATTTAGCGGCCGCTATAACTGTTAACAGACTTGTAACATCCAAACTTTATCATATTTATAGTAGATTTACCTAGCAAGGCTGGACTGTTTGAGGTCCATAAAAACTGGACAATAACTTCGGCAATAAATAACAACATTATTACTGTAAGCGGACCCGGACTATCGTCGACTATTCCGGGTGTTCCGGTTTATCCCTAATAATAATGTTTTTACCGGATAATTTATAGTCTGCGCCAGGCTATAGATCATCTCTGGAGGAAATTTCACTTTGTAAGTTCATAGTATCTCACATTACTGTGGGAATATAGGATGAAAGTTGAAATAAAATCTACGGGGTAAAGCACGATAAGATTTCACACGTCCTTATAATATCATTAAACGTTCAACCAATGAATTACGGAAGAATTATATTGTCAAAATGACATCTTCAAGAAATTACTAAGCAATTAATAATTGCATAAGTATTTTACTTAAATAATTACTTGTTTACGAGTAAGTGTGGAAGAGTGCAAAGAGAGAGAAAAAGGAAGAACGTTTGTGAAAGATGCAACCATACCCTTTATATAAATGCAGCTCTCAGTATATATTACTAGTGGACGCCTGCCACTTCGTATGCGTGGACTGCAGTAAAAACAAAATGTCGAAATTATGCGGAATAAAAATATTTTTCCGTTAATCCAGGGTGTCAGCTAACTCCATACCAAATTTTATTTAAATCGCTCTAGCCGTTTTTACGTGAAAGAGTAACAAACATCCATCCATCCATCCATACTTACAAACTTTTGCGTTTATAATATTAGAAGTATTTATTAAACAAGCTAGACAATAAATCAGAAATCACTATAGTACAACGATAAAGCTGTTATTGCAAATAAATTGAGTAACTCCGCAGACAGAGAGCTGTACGCAAATAATGAAAGTTCGTCACCACATGTTTGACACCCCTCGAACTTAAGGCGAATACACTCTAGTTATTTGATTATATTATTCGTAAACTTCTCAACTACCTTAATATAGTAGTCCTACATTAAGATATCTAACGGCTGTGGATACCAGAAAATGGTTGAAAATTATAATTTTTCAATATCCGTCAGAAACAGTGTTTCGTAGTCAGTTTTTGTAGTAGACGCATAAGTTGCATAAGCCGTAGAAGCATACTTTACGGTACACATCTGACGGAAGATGCGTTGACCGTACCTCCAGGTACAGGCAAACGCACTAACGCATCATCGGTTGAGTGTGAATGGTTGAATGTTTTTTTTCATATACTTGCCTGTTCTGACGTTACGCGACCGATAACACGCATGCAACACATTTCCGTCAGATATGTACCGAACCTTAGTAGTATTGGTAACAAACACCCATACCTGGCCAGAAAACCTCAACACTTTAATATATTCAACATACATAGAACATACATATAAAGTAACAAAACAAGAATATACAGTATTTAACTCGAAAGTATACCTACAATACAATATCCTCCGTAACATCTGGCCCTTAACCCGGGCTTCTGCTCTAGACTGCCTAATTAAAGTTGGCAACACACGGTACAGTTTCACTTTGTTGTGCTCCCTACACCCTGTACAGAATGTACGCCAATCGCTGTATTTCTCTACCCTGTACCAGCTAACTTTGATTGTTGCGGTCTTTGGCATATGTGTATACTGTATAGTCGTTTTGAATATGCCTTTAAATTAAATGTTTAAATATTGTTTTATACAAACAAGGCAGGTAATATAAGTAATTTAACCCTGTTAATGCAGATAAAGTATCTAAAAAGAGGGTTCTGATTTTTTCAAATTAAAAATGACATAATCTTTAGCGGTCACCTTATTTTGTCGATGTGCGCATTTTTTTGATTCTTCAATATTAGAGTAAATTTTTTAATGTTTTATCAGAAACTAGCGTTTTACTGAAGTTATATTATTTGTTTGTATGCTGCGTAGTGCCGGTAGAGTAGAATTTATACCACCCCATACCTTCCTGGAGGTATCGTACGAGGCGATTAAGGGTTTCCAGGAGGTGGGCAGCAGCGCCTACATAGTCCGAAAATTAGACTGCGATCACCAACCCGTCTGCCCAGTGTGGTGGCTATGAACAAACCCCCCTATGGCAGTAGCCTTGTGGCGTGCCCTAGGGGACGCCTACGTCCACGCAGTGGACTGCAATAGACTGAAGAAGATTATTTAATATTTCTATTATTATTTGTTTATGGCTACCCGCTAGAAAATAAGTTAGTTGATGTGATAAAGTGAAGCCTACCGGCGCATCACACAAGCTACTGATAAAGATTTTTCCGCTATCATAGCAAAAAGGTCGCGCTTAAAATTTGCCATAACGCGTAAAGGGTTATTAAGAATATTGTTTCTCTATGCAAATTAATTAGCTACATGCACCACAGAATTATAATAATTGATGAGATTTAAATTGCATTACCCGAATATAAAGCAAATTTATATACAGACAAATTGAAAAGTTCTTATTTGGAATAACATTAATTTCATAAAGTGGTTTTTAATTTTGTTACACAAACAGTCATTAATCATTTATTAAACAATTTGCGGTAGAAGTTTATTTACTTGATGAAGCGCTATCTATTCATACTAATTATCGGTTCAAATTCTAGTGTATCCGTTAGCAATACATATACAGGGTGTAACAGAAGGGGTAACCCACTATAGAAAACCTATTCCAAAAATTTGAAACTTGAAATCACATGTTTATTTTTCAAGATTGTATGTACATTCCTGAGTTATTTAGGGATTCTCCATACTCGTACTATCTGGAAAAAAGACATGTGTATTCGAGTCTGAATTTTGTGGGTAGGTTCCTTTTAATGAGCTATTTACACAACTTTTCGCTTAATATACCCCTTTTTTTTAACACTTTGTATACATGGCTGTGTTCTAGATATAGGGTAACCAGAACTGCAGGATTATGAAGCAGTTCCCATGGCCCCGTTTAACATTGTGGGGCAGATATACATGATCAGCAGAGGTCGGAATTAGGTAGAGTCATTTATGTACTTGCATCGAAATGTTGATATTAATGTGGACCTTCCCAGGATTTCTAATGGACAATCCCGTGTGGCCAACAACATTACAAATAAATAATAATAAAACCCTCAGAGATAGACAAATAAAACAAAGATAATTAACATAAAATTTCTGCTCTTTAAAATTAATACCGGAACTTTATTCTTTCGCTGTATGAAATCAGTGCAAGTACATAAATGACTCTACCTAATTCCGACCTCTGATGTGAACTAACAAGTTGCTAGATGAGTTATTACGCCCGAGTCAGTAAGTCAACTCCTACGACATGCACGGCAGGAGATGCAGCTGATGTATTCTAGTGAAGTCCCGAATCAGCACAGGATTGTTAGCGATACGACCGCTAATGGATTTCTGTAAAATTTCTTGAATAGGTAGTGGGAAATAATGGGGTTTAGTCAAAGTACCAAAACTTACAAATAATATAAGCTAGGCTATGTGCAATTATGTGTTCCAAGTCGAAACAATAACGTATTCCTCACAGTCACAGTCTGAGCAGAAAAGGGTTTTATTATTTTTAAGCCGGAAAGTATGATTAGTTTTACCCATCGTAGGTGGGCAAATTGTACCGACTTTAAAATCAGACGCGTCCGAGCGTTCACCCTCGTTATAGGGGCACTTCTCAAAAAATAGACTTACGCCAGAAACCGCTAATGCTTCAATGACATTTACAATATGTATTTTATTTTAATAAAATGCAAAATCGAATCGTTACTTTGATATCTGGCACCAAAAACTAATTTATAGAACATACTTTATGGAATAAACACTTTTACACGATTTTGCATAGAAGGACGGGAGCGATACCGGGTTATGTATTCTAAATTTTAACTGGCATATAATAGAGTGTAACAGAAAGGGTATGTTAAGCGAAAAGCTATGTAAACAGACCTCTATGGAGAACCTATTTCCAAAATTTGAGATCCGAAATCGCATGTTTAATTTTCAATATTGTATGAACATTCCTGAGTTACTTAGGAATTCTCCATACTATCTGGAAAAATAAACATGCGATTTCGAGTCTGAAAAAATTTTGTGGAAAGGTTCCTTTTAGTAGGCTATTTATATAGCTTTTCGCTTAACATACCTCTTTTGTTACATCCTGTATAGATATTCCTGTATTAAAAAATACGTATGACGGCCGATTGGTGTAGTTGGTAGTGGCCCTGCTCGCTGCTCAATAGGTCCTGGGTTCGAATCCCGGTAGGTGCAAATATTGATATGATGAATATTGATGGTTGTTTCCGAGTCATGGATGCTTAGTACCCACGACACAAGACCTCAGGGATCTTAATGTGGGATTAAGTTAATGTGTTGTGAAGTGTGTGAATATTTATATTATAATTATTATTAACTGAATTTGTGGGTGTGAAGTGGTATTTTGTAGTTTATTATTATTAAATTTTGAGTATCTGCTCAATAGTTATTGCTCGCGGCTTCCGAAGTCAATCTCTATACTGAGGGGTAGTGCAAGTGACACTTGACGTCGACATATCAGCAGATATTACACGTGGATTTTTAAACCACCGACACATTTTTGTTCTCGATTCATGTTTAAAATATTAGACTAAAATTTAACGTTGTTATTACAAAACCGGACCTAAAGTTAGTCACTGTTTAAACATGACATTTCACGGCAAAATTAATGAAATATCTGTAAAATTTAGACAATGTTTAGCTTAAACAACATTTGTATTCTTTTGTAATAAAACTGAAATTGTTTAACACTACTCGAATGGTAGACTTTCGAGGAATACCTCCGTCTACACAAACATCAAAATAGGCTCTCAGATGATTCAAAAATTTTTAAAGACATTTTTTTATATCCACTCGTATTGGTTTTATACCCACTTCCCAGGATAAACCGCGGGGAAGTAACTCGATCAGTCAGTACGGTAATATGATTACTAAGGTTTTATCCTCTGAGTACATAAGGGGTGGCTAAAAAACGTTATATTGAACGAAAAATTTTGCTTTAATATTTGCTTTAATTCATGTTTCTATCAGAACTAACGGCGTGTCTCATAAATAGCCAAAATAAGGTAGCTTTTGTTAATGTTTGCCCAAAATAGTAAAGATATTACATATTATATGGTCATGGGGATATGCTATAGCCTCGTTCGTTTAATAGCTGGAACAAATGTAAATGAACGGGGCCAATTCTCGAATTGACTCGTCAGAGCTGAGCGAAAACCAATCATTAATCTAAGAATTATATATATACTTTTTTTTACTGGCAAATTTCTGTTGTGCATGTGATGTATACCTGTAATTGATTGTGCATTTAGATTAAGTTTTATTTTAAGTAGATAAATGTTTATTGATGTAACAATCGTTGGTATACTAATTAAATAAATAAATAAATAAATAAATAAATAAGTGTCTCGAGTTCATACGAAGCCGAAACGGAACCATTATAGACGCTCAGAACAAAGCAATAATTATTTTATGGTGACGTAATTGGACACATTTCAGCACGACACAGATATTTGTTTTTATTCGCTATATGCGATCTCGACCAAAGGATGCTGTTTAACAATCCTCATGACAAACTGGCTCTGAGAGAATTGCAGAGATTAAGAAATAATAAAGATTAAACTTTGGTCATACTACATTTTCAGCAAAAAATATAAATCGGTTTATCCGTTTCATTCCGGCATTCCAGGGTTTCATCCGCCACATCCCATTTCTAGCATCAGGTCCTCGTCAATTAGAAACATGAAGAGAACCAGTCAAGACAAATTCAACGAGCCCAAACTCGAAGGGTTTACTAAAAGGTAGACCAGGGTTACGTCTCCTACCTTCGAGCCCTATCATCAGACCAGTTCAGAGGTACCCAAATTCAACGAGCCCAAACTCGATGGGTTTACGAAAAGGTAGACCAGGGTTACGTCTCCTACTTTCGAGCATCAGGTCCTCGTCAGGTCCTCGTCAATTAGAAACATAAAGAGAACTAGTTAAGACAAATCCAACAAGCTCAAACTCGATGGGTTTACTAAAAGGCAGTCCAGGGTTACGTCTCCTATCTTCGAGCCCTAACAGCAGACCAGCTCAGTGATTCCAGAAGACATTAGTGTTTCAAATGTCATATCCCACATATGCTTGCAAGCAAACTGAGCGTGTAACATTCCTATTACACCTAACAAACGACCTGATGACCTTGAAGACCTGAACCGATTTCCACCAAACATAGCTAAGAATACTCTCGACTGATATACCTTTCAGACAAGAAAAAACCGCATTAAAATCGGATCATCCGTTTGGGAGCTACGATGCCACAGACAGACATATACACATTTACACAGAGAGAGAGACACGTCAAACTTATAACACCCCGTCGTTTTTGCGTCGGGAGTTAAAAAAGGTTACAGTTTAAATCGGATACTCGTAATAAACAATATATTTGGTTATCAGTATGCCGTGCTTACAACCACACAGCCATATTTTATGTTACGAGTATCATCGCACATAAATTTAAAATTGTAATTTATATCCTGTTAAATTACACACAAAATATTATTATTTTGAACGGCTGTTCATCGCGACTCCGTTCGTGCTTATAGAAAAATAAAATAAAAACCAGTTAGTAAATACCTACCTATAGAGGAAAATCTATTATTATAAAATCCCATAAAGAGTCCTTTTGAGTCGGTGCATGAGAAAGTAACAGTGTAGAGAGAATAGGTAATCTAAAGTCTTCGGTACCGCTGTCGGCGTATTTTGAGGAGTAGTCCGATAAAAATGGTATAGGTAAACAAGGTAAATAATGAGCACGGACTTATTTTCACTTGCTAATTTGCTTTTCTTAGCATTGATGTTTATGTGATATACTGTATAGTGTTTTTAAGACTATATTGCTTTTTTAAATAAAATTGTTCTTGTAGTGTTGTATGTTTTCGATATTTTGCGATGCTCATTAATTAACAACTGTACAGGTCCGATGCGTTTCTGTGATTTCGTAACGTCCACGAACATACTATAATAAACCAAATAAAACAGCGTTTACCTCGCAAAGATACCAGCGCACATTGCAGTAGACGTCTTTATTGAATCGAAATATACCAAGGTATACATCGATCACTCAAGTCTGAAGTCGAAGACATCCTCGATATTGCAGACCATTCAATAGGCACTCACAATCAACTGGCGCATTCGTTTCCTCCTGTCATCTCCTTCCCGCACTTGAAACTCCATCGCCTATCTCCTTCATACACACCGGAAGTGCTGAATATCTCGGCGCGACTGCAGCGCCCCTGCACCAGACTGCTACATCCGGTTTGAGTTTCCGAAACGGTTCCAAATAACGGTTTTTAGTCTGTAGTGTTACAACTTGCGTTATTTATGCTTTCCGCTATTTACTTTGCTGTTTCTTGGGGATTTTTCTTTTCATTTGGATAATTAGCTTCTTCCAGTTTCATAGGTTTCAATGGATGAAACCACCATGAAGTTTTTATTACACTTGGCAACATCAAAGGCGCTGTACCTAAGTCAGGTATTATAAACTGGTTTTAAATACCTGACTTTGGTACAACGCCTTTCACCTCGTCACCTTCCCAAAAAAGATTGCATGAGTGTTTAACAGAAAATAATTACTCTCTATAAAACCTTTAGGTACTACGAGCATAAATTTAGAGTCAAAACCACGCAAACTAAAACAAAAAAATTACATACTACGAGTAATACAAAATGTAACGTGTATTATTCTCGACCAGCGACTGATATGAAGTATTATTTTACTTCCTTTCAACATGAAACTAGCTAGGACCTTCACGAGAAGAATATATTTTTCAACTCGTTTGTAAAAAATATCTTGACAATATATATCTTTTTAACTTCTAATGCTAATATTTTAAATTGAATCTCTTAAAGTCTATCTATTTAATATCTATATAGTAGATACAGAAAACCATTTTAAATTTAATCTAGCAAAGGTAGCTGATATTAGAAGCGTGTCTAAACAAGATGACGACTCCTACGTGTGGATCTAGACGTGAGATTTGTATTAAACGATCGTTTTATTTTTCCTTTATTCTAAGAAGATATTCTGCTATTTCAATAATAATAAAGGTAAAATACAATACAAATTCTATACTTAACATACTGTAGGCTCTATCTCAAACACATAGGTGGGTGTATAACTTGTACACTTCTGTTCAAACTGTTTGATTACGTACCAATGTGTAGATATTAGGTAAACCTTTTTAGTATTACGAGGGCGGCACTGAAAGTTTCGGGAATCCTGGAAGTGATACAACATTTTTAGTGAAAAAGATATTTATTGTTTTTCGAAGTATTCTCCCTGAAACTGGACACATTTTTCTATTTATAAAACCAATTTTTAAAGCATTCGTTCCATTCAGAAGTTGGGGTATCCAAAATGTTTTGTAGGCGTCTACAGCTTCTTTTCAGAATACCATTCTGCGTTGACCATTCTTTGTCCCTCAAGAGGAATAGTTTTGGTTTTGGAGACAAACGTTTCTTTTGCAACGCTCCTTGAACGAACAACTTTTGTTAGCTTCAATTTATTTTCGAACACCCATACTCGTGACTGGTTTTTTGTTTCGGGTTCATATGCATATATCCAGGATTCGTCACCTGGTACCACGCTGTATACAGCATTTGAAGATCCTCCGTGGAATCTCTCGGGAGTTATGACGCACCAAGTGACGTGACCGCTTTTTGCTCCTCACAGAGTGAATGCGGGATCCATCGGGATAACAATTTCTTTACGCCTAAATGTTCATGCAAGATTATTAGTATTTGACTCATGCCAATGTTCAAAGTTGCCTGAATTTCCCGATATGTCACATGTCGATCTTCCTCAACCAGCTCACGCAAGGCATAAACGTTATCTTGGGTGACTGCAGTTTTTGGGCGACCTTGACGGGGATCGCCACAGAGCTTGACACGTCCACGTTAAAATTCCGCAAACCAGCGATAAATTGTGGTTCGAGATGGGGCTTCATCACTAAACGCAGAAAGCATCCGATCAACGCATTGTTTTTGTGTTAAACCACTTCTAAAATCATAATAAATCATTGCTTTTGAATTCTCGAGTATATTCCATTTTCACGCTGACTTCACAAGTTTAACAAGAGCTTGAGAAAGACTGCGTTTTTTTTAAATATTTAAACAGTATTCCATAAACAAAGCCAAGAAGTTTTCGATCAATAAGACTTTATTATGCCAGAAACAATAGAAATATTCCATTTCCGTTACTTTTAGTGCAGTCTAGGTAGCAGGTTTATGTGGGCCCCTACCATTTTTCATGAAAATCCTTATAAATTCGCGGATATAGTTAGTTGCAAGTTTTGCAGACAAAATTGTTATGCGGCACTATTATTTTCATAAATCGGTATTACTAATATAAAAAGATTAGTGCACCTCTCTGCCAGATTCATCAAGGTGCTTGTTAACTAGCGGATTAAATTTCAATTCAGCCATCAATATTGACAGCTCTTGCCGTAAATTAATAGGGATCAGCTAAACAGTCACGCAGAGTTCAGGACCCTCGTCAGTTGGGACTGCTTGTGACAGGGATTTTAGAGCTAATGTGATTTACTGAAGAGTTAGAGAATGTTCAAAGAGGAACTATTACAACGAGTTTGTTAAGAGGATTATCCTCATATAAGTAATTTATCTAGAACAGTTAATAACTGTGTCAAAAGGGACCTAATTTAGGTGTTATTGATAAAGCATAACACAGTCCACAACACCATCCAAAAGTATAAGGAAAAGAAAGTTACACAAAACTATAATTCTACAGAGGTAATGCCGGCGGAGTAGAGTTTGTACCACCCCTGCCTGCCCGTGGGTATCGTACGAGGCGATTAAGGGTTTCCGGGAGGTGGACAGCAGCGCCTCCCGTACTGACAACATAGTCCGATAATCAGACTGTGGTCACCAACCTGCCCAGCCTGGTGACTATGGGTAAAACCTTGTGGCGTACCCTGGGGGAGGCTTACGTCAAGTAGTGGACTGCAATAGGCTGAAGAAGAAGAGAAGAAGAATACGACATACCACACTTCATCATATAAGTATGAGATAACATCGTTATGAAAGCTGCACGCTGAATAGGTAAATCAATTTGGATGACTTTATTAAACAAGATTTCAATAACGATAATCATAATACCAATTAAAATGTATGACGCGAACTTCCATTACACTCAATTATTGAAAATTAACTATAATCTCAAAAAAAAGGCAACACCAACTCTCACATAAGTCCCATCAAGGAAAAGTCATCACTAAGAATACAAGCGTTAATATCAAATGCGTAAACGCATCATACGTTTGGCCCATACAAATAATTACACGTCATTATTTGCCCTCTCAGAATAAATAGTTGCTCATGAATTTCCTATTATATACGATGATAAGAGTATATTATTGTTATAACTTTATTCTACGTTTACCCAGTTTAAGTGTCACTGAAAAAGTTCTTGCTTTGATCGCTTTATTTTATGTCATATCTATGTCAAAGATCCAAGCGAACTCCACCATTTCTCAGACAATATAGAATAACAAAAACATAAGTCTAAGCAAAATAGAATCAGACATCTTATACTTTCTAAAATAAAATCCCTATTTTGCAGAAAAAACTAAAGAGGGGATATCTAAACCGCGCTCACAGCTACGCTGTCATTCAATATCCACTGATATCTCATTTTGCCGCGCGAATAGAGGCGAACAGAATGGATAGCGCTCTGAGACCCTTGGGGGATGGTGCAAGATGTAAGCGTGGTTATCTTCAGCCTGTTGTAATCCCCAGGGCACGCCACAAGGCTACTGCAATATGACTCTAAATAAATAACGTTATTCATCATATCAATGTTTGCACCTACCTGGATTTGAACCCGGAACCTATGGCGTCGCAGGCTGGGTCACTACTAACTTCAGCAATATGCCATCGATAAATTAATAGGATAAGATTGTATTTTATCCAACTTGGACCAAACACCGCCATCTCGCCAGAGGCTGCGGCCTTTCGGCACCGAACATTGAATTTCGTGTCGCGACACATTTTTGTAAAAAATATACAGAAAATATATGGTATTGTTCACGAAAATCGCGATTTTTTGCTATGTACGGAGAGGGAATTAAATTTGGCACATTATTATCGTACGCGCTCATATTACGTATGCCTTTTCTTCTTGGTTGTTTTAACTTTAATAATTCATGTAAGGTTTAATTTATCTGCGAGAGGTTATATAAAGATTATAATCTACATCATGCAGTACAAAATAATCCAACAAGTATACTTGCTATCCTTGTAAGTATCCAGCGATACTCGAAACAAAATCTATTATTGGGAGCATTACCCCAATATCCTTTACTAGAATAAAGTCAATAAAGCGCACCTTCTTTTCTATTTAAAAAAATCAAGCACAACACACATAATACAGGAAAACTTCAGTATACCTGAAATGTACGCGGGTAAAAAAGGGAACAAAACGCAATCCTATCAACAGACAATCAAATTCACTCACAAATTCAGATTCAAATTACGACCACTTACATGTACCAGCCACGACCACAGTGTGCGACTTACGAGGGTAAAAAGTACCAAAAGCCGTCGTGTGTGCGGGTAAAAGTACCTAAAGCCGGTTCAACACTGTCACCTCCGATCTACATTTAATTAACGTGTCCAGAGGAGCGTGAACGCGCCCTACACGTTTTACTCTGGATGTCACTAGGCGGCGTACATGATGGGTAAAGGGAAGTACCTACCTATGATTTTTACCCAGAATTTATTTTATGATACCCAATAATGTGCAAATTAGGCAAATAGAATTATCATCTGTGTAAACAGTTTAAAAAAATTTTATGGTATAATTTTATTCTTATTCAGAAGTTAAAATTTCTCACCGGTAGCCCACCACCGCGCCCCTTAGAGAGCAACGCGACTTCCCGCGTCCTGAACACTCGACTCTAGGGTGATAGTGAGTTCTATATTGTTAAGAGCAGTTTTTTCTACAGATAGTTCTAACTGATGAATAGATTTAAAGATGTCTTAATCTAAAACTTAATAAAGATAGAGACAGCATTAACTTTATCGTTCAAACAGACCTATCTGACCATTTTGGAGAAATCGTACAATATAGGTCGATATTATGAGAACAGAACGTCGGATTATTATTTTCGACGTTATCTAATCGTTAGGTAGGAAACGAAAATTACATTTATTGCACTACTTAATAAAACTGTAGATTAACGCACTGATGACTATACGGTTTTTAAACAAACTAGACAAATACTACCTACTTACAGATAAAATATAATTATTTATGACACTTTTCTGATAAGGACGACTTGGTAGATGGACTAGAGGTGACGAAATGCAGTCCAATAACCAATGTACACAAATTAATTTCATAAAAAAAAACTGATATATGAAACACACTTAGGCCAATTAATATAGGGATTAAAATCACCAATCTAACCAGATCTTTACATAACACCCCACGTTATTCAAATATCTCTCAGACGGGATGCTAATTACCGACCTAGGGTGTCTACAGACTATTGCGAATTGTACACAATGCAGGGATTTCCCGAGGATTTCCCAGATTTACGCAACGACGACGCGCTTTTAAACCTCCCTTTTTGGCACATCTCGTTATTGCTTTCAAGTGCATTCGCTGAATGCGTTTGTAGAGTTTTATTTTTTATACAAACTTAGGCTGCTTGTATATTATAAACATCTTAACTTAGATGATGCATATCTGTTTATTTCACTTTACCTAATGCCGTGTAGTGTCGCCTGAGTAGAATAACACAACCTCATGTCAATGTGGACAAGCGAAAAAAACCTTATGCTATATCAAATTGTTTGGATATTAAACACCTAACTAATAAATATCGGCCTTGCAAAGATTACTCCTCATACTTAAGGATATAGTCATAGGAATCTGTTAATTTGTTACACAATAGTGTGTACTTTACGCGATCAAAAAAAAAAAAAAAACTCATCGTGGTGACTGTGGCCATAAATCCTCCTATGGCAGTAGCTTTGTGGTGTGCTTTGGGGAAGGCCCAGCAGTATGTTTCTGCCAATTTCATAGATTTACCTAATAATATACATGTGATACAATTCAAGTTCACAATAAACGTGACATCGCTAATGGATATATCCATTTTAACAAAATACAGTGCCATCAATATTCCATGTTTTCACTATATTAAAACACGGGCCGTTTTCCCTGTACTAATGAAATTATGACGGGGTCCCTGCGAGCTAAAAGCTCGTATAATGTCATTATACTTTCGTTTTCGACAGGCGAGCGAGTTTAAACCAATTACAGTGGAGTTTGCTCTTAGTTTTGTTGGGGCCTATCGGGTTTCAAAGGACCGGACGATTGTGTAATGGTATACCTACTCGTACCTACTGAAAAATTGGAAGCGGTTTCGCGTGTATCCTATTCTTATGCGAGTTACTTTCACTGGATGACACTATTGTCTGCTATATGTCACCGGTATGGAAATGGAATTGATAGCATTTGACGAATCCATTTACTAAAGCAATCTTCTCGAAATTTTCGATAGTAGTTGGGAGTAAAGAGAAGGACATTGGCTACATTCTGTAGTCTACGCGGACGATGATGTCGCTTTCAACGGCTAGTTCATAATATTAGTAGGATATTATAAGGATATATTAGGAAGACATCTTGGATTCGATTCAGATACTGTCAAAAACAATAAACAGCTGTAGTATTATACGTTTTTTTTTCACTCCCAGAGCAGCATAGAATAGAAGAATAGATAGAAGACTGCATACACTGTTTTTTAACAGATATTAAATACATATTGCGGCCAAACGGGTGTGTAACTTTTTATCTACACACAGTAGGTAGTACCGCAATTATGTTAATCCATACATAATCCAACGTCCGTAATCTAATTTATAATCAGTAACAAATGCTAGTACGAGTAGCTAGAGCTACTTGTGTGTGGATTTGGCATTCACTTTTAAGTTTCCGTGGTGTAGCGGTTATCACATCTGCCTAACACGCAGAAGGTCCCCGGTTCGATCCCGGGCGGAAACATAGTTTTTGGTGAATTCACGACCTACTGATGGCATTATATTGGCGAGTATTGAGATACTTACACATTCCACAAATATTGTGACGATATTTTTGTAAGATATACTCATTGTTGTGCCGGCAAGCGTAGCGTTGGGCCCCCTACGGCCAGATGGACCGTTGACTTAAAGATGACGGCTGGTAGTGACTGGATGGCAAAAACGGGAGATCGAGCCATGTGGCGTACACTGTGGGATGCTCGTCCACCAGTGGACTGCAATAGGCTGACAACAACGATACTTATTGTTATTCTTTATTGTATACAAAATATTACAATAAATTATATAGTTATTTGCCATATACTAGTTTTTACTTAACTAGTTTTTTAACTAACCTAACCTAACCAAATAACATGGGGTTTTTGTCGTATAAATGGTATACGAGTATAGTAAAATTATGATCCCACTGGGTCTTATGAAATTTAGGTAAACCATCCAAGTCAAAAATAGATAGGTAATTGAAAACGAAAACAAATATTTACCCTGCTAAATCGTGTTTGCCTAATACGGTCCAATAGGCGGCTTTATTAAAATAATGTTCAGTGTTTTGAAAGTCATGATTATCCAAAGTTAAATGTACCGTCAGAAAATAAACAAGACGTTTGTACCGGCTTCCAGAAGTCCCTTCCGGTCGGGTTGATTTGATGTAATGCCTTCAAAAACACGATTTGGAAATACGACCTTTTTGGACAGGGATACGGTGCACAGAATAGGTCGGGAGGCAGAAGTCCGAGGCTGGGTAATTCCGAAATTTGTTTGTCTTGCCGCATGATCGGTGATCTGGTAATAAACTGTATTTTCATGTTTGAAGATCTGGAATGGAGAATGTTTATTTACTACTTACATAATATTTTTTTATTATGCTCTAGACCGGGCGGAATAATACTTATAGCGACGAACCGTGGAGGCCCTCTGCTTGATCTAAGAGAAACAGAAATTTCAGTCAAGTAGTATAAAACAGTCCCTTTGTGGAAGTGACACGACACAATTTTTCTTTAAGTTTTAGGGAATTCCCCATGTGCGTCATATCTACTTTCAGAGCCTTAGAATTGCAAGAGATGCAAGATTTCATTTCTCTGATTTCATACTCGTATCTGATATCGGAATGTCTGAACTTTCTATGACAAATAGGAAAATTATTTTGAATCAGTGAAAATCTTTACCAGTATATACTCGTATAGGTAGGTACATCCACGACGATGCACGATATAGGCAGGTACTTATAAACTTTCTACGCGACAATTTTTCATAACACATTTTCAAGGTTGTAAATAATTCACCCGTTACTTCACACCTTTCTGGCATTTTTCAAAACAAGCCTGATAAAACAACCGACAAATTAAGCTGTTAACCCACTGACCTCGCCCTGGTGGGTTACCAGCCTTATGATAGATGTGTATGCGACAAAAATGACCAGAAAACACGCGACCGTCACATAAATTGTAACCCAGCTCAAAGCGCCTAGCAAGTACAAAGGAGAGTAGTCCAAACTCAAACTTAAAAATAAAAAAGTGAACGAAATGAACGAAATGAAAGTGAATGAGGATGAACATAAACAGTGATTCTTTAGCTGGTCATAATAACCATAATTTTCGGGTGATTTGTAAGCTTAAATTATCGTCAGAAAATCCCTTTTGCGTCAAAAATTGTCTTGATTAGCTTCCTATAAAACCTATTACTGTGATAAGGCCACTGTAACAACTACCTATCTATCAATGTGATATTCTGGCAAAATATCGCTTGCGCACTTAACATACGATTGAGCTCAGAAGTAAGGGGCGTAAGTCTCAAAAAGATTTTTGTTAATTGTGTGTTCAATTATGATTGTTTTTTATTTTGGCTTTAAAAAAGATCACTATCATTATTATCTTGACATCCGAATTTATTTTAAACGCCTATCTCATGTAATAGCCAAAATAAACGGCAAATATTTTATGGGTACCTACGAGTAATACATGCCTTGCACACCTTCGTAACACTGTCATTATTTTCGTGTTGTTTTCGGTGTATAAACATTGTTAGTAACTTGTACCTACACCTCTTCTTCGTTTCTGCTTCAAGCTAACGATAGCCTTTTGGGTCTATTAATAGGTGAGTACTATTTCATGTGACGTCTTTTAAAAGTGGTTATAAGTTTGCTCATACTTTAGTAGATAAGTTTGCTACTATTTCCATTATGGTTTGACTTTTGTCCCCTTTAATCCTTGATTGAGAATTTTTAGTTTATGTAACAAAAGTAATATGTAACACAATGCTTGTAGTAGTTATACAGATTCAGACTATAATCGTCTTGCCGAGATTTGGCTTATGTATAGCTATCGGGATGAAAAAATAACGTTGCCAATAATGTAATAAAAAAAGAGATGGTAAAATTCGTCATGTGAGTAATTGACTCGGTGGCTCAGTGGTAAGAGCGCTGGCACGGAATGCAGAGGTCGTGGGTTCGATTCCCATCCGGGTGAGGAATTTTTTCCATTTCTTTATAAATAATTTTATATAATCGTCTGATCAAAATGATTGTGACTCAATCTTATTTATCCAAACAAAACGCTAGATTTGCCAAATTGAAAACAAAAACATGCATCGTTTCGTTTTATACATTGCCTGAAATATTTAAATTGTAAGTTGCGTCCAATGTGTCAATCCACATTGTTCTCGCACACATAATATCAACAAACCACAACACATCACAATCACGCGTATCGCCTTCACTCTAAAAATTCACGGACATTTTCCTTTTATTGATAAAAAAAGTATTGGCTGCTTATCGGAGCGTCGGAAGGGTCGAATGCACCGCGATTGCAACATCCATACAGGGCTGCGGAGGTTTTTTTGATTTTTTCTATATTTCTTCGGTTGGGGTGGGGTTTGGTATAATTTACGGCATACCGCGTTTATCCTATCTACAGCAAAGTAAGATAATTGTGGTTAGCAAAGATTCAAATTTAGAAACGAGAATCACTTTCTTTTCGGCCAACTACCGGAATATGTCAATAATGGTCCAGATAAATCCGTAGTTTTTTTATTCCAAGTGCAACTTCTGTAGGAAAACAAATTGAAAATCTACAATCCGGCAATTGGATCCCAAGTACCTACTCGTAAGTACAAGAATTTGGTTATTTCGTTAGACACGCCTCTTAAAATGTCTTATTTTCTCGTTGTGACTGGGACTAATACTAGCGCACCTACGAGGAAGCTTGAAAAGCCTATTTGTTGATAATCTAAAATGTACATTCTACATTTTATAAAGAATAAATGCATCAGCTCACTTACCAACAAAATATACGGACTCTATACACATGCTTGCTGACTTTAGGTCTTTACTGATTCTTCGTTATTCGTTCACCTAGAACCATCTCTTGTGATTTAAGGCAAATCCTGAAGAACGTTTTCCATAGCCTAAGGGAATCGGCAACATTTTTGTGTTTCATTCAATGTTCAATAATACCTTGTTAGGTATTTCGGGCCCCCAACTTTAACACAAGGAATGTAAAGTAAACTTGAAGATCGCAGACGATTTCATCCGAAATTGATAAGAATTGCGAGCAATACGATTTAAACTAAACATATTAAATTGTTATACCTAAATCTCATTCTATTCCGCTATATTTGGTAAATAAGTTGCATAAAGGTAAAGAGGCAGAGCTATAGAGGTGCCATAGCAATATTAGAGATTTGGAGAGATTAATGTCTCAAACCTCAAATTTTGTATGAAAACAATTGAAGATCCTGCTAATATTATAAACGCGAAAGTTTGTAGGTAAGTATGGATGGATGGATGTTTGTTACTCTTTCACGTAACAACGGCTGGAGCGATTTTGATAAAATTTGGTATGGAGTTAGCTGACACCCTGAATTAACACATATGCTACTTTTTATCCCGGGAAATTTTTTTTATCCCGGATAATTTCGACATTTTGTTTTTTCTGCATTCCAGGCGTACGAAGTCGCGGGCGTCCACTAGTAATACATATTTGAGATACGAGTATGAAAAAAAATCTCAATATTGGTTAGCAATTTGGCGGTTAAATCATAAGGGTCTCATTTCATCTTTTAGAAAAAGTTGTGGCTGTTTCAACATTTGATATAGGTAATATTGTAGAAAGTATGGCGGATGTCTGCTTAGTGCTTAGATTTCTTAGCTCTATGTTATGGATTTATTAACAATTTATGTCAAAACTTCGATAATCTTCCTCTACCTGTCCTAAACTTACTTTAATAAGATAATCCTCGTCAAGCGCTTATTTGGGACATGTCTGAAACATGACAACTGTCTCAAGTTATAATGGTAAACCCATGTAAAGTTAGTTAATACATAATAATTACATACTGCCAGGCTTCAGCAGTTCAGTTACAGTATAATTATCTAGTCAGATTGTTATATTTATGCCCAATCAGCAGCGGGAGGCTCATCTCTTTCCGCGTAAAAAGTGAATGTGTAAATTTTCCCACTTCAGATCAAACTCTTCAATTGCGTGACTCTACACACTACCTACCTAAACGCTACCTACCTATCTATTAGTTAGGTAGTAGTAGTACCTGTAAAATACATGAGTATTATTTGTTTGCATAATTTCCGTTAACAATCTAGATTTTTTTCAAAACCAAAATGTAGTCGTAATACTACAATTACGAGTAACACCCCCGAACCATGTAACCAACTTTTACAACCACCTCTCATAGGTACAATCATTTAGTGATTACCTGTCTGACTTTTACAACTAACCCATTGAATGAGGGGTGGAAGTTGGAACTGTGATACACGAGAAGGCGCAGCGTACATGGCACGACCTTGTGCCGAAATACGTGATTTGAGAACCAATGGGATAGGTGCAACAAAGATTAGGGACTGACAGAAGTAGAACACAAAGCGTTAAGTGTTTCGTGCAGCTTCTATTGAAACATAAGAGTAAGAAATTATTTATTCAGCATTTAACTACAAATGTTTCACAATACAGCCAAGTAAAAAAAACATAATTCGCACCTTCGGTGCAACAAAGCCACATTTTACAAATTACAAATTGACTCGTTGTGGCTTTGTTGCACCGAAGGTGCATTATGCTGAAATGGACCCAGCTCAGCATACAGCTGCAGACCAAAAACAGATGGTCTGCAGCGCTGGTTTTCAGCTGAATCCGTATATTGGTGTTCCAGATTACACTATAAAATATAATTCAAATTTTCAATATGGTAACTACACTAAGCCACAAGCATACAATTAACCTGCTGATAATAATATAATATATAAAATCAAAAACATATCTTTAATTTTTTTATAATCTATCTATACATATAATAAAAATGTAACGGATCGCTGTCTGTACCTACATGGAAGATACTCGTATATGATAAAAGGTATTATAGGAGACTTTTATCAACGCAATAGTACCCAAAAGAATGATTTTTGGAATTTTTGTCTGTCGGTTTGTCTGTGCGTTTGTGCATGCTAATCTCAGAAACGGCTAAACCGATTTCGATGCAGTTTTCAGGAATATATTGTGACAGCTCCCACTTAACTCTATTTTATCCCGGGAAAATGTTTTTATCCCGGATAATTTCGATATTTTGTTTTTTTTGTAGTCCATGCGGACGGAGTCACGGGCGTCCACTAGTGTATATATAAATATAGATAGATAAATATACATACAGATAAAAAAAGATCATAAAAGTAATTAGGAATAAAATATATACCTATCAAGTTCCCAATAGACAAAAGTTTTATCAAAATAATAAGATAAATATAATAGAATTGAGTGGGTAATAAGTACCCTAGATATTACGAACCAGAGAGTTATACCTAAATACCTAGCCTGTTTGCTTATTCTAGGTGATTACTACTTTGAGCATATTCTCTCATGAGTGTGCTCTTTCTACGATTCTGACCATAGTAAAAGGCGCAATTTCTAACACCAATCAGGCGAGAATGTTTTGTCTATTCTGATGACATATTCTATGTAACTTTCTTTCGTCTAATCTAATACTTACGGTATGATACTATATTTCTTCCTTCTTATCTGTTCCTAATAGAAATTTATTTAGGCTTGTTTCCCTGAGGGCGGCCTCTGATACATCCAGTTATGTAGCAATTGATTTCTTGGCAATATTTCAGCGGATACGTGAGAGACAGTTGATCTACCTACTAGGATATAATAATACCTAAGTAGGTCTATACCTAGGTTCTATGACCTACATAGACGCAGTAACTATTACCTACCTGTGGCACAGAACCTGTTCTTAGATAATTTTTTTTATTAGAATACCTTATCGTTTAGACAATGCCAGTCAATTATTGCTTTAATTTTGCATCAAAATATGTTTGCTACTGGAATTTTTATGGCAACAGGCAAGAAAATGGTATCATCAAAATGAGGCTTAGGTGAGCAAAAATAGAGCTGCGTAGGGGAACCCAGGATATAGGTAATCAAAAAAAAAAGACCTGGACAAGTACCATAGGTACACATTATAGCGGGTAACATGAGCTAGAAATCTCTATTGAGAGGTCGCCCACCACCGGGCCCTACACCCTCCGCTGACCCTCGGATCTGCCGACTCATGATCACGAACACAAGACACTACAGTCGAAACGAGAAGCCAGATCCAAGCACCTAGCATTCAACCATAAATACGTAGCTGCTAATCCGAAAACCAACTTCTTGAATAGTGACGCCTAATACTTTATTTATTTTTCAGAAAGTTAACAGCTTACAACTATATATGTATATAGTTTTATAACATATTGTTTCTGTCTTGATATGTATCAAGACAGAAACAATATGCCAATTACTAACTTCCACTTTTAGTTACAATATAGCAGGTAACATTAGGTACAAACTACACTGGTAAAAATTACACTGTGAGAAAATTTACTTAAATAGTAAAAAAATATTGCTGACAAGGAGAATCAACCGTCGTCATCCAGTGCCTCAAAATACCTACCCTTCTGTAACTGATCGCTTAATAGCTGCTGTGCTGCTACAGAATAGGTCAAAATTATGGTCTGAGCTTAACTTATTAAATGTATTGCAGCTATGTAGCAGAAACGAGTTACTCGTACATACAATTAAATATGAGCTAGAAAAGCAAAAATCTGGTGGATTTTTTGATACCTACCGAAGAACTGTGGTGGGTTCGGGGAGTGCTATAATATAAGCCAGTAA
This sequence comes from Carposina sasakii, assembly GCA_014607495.2. Classification (NCBI taxonomy): domain Eukaryota; kingdom Metazoa; phylum Arthropoda; class Insecta; order Lepidoptera; family Carposinidae; genus Carposina; species Carposina sasakii. The sequence goes on from CP053150.1 coordinate 3,380,957, forward strand.
ACCTATTTACGTATCTAATGAGGCATTATCTGCTTACATAGAAGTGAATCAAATGTAATTTCAGACTATAGGTATGCGACGAAAGCGCTCTATGCCGTTTTGGAACCATCAACATCAATTTAGGTTGGATTGGATTTAAATTCGCAAATAAGTATTATTTAGTGTCATCTATAATTTATAAGGTTTATTAATAAGATCTTTTAAAGCGACATCTAGAGTTTTATGCTTAAACTTTATTGCAGTCTTACGCCATCTAGCGGCAAGCACGGTAACCTCAAGTAACTGTATCTGGGTTGCCCTCACAAGTAGTAAAATTTTACTAGAAATTTATGATAAAATTAAATTAAACACTTGATCCTTATGATAAATCTGATAATAATAATAATGGCAAGATGTAATTAAGGCACCTACGTAGACCCCGTATACATCCACTTGCTTAAGTATCCGTCGATCAAAACAAAATATCTAAATTCGAATAATGGCGAGCTGTTGGAAGGTAGCGTTCCCACGGACCTGAAGTGCTCCCTGGTGAAGATCCTATTCCTCATCTCCGGCGCCGGAGTGAGAGGTCTGACGAGGAACAGTTCGCCGGTTGGGCAGAGGGGAGTCGCGAGAGCTATGACAGCTCGAGGGTGGATGTGTCCGTCAGTAACTGACGAGTTGGCCTCGGTTTAAAGTCCAGGGGCACCCCTCCACTCTAGCCACTCACTCACCAAATGTTGTCCCGTTTGTCGCTTCGTGAATGCGGCCGTTTCAGGGGGTCGGGCCCATGAAATGAGTCGGCGAGTCACCGCCTGCCACCAAACAATTTTGAGACTTGGTTGTAATGGCAGGCGTCCGTTAGTCTCTTTCAAATAGCCTGATTATCCAACTCCACCCATTAATCACCCTCATAGCCCATGACCTTATTTTCCATCTCACGACATAGATCTGCACTCCAATGGTAGTCTTGCACATGGCGGGGACCATCGCCGAGTGTATCATATTGTGCGGTCGGCGATGGTATCCACCATGTCTATCCCACACCATATTAAAGTTCTCTAAAAAGGGCCTTCTCAAAGAACCGGGACTCTGTAGTCCCGAGAATTTAAACAGAGACAATAATTAATAATTATATAATGCCTAATTTCCTCTACTTTACGCAGATGAAGCAGTGGGGCCCCCAGCCTCTGAAAAAAAATTATATTTACGTAAAGAATACCGAAGCGAAGCAAGACGAAGGCGGGCCACTAGTATTTTTTACTTTGCACATTACTTTAGGCTGTTAATCTTTACTGGCAACTCTAGTGATGACGCAAAGGACTGGTGTGTTTCCATAAAGGTCTTTTATTATCGTTTTACTTTATGTTTCAGGTGCCCTTATGTAAAATTATATCTATCTATCTCACTCGATCTAAAAAAAACTAATATCCGTAGCCCCGTAGCAGGCTATCATAGCATAGCCTGTCACTGTCCCTGACGTAAATATAGTAGGGATGTCAATTGCTAAATATCGATGATGCATCGTTATTTACATCGATTTATATTTAACCTTTACGTTGGCTAAATCGATATTTTTATGGTGCGCTGTCCGCCCAAATTCTTTTTATTATTTCTTTATTTTTACAAGCTGCCTACTACCGGCAAAGTCAAAACAGAACTTTTCCTTCCTGCAAAATATAATTTCAAGGTAATTCACACAAAATAAATTTTTATTGCATCAATAAACCGACGATTTGATGATGGTACATCATAATAATCATAAGCTTGTACAGGGTGTTAAAAGGGCATTCTAGGGAAAACCGGGAAAAATAGTCCGCTATAAAGAAACTATCCACAAAATTAAAGCCTCGTATCGTACTTAAAATAAAAAGCAACGGTCTGAATTTCAAGTTTGTACCAATTTCAACTATGGCTGTGCGTGCCGGAGTTTCTAGGAACTTACCCATAGGTATAATTTGAAAAAAATAAACAAAATTTTATGGATTGTGGACCAATTTTGAGGATAGGTTCTACTGAGCTATGTTTATGGCTTATCGCTTAACGTACGCCCTTTTGATACTGATTGTATCATTGCGAATCGATAACGATTTCATTCATCTCATAATCTAATCCAGATCCAGACATCCCTAAACTTCGTGTTGTGCTACGGTCTCGGGGTTGTGTACGTGCGTCTGTGTTTTGTCTGTACTTATTATTATCGATCGATCGTTTATTTAGTTTTCTAAGAAGCGCAGTGATATCACGCCGACCGTACCAATAATACAAAACCTAAAGTGGCAGCCAAATTATTAAATAGCTAATTACTGTGTTTTAGTACCACTTAAACGGCTTTACCGCTGTAGATTTTATTTTACTGACTCTTGTGTAGTTATTAGAGTTCTTGCAATGGAAAAGCTGGTATTTCCCTTGCTGATTACGCTGGCAGTTTGCTGTGCACATATGACAGGGAAAGAAGTGGATACCTATGACTTCTTCATGCCTAATGTTTGGCCGCACATGGTAATTATACCTACTCTTTAATTTCATGGACACTAATCGATTGGTTTTGCTAAAAATGATTTCGCCATTCACTGTGCCAACCAATTAGTGATAAAGTATAGCATTTTCATAAAGGTTGTTGGTGGGTCTGACTAGGTATACCATAAGGACCCAAAGTGATCCTCACCTGCCTCTGCTATAAACAAGGCTCTGACATATCAGTTAAAACGCTTTAGCGATGATTCTACACTCTTGGTCTAATTTTAAAGTGACCACAGTTTTCTATCTGGAGTAGCAGGCAAAAGTGACCATCAATGGTGGGCCTTTAAGATTTTCATAAGTTCATCATCATTATTTTTATAAAATTATTAATAAATTATCATTTTTATAAGTTTTTCATCTACCTACCTACATACCTACAAGAAGGTTACTGGGAACTCTTAAAATATCATTGTTGGTTGGAGTATTGCAAAAAAGGTGATGAGATTTTACTTAGGAATTGGCAAATGGAAGCCACCACTGACTTACCAACATAACTAAGTACATAGTGTAAACTGACATCTCACTTCTATGATGAAAGCAATTCTGCATTAAAAGTTCTCTAAGCTCCCTGGTCTTAAAGCAAATATGAATGTTATAAATATGTTTTAATAAATGAAAAAAATTCTTCACCCGAGTGTGACTATATAAATACGGGAAATATGGGAAAATATAAATGTTATCTGTGTTGTCTTGCAACATCCAATATGTGCTATGTAGGGCAGTAACTGTCCACTTACCTGCTAACATAATGTGTTAAAGACACATATTTTTTGTATTTGCTCCATTATTTTACTGCATTGGATGATATTTGAAGTGGATATACACTTATGTGATATCCAATATTGATTATTGAACATCAAGGCTATTATGTGGGTGGTAATACTTATTATATGTGCCTAGTAGGTATGTAGGTTTCTTCTATGCTGCTCCCAGAGTGAAAAAAAAGTGTAATAATACAGCTTCTCTTCCCCGGCATACTGTACAAGTCAGTAGAGGGACAAGAGGGTCTTGGTGTTTTGTAGGCAATGAGCTGACTACCTGTCACTACTAACCAAACTTGTACATCTCAACTATATCCTCAAAATTGGTCAGAAGTGGCACCATGGGGTTCTATCAGCCCTTGGTTCTGCCTAACCTGTAAGGGATAGAGGCGTGTGTATGTATGTATGTCTGAAGTAGGTTGTATCTATAGTTAATGATGAACCTAATAATAATCAAACAGTTAGACACGTATTATGTACTCACATGTTACTGAAAACTCGGGCTGAATATGTGCTATCAGCTATGATGAAACCAGACTGACTTCATCTAACTACCCACATAGTCATTTCCAATTATAATGTGTGGGTACCCACTTTTTGCATACACTACATGCCTTTCCCCCAAGCTAGGCCACTCACACGGCATTCCACTTTTATTGTTTATATTAGTTATTTTGTTCTTCCTATCTATGATTTTACACTAACACTTAACCTAACCACCATCACCAACTAACACTATTTATTTATAATTCTAAACTGTTCATTCACTATGATCACTATCTGTATTTCCATCTACTGGGTCCATATTGTCCTCCAGACTTTGATAGCTGTTCTCACGTAAGGCTATTCTTTTCTGTTGTCTTGATGTTGATGGAGATATTGACAATTGTCTCTTATTTCTAGCATCTACTGGAATGTTATCTGGGCTTTGGTGTATCACTATATTTCCTGGTTCTGACACCCCAATCATCTCAGCCCATTGATCACGAGGCGGCAACTGGATTCCACATGATTTGTAGTTTCTGTCATTGGTGGATTCTGTTTCTAGGGCATCTTCCTGTCTCTCCTCTTCTACCCCTGTTAATTGCATTTGATTAATGTGTCTCGTTAGTAGCTTTCCGTTCCATCTTATAAGGAAGCGACATATTCCTATTTGTTTTTCTACAACACCTTTCAGCCATCGAGGGCTACCACAATAGTTTCGAACAAAGACTGATTTACCAATTTCTATTTTTCTCATTGTTATACCTTCATTTTTATCCAAATTTTCTATTTGCTCCTTCCCTCTATATAACAAGGGATTGAGGTTGTCAAACTTTGTTCTAAATCGTCTATTGTTGAGTAGCTCTGCGGGTGACTTTCCGGTAACACTGCTAGTAGTCCTCAAATTATATAAAATTGTAGGTAGTCGACTCTGTATTGGTACTGATGATAACTTCTTCAATTTATTCTTAACTGTTTGTACAGTACGCTCGGCTTGACCATTTGATGCTGGCCAATACGGTGCTACTAGTACTTGTCTAATGTCGTTAATTGTGAGGTACTCTTTAAACTCACGTGAAATAAATGACCTTCCATTATCACTTACTATGGTGTCAGGCAATCCCTGTTGTGAAAAAATTTCCCTAACATTTTTTATTAATGTGGATGTACTTAAATCAGGTACAATCTTCACTTCAGGCCACTTTGAATATGCATCTATGAGAATAAGAAAATATTTCCCCTGGAAAGGCCCAGCATAGTCTACATGAAGTCTGGACCATGCTTTGTCCGGTCTAATCCATTGGTGTGTTACCTTGGGTGGCATATTTCTGTGTTCTGCACAAATATTACACCTTTTCACGATTTCCTCAATTTTTTTGTCCATTAATGGCCACCAGAAATAACTTCTTGCTAAGGCTTTTGTAACAACAATTCCATCGTGGTTCCTGTGTAGTTCCTCCAATACAACTGATCTCATCTTTTCAGGCAATACCACTCTACTTCCCCATAGAATACAGTCTTTGTATACAGACAATTCGTGCCTCCGTAACCAATAAGCTTTATAATCATCTACTACTTTATCAGGCCATCCATTCCTGATCCAATATATGACCTTACTCAGGATATTGTCCTTTTTAGTTAACTGTGCAACCTGTTTAGCAGTGAAATCCAGTTCTATAGGTGATTCTTCAATTAGGAGAACACCATAATCTATTTCAATGCTCTCCACCCATTCCTCTGTAGCAGGCCAACGACTTAAGGCATCTGCATTACCCAATTTCTTTCCTTCGACATACTCTAATTGATAATCATATGAATTCAACAACAAAGCCCATCTTAGCATTCGTGGAGAGATAACATTTGGAATAGGTTTCTTAGGATCAAATATTCCTAAGAGTGGCTTGTGATCTGTCTTTATATACACTTTTCTTCCGCTTATATATTGGTGGAATTTTTTTAATCCAAATATAATAGCCGCAGCTTCTTTATCTATTTGACCATAATTACGTTCATGCACGTTCATAGTCCTAGATGCGAACATAATGGGTCTAATACTGCCATCGTCCATTACATGTTCCAACACTGCTCCCAGTCCATATTGTGACGCATCACAGGATAAAATTAACTTTTTTTTAACATCATAGTGTACTAATGTATCTTCACTCGATAACATTTTTTTCAATTTTTCAAATGCCACTTGATGCAGTTTTGTCCATTTCCATTGGGTATCTTTTTCTAATAGTCGGTGAAGTGGTTCAGCCACAGTAGCTTTATGACACAGGAATCGGTCATAAAAATTCAGCAGTCCCAGAAATGCTTGTAACTCTTTGACATTCTGTGGTGCTTTAGTCTTTTCAATCATCTGTATTTTTCCTATGCATGGGTGAATACCACTTTCATCAATAGTAAACCCCAAGAATTCTACACTGTTAGTTGCGAATTTGCATTTCTTTTTGTTCACTCTTAATCCCGCCTCGCTTAACTTACGTAAAACCAATTCCAATCGTTGATTATGTTGTTCATTATTTGTTCCACATACCACTATATCGTCTAATAGTACTGCCACACCAGGTATATTTACCAATAGTGTAGACATCAGTCGTTGAAATATGCCTGGGCATGCCTTTATCCCAAATGGCAATCTTTTCATTCTGTACAGCCCCTTAGGTGTATTGATCGTCAGAAGTTTAGAAGTTGGTTCATCAACGACCAGTTGAGTATAGGCTTGTTCCAAGTCAATTTTAGTAAATATCACCCCCCCTTGAAGTCCGTGGAACGCTTCATTTAGTGTTGGTAAAGGGTATGTATCTGTGTCTATGGCTGTGTTTACTGTAGATCTATAGTCTCCACACAGTCTTACTCTACCATTAGCTTTCAAAACCGGCACTATTGGTGTAGCCCAATCAGAATGTGGAATTGGTTCTAAAACATCATCTTTTACCAATCGATCAATTTCTTCCATCACCCGTTCTCTAATTGCAAAAGGTATTGACCTACTTTTTAGAAATCTCGGTGTTACTCCTTCTTTCAGCCTAATGCTAACTACAGGACCCGTATACTTGCCTAAGCCTTCACTAAATATATCATTATACTTTTGCAATATTTTGCTGACATCATCCTTATCTATTCTCATATTATATATGCCTTGTAATTGAATATTTAGATCAGCAAACCAATTACGCCCTATCAAACTTGGACCATATCCTTCTGCAATATATATCTGTCGTGGCCATATTGTTAAATTGATCATTTCATGAAATGGTCGAGCATTTCATGAAGTGGTCGCATTTCATGAAGTGGCCAATTCAATTTGACCAGATCGTTAAATCGTCTACATTTCACGATTTTGTCATCCACGTTTGGCCAAATCGTATTAACAGGGTGTCCATAAAATCCGAATGTGGTAAGAGCTTACACCATATATAAGTATACCATAAGGTATGATAGTATGATTTTTTTTGCTGTTATTTATGTGATATTTTCACAATATAATATTTAAAAACATAAAAGACTTTACAAAAGCGATTCGCATCTGGAACATCGCCGGACGCTGCCTGGGCACGCTCGCTCGGCTCGTGCGTCATTTGTCATAGTCTAACCTAACCTAACCTATCGTAATCTAAGGTTTTTGTTTAACAATATTATTATAAACCACCATTAAGTCTAATATACATTATACAATATAACACACTATCCGTGAACTTCTTCTGCATAGTCACCCTACTCTCTTTAATTTGTTTTATAACCTAAAAAGAAAAATCCGCCATCTTCACACATAAATAAAACGCGCGCAGCGCCTCTACCGGTGATTCATGTAACTATTTTACGATATGATCAATAATCTTGACCACTTCATGAAATGATCGGGCGTTTAGTTGCCCATATCGAGAAACGATTTTTAATCATCGATCTGCCCAAACCATATCATGATGTGGCCAATAGACAGTTGAACTTTTCATGAAATGCGACCATTTCATGAAATGCTCGACCATTTCATGAAATGATCAATTCTACGATATGGCCACGACATATCCACAGATTTTTTATTATGGTTTTATATTGGACCTGTACCTTTGTTTTACCTAGCAAGTTTAGCTTATTCTCTGTCCATGTCTTCAAAGCAATATCTACCTCATCCATAACCGGAAGTCTACCTTTCCATATGAGTCTGGCTGTCTTCTCACTTATCAATGTATATGCACAGCCCGAGTCTACCTCCATATCACAATTAATTTTATTTATTTTTTAAGTTATATAAAATGCTGGTACTCTTCCTTGTCTTATGTTATTAACACTATTATCAAAGAGCCCATTACATTTCCCATTTTTTGTATATGTTTTACTTCTACATATGGCTTGAATGTGGCCAACTTTGCCACAAAAATTACATTTTGCCCAACGAAATCTACAACTACCTCCATGTTTTTTACCACAGTGAAGACAATCTGTAAGCTGTACCTCTTGTTTCTGAAATCTATTGGCACTAATTTTATTAATTTCCATTGGTTCATCCATATCAGTTGAAATTCTACTGGGGCCCGCAGTTACGATGATATTAGAATCAATATTTGCCGTTTCACATGATATAGCTATCTGACAAGCTTGATCAAAAGTCAACTTACTTTGCTGTAGTAACTTCTTTTGTACCTCCTTGTCTAATATACCACATACCAACCGATCCCTTAATGTCCGGTCTAAATCAGTAAAGTTACAATTGATGCTTAGTCTCCTTAATTGAGCTATATAATTCCTTATCTCTTCCTTTTGTTCTTGGTTTCGGGTGTGAAATTTATAAGATTCAACTATTTCATTAGGTGTTGGATGAAAATGACTGTCTAATTTACTCTTGATAAATGTCAATGTAACCACATTTGCACTGACCTCCAATGGTGCTACAAGGAATATAATCAAATCATATAAATCAGGTCCGCATACAGCCAGGAAATTTGCCTTTTTTAAAACCTCATCTGTTATTCCAGCTGCTTGAAGACCATAACAAAATCGATCAATATAGTTTTTCCAACTGCCATTTGCCACATCAAATTCCCCAAATTTAACACTCATCTTATTCAAGTGGTTTTACTCTAATTTTTAAAACACTTTTTTTTTTTTAAGCACTGAAACTAATTTGTTTTCACTGTTTTTGTCCTCGTCGCCACTATATGTACTCACATGTTACTGAAAACTCGGGCTGAATATGTGCTATCAGCTATGATGAAACCAGACTGACTTCATCTAACTACCCACATAGTCATTTCCAATTATAATGTGTGGGTACCCACTTTTTGCATACACTACACACGGCTGTGTTCCCTAAATGATCATAAGAGATATCTTATGATCACATTTTGTATAGAGGGCGTAGATGTTAATGATCCAGTGACAATTAACAATAATCAAGAGACCAAATAAGTCAAACTTTTTTGGCAATTAACTGTTTTCCATTATTTAATATTGGCCTAAATGTGGGTGATAAATAGATCTATTTGGAAAGCTCTAGATTAGGTTACCTGCTTATTGTATTTATGCAACAACATTTCTTTTGTGTTTCAGGACGAACTCTACCTCTGCACACCTATAAGAATTGAGCCTCAAACTAATTTCTATATCGGTCAGTATGCTTATCCCTATTCATATTATTATTTATTTATTTAATCACTAGTGGACACCGGCGACTCCGTCCGCATGGACTACAGAAAAAACAATATGTCGAAATTATCTGGGATAAAAACTTTTTACCAGGATAAAAAGTAGCCTATATGTTAAGAGGGACCTGTCACAATATATTCATGAAAACTGCATCGAAATCGGTTCAGCCGTTTCTGAGATTAGTGTGCAAAAACAGACAAAAATTCCAAAAATCATTGTTTTGGTACTATTATTTTGAAAAAGTTTTTTTATAATAATTTTTCTTATATATCTTCCATGTACAGACAGCGATCCGTTACATTTTTATTATATGTATTGATTACATATTTCACAAAGAATAAAATACAGTGTCTTATAAACATTATGCAAGTTTTTCTGTACACCTTTTGGTCATAAATATTTTAATATTATTAAATACATATTAAGGTATGATTCCGAGCTAAGCAGCACGCTGCAATGCTGCCGCAGCAGTGTTGTGCTGTTCGTGGTGAATGTATTCTTGTCAAACAAAACTATCAATCTTTTTGACAGTTCTAGTGATCATCACTCAATTGAAAGTCAACAACTGGAAGTGGCATAATGCCTTATCTAAAGAAAATTTTGGCAACACACATGTCACTTCCAGTTCAATAAGTTTCAATGAGTGATCATGCATGACTGACCTGTCAAAACATATAGACAATATGGGGGCTGACTTGTATGCTCTATTGCTACAAATGTGTGTGAGATGTATCAGAAGGTTTATGATGTCAATGGATTTTATTGGTTGATGTTGAATGCATCTAAAGCAGTATAGCATATTTCTGGTAGAACGGCAGTATTGCCAATATCATTTTTTTTTTATTTTATTTGGAACAAACAGTCTTAAATATCTAATTAAACAACTAATACAAAGCTGCTGACCATATAAATGTTTTGCATTTAAGAGTTTTAATGGTTAATGATTTTCTAAACACAAATATTCATTGATATTTGTTTGTTTATTTGGGAGTTAAATTGCATACTAATACAATTTCAATTTAACATAAGCTTGTATAAATGAATGACGTAAATGTTTTGGCTACCATCATAATGTTATAAATAATAAATGTATACGAGTAACACAGTGGTGATGACATTTTCAATTGTAAACTGAGCACTCTAGTTAGTCTAAATATTTATGCATTCTAATAATTTCATTGTATATTCTATTATGCTTACTATCACAATGATAAGTAATGTCGTCGTCAGCCTATTGCAGTCCACTGCTGGACGTAGGCCTCCCCCAGTAAGTAACAAGTAATGTATGACACACAAACTATTTATTGATTTGCTAAAAACATTTTCAAAGCATAACAGCTTGCGCCCATGCGCCTTGAAAGGTAAATAATTTCAGGTACTTAGGTAAATAAATTAATTAAATTTCGACTACATTTTCTTATATGCTATCATGAAGAAGGTATAAAAGAGGAGGTGGGACTATCTGTGGCATGAGGCCAGACGTTAGGGGGCGGAGCTAGCGCCAGTAAAAGGTAACCACACTCTTGCTCTGAAATGTAACCGTTTTAAAATTACAAAGACAGTATGTAGCGCTTCGTAATATTGCCATCTAGTGATGAGTAATTGCACTAGTAAAACAATCTTGAACCATATTGATAATGAGCAAGTAGTTTGACTAGTCACTACAAGGTGGTTTCTATGTAAATGGGCAGGGCTACAGTGTTCAATGCTCCCCTCGTCCCATGCTTCACCCTCGCTCCGCGGCACACTATTTTTGTATGAAAATATGCTTAGCCGCTACTCCTCTTTTATTTCTTCTCCATGTATGCTATTGATAAGGGAATAGGAGCTTACCGAATGGCACACTTCATAAGCAAAGTTGCCTGTTCAGTACCTATTATATGCTGTGACATATCTATTTGATATTTATTTTAATTGTAATTTCTGTTACAGTGGGCTTTGAACCTAATGCTTCGATGCACACTGCTCATCACATGCTGCTGTATGGCTGTTCAGAACCTGGATCTAATGATTCTGTGTGGTCAGTATTTTATTTCCTAGCTGTTACTAACCTGCTACTAAGTCCACTTACACTACATATGTAATATTTAAATTTAAATATTAAAATTTAATGAAGATTGGTTGAGGAAGTATAACATTTATAAAGAGGAATTCAGTGTATTACTCAAGGAATGTACCTAGATTACTCTCACCTATCTCATGCCACCCTACGTGGTTAATACGTGGTTAGTAGTTCGATCCCAGTCACGGGCCTGTACCAATGAATTTATTTCATGTACAGATTTTAATGTTGCAAAATTGTCACTTAGCTCATGCCTCGGAAAGCACGTAAAACCATTGGTCCTGCGCCTGATCTCTCTCCGGTCGTGTCGGCTTTCCGTCCCATCGGACTATGAGAGTAACGGAATAGAGAGTGCATCTGTGTTTGCGCGCACACTTGTGCACTATAATATCTCCTGCGTACCTGGCCAATCTCCGTAGAGATTGGTCGTCTTGGACGAAATACGGTTGGAGTTCATCATCACGTGGTTAAGTGAAGATGGTTTGTCCATTACTTACTTAATACCTAATTAATTATGTTTTACTTTGTAGGAGCTGTGGTGAAATGCAAAGCAATGAAATAGATGATTTGTACAATACTGCGAGTCCGTGTCGTGCTGGGTCACAGGTAAATTAAAATTAAAAGGAAATACCAGAAGTAGCGACTTTATTAGTCTCACCCATTATCAGAGGTGTGCTAATTCCCCTCACCCCTTTTATCTGAGGGAGAACAGTACCGTAAATAGGGCGGTACCACCGGTGCCCAAGTACAGGGCGTAGACTCTTGGGCCGCAAGAATGGCCAGACCAGGCAGGACTAAATAGGGCGCAGTTATAAAAACCCGCACAAGGCGCAGAAAAGGCTATTTACACCACTGAGGGAGAATTTACCGCCGCTTACCATAAACTATAGTAGAGTGAAAAGTTACTAATGTACTCTGCAGACTTTTATTTTCTGCAAAAACTGATTAGAAATGTATCGAAAACCATAAAATATTCACGTGCTATTTAATTATTACCGTAAAACAAGAATTTATTCGTAATTAAAGGCAATAAAAGGCGAATTTTAATTTGATTATGTACTTTGCGGCACAGATATCAGAATATACCCTGTGTTAATGTAGGTCTAACCTAAAATTAGCTGCATCTCCTTCCGTAGATGTCGCGTCAGAGTCGACCTAGGAACCCAGGGACGTTCTTCTGTCGATGAGCTATCAACTTGTCACTGATCCAGTATATTTTGCCCAATATAATAAATGTGACTGTAGGTTTTCCTTCGTAATCTACCCCGTTTTGGCAAAACACACAGCGGCGTGTATTGTAGATGGTGAAATTGTTTAAAAAACAATACATTTGAGTTTAGCGCTGTGCAAGAGAGCTGAATATTGCTCAGATTTTAGTTTTGTTTGTAATGTGCAATGAATGCGTTTTCTGTATCTTGTTTGTGTATATACAGGATGATTTTTGTTCGTCAACGTTCCCGAAAACTACGGAATCTCCACATCATCACGATCATTTTTCTCCATGGAAGCATACCTGGGAAGTGTCTGGTTTCCAAAATAATAGGGTCTAAAGTTGAGTAAATAGACTGCGTTTTTCTGCATAAATGCACATAGACGCGCGTAGCAAGATACGAGAAATAATTAATATCTGTCTATGAAGAAACTAGCATAAATTTCGCCAGATCAAGTAATTAAAATTTAAAAAAAAAATCCCAGCATTTTTTTTGTATAAACTTACTTTATTTGATGTATAGAGTACGTACCCTTCGTTAATGGTGGCCACAAAAAAACACCTACTATTAATTAATACCTATTATTAGGTTAGGTATACCGTGTACCTACCTAGGAGTACACTGCCCATGTATCGCATCACAAAAGTTAAAGAACTGTAAATTACTTCGCGGAAAAAGCCGTGCCTAGCAACTCTTTCAACGCAAATTTATTCTGTACTAATTCGAGAACGTTGTAATGCGTGGTTTAAATATGCGCTGAAAGAAGGGTGTTGCCCTTGTTATACGCGACGTACATACGTACACTTAACTTGGCCCAGTTATTGTGGTTATTAGTAAGATATATAATGTGGTTTTCACTCTACCTGTGCATTATTTCTACAAAAATATCCTAAACTCTTTGCAGATAGTATACGCGTGGGCCCGCGACGCTCCCAGTCTGCAGTTGCCCGAAGATGTCGGCTTTCTACTCGGAAGGGACTCCTCCATAAAGTACCTGGTCCTTCAAGTACATTACATGCACAAGTTTCCTAGTAAGTATACACATGACTGTTTTTATTGGAGTTAGTAGTAGCCCTTTAGTAGCTTTACTTGCTGCAACAAGCAGAGCTATTACGTAACTTGCAGTAGCAACGCATTGCTTCGGCTTTGCTACTGCAAGTTACGTAATAGCCCTGCCGATTATAGGCGCCACCTACCGGATCACGTATTACCGAACTAGGAAAGTAATGCGACAGCAAAAATTTAATCATTTACTGATTGATTGTAAAATTCGTACCTTAAGCTTCTCAGCAATCTCTTCAAGTATGACGTTAAGAATCAACTACAATTTCGAAAATTCAATGGTTTTTTAAATATAACGTTCTAATCCAACGTGACACGTGAAAGGTCACAAGGAGTTCATTTTAAGTGAAGGAACATTTTCTCGAAGTTTTCAATAAGAATATATTAGCAACAAAGATAAATGTTGTCTTCAATTTATGCTATGTAGGTATAGTGGTAGATCTCCCTTTTAATAGAACAGTGATTCATACGAAGATAACATAACATAGTAATTCCCACGCGGGACCTTACCGCACGGAATTATCTATGACATGGGTGAACTCTCTTTCCTTATCTCCTTAATTGGTTAACTATGTATGTAGTGATGTAACTTTCTACTATCAATCAATCTACTAATAAATTCATACATTTTTGTTTTGATGCGGGACTTTACTAGAATACATCAGCTGCATCTCCTTCCGTGCATGTCGTAAGACTCGACAAACGAACTCCGGCATTCTCATGACGAGCACCCGTATGATGAATTTGGTGAGAGCGAGATGTCTCACTTTTAAACGTCAAATCCACAGAGCTAAGTAATAACTAGACTAGGCAAGTACTTGGTGTGTAAAAAGGGATTGCAAACCACTACTATCAGCCCTAATTCCCTCAGTCCTGGCTCGAGAACGAGTGTCTATTTAAATTCTTAAGTCTATTTTTTACATGCAAAGTACATATACTTAGTTTATCTAGTTATTAATAGCTCTGTGAGTTTGACGTTTAAAAGTGAGACATCTCGCTCTCACCAAATTCATCATACGGGTGGATCCAGCAACTTGTCACTGATGTATTTATTTATTTATTTCAGAGGGAAAGACAGACAATTCCGGCGTCAGCCTGAAATACACGAAGAACGTGTAAGTTTGAAAATTATATTCAATCTAATTTATTCATTATTCCGTGTGGTGTTCCAGCGCTTACCATGTTGACAACGTAGTCCGGAAATCACACTGCGGTCACCAACCCACCTGTCCAGCGTGGTGACTGGACAAAACCTAACTAGATCTTGAAGCTCGGGCTATTTATTTATTAAATTAGAAAGCCAACATAATACATAACAGTTCCGTTAAGATACAAGTTGGACAGGAGCACACGATAATATTATGTATCACAAATACAGGCTAGCACAACTTTTACAATAAATGAAAGTAAAACTATTTAACCATTATTTAAGCAATGAAGCGTGTTAAAACATAAGCATGGACTAAACTGTATTAATCTATCTATCTTATTACCACAGCCGTGTGCTTGTATAAAATTGTATTATATTAAGATGTTATTGTTGTTATGGGTTATGGTATATCTCGCCCACGAAAAAACTCGTCCGCGGGCCAAATGTCTACTTTTAAAAATGTATATGGGTAGATTAGCCCGAATCGCATATTTTTTACATTAAATATCTAATACCTGATCTTAATATTCATACTAAGAAAATGTTAAAATTAGTTAGTCATGTATTTATAATATAGTTATGATGGTTAGGTGACTCTGGTATGTTTTTTTGTTAATAAATAATTATCATTTATTGCTGAGATTTACCTACAGATATTCAATGTAAATATAAAATTTTGCCGAAACATCCCTTAAGTTTTTAATAGGAAACATCTGGTGCGATTTTCCTCTCTGATTCGGGCGAATCTACATAAGTAGATATACATTTTTATAAGTAGACATTTGGCCCGCCGTCGAGTTTTTTCGTGGGCGAGATGTACCATAACCCGTTGTTATAGGGTGTAAGTGGGTTCGACTAATACCATAGGACCCAAAGTCAACCTCACCTGTCCGTGCATCCTGCTATTTGACGGACGAGGTTCTGACGCTAAAAGTTTATTAGAATGGCTCGGTAACATTTCTTATTGGATTCGTTCCCGGTCGCTAGATTGTTGTATTTGTGCCCAAAAAGCGGCGGTAGGCTCACCCCTTACCACGTGGGACTTAATAGACTAACCGGTAAAAAAGTGCATGTGTAAATAGCTCACTTCTGCCCAACATCCACCTCAACCATCAACGGGGATAATGTATGTTATTGTTGCATTTAAATATATTCTATAGTTTTATGCTTTGTTTTTTTTTTGCAGAATGCCTCGGCAAGCCGGCGTGATCCTACTAGGCACCGGCGGCACAATCGGACCGAACCGGGTCGAGCACATGGAGACCGCCTGCACCATCAACGAGGATAAAGTTATACATCCCTTCGCTTTCCGCACACATACACACTCGCTTGGTAAGATATTCTATAGTTTTGTTTATTTTTTCCAGTTATGGCGCGCGTTATTCGCTGGCAATGGTGTAGAATGCATGCTAAGCGAGTACTTTTGATATCGATTGATCGTTGATAATTTCTCTTTTAATATTGTATCTTTAATTAGGATAACATAGTGCTCTGGTAGATATATGTAATTTTCAAGTACGTAATATAACATTTAAAACATGCAATGTGTTATAGTTTATGTTCAAAACATTGGCAAACGCAAAAAAGACAGCGGTATTTACAGGTGCTGACATGTGAAAAACATCTTTCATGACACCA
Organism: Carposina sasakii; assembly: GCA_014607495.2. Classification (NCBI taxonomy): domain Eukaryota; kingdom Metazoa; phylum Arthropoda; class Insecta; order Lepidoptera; family Carposinidae; genus Carposina; species Carposina sasakii. The sequence continues at coordinate 3,397,475 of CP053150.1, forward strand.
CCGCTGTCTTAGGAAACCAAAGCTTAATAGAATAAAATCATTTATTCAACGTCAGAGCATGCACAACTTAGTTTTCGATTGTCTTTTTTTACTTTCTATATTTGTTGCGGTCTGTCAAGCATAAGTTGGCGTTTTGGGGCTTTATGGCCACCAACGTGGAACTAATAACGAATTTTTAGGCGATCATAACTGCTAAAATCAATTCTCCTTTATGTCCAACCCGACATTAGATTTGACAGACCGCATGATTCTACTATTATTTATCCTGTTTATTGTGCCCGACACAATGGTGGCCATTAAATAAAATTTAATTCAATTCTGTTCTTTCTCAGGTCGCGTGGTATCCGGCTTCGTAGTTCGTCAGACTATAAACGGCGACACCTGGCGTCTCATCGGCAAAAAGAACCCGCAGCTACCTCAGATGTTCTACCCGGTACTCGATGATACACCGGTGCGGAAGGGCGAAGTGTTAGCCGCTAGGTGCACTATGAACAACACTAACCACTTCGCCGTTAGGATTGGGTGAGTTGGGCTATCATTCTATCGTGCTTGAGGATACATAGGTGCGGAAGGGCGAAGTGTTAGCCGCTAGGTGCACTATGAACAACACTAACCACTTCGCCGTTAGGATTGGGTGAGTTGGGCTATCATTCTATCGTGCTTGAGGATACATAGGTGCGGAAGGGCGAAGTGTTAGCCGCTAGGTGCACTATGAACAACACTAACCACTTCGCCGTTAGGATTGGGTGAGTTGGGCTATCATTCTATCGTGCTTGAGGATACATAGGTGCGGAAGGGCGAAGTGTTAGCCGCTAGGTGCACTATGAACAACACTAACCACTTCGCCGTTAGGATTGGGTGAGTTGGGCTATCATTCTATCGTGCTTGAGGATACATAGGTGCGGAAGGGCGAAGTGTTAGCCGCTAGGTGCACTATGAACAACACTAACCACTTCGCCGTTAGGATTGGGTGAGTTGGGCTATCATTCATCAGTGCACTATGAACGCCTGTATAATATTAGTGGAAGTGTTAGCCGCTAGGTGCACTATGAACAACACTAACCAACTACATGCCCTGTTAAGATGAGTTACTATCATTCCAGGATACATAGGTGCGGAAGGGCGAAGTGTTAGCCGCTAGGTGCACTATGAACAACACTAATCACTACGCTATTAAACGTGAAGAAGTAACAAACAAACACACTCACAAACTTTCGCCTTTATAATATTAGTGTGATGTAACGGGGAACTACATGCCCTGTAACATTATCTACCACCTACCTAGGGTAATATTAAGAACACTTTTTTTACAGAGCAACAAACAAAGACGAAATGTGCAACTTCTACCTAATGTATTGGGTGCAAAACGACACGCCCCTAGACCAGAAGTATTGCTTCTCTCTCGGACCACCGCAGTATAGCTGGGAAAACGCTCCACAGTTCTTCAATAGGATACCAGACAGGGAGGCCAGTTTGTTGTAAATTGTATACCGTATTAGGTCGCTTTGTCACGTGGATTTAAATGTTATTTGACTGGGTTTTGATTGGATTATGTTGGTTTTAATATTATGAAAGTCCAACTTACCTATGTAGTATGTCGGAGACGACTAAATGTATAACAGTATTGTATAAAAAATTTTAACCAACATTTTAACCAAATTTAATGCTGATAAAAATTCATTTACACATGCATACCGAATTCAATGGAGCCTACGAAAATGTATGGAACAGTGTTAGTGTTGTACATGTTACCGGAAATGTATGAAATTTAGGAAACCTAGGAAAAGTATACAATTCCGAAGCTATTTAGGAAATGTGTAAAATATTGTTTCAAAAACTATTTAATACATATATATTCTGGGAAATGTGTGCATAATTAATTAAGTAATTCCAATATTGGGAAATGTATAAAAATAATGCTTTCTTTAATAAAACACGTTGTTAAAATAAGAACCATAAGCAAATAATTAAACATTCCGCAAAAAGAGATGTTCGTCTTAAACTTAAACATGTAACCTAACACCGAAGAAATCGGTCATTCTTCTAACCTATATTGCCAGATTCGGATCCGCCGAAGAAGGTAAATAGAAATAAATATAAATAGTGACAGTTTACGCGGCACTAGCGCGATCGCCTAATCCCTGAGGAAGCAATACCCTCCCCTCGCTGATATTTCAAATGTTTTATTTACATTTCCGATTGCTATTTAGGAAATGTATAGATTTCCTAGGAAATGTGTCTAATATAATTTATTTCACACATTTTCGTGCGATTTTAGGAATAACATACATTTCCTAGAAATTGTATACAGTGACGGATTACATACATTTCCGTTAACATAGACATAGCACCTTTGTTAGATGACTTCATTCCTGGAGCGAATATTGGTCTTTTTAATTTAACAGCAGTATGATATGTGTATACCCTATGAATGAAGGTGTAAATCCGTGTGACAAAAAGGTCCTTTTCACATAAGAAGTCCCGCAGATATTATGCTGCTAAATGGAAATAATACGAAATATTGTTCAAATTATGTACACACTAGCGCCATTCTTTGGTGTCTTCTTATGTGGAAACGAGATGTAATCGAGCAGCTACATTCCAAATCTAGTGAATTTATTCTAAAATACGTGACGTGTTACTTCGTTGTTAGTTTTTACTATCTTCAATGTTGTGCATAGATGTGACGAATCTTTGTGGCTTTGATGAAGTTACCCGTGTCATGCGCAGTTCCCTCCTCTCGCCTAGAATAACAAGTTTCCAGAAACAATTGCGGGTAGTGAAGCGATAGTCCCACACTTTCCGCACTTCTAAATAATTAAACCCTAAAAAGTTATGATATATCTCGATTTGGTATCATTTCGCAGTTTAGAAGAGCGGAAGGTGTGGGACTTGTTTTATGACAAGACATTACCAAAATGCCTAAGAATAGGGCGGGCGTGACACGTAAAGGTAACAAAAATGAATAGCAAATTTGAACTAATTTGATTTAGTTAATGTTGCTTCATATATGTGCGTGATAATGGTTATTCTGGAGGACTTATTATTACATCTATGGTACTGCGATGCCTTTCGAATAAACTTGACAGCCGCGAAGAAACGCCGCGATACTGTTAATTACTTTAATATTGCCGATGTTTTAAATAACATTCAAAGAAAACAAAGTTACATTCCTTATTTTTACTTCCTAATGATCTGATTTGGGTTAAAACTGAAGGTAATGATAGTAAAGATGCAGTTTATTTGATTATATATTTAAGTAATGCAACGATTGCATAATATTATACAATTAGATATGTACACTATAACTATATTTCTGACTTTATTTTATTCTAGTCAATAACAGTATGATTTTACTTGTCTTATGTTTATTTATTGCAATTTTCTATTAAACAATATTTTGTCAGGACCATTGAAGAAATAATTTAATAGTTACATCCTAGGTCACCCGGGATGTTTTTCTGGTTGCCTCTGTTGATCCTGGCTTACAGGAGTTGCAGTGGCGGCGGGTAATTTCTGGTGGGCCAATACCGGTAGTAGCATTGGACAATTTAATGGTCTACATACATATTTTTTTATATCTGTATGGCCGCATAATGCAAGTGTGCTTCTTGTTTGGCATTTTTCTCATTTGGCAAGAACCTCTCGGTATTTTTGTCACAAACAATAATGAATTACGTATAGGTAGATATAAAATATTTTGATTTTAAAATCTGACAAAATTACATTCCACTACATATTAAAATTATATTAGACATAGATATTTATTTTAGCAAACTGTAATTTACATAAATCAGATTGTGGTTATTTATTCTACTAGTGGGCGCCCGCGACTCCGTCCGCGTGGACTGCAGAAAAAACGAAATGTCTAAATTATCCGGGATAAAAACATTTTTCCGGGATAAAAAGTTGCCTATATGTTAAGTGGGACCTGTCACAATATATTCCTGAAAACTGCATCGAAATCGGTTCAGCCGTTTCTGAGATTAGCGTGCACAAACATCGATCCGTTACAATTTTATTATACGTTATAGATAATAATTAATAATAATTTATTATAGCAATTTTAAACTATCTCTATAAGTTATAAAATGCAATTTCATTTCTATATAAGAAATAAACAATATTTTTACAATTATGTACCTAGGTAATTATATTTTTCTGAAGTTATTATAACTAAAAGATACATTATACACATAGACTATATCTAAATAATTGACTATGGCACGAATTATGGACTTGAAAATTGTATATACTATTTATAAGGTAAAATTATTTTCTACTTATTCAGGCACTTTTGATTTTAACTGCCTATTAGTCGTCCTTATCAGCAGTTCCTGAATGACATTAACATAATAAAAAAACAATCCGTAATATTTGAATCTTATTTATGATTTTATAGATATAATAACGCCTTTATCCCTTACGGGGTAGGGGTTTAATCACCACTATATTTATTACACACACATTCATTGCAATTATCTATTCTGAAATCGAATTCTATGGCTATATTATTTTACTTTACAAATGTTTTATTATACTATGCAAGATAGAGGCGACATGATGTTTGACTGTGCCGTCTATCCTGTTCTCTCACTACCTCCGAGATTAAAGTGATATTTTGTATGAGTAGATCTGAGTCAAGTTTGACAGCAGTTTCTTACCTATTGAGCGGTGCTAAACCATATCAAATCGGAATATTATCCTGTATTTACAAAAAAAAATTAATAATGTTAAATGTGAAAATCTCTTATTACCAAATTTTATTTTCGTACGCTATAAAATTATTTGATTTTTTAAATTTTACTGAAATCGAATTGATTAACTTATTTAATGCCCAATTATAAATTTATATCATAGTGGACTTGCTAGTGTAACATTTGAAAACAATTATAGAACCAATCTTTAATTAGACAAATATATGTGAAATGAAATTCTTTGTAGGTTCAATTAAATAATAATAAAATATTATTTTATTATTATTTTACTTACATTTATTATTAGATAACATAATATCTACGTTCATTGCTGTTCGATGTAAAAAAATGTAGCTCAAATAATTTTATTACATTGTATCTAATGGATGTATATCTAATACTATATTATGTGTAAACTGCTATTCTGTGTCATTTTAATACATTGTAAAATTGTCACAAATTAATTTTTAATCAAATATTTTAATATTTTATATGTCTATTCATAATAAAAGATCTGAATGTACTTAGTAGGATCTTTAAATCATGACTTTGAAGTGTACATTAAATGTACTTCATGTATAAATGTCTGTATTTTAGATGTAAAATTTAATAATTGTATTGAGCCATATCCTAAGGCAAAAAAATCCCATTGTATAATGCAAGTATATGTATAGTATATGTTTGTTTTCATCCATATATTATATATGTATACTAGTGTTTATCATGAAATTGAGCTTAGCTTGAAGTATTCCAATATTTCCAAATGTGTTAAAAATAAGGGCGCGTTCATTTTTACAATGAAAAAGGGATGCAATTTAAATTAAAACGTCTTTACGTTTCTTATAATTAGTTCTATTTTTCTCTATTGTGGTTCATAATTACGTTATATTTTCTTCTTACAAGGTTAATGATCCTTCTGTCAATATAAAAAAATACTCGATGAAAAGCCCCGAATATCACCTATACTATTCATTCTGTTTAGGCCCCTACATAATTTGGAGAGATTTACTCCCATAGAAATTGTAAAAGTGAACGCAACAATGAAATTGCTATGAAATAGACGTATTACTATGAAAACTCGCCACCACGTTTAGTATTTCTCGCACTTGTATGATATAACTATACTGTATTTGGGTTTAACTATTGGCTACGTTTCTCGCCTTTCAAAATTAGATACAGAATAAATAATTGCGAGTGCTACAAATACAGATTATGTATTGTACATGCGATACTGTTATAATTTATACTATGTATATGGTATTGCTGTTCCTGTACTTATTTTCCTGAAAAGTATTTCCAATTATAAATGTATTAATTGTTGTAAAACCATGTTAACACTACGTAGTAGATGTGATTATTTATTGCGGTAAGTGCAAATAAAATATGATGTATATTTTATGTTTGGTCTTTTATGAATTTTGCCCAAAGAATGTTTTATAGTTAGGCGAAAGGTCGTGTTTTGTCACAAAGTAGCGACCGATTAAAAAAATACGCTTTTTGTAATCTATTGGTTGATACCACAGACTTTTTTTAACTAGTAGGATAATAGAGTACGAATTTCATAATGTTTTTGTACTTCTGGGTGGTAATTTTTTTTCTATAGTTTCGACGCTTGTACAAGTGGGAGTGCGCAGGCATCTGCATCTCTCCCACACAGACGATGTGGGTCCCATGCGTTGTTGTTTACCGACTGCGTTGCAGCTACAGTTTTATTACTGACATAAGGTTAGGTAGATAAATAGTGCAACGTGGAATTGTCTATATTTCTATTACGATTTATACTCTGTTCATCTTGTTTCAATGTTGGTATATTATTTGCCTGGTGTAAGTACTTACCTGATTTTCAAGTTTCTTAACCTATAGCATTCTAAATCGCATTTGCTTACCAATTTTTTTTATATTCCTTTAATATAAGTATACAAGTACTTTCACAAGTTAAAAAAAAAATTATACAGAGTATTTTTTAGAATATTTTTATTACAACTTATCGGAAAAATATTTCTACGCTGAATAGACTCCGCGACCTACCTACACACACAGTACATATTTCAAAATTATCTGACTTTTTAGGCCAAAAATATTATAGGTCGATTAATCATTCATATCTACGTCACTTTAAAAGGCCTTATACTAAAAAGTAGCGCGCAACTAAGGTCAAATAACATCAGCACATACCTATAGACAATTACGTGAGTATTCCAAAAAAGCAGCAATGTATCATGCAATAACTGTTAAGCCCATTTAACGATCACAAGAGCGCCCGATATAATTAGCACAGAAAGCAAACATTGCGAAAAATCTAATTACAAATGCATTTTCCTGCTGCGAGTAAAAGCGCCGTTATATAACTCAACATATTCAGCATTTCAGTATTTGCCTGGCTGACACTCAAATCCTGTATAATTTGAATGCAGGCTAGGTACTATATGTATCTACATTGGTGGATATCTAAGTACCTTCATCTTCTACAGCCTATTGCAGTCCACTGCTGGACGTAGGCCTCCCCAGGGCACGCCACAGGGCTACTGCCGCGGGGAGTTTTTGCCCATAGTCACCATGCTGGGCAGACGGGTTGGTGACCACAGTCTGATTTTTGGACTATGTTGTCAGCACGAGAGGCGCTGCTGCCCACTTCCCGGAAACTCTTAATCGCCTCGTACGATACCCACGGGCAGGCATGGGGTGGTACAAACTCTTCTGCCGGCACCACGCGGCACCTAAGTACCTACATAACTATATTTGCGCTCAGACCACATGACACGGGTTGTCCATACCGATTGGGTCGAAAATAGAAATATTTCTATTGGGTCGAAGTTATTTTTACGTAAGAGTCAATATGTAGAACTGCCGTAAATACCGTATATAAAAATAGCCGTAAATCAGCCAACTGCAACCACCTTCCTCGATATAAGCAAATGTATGTGTAATATTTATGTACCTATGTAGGTACACAAGGTAAATTACGTTCGAGGCCGTCCACGACTTCGTCCACGGTTACTTTAGAATTGTATATTGATGTAGTTAGCGACTCGACTTCAGACCCCACTAGGCTTATTATGGCTATGAGCCCCTACCACGTGTGTTAAGTACGATACGGTCTACAGTTGGCCTAAATTAAGGGTATTTTTCATTAAAAAATCATTTAAATAATAGTAAAAATGTGGGTAGGACGATTTTTATTTGACGTCGTTAAAAAGTGCTCGAAGTTGTGTGTGAGTGAGTGAGTGAGTGGGACTAGTTCCATAGCCACGCCCCTTGAACATCATCCTTCTCCCTCTCGATACCGTGATAACTAACACCTCTTGCTAACCTTTTGCTAACCTGGTACTTTGTTTTCCAAATATAACTTTCGTTCAGTTAGCATTGTCAGCTAGTGGAAGAAGAGGTTAGCAGACTCTTCTCCAGATAGGTATAAACATAACTTTCAAGTACCTATACTTAATGCAAAACATTATTATTAGGTACTCGTAAGTATAATATCACAGACTTTTACAATACCGCTGTGACATATCCTTTTTGTATAATAAATTTTATTCATCCTTATTAAACCGAATACGACAGCCTATCGGTTTTATACCTACCTACTTGTCGTTCTTTGATTGGCTGGCTATTAGGCAACTGAATATTTTATGTCATAGGCTACAACTGTACCTACAGTCAAGATACAAAATTAATGTTTGGAAATTACTTTTTGTCCCAGTCAGCTCAGTAAGGCGTGTAAAGCTAGCTGCCGCTTAGTGTTACTTACCCATCGCAGGAGGCTAATTTAGATAAGTAGGTATAAATACACAAGACAGTATATTATATTAAGTATATTATACGTAGCTGACCGCATGCGGGTAGACCGACATTTCTATCCAGCACCGCTATCATGAGATCTCACATTAGAACAGGTGTAGGGTGTAATTCGCTCGTTCTCAGTCAGGTCAGGATTCTCATTCAGGATTTTCATTAGGTAATAGAAATGATTTGGACTAGCTTTTATACGAGAAGTACATATTATTGATTATTAATCTTACTTTGTCTGGTTATGTATATAGCTACATCTCTGGGTTTGTCGCTTAATGGAGGGTAGGGTATCCGTCTAATAAAAAAAGTATTTATTTATTTAATAATTAAATAAATAACGATGTTCAGTTATATAATCGAAATGTCAACACTGAGACGATCTAACCCTTTTGAGGTAAAATTTTACCTCATATACCTATATATAAATTGTTTATATACTTATCCAGCTCCTTAAATTGACATACAAACCGTTAAAATATACCTTTGTGGTTACAAAATTGAATTTCACTTCTGAGAAATCGGTAAATACGCAACTTGAGAAAACGTACATAGTACACCGTAACTTTACGTTTTAGAGTTCCATACCTATACAACACATGGATAAGGTAGGTACTGTAGGTATGCTACTTTGTTGTCCATCTGTCAAGACATTGTCCTGTGCTGATGCAATATTCTAGTGCCCTGGGCTTCACTAGAATACATCAGCTGCATTTACTTCCGTGGTGCATGTCGGGCAAGGAACTCTGGCATTCTCTCAGACGATAAACCAGGCGGGAAAATAGTAGGTACCTATATTTAGTATATTATTAGGTAGGTATTGAGGTAGTCAATGAGCGATCAGTCAGTTACAATAATTCGGTGTTTTATTATTAAGTTAATATCAATTACTTCCATCGTAGCTTACACAGTAAGTGCTCGTATGTTACTACTGGCTTCAAAACATTTGCTACACTATACTGTACAAATTTTTGTTTGTGTACTTAGTAGGTACATAGCTCGAAGAACCGATGGCAGATGGGACCAGAGTTTTAGAGTGAAGACCACGTACCAACAACCATTGTAGGAATGTCACCCGTGAGATTGATGGGCCACCTACTCGTAGTAAGGGTCGCTAGATGCAGGGCGCTTCCAATCCACAATGGAGGTTATTGGGTGAGGCTTGGATTGATGATGATTTGTTTTGATAAGTTAAGTGTTAAGCTACTCATGGACCTATTAGGGATTCAACGAAAAGTTGAGTTTGTAATGTAACTCAACTAAATTTGTTATTACGTAGATTATGAGTGGGCAGTTTCTGAATGACTCTTCAATGAATGGGTATCTAACTTTCTAGATACTTATTTTATTCAGACAAGTTCGGAACCCACGCCGCGTAAATCTAAATCGCACTTGGCCAGTTTTTGTTGAGGTCAAAACGCAATCCCGCCCCGTGCAAAATTAACTAATAACTCAAGTTTTGTAAACTTTACACAGGTAAGACTTCTTTGATGAACTGAACTTCTGGTACCTGTAGGTAGCTACTGCTTATTAAGCTTTCTTTGCTTCTGGGGGAAACGTACTTTTATTACCTAAGGGCTTGCTTGTAAAGTTACCTACCTGTCTGTAGCCCTACGGCTATCGCTGGTTTTCAAAGACATGGGCAAATTTTATTATTCAGGTGATTATACCGTAATTCCAGTGCTTAAAATACTTAAGTCCTCGATTCATGCCAATCTAAGTATATAATTTCTTACCAATGGTACATACTTAGTCAACTTAATACTTACATCACGGATCTCCATTTGCTACGATCCTGACACACCTCTTTCGCTTCATCTACTTTCATGATATTTTTCATGCACGCTCGTCGGTTTAGGGTACTCTTGACCTGACCTTTCTTTAGAATTTCACCAATTTGATCGGTGAAAGTCCGGCGAGGTCTTCCCCTTCCAACCCTTCCATCCACTCTTCCGTTGTACACTTTCTTTGTCAGTCTACTTTCACTCATCCTCTGCACATGCCCAAACCACCTCAACATACCCTTCTCAATCTTCGTTACCACGTCCTCATTTATACCACACTTCTTTCTGATCACCTCATTTCTTATCCTATCTTTCAAAGTGACTCCACACATACTTCTCAATGCTCTCATTTCCACTGCATTCACTTGACTTTGATGTTTTGGTTTCTGCCATACCCAACTTTCACTTCCATACATAAGAGTCGGCACCAAAACACCTCCATGAACAGCCAGACGTGCCGCTTGCGACACTTTCTGGCTACTCATAAAAGAATTAAGTGCCCCATTCACCCGATTCCCAGCATTCACTCTCCTTGCAATATCTTTGTCATGCTTACCATCCCTTGTAAACAAAGTCCCCAGATACACGAACTCAGTCACTTGCTCCAATCTTTCTTCGCCAATCATTATTTTGCAATTCGCCATTACCTCATCCTTTTCAAAAACCATCACTTTCGTCTTACTTACATTCATCTTCATCCCTTTACTTTCAAATGATCCATGCATTTTTGTTACCATCTCCTGCAACTCCTCCTCCGAAGACGCAAGCAAAACCATGTCATCGGCATAGAAGGCATTTGACAAGTAACTCATTCATTCTTAGACCACAAACATCGTCTTTCAAACCTTGCAAACAACTGTCCATGAATAGATTGAATAGCCACGGTGACGCTACACATCCCTGTCTAACACCCTTTTCGATGGTAAACCAGTCTGTGTAGGACCCGTTTATTCTCACACAAGCATTTGAGTCCTCGTAGAGGGATTTCAGTGCCCGAATACTTATTTGTAACATTTCGTATTTTTAAATTTTACAACTGTAAAGTTTATGATTAATGTAAAAATGAATAAATAATACCATTGATGAAAAATATTTCGTTGGTAAAGCTAGTCACTGGTCAATCCACATATCACTCAGCTACTTACCTATATAATTGTCAGATTAATTTTATAAACTTTAAAAGACAAATTATTCCTATTCATGTCCCATAATTGCCTACCTACGGAAATAAATAAGAAACTTTTATGTAAACCACCCCGTAACTTATCGGAAACGTGCCTGAAACTGATGTGGGTGAAAACTAATATGAATAAATTATATAGCTTTATACTGTACGGGAACCTTTTACTTACCTATGTAAATTTCACGTCACAAACATAACTGTATGTAACTGCCATGTTAAAAAATATACTAATTTACCGCGTGTGACTTTGTTCGTTTGAACTTGAGAACAAAACAAAAGAGGAGCTTCAGACTTTTCAGGAAAATTAACCTAAATCTAAGGTACGCGTAGGTAGTGATCTATCTTCCGATAATAAAATAAGTGTACTTAACCCCAAATCAGGAACCAACATAAGCACATTGTTAAATTACTTGTATTATTTTAAAATTGCCTTCAAGTGAGAGTCAAAATCGGTCCAGTTGTGTTGGAGATTAGCTAGGCTCGTCTAAATGTCTGATTAGAGCGTTTTAGCAAACTACTAGCTTACTCTATGGTTGTGTAAGTAGCTATAGGTATCTTAGGCGCCTTACTACCTACAGGTGTAAATACCTACTACTCAAGGAATTTCTTGAGCTCGTACCTACTTCCTAATCCTTTTGAAAGCGGGGAAATTAATAATAATAGCAATCAGTTTAAATTGTAGAATATTCTTTGGTTTTTTCCATTTTAGGATTTAAGAATTCAACCTTAAATTGTACTTACGTAGGTTTGTTATATTAATGTTTCAGTAGATACCTACTAATTAAGACAAAAGCTGCAAAAAAGGAAGTGTTGGCATTTAAAAATTAAGAGCGCAATCAATTAGATAAGGGTTTCTTTTGAACAGACATTAAATTATCTTTTTTTTCATTTGAAATTGAGGATTTCCCTCTACTTACTACTTAGCATAGCAAGTAGGCAGAGCTGGGCACCGTTAATCAAATAGTTAACTTCGTTAATCGCTAATCCGTTACTGAAACTTCGTTAAGAGTTAAAGCCTTACATTTAAGAAAATGTAACGCAAGTTAACGTTAATCCGTTAACACGTGGTGAAAACATGTTTGTGTCTGTCCGTCTTTCACGGAAAAACGGAGCAACGTCGCAACGAATTGACGTGATTTTTTAAGTGCAGATAGTTGAAGGGATGGAGAGTGACATAGGATAATTTTTTGTCTCTTTCCGTAAATGGAAGATAGAAGTTTGTATGGAGCATTCCGCAATTTTCAAGGTAGAAAGATAAAAATTGGTATGCAGACTATTTGTGACTTAACAAATAAAAAGTTTTTTTTTTTATCTGCCCCCATCCACTTTATGGAGGGGGTGAAGTTTAATATAATTTGGTATAAGCTCTTTGTTACCAACGAAAAATACCAGCCTTTATTTTTTTTTAAGTATTCCCCCATCCCTTAAAATAGGGGATAGAAATTTGTGTGAGAGTCTCCACAAAATTAGTACAGGTTCTATGATACAAACGAATAATAAAATAATTTCATAAACAAATTAAATAAATTACATACATACATACATATACTAATATTATAAACGCGAAAGTTTGTGAGGATGTATGTAAGTAAGTAATAATGTTTGTTGCTCTTTAACGCAATAAATACTAAATGGATTTTATAAAATTATTAATAAATGGATTTTGTTAAAACTTCACAATAAAATGGCAGTCTATTTTTTATCCCGTAAAAATATTTTTTGCGGAGTATTTCGACATTTTGTTTTTTCTTCAGTCCACGCGGACGAAGTCGCGGGTGTCCACTTGTATAAAATAAAACTGTTCTGGAAATTTACAGGTTAGTAACAAAAATGTAAGTACTTGTTGACAAACAATGTGTTTTCATTCATTTTGATTAAGATTTAGAATTTATTTTATTGTAGTGTTTTGTGTACCCACAATAAAGAGTAAGATAGACTAGTTGCGTTCTGGACGAAATACTAATTTGACGGACTTATTTTAAGGCGATTTGATAATAATGTACCTAATGACTTATTGTTATTTAGGCAAATTGCTACATAGACCAGTTATAAATAGGTGTATAGACGCAATGATATACCTACAAATCAAACATAGGTAAGAACGATGTTTTTCGCGACGCGCGGCGCGAAGCATGGGCTACTGCTAAGTGTCTTACTTACAGTAAACACACATGAACGTGTACAATACACTCTGAAGTGTGTGTAAAACGACCACATAGTCTATAGTTAGTATACAGCAATTTAACATTGAACAGAAACAAACGCATTTAAGGTGTTTTGTTTAAACACACTTGGATTTGTAGTGGTATCTGTAATGGATTAACGACTAACGGATTTTGGGAAATATAACGGAAGATAACGAGTCCGCTAATATATTTTTAAGTTAACTTAACGAAGTTAACATTTCGAGTAACGGATTAACCGTTACTCGAAATGTTAACTTCGTTAATTAACGATTAACGGATTAACGAGTTAATGCCCAGCTATGCAAGTAGGTTAGCTTTGAAAAATTCAATCTACCTCAACCAAATAACTTGGTCAGCTACATTTTATTTAATTAATGAAATCTTTTCGATACAATAAATCCTCTACCGCTATGAGTGGCCAGGCCACCTATATCGATATTTTTTATACCAATCGACTCAGCGGTAGAGTTGAATGGCTTCATTATGCTTATAATTCGTATAAGCTCTTTGCTACCAGTGTAATGCCCACACGCAATCTGTTGCTATTGATAGATAGAAAAATTATCCATATTACTATTTAATACTTATTTTGTCCTGTACCAATGCGAGGCTTCACTAGAATACATCAGCTGCATCTCCGCCCACATGTTGAAAGAGTCTTTGAAAGAACTCGGGCATTTTCTTAGGTAATGAGTTGAAAACTTATCACTGACCATTTAAATCTGTCTCCGCTATGCTTAACGTGACTGCAGGATCTTCTTTATGATCCTGCAGTTCTGGCTATCATATAAACGTAGCTGTAATACCTGTTTGCTTAATAAAATGGTGTCATCACTCTCGGCACCCTCAAAACTTCATATTTGCCTTACACAGTCCTAACATTGCTACTGAAGTGGCCGTAAAGTGGTAACACTTGTAACTTGTACTAAATTCTTGAACAGATATCGGCAAAGTTCAATAAGTAGAACGGCGCCGGCGCACCTGACCCTCTTGAACACTGTTTTTAATGTCTTATACTGAAGTACGGCTACTTTAAGTCGGAAGGCGTGGGCTCCCAGTCTGTACCACTGAATTCATTTAATGTACGGATTTACAATAATTGTCACTTAGCTATACCCGAAGAGGGTTGGCTTCAGGCAGGCGGCCGGCCGTCAAATAAATGCCAAATATTTATATATTCATAATAATGGGATGAGGGCAGGAACATAATGGCTGTAGTACCTACGGCTACATAAAATATTTTGACGACCGGTTTAGAGTGGCTGATCACTCTTGTAAACTAGATTCGTTTCCTGGCTTATAGCCGCATTCAGAAAGGTTTAAGCCTCGAGCACACCGGATGCGTATGCGTACATGTAAGCGTAGACGTACACGTACCTCTGAGTTGTAATGTATGGCACTGTATAAGACAGGACACACCGCTTGACGTCTAGGCTTACGTCTACGCATACGCATCCGGTCTGCCCGTGCCTATACAGTTCCATACATTACAGTTCAGAGGTACATGTACGTCTACGCTTATGTGTACACATACGCATCCGGTGTGCTCGAGGCTTTATTATACAGGATGTTTTTTTGTGGCCACCTTTAACGAAGGGTACGTATTCTATACATGAAATAAAGTAAGTTTATACCAAAAAAAAATGCTGGGAAAAAAAAATTTTTTTAGAAAAAAAAATTTAAATACCTTCATCATGCGAAATTTATAGTGTCTAGTGTTTATGTTAGTTTTTTTATAGACAGATATTAATTATTTTTCGTGAAAAAATCCTGCTACGCGCGTCTATGTGCATTTATGCAGAAAAACGCAGTCTATTTACTCAACTTTGGACCCTAATATTTTGGAAACCAGACACTTCCCAGGTATGCTTCCATGGAGAAAAATGATCGTGATGATGAGGAGATTCCGCAGTTTTCGGGAACGTTGACGACCAAAAATCATTCTGTATAAGTCCTTATCAGTATTTAACTATGTAATTACTATTGATACAAACATACCTACCTATAGTCACGCCCATTACCCCCAAAGAGGATGGGCAGAAATGTGCAAATTACACACCCATTTTGCACCAGTTAGTCTATTAAGTCCCACGTGTTAGGGGATGAGCTTACCTCCGCTTTTCGGGAACAAATACCTCAATTGCTGTTGTAAGGAAATGTTTATGAGTCATTCTAAATAGGTATTACTAGCGTCAGAGCCTCGTCCGTTGAATATCAGAGTGCACCACAGGTGCAGGGGGGAAATTCTTAAAAAAATGTTTTAGCCGAAACGCAACCACTAACGAACCGTTAACGAAACGCGGTGCGAAGCAATATATACTTAACGCTTGAGTAATAAGGTATTATCTATATTTTAGCACGCATCGGTCGCGAGTATGATAGAATAAAAACAAATATCTGTCTCGTGCTGAAATGTATCTAATTACGTCATCGTAAAGTAGTTATTGCTTTGTTCTGAGTGTCTACAACGTTTTGGGTTCGTTCCAACTCGAGACTTTTCGAGAATTGTCCCCATGTGAGGCTGACTTTAGGTTCCAAGATAGTCCAACCCAATTACTTTAAGACAATTAATATCTTTTAAGGAGTAGCTGTACCTATTGATGCGTGGCTTCACTAGAGTATACATCTCATAATAGCGTCCTAATTGAATATAACTGGGTAAATATAATAAGAAGATACAAATTGGTTTACCTTACCTCCCGAGTCAAAATATTGATTTACTCTTATTTAATAAAAATATACCCACGCTCATAATGCCTACGGAAAGTTTAGGCGATACTAATAAATAAATGCAGAAGTACAATTCGTCTGATGGTTTAACTATAGGTATATACCTTTGCTTTTTTATGACAAGATGGAAGAGAAGAATCTTGAATCGGGATAGGTACTAGGAAGGAATGCGTTGGCAGTTCTTTAGCCCGCCATGCATGGCAATCTCAGATTTGGGTAACGTTTACTTATCGTCGTCGTCAGCCTATTGCAGTCCACTGCTGGACGTAGCCCCCCCCCAGTCCTCGCTACGCAAATACTTGGTCGTGGTCTCATGATACTGCAGCTCTGGCGACCCCATTTTGGGAATACAGCCTATTGTTACATCTTCTTCAGCCTATTGCAGTCCACTGCTGTACGTTGGCCTCCCCCAGGGCACGGCACAAGGCTACTGCCATAGGGGGGTTTGCCCAAAGTCACCACGCTGGGCAGGCGGGTTGGTGACCGCAGTGTCATTTTCGGACTATGTTGTCAGTACGGGAGGCGCTGCTGCCCACCTCCCGGAAACCCTCAATCGCCTCGTACCCACGGGCAGGCAGGGGTGGTACAAACTCTACTTTGCCGGCACCACTCGGCTTATTGTTACATACATACATATAATCACGCCTTTATCCCTTACGGGGTAGGCAGAGCATCAAGGGCTGATAGAACCACATGGTGCCACTTCTGACCAATTTTGAGGGTATAGTTGAGATGTACAAGTTCGGTTAGTAGTGACCTATTGTTAAGTGTACGGAAAATAACATATGATATAAAAGGCATGTCGATAAAATCGCGGGCGTTCTGTAATAATTATATATCTAACGGACGGACAAAGCAGCGAGGTAATAGCTAGATAAGGTAGCCACAATGACCAGCGAGCCGTGCGTCTCTGCTTCATGGATCAATGCAGTGCCCAGCATGCGTGACAATTCAGCGATCCAGAGGAGGCGTGAGGCTGTGTATTTTATTTATTCCTATAGGCTTAATACTTACACCATTTTCAGTTTTAAGTGAAAATTTTGAAATATAAGGGCGCGTTACACGTAATAGTAAGTTACCACCAATCAACATCGGAATACGAGAGTACCTACTCGTAACTAAACAACCTATGATACAAAATACGTTGTAGAGTTCGATAGCTTTTTTTTTTATTAAGCCATTAATGAGGAGTAGACATTAGAAAGTAAGTATGTACCTACGCAATTTCTGCTACTGATGGGGCTACACGCTATCTCATCGATATCTAGTCGTGATATATGACTACATCAATATTTGAAATTTTCATCACTACATATTACATACATAAAAAACAAAGTCGCTTTCTGCAGTCTGTCTCTATGTATGCTTAGGTCTTTCAAACTAGGGAACGGATTCTGAGGCGGTTTTTTTTAATAGATAGAGTGATTCACAAGGAAGGTTTATAATGTACTAGCGGACCCGACAGACGTTGTCCTGTCCCACGCCTTTGAACTAACGTCACTCAATTTGTTTTGCCTTCCCGGAATCTCTTTACTAATATTCTAACTTTCAAACGAACAAATTGTTTGTATGGAAGTATAGAAAAGGATTGTTTTTAGACTTTTTCAGGCATTTTTTTTTTAATTTTCTCTCCGTTAGAACCATCCCTGTACTTCAAGGAATACGCTAAAAAAAGAATTAGCGAAATCGGTTCAGCCGTTCTCGAGATTCGCGCTTACCAACACATTTAGCGATTCATTTTTATATTATAGATAGTGGACGCGCGACTTCGTCCGCGTGGACTGCAGAAAAAAACAAACTTTTATCTTTATAAAAAGTATAAAATAGGTATAGCTTGGTCTTATCTTCAATTCAACCCCTATTTCACCCCCAAACTGTAAAAATAATAGAACAAACGATTTTTTGTTTCTTATGACGTGATATTTGACGAACTTGCATATTTTCAACCCTATTTCACCCCTTAGCTGGTCGAAATTTCAAAAATGCAGAACAAATTTTAATGATTTCTTATCATGCTTAAATATAAGTTTCATACTTTTAAAATTAAGAAATCCCATCAAACTTTCAACCTCTATTTCAACCCTTCATCCTTTTTTTCGAAATAAAAAGTAGCCTATGTTCTGTCAGGGTCTAAAGATTGTCTGTACCAAATTTCATCAAAATCGGTTGCGAAGCGGGAAAGCGTAAACGGACAGACAGACAGACAGACAGACAGAGTTACTTTCGCATTTATAATATTAGTTGGGATAACTCCATAGTATAGTATAGAAGTATATATTGCTTCCCGGGAGTAATGCACTCTCACGCGGGCGAAGCCGTGGGCGGCCGCTAGTAATAATATACCTATATTATAATCACACACTTTTCCATAGTTTTACATACTCGTAGTTCCATGATTACTTCGAAGCCCGGATCCCCTCCCGCCCGATAGAAATGGAATGGCGCGTGGCAAGGCCTTTAGGCCCACACTCGCTCCCCACTACAAGGCCTGTAAAATGGAATCAACAGATGCAACCCGAGAAAGGCATAGAAATCTTCGAAAAGATTTAACAAGACATTGAAAAGCGACTACTTAAGAGGGATAAAACTATGAAGTTTGAAAATAAGCAAATTTAATATTTAATTTCCACGTGATGTCAGCAAAGCAGAATAGCTCCACCCTATGTCTACCCGTAGATATCGCAAGACGCGATTCAAGATTTCCGGGAGGTAGCAGCCTCCCACATTGACAACATAGTCCGAAAATCACACTGCGGTCACTAACCCGCTTGCCCAGCCAGCGTGGTGACTGTGGGGAAAAACTTCCTATAGCAGTAGCCTTGTGGTGTATCCTGGGGGACGCCTACGTCCATCAGTGGACGGCAGAAGGCTGATGCGTGAGTAATATTTAATTAAGCTTTGATAAATATTGACCAAAATGGTTTAAACAATTTGCAGGGTACTCTGATTCCGTAACAATACGTAATGTTTCACTCTATAAAAAGTACGCAATTATTATAACAAAAGGTTTAAAATGCTAAACCCTATAAAAAGCAAAAAATAACTTTGAACACTACGTAAGTACCAACTAAAGCATGGCAGACTATCTACTCGGGACTTTGTGCCACCTTTATGTCGGAGGCATAACCGCTAATTTTGAACTGCAAATGGTTATCTTGGCCTGCTGTTGACCGTACGTATGAAATTTTTGATTAAATTTTGTCGCGTCAAACAATAAAGATTTAACATTGGTCATTCTAGATTTTCAGCAAAAAATATTAATCGGTTTATCCGTTTCATTCCGGCATTCCAGGGTTTCATCCGCCCATCCCATTTCCAGCATCAGGTCCTCGTCAATTAGAAACATAAAGAGAACTAGTTAAGACAAATCCAACGAGCCCAAACTCGATGGGTTTACTAAGTCCAGAGTTACGTCTCCTATCTTCTAGCCCTAACAGCAGACCAGCTCAGTGGTTCCAGAAGACATTAGTGTTTCAAATGTTAGATCCCACATATGCTTGCAAGCAAACCGAGCGTATAACATTCCTATCACACCTAACAAACGACCTGATGACCTTGAAGACCTGAACTGATTTTCACCAAACATAGCTAAGAACACTCTCGACTGATATATCTTTCAAACAAAAAAAAAACCGCATTAAAATCGGATCATCCGTTTGGGAGCTACGATGCCACAGACACATACACATTTACACACACACACACACACAGAGAGTGAGAGAGAGAGAGAGACACGTCAAACTTATAACACCCCGTCGTTTTTGCGTCGGAGGTTAAAAAGGTGAGAAATTAAAAAATATTTTCACCCCCCGTTTACCAGTTTCACCACCAATGTTTTCAGTCTTTATTATAAAAACAAACTACAGGATGTCCCTTAAAAAATGTTTCTCATTTTTTCCTATCCGATCGCAGGTTTAGCTCTAATTGATTGAGTACCTGGCAGTGTGGGAGGCGTAGGTTGGTTGCCATGGAGACGCCCACGCGCCCTCTTCCCCCTACCCTTTGAACCTTGACCCCTACAGCTGATCGCTGCGCGTGTTCCACGGAACCCAGCCAAAGTGTGACGTCATTTTGACGATCAAATAAGATTGACTGGATTTCGGGCTTAAATATTATATGGTATTGATTTCCGTGAATAAATTGGTTGTTATTATGGATAAATTTGTCTGTAATTGTGTACTTGAATCAATTATGCGTGGTTATTGTACGTTTATTGTTCTAAAAGTAATACATATCTGTTTCTTAATGGACCCTTAATTTTGACCCATTAAGTCTTTACCGTGAAGTAAATGTACCTACATATATGTTTACGTCTTACACATTTATTTATATTTGAAAAATGTATAAACTACGCAATAGATCTATTAACTAAATATTAACTAATATTAACTAAACTTTGTCCTCGCTGTTGTACGTAAATTAAAAATCCTCGAACTAACTCACTCAAATTTAAATAGTAGGTAACTCATGTTCATATAGGAGTCAATGATTAAAAAGGTTAAGTAGGCGAAGTATCTACCTCCTCGATTGAGGCTGTTCTCAAAAACACATACAACACATATATCACAAAGGAGAACACACAACCATGATTAGCGGGGAGAGATGCAAGTGCTCAGTGACATTGCCAGCTTAAGACAAAGCCCCCCCGAGTTCCTGAGTCGTCTCTTACGACGCGCTTTAAGGAGACTGATGTATTCTAGTGAAGCATTAGCACCGGAAAACAACCCTCGAAAATACTACTGAGAATATCAGTGTCACTCAAGTGATTAGTAAACTAAATAAATAAACAGCTGTACGTACGAGCGTGGGCGCTCCGGTGGCAGCCGGCTCTATCAAGAAGGAAATCGATTGAGCCCGGCCATTATCTCCGGGAAAGTGCGGAGAAACATATATACATATACAGGATGATTTTTGGTCGTTAACGTTCCCGCAAACTACGGAATCTCCTCATCATCACAATCATTTTTCTCCATACAAGCATACCTAGGACCCCCAGACACCTGTCTGGTTTCCAAAATATTAGGGTCCAAATTTGAGTAAATAGACTACGTTTTTCTGCATAAATGCACATTGACGCGTGTAGCAAGATTTTTTCACTTGCATAAACACTGGACACTATAAATTTCGCCCGATAAAGTAAATAAAAAAAAAATTACATCATTTCCCAGCTTTTTTTTGGCATAAACTTACTTCATTTGATGTATAGAGTACGTACCCTTCGTTAAGGGTGGTTAAGGGTGGCAACGAAAAAAGACCCTGGATATAGCACGGCTGTGTTCCCATAATGCCAAAGCTATAACTCTCATTATCATCATTATTTCATCAAATACATTACTATTGTGGGTAAAGAAGCTTGGCTATCCAGTGCCGCAATATGGCCTGCATTTATGTGTGTGAAGTTAGCACCGCCATTTTGGAAATTTAAAAAAATAATAGTTGTGCTAGATTGTGCTAGGCATGTGCTGACTTGTGCCGTAAATAAAATTTTAAAATATCAAAAAATTAAAAAGTTACAGGAAAAATAAAAAAAATATCACTAGCACCGCCATTTAGTAAAATTGATAAAATAACAAATGGATAAGTTTGTGCTAGGGCTGTGCTATACTGTGCCGTAAAGCAAATTTCGATAACGCTGATAGATTTTCAGAAAATCGCGATTGAAAAAAAATCGCAGCACCGCCATTTTGTCAAAATCGAAAAAAAATAAATTGCTTCGATTCTGATTAAAATGTGCTAGAATGTGCTGCAAACGAAAAATCAATATCATAGACGGTTTATGAGAAAAACAAAATTGAACATTAAAAAATGAATATGCGATTTTAACGGTTTAAATTCACTTATTTGAAAAAACAAAAAATGTGCTAACTTGTGCTAGGCTAGTCTTCTAAAACTACGTTCGAATAACGAGAATAAATGTGCAATTTTTTCTAAAAATGAAAAAACAAAATTTTTTTTTAAAAATTTTTGTTCGTACGAAGTTCCAAAAAATACCACAACTTGTGCTAGGTTTGTGCTGCAGAACGCCGAAATCCCCACTTCGATAAGTCAATGCGTTGTCGAGAAATTGCAGAAATAAAATTTTGGAACATAAAAGCGTCAAAATAACGGTCAAAATGCACTCATTTCAAGAAAACAAAATATGTGCTAACTTGTGCTAGGCTAGTCTTCTATATCTACGTTCGAATAACGAGAATAAATGTGCAATTTTTTCTAAAATGAAAAAACAAAATTTTAAAAAAAATTTTTGTTCGTACATAGTTCCAAAAATACCACAACTTGTGCTAGGTTTGTGCCGCAGAACGCCGAAATCCCCACTTCGATAAGTCAATGCGTTGTCGAGAAATTGCAGAAATAAAATTTTGGAACATAAAAGCGTCAAAATAACGGTCAAAATGCACTCATTTCAAAAAAACAAAATATGTGCTAACTTGTGCTAGGCTAGTCTTCTATATCTACGTTCGAATAACGAGAATAAATGTGCAATTTTTTCTAAAAATGAAAAAACAAAATTTAAAAAAAAAAATTTTTGTTCGTACGAAGTTCCAAAAAATACCACAACTTGTGCTAGGTTTGTGTTGCAGAACGCCGAAATCCCCACTTCGATAAGTCAATGCGTTGTCGAGAAATTGCAGAAATAAAATTTTGGAACATAAAAGCGTCAAAATAACGGTCAAAATGCACTCATTTCAAAAAAACAAAATATGTGCTAACTTGTGCTAGGCTAGTCTTCTATATCTACGTTCGAATAACGAGAATAAATGTGCAATTTTTTCTAAAAATGAAAAAACAAAATTTTTTTAAAAAAATTTTTGTTCGTACGAAGTTTCAAAAAATACCACAACTTGTGCTAGGTTTGTGCTGCAGAACGCCGAAATCCCCACTTCGATAAGTCAATGCGTTGTCGAGAAATTGCAGAAATAAAATTTTGGAACATAAAAGCGTCAAAATAACGGTCAAAATTCACTTATTTGAAAAAACAAAAAATGTGCTAACTTGTGCTAGGCTAGTCTTCTAAAACTACGTTCGAATAACGAGAATAAATGTGCAATTTTTTCTAAAAATGAAAAAACAAAATTTTTAAAAAAAAATTTTTGTTCGTACGAAGTTCCAAAAAATACCACAACTTGTGCTAGGTTTGTGCTGCAGAACGCCGAAATCCCCACTTCGATAAGTCAATGCGTTGTCGAGAAATTGCAGAAATAAAATTTTGGAACATAAAAGCGTCAAAATAACGGTCAAAATGCACTCATTTCAAAAAAACAAAATATGTGCTAACTTGTGCTAGGCTAGTCTTCTATATCTACGTTCGAATAACGAGAATAAATGTGCAATTTTTTCTAAAAATGAAAAAACAAAATTTTTTAAAAAAATTTTTGTTCGTACATAGTTCCAAAAAATACCACAACTTGTGCTAGGTTTGTGCCGCAGAACGCCGAAATCCCCACTTCGATAAGTCAATGCGTTGTCGAGAAATTGCAGAAATAAAATTTTGGAACATAAAAGCGTCAAAATAACGGTCAAAATGCACTCATTTCAAAAAAACAAAATATGTGCTAACTTGTGCTAGGCTAGTCTTCTATATCTACGTTCGAATAACGAGAATAAATGTGCAATTTTTTCTAAAAATGAAGAAAACAAAATTTTTTTTAAAAAAATTTTTGTTCGTACGAAGTTCCAAAAAATACCACAACTTGTGCTAGGTTTGTGCTGCAGAACGCCGAAATCCCCACTTCGATAAGTCAATGCGTTGTCGAGAAATTGCAGAAATAAAATTTTGGAACATAAAAGCGTCAAAATAACGGTCAAAATGCACTCATTTCAAAAAAACAAAATATGTGCTAACTTGTGCTAGGCTAGTCTTCTATATCTACGTTCGAATAACGAGAATAAATGTGCAATTTTTTCTAAAAACGAAAAAACAAAATTTTTTTAAAAAAATTTTTGTTCGTACGAAGTTCCAAAAAATACCACAACTTGTGCTAGGTTTGTGCTGCAGAACGCCGAAATCCCCACTTCGATAAGTCAATGCGTTGTCGAGAAATTGCAGAAATAAAATTTTGGAACATAAAAGCGTCAAAATAACGGTCAAAATTCACTTATTTTAAAAAACAAAAAATGTGCTAACTTGTGCTAGGCTAGTCTTCTAAAACTACGTTCGAATAACGAGAATAAATGTGCAATTTTTTCTAAAAATTAAAAAAACAAAATTTTTTAAAAAAAATTTTTGTTCGTACGAAGTTCCAAAAAATACCACAACTTGTGCTAGGTTTGTGCTGCAGAACGCCGAAATCCCCACTTCGATAAGTCAATGCGTTGTCGAGAAATTGCAGAAATAAAATTTTGGAACATAAAAGCGTCAAAATAACGGTCAAAATGCACTCATTTCAAAAAAACAAAATATGTGCTAACTTGTGCTAGGCTAGTCTTCTATATCTACGTTCGAATAACGAGAATAAATGTGCAATTTTTTCTAAAAATGAAAAAACAAAATTTTTTAAAAAAATTTTTGTTCGTACATAGTTCTAAAAATACCACAACTTGTGCTAGGTTTGTGCTGCAGAACGCCGAAATCCCCACTTCGATAAGTCAATGCGTTGTCGAGAAATTGCAGAAATAAAATTTTGGAACATAAAAGCGTCAAAATAACGATCAAAATGCACTCATTTCAAAAAAACAAAATATGTGCTAACTTGTGCTAGGCTAGTCTTCTATATCTACGTTCGAATAACGAGAATAAATGTGCAATTTTTTCTAAAAATGAAAAAACAAAATTTAAAAAAAAAAAATTTTTGTTCGTACGAAGTTCCAAAAAATACCACAACTTGTGCTAGGTTTGTGCTGCAGAACGCCGAAATCCCCACTTCGATAAGTCAATGCGTTGTCGAGAAATTGCAGAAATAAAATTTTGGAACATAAAAGCGTCAAAATAACGATCAAAATGCACTCATTTCAAAAAAACAAAATATGTGCTTACTTGTGCTAGGCTAGTCTTCTATATCTACGTTCGAATAACGAGAATAAATGTGCAATTTTTTCTAAAAATGAAAAAACAAAATTTTTTAAAAAAAATTTTAGTTCATACGAAGTTCCAAAAAATACCACAACTTGTGCTGGGTTTGTGCTGCAGAACGCCGAAATCCCCACTTCGATAAGTCAATGCGTTGTCGAGAAATTGCAGAAATAAAATTTTGGAACATAAAAGCGTCAAAATAACGGTCAAAATGCACTCATTTCAAAAAACAAAATATGTGCTAACTTGTGCTAGGCTAGTCTTCTATATCTACGTTCGAATAACGAGAATAAATGTGCATTTTTTTCTAAAAATGAAGAAAACAAAATTTTTTTAAAAAAATTTTTGTTCGTACGAAGTTCCAAAAAATACCACAACTTGTGCTAGGTTTGTGCTGCACAACGCCGAAATCCCCACTTCGATAAGTCAATGCGTTGTCGAGAATTTTTTTTAAAAAAATTGTTTTTTCATTTTTAGAAAAAATTGCACATTTATTCTCGTTATTCGAACGTAGATATAGAAGACTAGCCTAGCACAAGTTAGCACATATTTTGTTTTTTTTGAAATGAGTGCATTTTGACCGTTATTTTGACGCTTTTATGTTCCAAAATTTTATTTCTGCAATTTCTCGACAACGCATTGACTTATCGAAGTGGGGATTTCGGCGTTCTGCAGCACAAACCTAGCACAAGTTGTGGTATTTTTTGGAACTTCGTACGAACAAAAATTTTTTTTTAAAAATTTTGTTTTTTTCATTTTTAGAAAAAATTGCACATTTATTCTCGTTATTCGAACGTAGATATAGAAGACTAGCCTAGCACAAGTTAGCACATATTTTGTTTTTTTGAAATGAGTGAATTTTGACCGTTATTTTGACGCTTTTATGTTCCAAAATTTTATTTCTGCAATTTCTCGACAACGCATTGACTTATCGAAGTGGGGATTTCGGCGTTCTGCAGCACAAACCTAGCACAAGTTGTGGTATTTTTTGGAACTATGTACGAACAAAAATTTTTTTTAAAAAATTTTGTTTTTTTCATTTTTAGAAAAAATTGCACATTTATTCTGTTATTCGAACGTAGATATAGAAGACTAGCCTAGCACAAGTTAGCACATATTTTGTTTTTTTGAAATGAGTGCATTTTGACCGTTATTTTGACGCTTTTATGTTCCAAAATTTTATTTCTGCAATTTCTCGACAACGCATTGACTTATCGAAGTGGGGATTTCGGCGTTCTGCAGCACAAACCTAGCACAAGTTGTGGTATTTTTTGGAACTTCGTACGAACAAAAATTTTTTTAAAAAAATTTTGTTTTCTTCATTTTTAGAAAAAATTGCACATTTATTCTCGTTATTCGAACGTAGATATAGAAGACTAGCCTAGCACAAGTTAGCACATATTTTGTTTTTTTGAAATGAGTGCATTTTGATCGTTATTTTGACGCTTTTTTGTTCCAAAATTTTATTTCTGCAATTTCTCGACAACGCATTGACTTATCGAAGTGGGGATTTCGGCGTTCTGCAGCACAAACCTAGCACAAGTTGTGGTATTTTTTGGAACTATGTACGAACAAAAATTTTTTTAAAAAAATTTTGTTTTTTCATTTTTAGAAAAAATTGCACATTTATTCTCGTTATTCGAACGTAGATATAGAAGACTAGCCTAGCACAAGTTAGCACATATTTTGTTTTTTTTTGAAATGAGTGCATTTTGACCGTTATTTTGACGCTTTTATGTTCCAAAATTTTATTTCTGCAATTTCTCGACAACGCATTGACTTATCGAAGTGGGGATTTCGGCGTTCTGCAGCACAAACCGATCACAAGTTGTGGTATTTTTTGGAACTTCGTACGAACAAAAATTTTTTTTAAAAAATTTTGTTTTTTCATTTTTAGAAAAAATTGCACATTTATTCTCGTTATTCGAACGTAGATATAGAAGACTAGCCTAGCACAAGTTAGCACATATTTTGTTTTCTTGAAATGAGTGCATTTTGACCGTTATTTTGACGCTTTTATGTTCCAAAATTTTATTTCTGCAATTTCTCGACAACGCATTGACTTATCGAAGTGGGGATTTCGGCGTTCTGCAGCACAAACCTAGCACAAGTTGTGGTATTTTTTGGAACTTCGTACGAACAAAAATTTTTTTTAAAAAATTTTGTTTTTTCATTTTTAGAAAAAATTGCACATTTATTCTCGTTATTCGAACGTAGTTTTAGAAGACTAGCCTAGCACAAGTTAGCACATTTTTTGTTTTTTCAAATAAGTGAATTTAAACCGTTAAAATCGCATATTCATTTTTTAATGTTCAATTTTGTTTTTCTCATAAACCGTCTATGATATTGATTTTTCGTTTGCAGCACATTCTAGCACATTTTAATCAGAATCGAAGCAATTTATTTTTTTTCGATTTTGACAAAATGGCGGTGCTGCGATTTTTTTTCAATCGCGATTTTCTGAAAATCTATCAGCGTTATCGAAATTTGCTTTACGGCACAGTATAGCACAGCCCTAGCACAAACTTATCCATTTGTTATTTTATCAATTTTACTAAATGGCGGTGCTAGTGATATTTTTTTTATTTTTTCTGTAACTTTTTAATTTTTTGATATTTTAAAATTTTATTTACGGCACAAGTCAGCACATGCCTAGCACAATCTAGCACAACTATTATTTTTTTAAATTTCCAAAATGGCGGTGCTAACTTCACACACATCTGCATTTTGGGTACATATAAACATGATTGTATTCCCGAAAGGTGGTAGCAGGGCCGGCTCGCCCATACGGCGAACGGTGCAGTCGCTCCAGGCGTCAAATCCTAGAGGGCGCCTAAATGGTAAAGATATAGGTGTATATTATTTTTATTAGGAGCAAACAGGAAAGGCGCCATAATTGGATCTCGCTCCATTCTAAAATTTACTTCGGGACGGCGCGCTGCGCTGGGTGGAAGCCTTCTGTAAGATCACGAAAAAGGACCACAGACACTTGTCATAGACACATACAGTATATCAGGGACAGACGTAAATTATCTGTGACAAATTTAGTTGCGAGCTTATCGACTGACCTTGCTGCGAGTAAACCACGCGTAAAGTTACAACCTCGTTATACTCGAACTTGATTTTTGGCGGGAAAATATATGGAATACTAGTGAACGCCCGCGACTCTGTCCGCGTGAGACTGCAGAAAAACAAAATGTCTAAATTATCCTGGATAAAAAATATTTTCCTGGGATAAAAAGTAGCCTATGTGTTAATCCAGGTTGTCAGCTAACTCCATACCAAATTTTATTAAAATCGCTCCAGCCGTTTTTACGTGAAAGAGTAACAATCGTCCATTCATCCATCCATGCATACTCATAAACTTTCGCGTTTATAATATACGTAGGATTTGTCAAATTAAACTGTGTAGCTTATTTGTGTAGCTTATACCTAGTTTAAAGCTTTTTACTAGTAAGACCCAGAGAGAATACCTGAATTCCTTAGTCGACTAATAAGACATGCACGGAAGGAGATGCAAATGATGTATTCTAGTGAAGCCCTGCATCAGGGACTGTCAGGTGTGTCAACTTTTTAGGACTGTCAACTTGTAATTCCTGCTTCCCACATTTTTATTTTATAAATACGAAGGAAAAACATTTATATTTCCCAAAAGTAATATAAGGGTCGTAATAACGCGAGAAGCTTAATAATTGGTTTAAAAGGTTATAAATGAAAATAAACCTATGTCAAAACTTGTAAAATGTAACTTGATAATTTTAAAAATACTATGGAGGTAACGAGATACTTGATAGATTTTTATATTCAATATTAAATTTTCGTTGAAAAAAAATCAAAGATTTTATCAACAATCGGGTAATTTGATGCCATTAATAAAACGATTAACTGTCGTAATATAATGTTAGTGTTTTTACAAAACGGCATTTAAAGTTAGATACTGCTTAAAAATGGCATTTAGTTTTGATATAAAAATTTAGGATTATAATAATGTTTAGCTTAACAACGTTTAAACTTTTTTACAATAATACGGTATGCATCTGAAATCATATGAACACACTAGAAAATATATAGACCTATGCAGCTACGTAATAAGGATATATAGTACTTCACAAATCGAAGGCCGTCTACGCGTCTACGGGTCGTTGCTACGAGACGCGCCGCGTAGCATCTTTCGTAGCCTACGTACTCGTAGCAAGCGAGCGTAGCGCGCTACCTTCGCTCATTAGGCGACTTCTTCGTCTCTATTTACGGAATTTAGTGTATAATTTTAAAATATTTTAAATTAATGTAATTACAAAAAAAAAATTATGTAATTTATTAGTTGAAAGGAGATTTTATGTCAATTTTCTTCTGTAGATTAGAAAAATATTTAATTATATCTGGTGTTCAAAGATTTTGTTAAACGTAGGAGGTTTGTAGGTATTTTATTTAAATATTTTTAACTATCTGGGAGTGAAAAAAAAAACGTACAATACTACAACTGCTTCTCTTCCCGGGCATACTGTACAAGTCAGTAAAGGGACAAGAGTGTCATGGTGTTTCGTAGGCAATTGGTTGACCACCTGTCACTTCTAACCGAACTTGTATATCTCAACTATACCCTCAGAATTGATCAGAAGTGGCACCATGTGGTTCTATCGGCCCTTGGTGCTCTGCCTACCCCGTAAGGGCTAAAGGCGTGATTATATGTATGTATGTTTTATTAACTAAAATTACGTCTTTGTTTGAATTTTGTACTTTCGGTTTCAACCGATATCAGTGTAGGTATAAATAAGGTTTTATAAGGCGTTACAGTAATCTTGTAGCTCTTTTTTTTTAACATAAAAAACTTGTTAAATACCTGTACTGATGCGGGCTTCACTAGAATACATCAGCTGCCTCTCCTTCCGTGCATGTCGTAAAAGTCGACTAAGAATCTCGGGCATTCTAGACGTGGCTGTATGATCTCCATTATGGATCCGCAGTTCTCGCTACCCCATTACGGGAAGACAGCCGTGTGTGTGCATGTATGTTTTAAAAATAAACTGCTACCTCTCACTCGAGGGCCCTCAAGGGTTGCCTCTAAGAATATGAGCGAAATTCTATCGAGTTGCCCAAACTAATGGCTTTAGCGTTATAATAGGAATTTAATGGTACTGTTATTTACTTTTGAATGCTTTTCAAACAACACACGTGGAGCGTGATTAATTATATAGTACTAAATTCATTCCACGTGGCGGGGAATAGTGATATTTCCCGGTAAAATTTATATTTTTTATTCGCAAATTGAAACATGATTTACGATGTAATTACGAATTTTATAACAACTTGTAAGAATTATTGCCTCTAAAGAAATTTATGAGAAATCGTTGCCGAAAGGCCACCCCCGATTATTCTCTTGGGGTTTATTTGGGCTGGATTCTGGTATGCTAGGGTATAGATATCGTAAGTAATATACTATTTCTAGCAGGTAAACCTAGGCGATATCCTCAATAATCCAGAAAAGATATTTATCAATCAATCGATATGCCTATAGTATGTTTGGCATAGTAGGGCCAAATGAATGAAGATAAATGCAAGTTCTTTCATGAGAGAACGGTCCCGAGTTCCTTTGTTGATTCTTACGACATGCACGGAAGGAGATGCAGCTGATGTATTCTAATGAAGCCCCGCAGTAATACAATCGACCTGTGGGGTAAGCACGAACCGCTCGATAGTCCGTAATGCTAGTCAAATTTAAATCACATAGATTTTGCTAGCGAGTCGCTAGTTACGCCGCGTAAAAAAGTTCGTGCTTACCCCATTATAATATAACTTAATATTACCTTACGACGTTACGGTATGGCGTAGGTCTGAAAAAAAGCAAGAACATTATATTTGTCTTAGACTAATTTGTAACACATATTTTGTTTATTTCTTTTAATACTAACGAGCGATATTTTTTAAATGTTTTAAACATGACGGCGCGACGGCAGCGCCATCTGAAAATTGTTACGCGAACTAAATTATTATTTCTGAACGTAGCACCGAGCACTGGGGAGGTGGCCGTCAGATATAAAAAGGTGGGGTAGGCAGTGGCTCGGTTCAGTCAGTTGACAGTCCTCGTTGCGGAGGCACCTAACCTAAGCGTCTGGTTCACGACCACATGTTTTTAGTATCGTTCGACACGCTCACAACCACGTGCTCGGTAATACGTTATACTTACCTAATTTAAATTGAAGATTGTTAAGAAGTGTAATTAAATTATAATTGTTGTACATAAAAGTGATTGAGTGATTCTCGAAGGCTTTTACTGACCCATTACCTCACGCCCAAAGATGGATACTCCTACTGATCATGCCCAGGAGCCTTTATCAGAAGTGGGATCAAATGGGTCGACTTCAAACAATGAAACGGATAATGCGACTACCCAACTACCCGGAACGTGCCCTGAAAAACCACCAGAGAGTTTATGGAGTGGAATGGAGGCCTTCTTGACGCGACTACTTTCTGCAAACACCGCTGTACAAAACGCCACTGTTGCCTCCATGTCAAATAATACGAGCTCCAATACGCAACTCATCAACTTCGACCCGGATGATACAGAGGCGGACTTAGAAGGTTGGTGCAAAGTGACAGAAATTATTGTGAACAGTAGAAAGTTGGAGGGTCCAGACTTGTTACTAGCTCTGACACGTGCGCTCAAAGGTCGCGCAGCCATGTGTCTTACTAAACTTAACACTGCAGAAATAAAATGGCCGGCTATAAAAGAATTGTTAACCGCCAAATTTAACAAACCGAAGTTGATGCAAGACTACTTTGATGACATTATAAGATTCCAACTATCCAATAAAGAAACTGCATCAGAAGCAGCCATGTGTTTATGGAGTCTGATTGAACGCGTGCCGAAAGTTGAATTGGCCGAAGAAGTGATTACGGGGTTCGCTATTTCTATACTGTGCCAACGAGATCCGTTAATTCGCCGTGAACTCAACTCAAATGTGATAACCACTCGAGCGCAACTATGTCGAGTGCTAGCAGGTGTTTCGCTTAAAAGAAAACTAGAAGATAACGACAGCGGTACTGTGGATTACAAACGAATCCGAACAAGTGATACTCGCTTCGCTGGATCTTGTCATTACTGTGGCAACCGAGGACATAAACTAGAGGATTGTCGCAAGCGACGCGAAAACAACGCCAAGGCGAAACTACCGGAAAATGGGAAGAATGTTACCTGTTTCGCCTGTGGGCAGTCCGGACATCTAAGTACTACCTGCCCCAATAAGACGACCGCAGCCGAGCCGTCATCGAAGAGAGAGGTTCACTTCTGTGAATGCAAGCTGCCGCGGAGTACACTATCAACATCATCCGGTGAGGTTATTCCATTTCTTTTTGATAGTGGTTCAGCTTGCTCACTAGTAAAACATAGTATAACTACAAAGCTCATGGGTACTGAACGTAACGACTTAGTATATTTAACGGGAATAGGTGGGGAAAATATCGAATGTAGGACTCAAATACTTTGTTCGGTTAAAATTCAAAATATTCCTATGTCAATACTGTTTCATGTAGTGGCAGATAATTTAATGTCAGAGAACGTACTGGTGGGTCGCGATATCCTTACAGAAGGGGTCCATGTAGAGATAAATTGTGACAATATTCAATTCACGGAGCGTAAACAAATCAATACTTGTGATACAATCAATTTTGACTTTAGCGGCATAGAAACTGACCTAGTAGGCATGGATAGGAATGCTTTAATTTCGATATTAAAGAAATATAACTCGTACTTTATTGATGGGGTTCCTACGCGTAGGGTTAAGACAGGTGAAATGAAAATCGATCTTATCGACCCTCATAAGATTAGTTCATAGACGACCCTACCGTTTGTCTCCTGTTGAAAAAGAAATCGTTAGGGAGAAAGTTCAATCTCTTTTAGAGGCAGGAGTTATTCGCGAAAGCTCTTCACCATTTGCGAGCCCCATCCTACTAGTGAAGAAGAAAGATGGCACTGACAGGATGTGCGTCGATTTTAGGGAGTTAAATGCGAATACTCGTCCCGAACGCTATCCACTTCCCCGGATAGACGAACAGATTGATCGTCTGAACGGTGCCCACTTCTTTTCTTGTTTAGACATGGCCTCTGGCTATCATCAGATTAACGTACATCCAGAATCAATCGAGAAAACTGCTTTTGTAACACCGGACGGGCAGTACGAATATAGGGCCATGCCGTTCGGGTTACGTAACGCAGCTTCCGTGTACCAAAGATGTATCAACCGGGCCCTTAAGACTTTGAAGGACACTATTTCGTCTGCCTATATGGACGATGTCCTGTGTTTTTCAGAAAATGTTTCCGATGGTCTGGAACGTTTAGATATGGTTCTCTCAGCTTTATCGGAGGCTGGATTCTCATTCAACATCCGTAAATGTAAATTCATGAAAACTGAAATCAACTATTTGGGCCATGTCATTCGAGCTGGTGAGGTGAGACCTAACCCTTTAAAAATTCAGGCATTAGTTGAGGCCCCTGTCCCAGGAACTGCAACTCAGGTTAGACAATTTCTCGGGCTCGCGTCATATTTCCGCCGGTTTGTACCGAACTTTGTTAATATTGTTGCCCCCTTATATCCACTGACCAAACTAAAGGGACCCATAATTTGGACTAAAGAACACGATGAAGCCCACAAGCGAATAGTACATATCCTTACGTCCGAACCAGTTCTCACTATATTCAATCCCGCAATCCCTATAGAGTTACACACAGATGCAAGTGCTAACGGGTATGGTGCTATCCTCATTCAACGAATTAATAAGATCCCACACGTCGTCGCATATTTCAGCCGACGCACTACTGAAATAGAATCCAGATACCATTCGTATGAACTGGAGACTTTGGCAGTGGTGCGCGCAGTAGAGAACTTTCGTCACTACCTTTATGGCCAGCACTTCACAGTTTATACCGACTGTAACTCCCTGAAAGCATCCAAATCTAAAGTTGACCTGTCTCCTCGAGTTCACCGGTGGTGGGCATTCCTTCAGGCGTACGATTTCGATATTATCTACAAAGAGGGACGCAATATGGGTCATGCTGATTTCCTATCGAGAAATCCCCTGCCGTGTACTCCGATGGTTTCAGATCTTTCCCAACACGATGAGCCTCAGAGCTCTCGTAAAATAGTGCAGTTTGTAGAACTTCATGATAGCTGGTTAAAGGTTGAGCAGCAAAGAGACCCAGAAGTTCAAGACATTATTCAAAAGCATGATAGTGGAGAACTCCCCGAGTCCGTCGCTCATACTTATGACGTTAGGGACGGAATTTTATACAGGAAAGTAGATCGCAATAAGGCTAGCTCCTGGTTACCAATTGTGCCGCGTTCCCTTATCTGGACATTAATTAATCATGTACATATCGAAATACAGCATCTAGGAGCCGAGAAGACACTTGACAAAATTTACGAGCAGTATTGGTTCCCTCAAATGTCAAAACATGTCCGCAAATTTGTAGAGTCATGTATTGTCTGTAGGGCTTCTAAAGGTCCATCAGGAGCGCAGCAAATTAGGCTTCATCCCATCCCCAAAGTAGAGGTACCGTGGTATACCATCCATATTGATCTTACCGGAAAATTAAGCGGAAAAAGCGATAGGAAGGAGTACGCGTCAGTCATTATAGATGCTTTTACGAAATACGTGCTTCTCGAATATACCCAGTCGCTAGATTCAGCATGCGCAATTAAAGCACTAAAACGGGCAGTTTCTCTTTTTGGTAGTCCCAAAAGAATTATCTCGGATCAAGGTAGGTGTTACATCAGTGCGGAGTTTAAAGACTTTTGTAAGACAAATAACATAGAGCTCCATTTAATCGCTACTGGTTCTCCAAGAGCAAACGGACAAGTAGAAAGGGTCATGCGTACCCTCAAGACTCTATTAACCATTATAGAAAATGACAGTAGTAAAGTATGGCGCGACGAACTAGGAGATGTACAGTTAGCATTAAACAGCACACGATCACGTGTTACTGGATATACGCCCACTGAGCTTATGTTCGGTATTAAAGCACAGTCACTTGGCTTATCCAGAATTTCTCAATGTTCCGATAATTCTCCGCGCGCTAATTTAGAGTCTATTAGGTCAGATGCATCTTTAAATATACGGAAAAACGCGAAAGTAGATAAAGCTCGATTTGATCAAGGCAAAGCAACAGTTAAACCGTTTGTGGTGGGTGATTATGTTTTCCTGAAATGTAGTGAGCGTAATCAAACGAAGCTGTCGCCTAAATTCAAGGGGCCTTTCCAAGTTGTCGCAGTCCTTGACAACGACCGTTACGAGTTGAAAAGCATCAATAGGTCCAATCGGTTATACAAGTACTCTCACGAAAGTTTGCGTGCAGTACCCAGGGGATACGAAGGTTTAGTTCAAATAAGTACAAACTTGATCACTGATGAGGAGGCCGAGACGGCGGTCAATATTGGGGAGGGAATAGACCCTGGATGCCCGCTTGATGATGATAGTGATACACTGTCGGTCTCAAGTGACGGAACGCTATCGGCAGCGTCTGATACTCTAACCGCTTCATCAGTGGATCAAGGTCACGAGTTGCGTGAACATGTGGTTGATGTACATCATGAATGTGAGTAAATGATTTAGTTGTGAGACTTGTGTTAGTTGGTTCGGCCAGTTGAAAGGGCCCAGTATGCCCGAGCTGCGCCCGCAATATGTGATGAAGGACGAAGGGACGGCTGGTCGAAAGGGCCCTGTATGCCCGGTCCACGCCAATCGTGACTGCAGCTGGTTGTGAGGGCCTCGTATGCCCGGACCACGCCGCCGGGAAACTTTCAGGCTGAAGGGGCCTCGTATGCCCGAGTCGTATGACTGAAACCGTGACGTGTTACAATGGTTGAAAGGGCCAAGTACGCCCGAGCCATTCTGTTGACTAGGTGCGATTTTGTCAGGTATGGACGAGCTGATCACAATACATTGTCTTTTTCAGACACCGTCAGCGAAGGAAATTAATAACGCACGAGGTCGTGCTAAAGTCAGGGTTGGCCGTGACGGCGCGACGGCAGCGCCATCTGAAAATTGTTACGCGAACTAAATTATTATTTCTGAACGTAGCACCGAGCACTGGGGAGGTGGCCGTCAGATATAAAAAGGTGGGGTAGGCAGTGGCTCGGTTCAGTCAGTTGACAGTCCTCGTTGCGGAGGCACCTAACCTAAGCGTCTGGTTCACGACCACATGTTTTTAGTATCGTTCGACACGCTCACAACCACGTGCTCGGTAATACGTTATACTTACCTAATTTAAATTGAAGATTGTTAAGAAGTGTAATTAAATTATAATTGTTGTACATAAAAGTGATTGAGTGATTCTCGAAGGCTTTTACTGACCCATTACCTCACGCCCAAAGATGGATACTCCTACTGATCATGCCCAGGAGCCTTTAAACATATTAAAGAATTTTGTTGACATTCAAAATATAAACATAAATTATTTGTATTCTTTAAAATTTTCCTTGATTCTTTATAAGCTATAGTTTCATATATTTTATATACTATATTTTATATACTATACTATATACATTAGATATATTTAGCTATTATATTAGATGTACCTAAATGAAGTTATAAAAGCCGCAGCTCATATTTATCAATTACAAAAAGGTATAGAGTATATAAGGTAGAACTATAGGTACAGTAAGTTTACGTCTATATATCCTACAGGGTCCTAAATATTCCGGGGACTCGATCAACAAGTGTCTCGATCCAGGGCCAGGCGGGTGGAACCCCCACAGCACTAGGGGCCCGGGCCCCGGGGTCTGCATTCACCACGTTGCTAGGCAACCGATCCGAGACATTCGCATTATCTGCTATGGAACAGTTTACTATGGGCTTAGTGACAGTAATGGTGTATGCTTCACCGAATTTTGGGGTCTTAGTGTGAGACATGGTTAATACAAATAAAAGTGAAATAAAACGTTTTAGCCTTGCGTACAGCACGGTAAGACTGTCAGTGTCTGTCATTTTGGGCCCCATTTCACGATACGTTACATTTGCCGGTGCTGATGAGCGGCTTCACTAAAATACATCAGCTGCATCTCCTTCCGATCATCTAGCTAGGAATCGAGTAAGGAACTCAGGGATGTTCTTGTTCAGTAATTTTCAGCATCTCTCACCACTATAGGTACTGAACATGGCAATAGAATCTCCTTCGAGATCCTGCAATTCAGCCTATCTCATTTAGGAAACATACTTGTAGCCATGTATATGTCTTGAGATATCCTTATCAAATTTGACAAGAATTATGTGCTAAGGATTTAAAGAGATAGATTTACGAGTATTACATATTAGGCAAATCGTATAATCCAACCAGGCCTCATATTATATCACTAAGCCAAACATTTTAATCAGTATTTACAAAGTGGCAACATTAAAACAGGAATTGTGCGTAAACCAAACATGAACAATAAACATTGGGCGGGAAATCATAGCTCTCTGATTGGTCGGCCGTTGATATCGCCCGTAGATGGAATGCGTGTGCGCATATCGGGTTACACGCCTCTTGTGAGCAAGCTTCTTAGTTGTTTGTATATACTGCTCATTTGATAGGCATTTTCCTGGTAAAATAGAAAATATTTGAAATCTACCTCTAGAAGTTACCGATAACTAGGCTCGGAATGACATAAGAAAATAGTTTTAAGGTCTAAATAAAGACGTAGTGGCGAAGGTTGACAAGACTATGTTGAGGTGATTTAGGCTTGTGAATGCCTAAGAAAATGCATTAAGTAGACTGACGAATAGTATACAACGGTGTGCAGGGTTGGATGGAGAAGACCTTATCTGACTTTCACCGACCAAATTGGAGAAATCCTAGAGAAAGGCCAGGCTATGGCTGGAGCCTTTTATGTGCGCTGGGGGAGCCTACGTCCAGCAATAGGCTGATGTATATGAACTCGGCCGTTCTCTCAGACGATAAGCTAGCATCTCATTGATGATGCTGCAGTTCCTGCTACCTTATTTGGGAAACATTACCGTGGCTATATGTAGATATGTAAATATTGGATTAACATGCGATGCGACGATGGCTCGAATCCTTAATTACTACAGCCATCTCTAAAACATAATTATGGAAGTCGAAAAGCAAAATAAAAATTATCCAAAACTATGTTCTGATGTTCTAAAATTTATTGCGAGGTTATTCCCTCATAGTTGGCGTATCCACTGAGAAAAAACAAATGCACTACCGACGCCGCCGCCGCGCGCCATGAACAAACACACGCAATCATAGAGAACAAATGCTGTTACAGAAGTGCTATACGAGTACAATTACGTATAGGTACCTACTTGCAAATGGCTGTGCTTCCAAAATGGTTAAGTCAGAACTACAAGATTACGACGAGGTTTTACAGCCACAAATGACCAGTGACTAGGTCATCGCCTGAGAGAACACCCCTGAGTCACTTTGTTGACTCATACGATACTCATATTCAAAAAGTCTCGAGGAGAGATCAGGAATAAGGATGATATATTCTAGTGAAGCCCCAAATCAGCACTACACACAAAACAGGTTATGAAGTTAGCCGCATTTTTTCTACCAGTGCGTTAATAACGTTATGTAATGCAACCCGTTTTGCAAAAAATTCAAGAATGACAAGATACTCCACTTCTATTTATATTAAATATAAATAAATTTGAAAACGATATTATTTGTTGAGTAAAACTTATAATGAATGTTTACTATCTAATTACAATCGGCCCACCTTATTAAATTAATTTCGTGACAATGCCTCGAGAGTTTTGATTAATTATATTATTTTACATAATTTCTCGTTCAAGTTCTTTATGAAGATAAAGATTGAATTTTACTGGTGAATTTTAGGTATTTTGTTTGTGACGGTCGACTCGTGTAAAACTTTTGACACAACCTTAATAATTCTATATAAATTACTAGATGCTTGCCACGACTTCTTCCCCGTGGACTACAGGATACAGTAGCCTATGTCCCTTTCCGTATTCTCAACTATAAATATGTACATATTCAACATTTCGAGAAGATTAGTTGAGTAAATAAAGCGGGAATAGGTAGAATACCAACAAAAAACATACTTTAAAAGTTATAAAAACATACTTACATACTTTAGAAGTTATAATGTTGGTCAGGATAAACCAATGCCACCTACTGGTATGCGATTGGACATTAGTATAATATAAAATATTAATTTTAGTGTGAATCTTAATAAGCTGATTTATGTATGTTTATATGAAATTTAAAAATATAGGTAAATTCACTATGGGTGCGCCCACCACCGGACCCTACACCCTCCACTGACCCTCGGATCTGATAACTCATACATAACTGCGAAAACAGGCACTTGCACTAACTACAATCGCCACGAGAAACCAGGCCCGAGTACCCAGCATGCAAGACAATACATTGCACTATTCCGAAATCAAAAACTAGATAAATAATCTACATATGTTTCGCCAACAACCGTGGCATCCTCAGGATTATAGAAATTAGTAAACCACTAATTATTATGAACCTCTAAAACCCAACACATATGTGTACTTCCGAATTGTAACACCTAATACAATTTCATTTATATAGGTAAATATAAAATACTTAACACGTTTACTTAGGGTCCAAACCAAAGCTACGTAGTTGTCCGTGCCAGCTGAAGAGGAATAAAGCTTTTATTATTTTATCTAGAAATCGACTAATAGGAAGCATCTATCCACAAAGTAATATTCATTGCTTTTTTTCAACTTATACATATAAAAACTACAGAGGTAAACTAAACAGAGGAGTGGCCTACTGTTTTCTGCTATAATCTATGTCGAAACGTGAGCCAAACTTCCATCAAGGGCGGGCGGAGGGGAGCGCGCCGTATATGGACTGCGCTGGCGCAGACGTACGCTCGGCCACATAACGCTAATACGCCGCGTTCTGTTATGATAAACATTTCCCGTTGTTTTGATAATAAACAAGTTGTTTCCTTTATGTCCAGATTTCAGACTTTAAAATTTACGTTCTTTAACTTAAACTAACTTCTAAACCAGACCTTAAAAGTATTTTGAAGATACTTTTTTGTAATATAGTATTAAAATGACATACTCCTTAAACATATACCGCATGCTATACTTTGTCCTTACAAGTAAAAAAAGCAAGACTTAATAACTAAAACTCTTAAAAAATTTTATTACGTACAATATAATTTTTTTCATGACAGTACTGGGGCGCCGGGTGGCTGCGCACGCGTCGCTCCGCCCACTTGTGTACGTTTGTCATTGTGTGCGTGCGACATGTGTGACGCCATGTAGTCTTCAATCTCGTCATGAACTTCGTGTTGTTTTTCAAAGTGTTCCTAGGAATAATTTTACAGAAAAAAATATACCTATGTATACATATAATCTTCTTTTGTCAGTGTTGGCAGGGTGCCACACTCTTTACTTTATAATGTAAAAAATGTGATTCGTCAGTAGGTATCTACTGACTTTTATCTTAAAAGCTTCTTCTTATTCCTAGTAATGTTCCGTGAACGAATTGAGGAACTTGCGTATAAATATTTCAGAATCGACTTAAACAATACTTACAGGTTTACTTTGCAGGTATGCAAAGTGCAAAAAGTGCATAATATATTGCAAGTATAAGACACAAGAACAAATCGATTGATTGGTTGCACCGCAACAAGTTGAGCTTGTAAAATTCGTATTTGTTCTTTATTCTAGTAGTTTGTACCCGCAGAATTAGACACCTGTAGAGGAAGCTCAAACTTCTTCATGCAAGAAAAATCTTTATGATAATTGACAATGTGACGATTACAATACGAATCTGCCTTCGCTAATGCTGGCTTCACTAGAACAGCTGCATCTTCTTCCGTGCTTGTCGTAAATGTCGACCAAGGAACTTGGGAAATCGATAAGCTAGCAAATCGCTACATTTATCCTCGCTATGCTACGATAAACGTGGTTCTTGGGTTTCTTTTATGATTCTGCAGTTCTGGTTATTTAATTTTGGCAACACAACCGTATGTATAGGGTACAGGTGATTTTTGGTCGTCAACGTTCCCGAAAACTACGACATCTCCTTATCATCACGATCATTTTTCTCCATGGAAGCATATTAGGAAGTGTCTGGTTTCCAAAATATTTGGGTTCAAAGTTGAGTAAATAGACTGCATTTTTCTGCATATATGCACATTGACGCATGTAGCAAGATTTTTTCGCGAGGAATAATTAATATCTGTCTATGAAAAAACTAGCATAAAAACTGGACACTATAAATTTCGTCCGATCAACTTTTTTTTCTTCAAATTTTTGACATTTTGAGCATAAACTTTCTTTATCTTATGTATAGAGTACATAAGGCTTCGTTAAGGGTGGCAACGAAAAAACATCCTGTATATGTCTGGATATAACAAACCATCAAAAACTTTGCGCTTATCTTACTTGCTAAAAAATATTCTTTTCTATTTTATTCTAATAGGTATGAAAATCCACGAATGGCAGTCAATGATTTTATTTTACTTTATGTTGCTATATGATTTAAGGTACTGAAGAAGTAGCTAGTATCAGTTCGCAAGTCCTTGAATCTGCAAACAACAACTAAACGTCTTCATTCTACACCTTATGTAGCCACAAATCATATTCCGACAGATTGTCCAACTCTAGGAAGACAAGAGTACTGTATCATATGCAACAAATTGCCGGCGAAATTGGGAAACGGCTTCGTTCACCTGCCCGCCCAACTCTCGCGTAGACACTCGCGCTGTTTTCAGCTGCATGGTTACGTTCATGGTATATAGGTCGAGTCACTGGCTGCCTGCCAGCTAGTTGGTTAGTCACCGGTAGCTAACGCACGCCGCTCGGTTAAAGGTTACGCGAGTTATGCGAATTTTTGAGGTTACAGGCCTGAGCCATTGGAGAAACAAAGATCTACGACGTCGATTAAAGGACAAATATTGTAATATTTCGATTTGTTTTAGCTTCGCATAATGACACTTTTCGGAATCTTTGCATAAATAACAAGACCTCAAAGCTTCATTTACACGATATTTTTCTTGTCTGTTGTATACATTTATAGCATTTGCCATTTTTTACACATTGTTAAAGTTTTTTGGCGTATCGATTATTGCTCTCAAATGTACAAGAAGTTTTTATTACGTGAATAGATAGGATTTATTTCGTGGTGCTGCAGCTCAGTTCACAATTTTAAAAAATAACCCAACATGTATAAAATATTTCCTAGAATGAAGCTAAAACACCGCACTAATTTCCTTTGAGTAAGAATTTCTGTACAGAATTTAGTGTAGGTGTACTTGACGACATCTTTTGAGTGTACGTGACGGGGATGTAATAAGGACTAAATTGCTTTTTCTTGGCCACTCGCTTTCATTTCAAAGGTCCATAGTTTGGACTTTGTAAATAGGTTAAAAAATTTCCTGAAA
Organism: Carposina sasakii; assembly: GCA_014607495.2. Classification (NCBI taxonomy): domain Eukaryota; kingdom Metazoa; phylum Arthropoda; class Insecta; order Lepidoptera; family Carposinidae; genus Carposina; species Carposina sasakii. Next base: position 3,440,253 of record CP053150.1, read on the forward strand.
TATTGAGATTTATTACATTTTCATAATTAATTGTAGGTACCTACTCTATGTCAATAATTATAGTATAACTAAGTATATAACTATTTTAAATAGAAGTTTGCTAAGCCATGACAATTATACAGGGTGTAACAAAAAGGGTATGTTAAGCGAAAAGCTATGTAAATAGAATTTTTAAATATCTCAGGAATTTTCATACAATCTTGAAAAATAAACATGTGATTTCGAGTCCCAAATTTTGTAGATAGGTTCTCTACAGTGGGCTGTTTACGTAGCTTTTCGCTTAACATACCCTTTTTGTTACACCCTGTATAGGTAGGTAAAAAACTAAATCTTAGAACTACATCTTAAGAAACTTAACCAGGAAAGTAACTGATGCAATGTCCTTTGTAATAAGTATAGTACCTACGCCCACGTAAGTATTCTCAAATTTTGAGCGGGTAGCTAAGAATTTAAAAGGTCCTGAAATTTAAGTGTTTATAATGTATTGGAATCTGTAGTAACTAGTTAAATATGATATAAACAGTATCTTGTTCTTCTTCCCTATTGCAATCCACTGCTGGACGTAGGCCTCCCCCAGGGCACGCCACAAGGCTTCTGCCACAGGGGGGTTTTGCCCATTGATAGTCACCACGCTGCGCTGGGCAGGCGGGTTGGTAACCGCAGTCTGATTTTCGGAATACATTGTAAGTACGGGAGGCGCTTCTGTCCACCTTCCGGAAACCTTTAATCGCCTCGTACGATACTCACGGGCAGGCAGGGGTGGTATAAACTCTACTCTGCCGGGACCACGCGGCTAAACAGTATAAGCTTGACGTCTTATTCATGGTTTTTCTTTAATTTCCACAATTTATAGCTAGGGGTATGCAAAATGTACAACTCTGTTACCGTGTCAGGTGTCTATACTGAAATACCATTCTTACGTTGAGCATGCGGCTCATCACCTGAGGATACGCCCCTGGGTTCCTTAGTCGACTCTTACGATACTCGTATGCACGGAAAGAGATGCAGCTGATTCTGGTAAATCCCCGCATCCCCAAAGGCAGAGTAATAGGTATTCTAAACATGAATGCCTTTTGTTAGAGTGCTAAATAAGTTAAAAAAGAAAATATTGAGATAAAATCTCTTGGGTACACGTAGTTCTACACCATCTGCACGGAATGTCTCCCGCAAAGACACCTCCTGGGATATCGCTAGCGGTATTGAGGTCATGTGCATCGTCAAACTCATACTTTTTGCCTAGCTCCATATATTTAAGCCAAGATTGACTGACAATAATGTGTCATTAGGTTTACGTTTATGTGGGACTTCTATCTACTATCAACTCGCTTAGTGCGAGTTTTGACTTCGAACTCGATCGCGTAAACGTAAACAGTTTAACCAATCACGTAGCGCCGTTGTTCTCACTTTTATGACATCACATTACAACGCCATAATGTGATTGCTTAGCTGCTTTACATTAACGCGAACGAGTTCGAAGTGAAAACTCACACTAAGCCCTCAGTATATTGTAATAGTCAAGTGAAGAGGCAAAGAGGCTTCTCTGCAGAGAGGCTTTTGAAGGTTTAGGATACGCATATTCCCGTGAATATCTGATCACTTGGTTGACAATTACATATTTTAGTTATGATATGGTTTGGTTAATTATGACGATAATAATCTCAAAATTATACTTATTATCACGACAATTTTCTGCTTGGAAATAATTTATAAAAATTGCGCAGTATGTCCGCATCTATGTTACATAATTCATTTATTCAAACTATGAGAAGTAAAAATGCCCCAATGCTCAAAAATAGAACCGTCATTTAAGCTAACTTAAATGACGGTTCTATTTTTATATACATACAGTTACCCACATTATTCCCAAAAGGGATCGGGCAAAGGTGTGCAAATCGTACACCCACTTTTCACTAGTAATCCTATTAAATCCTACGTTACGGGTTAGTCTACTGCCGCGTAGGTTTAAGCTAATATTTACCATGAAATTCCCAAAAGTAACTAATTCCATTGTAAATGTGACAGAAAGAATCCACCTGGCAGCATGTTTTTCTTTCGTAACATAGACACTGATACAATTTGCGTCATAAATATCGTAGATTACATTAGGTACACGGTATACTCATTCCTTTTCGCTTCATCTCTTTTTTGACGGAAATGCTAGCTTAGGGTGACCATTACTTGCATAAATTATTGTGTGTACCAATATTTTTAATTTTTATGTCATGTATGTAAATAGTCGGAATTACCATTAGAACAATAAATAGGCATTTCTTTCTCTTATCTAGTATTAAGGGTTAATTTTAAAACACCAATAACCTCGCAGGACAAGAAAGCTAAAATCATAAACAATAACATTTGTTCTACGAGTTTTATCATAACTCAATACATTATTTCAAAAAGATTTTCTAAGCTTTTATTATACTGTCGTGACAGTTGTAAGTCTATGTTCCATTCGTAGGTATACGGAAAGGTTGACGCCCGCGATCGCGCGCGACTCAGTATTATGTACAGACTTATGAACATTCAGAGGTAATATTAAATTGATTTTTTTTTGTATGAAAGTAAAATTATCAAAACTCGTAGAACAAATGTTGTTGTTTATGATGGTAGCTACCTAGTCTTGCGTAGTTATTGATGTTTTAAAATTAACCCTGAATATTTTTTACTATCTAACTCATCATCATATCATTTTTGTACGACACCTCTAAGATGATTGATTTTACTAAAGTGCATTTAATCATGTTGGTAATAAGAAAAAATAAAACACAAACAGAAAAAAAAATTGATTAAAAAATTCCAGAAAAATAATAAAATGATATGGTCACTATGACCTGCCCGCCCACTGTATCCGCACTTGGCAAAAGAAACATAAATATTAACTCCGAACAGTCATAGGTGTGTCATCATATTATTGTATATGTATTCCATATCTAAATGGATATATTTATTTATTTATAAGCGGATTCCCGCGACTATGCTCACTTTGTAATTTGTATGAAAATCATAATCTGTTCTTTGAGTGGAATATTTTTTTATGGTACCAAGTTAGTAAATGGATTCGTGATCTCTCCCTACCCCCTCCGGAAAAGAGGCATGATTTTTATGTGTGATTATTGTACGAGTACCTATAATAAGTTAGTTAGTACTCTTGTTGAAACTTCAATCTTATTTCGCACCAAACATGGGTTATTTATATAGGGTGTTTTTTTGTGGCCACCTTTAACGAAGGGTACGTATTCTATACATGAAATAATGTAAGTTTATGCCAAAAAAAATGCTGGGAAAAAAAATTTTTTTTTTTGAAAATTTTTTTTAAATTCCTTGATCGTGCGAAATTTATAGTGTCTAGTGTTTATGTTAGTTTTTTTATAGACAGATATTAATTATTTTTCGTGAAAAAATCCTGCTACGCGCGTCTATGTGCATTTATGCAGAAAAACGCAGTCTATTTACTCAACTTTGGACCCTAATATTTTGGAAACCAGACACTTCCCAGGTATGCTTCCATGGAGAAAAATGATCGTGATGATGAGGAGATTCCGTAGTTTTCGGGAACGTTGACGACCAAAAATCATCCTGTATAGGTGGTTTACAGAGTGTAGTCGCTTATTTCGTATAGTATTTGATATATGATTCAGAATTAATTATTTCAGTGATATTAATTATTTATAACCTAACCGACCATGTACACATGCGTAGGTATGATGCCTTTGTCCATTATGTTCTTTAATTTAAACAACATGAGAATATGATAACATTTCTTCAATTTAATAAAAATACTCCCACCTATTAGGTTTTTTCTGAACTATCACGTAATAAATTGGATGGTAAAAAATCAATAATTTATTCGATATGAAAGCATTAACTAACACTGATTTGTCGATTGGTATACTCTGTAGGGATGGTACAAATTGTTATATTTTTAATTCGTTTTTACAGTTTATTAGAACGTGAAGATGCTTTTTGGCGCTAAAAGCAATATTTACGTGAAAATTTGTACCTTTGAAACTTTGCTAACCTCAAAATAACACATTCCCTACCTAAGCTATGTTGTTGCTGTGGATGCGCCACTAATATTTCCTAATGTAATTTTTTTATTGAGAATTGATACACATTAAGTGCCTGTAATAGAACTAAATAGAAAAATCTGCTGAAAAGAAGTCCAGCTCGGTATAGGCCAAAACAGATCGTCTGCAGCGCTGGTTTTCAGCTGAACGCGTATTGTCATATGTATATATTTATATTTTCGGATGAATTAAATATGTATAGGTAAGTGTAATATTCTTGTTTAGTTGTTTATCTGATGAAGCAGCGCTAGATCGGCGCGTCGACATTTGGCTAGACGTTTCGTTCGAGGTCATCGTCTTTTACTCGGTACAGTTGAAGGAATAACACCTGGAATGAAGGATTAAAAAGTTATACAACTAAATCTGTTTGTTAAAAGAGTCTGCCTACAATAACGTATTGAGTTATACCTTGTAAAAATATTTTTTGTATGGTTTCATATGAAGCAACGCTATCTGGCCGTGTACGAACCGGTAACGAATACTTTTCGAGATTATCCGTAGCTGAAACGCTCTGTACATAAAACTATTCTATTCTATTCCTTATTGTACACAGACATTTTATATGGAAAAACATTTTACATTGACAATGTACAAAGGCGTGCTTATCCCTATAAGAGATTTCTTCCAGCAAACCACTTGTGATAGCGAAAAAACTACGTACTCGTACCACACGTTAATATTTCCCTTTCGGCCGTCATATGTAGATAACAAGCGTTCGTAATCTTTGTAGTAAATTTCTCTTAAGCAAATTAGAGTTGTTTCTCACTCAATAGTAGAGCCAGACTGAAGTTAAGTTAATTATGACGATTTCCGACAGTATTTCGGCCAAAGCGACCAATCTCTACGGAGATTGGCCAGGTACGCAGGAGATATTATAGTGCACAAGTGTGTGCGCAAACACAGATGCACTCTCTATTCCTATTAAGTATGGAATATTATATCAATGTCCTAATCTTTATAAATTTATGAAAGAAAAATGTTTCACTATTGGCTCACTAGGAGCGCTACTGTTTTTGTCTGATTACGTGTCTGATTAAGTTTTTTTTAAGAGACTAGGTCGGCTATAGAAACTACCAGTGTGCAGTGAATAAATACTTTTATTTTAGAATTTCTTGCATATTTATTAATGTTTCCTGGATATATCTATTATCCCAACAATTCCGTTACTCTCATAGTCCGATGGGACGGAAAGCCGACACGACCGGAGAGAGAACAGGCGCAGGACCAACGGTTTTACGTGCTTTCCAAGACACGAGCTAAGTGACAATTTTGCAACATTAAAATCTGTATATGAAATAAATTCATTGGTACAGGCCCGTGACTGGGATTGAACTTACGCCTCCCGCTTGGAAGGTGCACGTCTATCACCGCTTCAATCAAGTTAATTATATGGAGATACAAGCCAATTTTTCTTTTATTTAAACAGTAACTTGGTGATAAGTATTGCGCGTCTATCTTTAGAACGAGTTATGTAGTCAAATAATTTTATTAAACGTTATATCTATCACATATTATCGATAGGCTAATATTTTACAGGCTGGAGTTTTAAAAGAATATTAACGTCAACCTTAAGTTAAAAACGATTTATCACCGGTTTACTCGAAAGCTGTATCATTAAAAAAATTGCGTAAACGGGATTACGTCTGCTAAGCGTGGATTATCCACTGTTAATTCTATTTTCTTTTCAAGTAAATATAATTATATTGTTATTTTTCATACAATAATTAACTGGTAGCTTAGGTCTTTATAAAAAATATGTTTTTTTTATTTACATAATTTATTTCAAGTAATCGTATAATTGTGGTTTTTTTTCTATGATCTTTTTTCCATATATTTATGAGTCATTTATTCTTGTAGTTAAGCATTTACGTGTTGAACTGTACAATTTTACAATTCAAACACACACGCACAAACAAAATTTCACCACACTCAATCCAGGGCTGGCACCTAGCCAAGCCGTGCTTGCTTATCTGTGATGTCTAACGAAATTTTATTGCTCAAAGAATTAACTTTATTGATAACCCTAATGATAAATTATAATTAATAAGGATAAAAAATATATTTAAGATAATAATCTGAAATTCTTGTCGTTACAAATTAACCTTTTTTGTTTCATATTTTAAGCGATCATTATCCTGGTAAATTATAGGAAATATAAGATCTTATTTTATCGTGAAAAAGTGAGATTAAAAGAAGTATAATATGTGTCTAGCCTATCTTAATCTTAAAGTATCGTCTAGCAACTAATTTTCTTCTTATTCATGATTATTTACAAAATATTTATATACTTATCTAAATACCTACCATATAAGGTTTGATAGATTAGCTTCAGTAGGTATTTATCGGAGTAATTTCCCAAGGATTATTACAAAGCTATCGCATATCTTTCAGTTTACGTAATTGGGTATCTATCTTCTCTCAAAAATACTCTTATCTCTCTTCCTAAAACCATATCCAAATCTAATCTACATCTCATCTACTCAATGCGGTGGGTATCATAGCATATTGGAACAGGGCCAAAGCAACAGGCGGTCGGCCTGTCGGTCCGTGTGTCAGATGACTTATGGGGATATATATTTTTTATTGACAGACGACTAGAATTTTCAAACGATATTGAGAAAAGTGTATTTAGGGCTTTTCATCGTTCATATGAACTTTTTGTAATTACAGGTGTAATATTTGTGTACGCAATGTTATTTAAATATTTTCTCAGAAGGAAGCCTCCATTAGCGCTTTGTTAAATGACGTGATGAAGTCGAACCGCTATTCGTTTGTTAAGTTTGCGTACTTCGCTATCGTCCATAAAATTATTACATTTCCCTTCTAATATCGTAACGATAACTGCAGAGGGTGAATCAGTCTATGATTTTAAGTAGGTAGATAAATATAAAAGTGTTTCTTTAATTGACAATGAATAGACAGTTATTAGGTTTAACTTTTTCGACAAAGAATTGCAACTCGCAGTATAAATCGAATAACCTACGATTACTCACTAACGGCCAATTTCAATACGAGAGATCAAAAAGAATCTCTGATTTTTTAATTCCTAATTTGAAATTTTGTATGAAAACAATTGAAGATTAAATCTGAGATATGCAAAAATTTTCTCAAGATCAGTTATAGAAATAGGCTGTACTAAGTAGTTCCATGGCCAAATCCAATTGAACTATTGAGAATAAAAGTACAAGTGGTTTCGTAGGACAAAGGGAAATCTGATGGAACTAGTGAAAATAACCGGAAAGGATCATAGACTAAAACGGCTACCGCTGCGCTGGCACTATCCGTAGCAAATGCTACGACCTACGAGCCTACTGTATTTTATATGTAATTTTGCATGCTGTATATTACGGCTCATGACATAGCTCAGCGGTCCAGCAAGCTAAGGTGGCAATGGGCAGGGCGCATAGCTCGAAGAACTGATGGCCGATGGAGCCGGAAAGTTCTAGAGTGGATACCGCGTATCGGCAAACGCAGCGTAGGAAGGCCACCCGCGAGATGGACGGACGACCTGGCCAAGGTCGCGGGCATCGGTTGGATGCAGGCTGCTTCCGACCGGTCGGTATGGAGGTTGTTGGGGGAGGCCTATTTCCAGCAGTAGACTTCCCAGGGCTGAAATGATGATGATATTACGGCTGTGTAGGAGATTCTTTTCTAATGTATATTCTATCACCTATTATGTACCCTATACAATGGCAAATAAATTCATTCATTCATTCAAATGACGTTTGTATTAATTACAGTGCGCAAAAAAATTCAATACAATATTAATTAAAACTAATTAACAATATGTTTTTGGCACTTTTTAGCTATAGATAAGTACATGTGATATCCTGATCTAAGAACAAAGAAATATCGATAGATGATCGATGTGCATGGCACGACCGGCCCCCTTATTAGGTACCTAACTAGCAAAAGCAAAGCGATAGCGAAAATTGTACAAAAATCGCTGATTGCTTGTCAAATTCGTATTACGTAAAATGAATTTCAAAGGAACTTTGACATTTCAATGCGAATATTGTATATAATTTTCGCTATCGCTTTACTTCGGCTTTGCTATTGCTTTTACGTAATCAGGGGCGAGTGTCATGTTACGACGCCCGAGTAGTACTAATAAATGCCGCTACGCTAAACGTGTCTGGGTGATGTCCTTTATAACCCTGCAGTTCTGGCTACCCCAGTCCGGGAACACTGCTGTAGGTATATGTATACAGGATGTAACAAAAAGGGTATGTTAAGCGAGAAGCTATGTAAATAGCCCACTATAGAGAACCTATCCACAAAATTTGAGATCCGAAATCACATGTTTATTTTTCCCGATAGTATGGAGAATTTTTAAATATCTCAGGAATTTTCATACAATCTTGAAAAATAAAAATGTGATTTCGTGTTTCAAATTTTGGAAATAGGTTCTCTATAGTGGGCTATTTATACAGCTTTTCGCTTAACATACCCTTTCTGTTACACCCTGTATAGGATATATTATGTAATAAACGGTGTTGTTTAAAAATAGATTCCTGATAATTATTTTAGGCAACGACATTTAATAGCATCTTTCTGATTTTAGATAGGTAACTCAAACTCAGTAAATGATAAATTAATTGGACGTAGTTACGAGTGCAAACGGGAACCAACCCACTAATGTATTAAATAAAATTTTAGGCTGCATAAGCATTCAAAAATGAACTTTCTAACAACCTTGTAAACATCAAAATAATCTGTAAATTTTGTTAGAATTCGATGTTACTGTACCTATATATTTGGGTTGGTTCCTGTTTGCATAACTATGTCCAATTACACCTTGATAATTTGTGATCATCGTAGATTTAACTGTTCACAAGCAATGAGAAATGAGGTGTCTGTCTGAGTTCGTCACTCCACTCAAGTTGTTTAATAGATTCCGTTTATGTTAGCAAACAGTATTGTTTCTCGCAAATTGCTTTGTTGGCAATAATTCAAATTGTGTAAAAGAATAGAGGCCATGCCTAATAGCATGGTGTACTTTTATATTTGTTTTAGTAGGTAATGAAGTTCCTTATGGCAATGCCTGTGTGAGAGCCACACATATTTTTCTGCGCCTTGATTGTTTGGGTTTCTGATTTATTTACTATGTTCTGATGCAATAGAAAAACATATTATAGAAACATATCTTATAGGAAAAATAGTTCATGTCATATAGCCGGTCCCAGTAAAAATGACAATATCACTTTATAAATTACGAGGTACAATGGTAATGATTAATCGAGTTTATTTATCAATAAATACTTCACCAATTTCAATGGTAACAATAACTTCGGTAAATTAACCGCTCACAGACGTGCGCACGCGCTTCTGACGCATGTCAAAGATGCGCCGGCCATTTTTTTTTTCAGTTAGCTCCGGATTTGGCTGTGCGCCAAAAACGCCGCCTGGCTTGCTGCCAAGTCGCCCACCCCCTCCCTCTGTGTACTAGTTAGTTCGATTTTCAATTCGAACGAGATTCTATCGAGATGTGTTGTCGAAAACTTATGATAGGGGACTACATGTATTGACTTTCTTTTAATTTTATGTTTCATAGTCAATGAGGGATTTTCTGACAAAGTAAAATAACTGTCAAAAATAGATGGCGTGAGCGAATCACCCTTCCTAGCTGCTCCCCCTTTCACCTCCCCCTGTACGTGTCCAACGACAAAACAGAATCTCGGCATAGAGATGCGCTCGCGCCATTTTTTACTTTTAATAGTTGTCAGAAAATCCCTCATTGGTAGAAATTACGAATTAGTTTGTTTTAAATTTAAAAACAATAAAAGAAAAGAAAACATTAGTATTTCGTAAATATCAGATATGTAGGTAGGTACCTAATGGCACGCCCACTATTGCCTCATAAATTATAGCACATACTAATAAATTTTATTGTTTATTATGTCTTGTATTCAGACATAATTTTCCGTAATAAAATCTATACATATAATAAAAATGTAACGGGTCGCTGTCTGTACATGGAAGATACATGAGAAAAAATACTATAGGAGACCTTTATCAACGCAATAATACCCAAAGGAATGATTTTTGGATTTTTTGTCTGTTTGTCGGTTTGTCTGTGCATTTGTGCACGCTAATCTCCTATCGATCAGCACCATGGTGCTTATTATTACCGATTTCGATGTGCACTACTTTCAGCTAACTATGATCAATAGTAAATTATCCGTGATTGACAGGTCTCCTCGAGATCTCTTGACGATGCTGTTACCTACTTTTATCAGGTGTGTAGCTCACTTTTACCCTCCCGGGTTAATTATCGAAGTTCATTTAGATTCATATAAACTACTGCGTAATCTGGAGGCTACTTGCGGAACTAGAGGAGTCGCGAAAGGCGGTCCACAAGTAAGTAATCCATGCAAATCTTAGATAAACAATGTTGTTATTATACCGGCAACTCGATCTGTGCAATTTTCGGACTTTTTGGATCTTTTTTGGATGTGACTGGCGATCAGATTTGCTAGTAATGCTGATATATCAAGGTTGTTACAAAGTTGTTAAGTTATGCCCAGTCCTTTATTTAACTGATGCAGTACCAATATGCTATGCAACATTCATGGTTTAAGAAGGGTAAAGACCGAGGTGTACCTATGTATAGTATCCAAGGTAGGTCTATAAAGGTGGAAGAATGATTTTCTGTCGGAGTCCATGGATAATGGTGGTCAAGTTGATGTCGTTTACACGGACTACAGTAAGGCTTTTGATCGCATCCAACATGATTTACTCCTTGCCAAACTATTAAATATAGGAATAAGTGGAGATTTTACCCATCTGGTTTAAAGTCCTCTCCATAAACAATAAATGTATAATAATATGCAGACAGACAGGGCACTTGACACTGAGACTACGCTAAGATAACCCATCAAAGTCTGAACCTAAACAAGTGAGACAATATAAACTCCAAGTTGCTATTCGACTCTCACATTGACTCAATAGTGACCAAGGCATCACGACGTAACTCCAGGGATTTTGTCCAAGCCAAAACACTAAAAGTACATTGTACTTTTGTGCGAAGTGGAGTTTGCATCGCAGGTCTGGAATCCAAGATAAATATCGTATTGAAGGTATTCAGAGGAGGTTTATCAAGTACCTTTGCTGGCGTACCGGCATCCGATACCGCTCGGAAGATTACCTTGATGTGTGCAGGAGACACCATTTGCTCCCTCTTACCTTGCGAAGAGAGATGGCGGACTTGGTGTATCTATTGTTTTGGTACTGTTGAACTAGAAAAATCCGAATATATAAAACTACAGGCAGAACTCCTATATATGGCGTTAGACATTTCAGATTCGTCGTGTAACCTAGCCCGAGTGAATAAGGAGGGTCACCCGCATACATGGTATGTCCTATATTGTTGTTATTACTGCCTTAATGTAGCTGTTGGTCGCACCCGATGCACTCACCCGGACCTACTAGGCAAAAAGGTACGTAAGTTATGCAATTTGATGTAAATATATGCAACATTCATGGTTTGTAAAAATGTACCCCATAGGTCCACTACGCCCACCACCGGGCCCTACACCCTCCACTGACCCTCGGATATAGATTGCACTAACTACAATAATAGCATAAGAATACATACCAAGAAAGAGTATCAGATTCAAGCATCTTCCGCTGGTATAAAGCTAAAAGGAGCTATCTGTAGGTACATAAACATAAATTCTGCAACTAACAAAAGTGAGACAATATAATGAAGAATTCGATGATTAAATATCGATTTCCTATGTTTTGTAATAGTTGAGAAAAATCGACATACTCGTAAATAAGACTAATTTTACCAATTCGTCGTGTATCCCCCACAAAAAGGACCACTACATATTGGCTTCGGCCCAATGCACGACTCTCAAAGAACCGGGACTCCGTAATCCCGTGAATTTTCAAATAAGATACTTACAATAATATAAAATATAATATATAATAATATATAATATAGCAAGGTATCATTTTACATCTTGCTGTAGCTACCATTGCTGTTAACCCCCATTGGTATAATAAGAGGGAGTTCAATTGTAAGTGCATTCCTTCCCATATCTTTGATCCATTTTACGAGTATGATAGGGTTTTTACACCTCACGATCTAGAGCAGACACGATTTAAGTAATCAAAGTCCCACTTCGAGTATAAGCCATTTATATGGACTTGTTTGTTACCGTCACATAGTTTGAGTGTTCTGTGGCTTATGTCCTATAAAGATTTGTGGCTCTCTCATATTACAGATAGATTAGGTTATTCTCTATGTTCTTTTTACTTAACCTATAGTTTCTCAATGTACAAACATATTTATGTGTACTCGTAAAGGCTTAGCATCATATTTGCAAAAGATGTAAGTACTTCAGTCAAGCCGATATCAAATCGATTAAGAAATGTTACGTGTTTATTACATATATTCCCATTTAGAATCTTTTTAACTCCACCTTCTACCATTGTATCTCCGTTTTCTACTAATGTAGTATCGGATAGTGAAAGCAAAAAGAGCTTACAGGTTGCGCAGGCGCCGTATTGAGTTAAAATGATTTATGACGCCCGAGTGGAAAAGAAATTACGTATCTACGTTGATGGGTTTTCAAGTACTTTCTTATAGTATGGACTCTATTTGGTTGCTATGGATTATGGGTGTTTGGGGATTCATAATCCATCAAGTTAATGACTTATTAACAAAAACATCTCAGGTCTTTAAATGCTATGAGGTTTTTTGAGCCATCGTGAGTGGAGACACTGAATTTTCAATACGGTCATAATTTCGGCTCAGTTACATTAGCGTCGAAATCGAGAGATCCCACAATTTTTTCAGAAATATAATTTGAAAAACATCACTCTTAGCTATCACATATAGAATTGTAGATGTCAAAACGAATCGTAGACCAAAACTTTGGGACAAATTTTTTCTCTACAACGTGATTGGTCAGTTTCCTGGCCCAGATAAGTTTGTGGCAACCTGGCTGCGCCTGTGAGTCACATCAGAGCGTCATACTACGCAGCTGCCAAAGGATCTCGTCTTACGTCGCACGTGCCAAATAAACGGCGTATAAACACCATATAACGCACGCAATTCGCACCATTAACCTTTTACTATATGAACCATGTTTCCGTGTCGTATCTTGATCGAAATTGAATTGTGGCGAGGTGAAATGTTTCATTCCGGTGTTTTGTGTCAAAGATGTTTGATTTTTGTTCTACTTATTTCATTTTAGCGCTTTTAAAGGTCTATGTAAAATGTATTATACGTAGACAGAGACAATATAAATTCGCAGCTTTTTTATTGTAACACAACTTACGAATATAATATTCATTATCCACACTTAAGTAATTAGTAGTAGTTTAGAGAGTGTTATGTGGTAGTAGTAGTCTAAAACCCCGTAGCAAAAGCTTTTAACCACCTGTGAATACTTGAACTGCCATGAAAAGGTAAAATCCACATACGAGTACAAATGTGACAAATAATATTTTGATCCCCTTGACATTGAATTTACCATGTAACCAATATTCTGTTACATGATTTATGTAACAGAATATTGTTTTAAAATGTATTCAAACTTTTTAATTGGAACGCCACAAACAAATTTCCCTTGTAATAACTTTAAGAATATTAAGGTTAAATTCACACGGAAAATTTTAGCTGATTTTAATACTAACATAGTACAGAAAAGCTCTTTACTGGAATCGTTTCTCTAACATACCTACTTCGATTATTACGAAACCAGTCTTTAAATCCTTTGTGGGAAGTACAAGTCCTGAACTAAAAGATAAGTTTCTTTGATAATTTTTGTCCGGAACAATACGGCGTTTTTCTTTCACGGGTATTCAGCCATTATCAATCATATTCCTTCAATATTCTTTGTGGGGGACATTTTGTCGCAACTCCGCGGGTTGCAGTATTTACGAGTGTTTTGCATTTACGCAGCTGTGTTACATAGTGCAGCTGCTTCTGAAGCATCACCTTCATTTACAAGCCAAGTTAACACAATCAAGGAAGTTGTTGTAAAGTAAACTTTATGTAGCACATGATATGGATAACACTATGTTTGAAAACGTAACTGATTTCGGTTCGTTTGTTTGACTCAATCTACAGTCTCAGAATTGGTGTGCTTTAAAGAGATTAGAGTAGGGAGGTACTTGGAAGTAGATAAAGTTTGGTAATTACGTTCTTATTTAATTTAACAGGGTAAAGGTAAGTCTCTTAAAATTGAAAAGTACTTGAAATTTTGTTTCAAGTAGGATTAGTAATTACTGGCGGCTTTAATTTGTAATGGTACTACTTACGGCGATTTCGTCCGGGTAATCTTATAGCCTATGTATTATTTTGATGTATAAGCGATATAACTACCTTCTCTCATTTCTTTTTAGCATTTTAATTTTAATCCTCTTTCCCGTCAGTATCTTCACGAACGTCTTGAATTCTTTAATTCAGATGAACGTCCTTAATAGGACGAATAGGAGAAATTCTATTCTATTCTCTCCGCGCTTCACGCAATAAAACCCTTCGGGTGCCTGAGCGAAATGCGACGCTGTTCTCGAACTTCTTGGCCACGGCTGTCCGGCTTCCGCTGGAGATACGAAAGTCATTTTCGAGAGTCATTTTCAAGGGTGTAAAATTACTACATGACTTTGCAAAACGAGACATAGTGTTATGTGGTTTGTCTTTGTAAGTAGTTCTTAAGTTTTTTTCATGTTATTCGTTTTTTTATTGTACGGCCCTAAGCTTTTTCTCCAAAAATTGGGTTAACTGGCAGAAAATGCTTTATAGCATTAAGTTCGCCCATGTACAAAAATTATTAGTACAATAAAGTGTTTATTATTATTAACTACAAAGTTTCATCAAAATCTGTTCGGTGTCTTTTGCTGAATTCCGTTACTCACTAACTTGGCATCGGATCGAGTTTAAAAAACTTAACTCTACTTATCTCCCCTATATTTTTAAATAAGTGTGAAACGAAAAGTTTGGGAATACTATGTTATATTATTTTAGTCGTTTGCAACATTTTTAACAAATACATAATCCTTTCTTACAACTTTCTCATTTATAATATTAGTAGAAAGGATAGGATTTGATCCAAACTTCCTCTGATTGGCAATAAGTCCGGCTTTTAAAACTTAATTCCGAGTACAACTAAAAATTTTGGAATCATTACATACTAATTATGTAGGTATATTCTGTTAGTTTTCATAACCTACCATGTAAGTATGCTATAATTTCTATAAATAAGCAACTAACTTACTGCTCATCAGCAACTAAGTAACATACTAGGAAAAGGTTACGAAAATCCCATAGCACCAGAAAAAAAAGAATGTTGGAAATCTCCAGCGGTCGGCGTAGCGGGAGGCGGGCTATATTTAGCAGCGCGCGCGCCGCCCGGCTCGCGCGGACCTGTGTGGGTGTGTCAAGACTCAAGCTATGCATGCTTAGCTTTCTGTGTGAGTTTTCATCAATGCCTGGGTATATAGCTGTATATGTATATTATGTTAAGAAACTCTTTTGAAATTGAGATTTTAAAGGTTTCCATTTGGGGGAAAATTTACGTAAGCCCGTGATTGCTAATTTCTATGTTTTTCAACGTTTGCATACAGGGCTGTATAACTCGGAAAATAATTGGTATGGATAGGTTATACTACTACTACTAGTTACTTATGAAATCTGTATACACAGATTTTTTATTGAACAATACTTAAAAGAAATAGAAAGATACAAAACTGAAAAATCATTACCTACCCCTGAAACTTTCTTAAAGAAACTTTTCAAGAGATTTCGATTAGCAATATAATATTGTGAATATCTCTTGCTTTTAGTTGAATCATAAACAAAAGTGGTAGGCTGATCACATAACAATACTCGTATGTAGAATTATTTCCATGGCGTCGAGCCAACATAGTTCTGCATACTTAAGAGAGCATGAATGATGTTTGAAAGCCATGGTTTAGCGTTACACTGTTGTGGTAGTATCCGGCAAATACATTATGTACTGTTTTCATTCTATCTTAAATAATCTTGTTTGTTTCTATGACGAACAAAGCTTACATTGCTTGCTTAATTGAATTATGGTGCGACAAATTATATGATATGGGTTCTATGATTGAGAAAATATGGTCGTGTCGTCAAAAATGCGGTAACCAGAACTGCATGATCGCAAATGAGATCTACATTTGGTATAGCGGACTTAGATGTAAAAGATAGGTGATAAGGTGCTAGCCGACTTTGATGAGATGCTGCTGATGTATTCTAGTGAAGATTCACATAAACACCGTCAGAATAATATAATTATATTAAAATTAATAATTCATAATTATGTTCGTTCAATGTTGCACAATAATGCACATAATTTGCCACCTTTAAGTAAGTTTTCCACGTGTCAAGTAATGATGTGTATAACACGTTGACGCGTGAACACTGAACACTGTGTACACAACGTGTCTGCGACCAAAATAACCAGGATAACACAAAAGTGACAACCTCGGCAAGTTTTGTCTGATAAATGACTCATAAACCATTGATATCAGAAGATTATAAGATAGTTTTATCACTTATATTTTTCTCAGAGTGGCATGCAGAAATCGTTATCGCAATATTTAAAAATGTAGGTAAGTCGCAGAAGCTACGGCGCTTTTATGGTGTTTTATTGCTGAAAATATAACTGTTTTAAAATAGGTATACTTGTATTTAGAGTACACATACTATATACTTATGGGACAATTTTAATGAGTTTTTACAAGAAAACCAGGAAAAAACAAATAATTTTACCATAATTTTTCATGACATAAAATAAATTCCTCATTTCCCTGGCCTTAAATTGCCTAAATGTAAATTTGTTCAATTTCTATTTCTCTGCACCTTGACTAATATCATATCTATTATCTTTTGACATCATTGCTTAAGCCCTTTAAAAATCGGCGAATGTCTGGTGGACACATGGAGCAATCCAGAGGTATACCTACAGGAAACGATGATGGCTTGATAGCCTGATTCATACTGTTTTTATTGATCATCTTGCTTTTAGTCATAATTTTTATTTTGCCGAATCTTGAATCAGATGTTGGGAAAAGATGAAAGACTAATTAAAATATGCCGATAGGTTCTTGTTAGTTTTTATACTTACTGACTTACACATTTCTAGAAGAAGTAGAGTGAGCAAGGATATAAATACCTTATGAGTTTTTCTGTATCTTTCGCTAACAGCTTTTTAAACTCCTTTAAAATCACACGGAAGTTTTTATACCAACACGGTTATATTTCTATTACTAACACATTTACTGAAGAATTAAATTATTAAATATTTAATTGTATCAGGCATCACTATTCGGAAGTTCTAATTTTGATTAAAAAAATTAATTGGTTTTTGGATTAGCAGCTATGTATTTATAGTTGCATGCTAGGTGCTTGGATCTGGCTTCTCGTTGCGACAGTAGTGTCTTGTGTTCGTGACCATGAGTCCGCAGATCCGAGGGTCAGCGGAGGATGTAGGGCCCGGTGGTGGGCGACCCCTCAATGGAACTAGATTGGACAAGGATACTTATAATATTTTATTATACTTTTATTATTTCTTTGCATTTTGCGTACAGCTTTTTAAACTCCTATTTATTTACTTTTTCCACTGAATTTGCTACGTCACTAGATTGTTGTATTTGTGCCAGAAAAAAGGCGGTAGACTAACATAGGACTTATTACCTAAGTAATGAAAAGTGGGTAAATAATTTACAAACTTCTGTGGGGCGAGCACGAACCTCTCGATAGTCCGTAACGCTAGCGTCAATCTGTCTAATCACATAGATTTTGCTAGCGAGTCGCTAGCGTTACGCCGCGTAAAAAGGTTCGTGCTTACCCCACTGGTTTGCCTTTTTGAAAATTGTTGACGTGACCCAGACGTTTTATTTATCTACGTAGTAGGTATACTTGGTTACGTAGGAATAAACGCCACTTTCCTGCTACTAACTTTTCCAATATTTTTTCGATCGATTTTTGTTTTACGTGGGCGTTTAAAACGGTCACCGTTTGTCGATTGTCCAAACGGTCGGACGTGGGCGGCCAACCTAAACGGACAAAGACGAATACTATGTTTACAGAACATTTCAAAAGACTTAACTTATAATGTGTTCACAGGGAATTAGTAGCTCTACATACCTACGGGGTTACATACTACTAAATTTTACTAACGTTACTAGTTGGTACTAAGTAGGTACTAACGTACTTCTTTCAAAGTTGACAGCACAGTACGTTTTATATTAAAAGTAGTTCTTGGTAATTGATTCAATAAAGCCATTAATACGTCATTATATAACCCAGGCACGGTGAGCAGCGTCTCGCCAATCACGCAGCTAGCACCCTGATCCCTGCTCTGCACACATGCACCACAACTACGCCACTAGACGTGCTACACAAGTATATTACGCGCTACATTTCCGCACATTACTAGCTATACGTAGTTTACAGAAGGCTACGAAATACACACACCGTTTAACATACATCTATGTATCCAACATATAATTTGTGCAGGGCTTTTTATGTTAACTAAGTAAGGCTTAAAATGCACCTTTTTTTAAAACACGTGTAATTTATAGACGTAAAGTTTTATTGGCTAAAAAACGTGTTTACTACAAAAAAATCATCAGGTATTGGCATGTAAGTGTGTGGCTGAACTACGCATGCGCTGCACACTATCAAATCGTCGGCCATCTTGGCTGCGCGTGGGCACCAGGCGGCACGTGCGTGCTATTTTGGGCGGGCGCCCGTCGCGCCCCGCTCGGCCGCCGTTTGTAAAGAGTATGTAACACAGACGTGACTGTGCTTTGCTGCTCGTAATTTTTTTCAAATGAATCTACCTATACAGAATGATTTTTGGTCTTCAACGTTCCCGAAAACTACGGAATCTCCTCATCACGATCATTTTTCTACATGGAAGAATACCTGGGAAGTGTCTGGTTTCCAAAATCCCTATATAATATTATAAATGCGAATATAAGTTTGTTTGTTACGCTTTCACGCAAAAACTACTTAACCGATCATCATGAAACTTTGTACATATACTCTTGAAGGTATTAGAAGTAACATAGGGTACTTTATATAAAAAAAAATACGAAAGATAAAAAAATCATATTGACTCATTTCTATTATTATACCCTTTATCTCTCATACTTATTTAATGGCTCCACTGCGGGCGAAGCCGCGGGTAAAAAGCTAGTATTACATAAATGCACATTGACGCGTATAGCAAGATTTTTTCACGAGAGATAATTAATATCTGTCTATGAAAAAACTAGCATAAACACTGGACACTATAAATTTCGCCCGATCAAGTAATTAATATATTTTTTTTAAATTACATAGTTTTCTAGCATTTTTTTGGCATAAACTTATTTCATGTATAGAGTACGTACCATTCGTTAAAGGTTGGCAACTAAAAAACACCCTTGTACATATAATTAAGTACTAGCCATAAGAAAAGTTAGCTTCCTATAGACCAGATCTATAGATAGATAAGAGTGGTCAGCCAGATTTTTCTATTTTCTTTAGGTGACTTAAAAAATAAATTATTTGTCATTGATAAAGGTCAGAAGAAAAACAATGTTAAGTCGTAATTATTCCAATGAACATGCAATATACAGGGTGTTTTTGACAGCCAGGCAAATACTGAAATGCTGAACAAGTACCATTGTAACGGATTATATTAATGGAGAAGTGTTTTCATAAATTTATCTTAGTCAAGATATTATATATTATAAAATTATTAATAAAGAAAATGGAAAAAATTCTTCACTTGAATGGGAATCGAACCCACGACCGCTGCAAACCGTGCCAGCCGTGCCATTATTAGAATATGGTCGATCGTTTCATCTTTAAACATTGTGTTGAGGGATTCAGCTTTGTTTACCGAGATTTGGCTAGTGTATAGCTATCGGGATGAAGAATAACGTTGCCAATATGTAATTTAGAAAAGAGATTGTAAAATTCGAGTAATTAATAAGTAAAAAATCTGAGTAATTAACCCGGTGGCTTACTGGTTATAGCGGCTGGCACGGTTTGCAGCGGTCGTGGGTTCGATTCCCATTCGGGTGAAGAGTTTTTTTTCCATTTTCTTTATTAATAATTTTATAAGTACCATTGTGTTGAGTTATATGACAGTGTTATTACTCGTAGGAAATGCATTTTTGATTTGATTATCCGCAATGTTTGCTTTCCGCGTCAATTGTATCGGGCGATCCTATGACAAATTAAATGGGTTTATTGGTTATTGTGTGACACAATGCTATTTTTTTAATTACCTGTGAGTCTCCATTAGGGTTGATTAGTTATTTGAACTTTTTTGAGGGCAACTTTTTTTTTTAAATCACCTTTTGGTAAAAAATTTATTTTAAAGTCATTATCTAAGGCCTAATTAAAAGAACTAAACTATGTTTTTCCAGAAAATATGAAGAAAAATTAGGAAAATTTTGGAATTTCCCTGCGAAAGTTTTCAGTATTTTCCGCCTCAGAATCACGGTCTGAAGTCATGGTATTTACTTGGATGTCAAAAACACCCTGTATCTTCATCTGCAACCTTCTAGCAGCATTTACTATCTGAAATGAATGGTCAATTACTCGTACATACCTATCTATAGGCATCTAAATGTGAAATAATCATCTTTGGTAGGTACCTAAATATTTGGTACAGCATTGGGTTAGTAGGAGTAGAGATTTAAAATCCTTGTAGGTCTGACTGTTCCACACGAAAGATAACTAGTTATGTTTTTCAGTAAATTAACCCATTCTCTTTCCATAATCTTTGTCTTCCGCGGCGATAGTCAGCGACCCGTCTCCACATACCATTTTCATGGGGATTTTAATGATCCGTTTACTATGACGCCGGATTAGACGCACTGGTTATATGGTGATGTATAAACATACATAAAATCACGGCTTTTTCTTCTAGCCATTAAGGGCGCAGATAAAAACTTTATTTCCTTGCCTGATTTATTTGCCTTTGATGAAAGTTGACAGGTGGACGGTTGTGACAAAGCTTAAAATTACGTTCGTGTTGTTTTCTGCGTTTAGATACATTCATTGGCGGCTAGGGAATATCTAGGTATACATAATAAATCAAGTTTTTCTGTACATTAGAGATAGGGTAGAACTAGTATGTTTTATCTAATTCTTCTTCAGCCTATTGCAGTTCACTGCTGGACGTAGGCCTCCCCCAGGGCACGCCACAAGGCTACTGCCATAGGACTATGTTGTCAGTACGGGTGGCGCTGCTGCCCACCTCCCGGTAACCTTTAATCGCCTCGTACGATAACCACGGGCAGGCAGGGGTGGTACAAACTCTAATCCGCCGGCACCACGCGGCCATATCTAATCTTATCTTTAATTATCTAATTATGATTGAAAACCAAAAATATTAACCCTCGGGCAGAGTCGGGTAGAATACACAGGTAATTTGTCGAGAAAAAATTTTTTTTTCGTAAAAAATTGTGATGAAGCCGAAAATGTGGCAATCACAAGACGCTCCTCTGTGAGTCCCTTCTAATTCCCAAGCTTGCACGTCAAAACATCAAAATAATTTTATAAGATTTTTGTTGTTTCGTTTATTAATCACAAAACACAGTTATTCGGTATGTAAGTTGAATGATTTTGCATCATCAGTTATGTGAGCATATAATTTTTTAATAGCTAACCAGTGTGTATGATGTTAAACCCCTAAAATCATTTATTTATATAAACACTAGTGAACACCCACGACTTCATCCGCGTGGACTGCAGAAACAACAAAATGTCGAAATTATCCGGCATAAAAATATTTTCCCGGGATAATAAGTAGCCTATGTATTCATTCAGGGTGTCAGCTAACTCCATACCAAATTTTATTAAAATCGCTTCAGCAGTTTTTACGTGAAAGAGTAACAAACATCCATCTATCCATTCATCCATACTCGCAAACTTTCGCGTTTATTATATTAGTAGGAAGGATTTCCAGGTTTCCAAATTGTAAAACACAGTAAAAAGAAACAATACAAGTACGTTATCTATGTCAGTTCCCAGTCTAGTGCCAAAGTCATAAAATTTTTAAAGAACCAAGTTCCTACACGATAGAGTACGTTTCAATCACTTGTTACATGAAGCTATAAAAGTTCAATTTGTCCGTCTAGATCTTGTTGCGTGTTTTATAAATATGGCGCAGTTATATCTGGGACGCCACCTATTTTCAATTGTTGGAGTTAGAAACGTCAAGTGAGCAGCTGTCACTGTCACTTGGCCATGGACAAGACAGGGTGCTGAGGGGGCACTATGGTAGTTTTACAACGGGCACATGGTCGGTTGAATTGAGCTGTGGATTAATAATAATTCTTGTTGCGACTGTCGAGCTATGCACTGGTATCGATCAGCCGTCGTGAACTTGCCGCGTTTCTACGTTATCCGTTATAATCTTGGAAATCCTGTGTGTTAATACCGTGAAACTATTTGTGAAACCTAATTAAAGTTCTCAACTACACGCTGCATTCTTTATTTTGGATTTTGGATCATGCCTGACACTTAACGGCTTCGCCCACCCTCGCCTCATCTTCGTCATATACATAAATTATCACACGGCTGTGTTCACAAAATCACATGCACAGAGTCGACATGCACGGAATGAAATGCAGCTGATGTATTTAGTAAACCCCTGCATCATCAGCATGGCATGTTACATTTGCAAACATAAAAATTCCTTTATAAAATTATTAATAATTCCTTATTAATGATCTGTGTATAATGTCTAGTAATTGGAACGAGGCAGCTCAAGAAAACGTATTCATAATGGAAACAAATTAAACTTTTTACCAGGAAGAATCAAATGCAATTGCTTATTTTAGATATAGGTATCACTGTCGCTGCTGATTTTTATTTAATCGCTAATGGGTCGGACCTTTTTAAAATGGGATAACTTGATACTCGGGGTTTAATGTGCATTATTTAATAAGTTACCTACTCATACAATTACAATTATAATGCATAATCGATGATGTCTTTTTACTTGTTAAATTTATCATGGTATATCGCTTCCTAGATTTCCCGAACAGCATATTAAGCCTATCTACCTTTAGTTTATCTATTTGTATCTTATACAGGGTGTAACAGAAAGGGTATGTTAAGCGAAAAGCTATGTAAAAAGCACACTATAGAGAACCTATTTCCAAAATTTGAGACTCGAAATCACATGATCATTTTTCAAGATTGTATGAACATACATATACATACATACATACATAATAATCACGCCTCTTTCCCGGAGGGGTAGGCAGAGATCACGGATCTCCATTTGCTA
This sequence comes from Carposina sasakii, assembly GCA_014607495.2. Classification (NCBI taxonomy): domain Eukaryota; kingdom Metazoa; phylum Arthropoda; class Insecta; order Lepidoptera; family Carposinidae; genus Carposina; species Carposina sasakii. Next base: position 3,463,600 of record CP053150.1, read on the forward strand.
CGATCCTGACACACCTCTTTCGCTTCATCTACTTTCATGATATTTTTCATGCACGCTCGTCGGTTTAGGGTACTCTTGACCTGACCTTTCTTTAGAATTTTACCAATTTGATCGGTGAAAGTCCGGCTAGGTCTTCCCCTTCCAACCCTTCCATCCACTCTTCCGTTGTACACTTTCTTTGTCAGTCTACTTTCACTTATCCTCTACACATGCCCAAACCACCTCAACATACCCTTCTCAATCTTCGGCACCACGTCCTCATTTATACCACACTTCTTTCTAATCACCTCATTTCTTATCCTATCTTTCAAAGTGACCCCACACATACTTCTCAATGCTCTCATTTCCACTGCATTCACTTGACTTTGATGTTTTGGTTTCTGCCATACCCAACTTTCACTTCCATACATAAGAGTCGGCACCAAAACACCTCCATGAACAGCCAGACGTGCCGCTTGCGACACTTTCTGGCTACTCATAAAAGAATTAAGTGCCCCATTCACCCGATTCTCAGCATTCACTCTCCTTGCAATATCTTTGTCATGCTTACCATCCCTTGTAAACAAAGTCCCCAGATATACGAACTCAGTCACTTGCTCCAATCTTTCTTCGCCAATCATTATTTTGCAATTCGCCATTACCTCATCCTTTTCAAAAACCATCACTTTCGTCTTACTTACATTCATCTTCATCCTTTTACTTTCAAATGATCCATGCATTTTTGTTACCATCTCCTGCAACTCCTCCTCCGAAGACGCAAGCAAAACCATGTCATCGGCATAGAGAAGGCATTTGACAAGTAACTCATTCATTCTTAGACCACAAACATCGTCTTTCAAACCTTGCAAACAACTGTCCATGAATAGATTGAATAGCCACGGTGACGCTACACATCCCTGTCTAACACCCTTTTCGATAGTAAACCAGTCTGTATAGGACCCGTTTATTCTCACACAAGCATTTGAGTCCTCGTAGAGGGATTTCAGTGCCCGAATGAGAAGGCCACTCACTCCATACATAGACAGAACCTTCCAAAGTTCCTTCCTTACTACTCTGTCATAAGCCTTCTCCAAATCGACGAAAGCGCAATAGACCTTCTGACTTATTTATTATTTTTACATATTTATTGTATGAACATTCCTGAGTTTTTTTTAGGAATTCTCCATAGTATCGAGAAAAATAAACATGTCTGAAATTCGAGTCTGAAATTTTGTGGATAGGTTCCTTTTAGTGGGCTATTTATATAGATTTTCGCTTAACATACCCATTTTGTTACACCCTGTAGATCCAGGAACCACGTATTTGATTATAGGAATTACTTGGAAAATATGTAGCGGAGTACACAAATCCTAGAACGCGATATCGGAGTTTCTAACAATCATTGGAATATATACATGGGCCAATCAATTATTAGTGGCCCGATCTAATTACATTGTAAATTTTGAACTAAATTAGTATTAACATAATCAAGCAGTGTCCGTGACACTATTTATCCTATCCATGGCATCGTAACTTCTGGAAGGGCCTAGCAGAAGACGCGAGTAGTCTGTAGCATTTATCAGTTATTCATGCGCTGCCTGTCCCGAGCACTGTCGGAGCCTCCACGATACAACTTAGTTTGTTGTTCTGATCTGCTGTTGTTCTGTGGGCGTAGGGACTGTTTAATTGATCATTGGTATCATTCAGAAGTGTGGTCTTGAAAGTTTAAATGAAATCTGCAAGCCATTTGAAATATTAATCAGAGTTCGTTTCAGCAAATAGTTTCTTTGAATGATGTCGCTGGTTACAACGAAAAACAGACTTCCTCCCCTATGAGCCAAAACTCGAGCTTACTAAAGTAAAATTTTGCTAAAGGGCAAATATATATTGCGTTAAGTTAAATGTAAATAAAAAAGTTAAATGACTGATTAATTAAATGACGACACAAGACCTTAGGGATCTTAGTGTGGGACTAGGTCAATGTGTTGTGAAGTGTGTAAAAAAAAAAAAAAAAAAAGGCCACATGACAAAAGGGCACTGAGAGAAATGACCAAAGCTTCAAAATTTTACGTCTGACAATATAAGCAACATATAATTACACTCCTTCTTCCTGCCCTATTCCCAATCATTTGGGGTCGGTGCAATATGTAGGTACTCTTCTTTCATTTATCCCTATTATCCGTCATTCTCATGTCTACCTCTTCCTCTATAACCATCTTACTTCGAACACGGCTTAACGCAACATATAATTACACGACTTAACACAATAAAATTATCTTCATCTTCATAAGCCTATTGCAGTCCACTACTGGACGTAGGCCTCCCCCTGCCAAAGGGGGATTTTGTTACTAAAAAGTTCCACTATGTGTTTTTCGGCGACCCTTGTTTCCTTTATATGATGTGTAGCTTACCAAAATTCTCTATAAAAATCTAAAAACGGACTACTCGTGCCTATTATATTTGAGGATATCTCTAGATTCCTTAGAGGTTCCATCATCACTTATATGTAGGTGATTAACACTCTCAGTAAAAGTATAAAAACAGACTACATGTGCCTACAATATTTGAGAATTGCCCTCGATTTCTCCAAGATCACATCATCAGATCCTGATGTGATGAATATGGGACCAACTTGGAAGCATACCATGATCAACTATAAAAAAATTAAAATCGGTTCATAAATGACGGAGTTCTGAGGTAACACACAAAAAAAATATGAAAAATAATAATAAAAAAACATAGACGAATTGATAACCTCTCTTTTTTGAAGTCGGTTAAAAAAAACGAAGGATACTAAATATTTTTGTTAAACTGTCACATTAGTAACTACCAGAAAGTATTATATGCTACTCACAACAAGCCGCACCTTTGATTACGTCAAATAAACATTTTTCTTAAAATATTTTTTTTATGTACATAACAAATTTCGTTAGCTGAAATTTCTTGCTACGAGTACTTTCCGACTGCTTGTTTCCAACTTATTTTGACGTAAGAAGACTTACAATGTTCGCTTGTTTGATTTCGTTTCGGTTGCGAAAAAAAATTGACGTATGTACCTAAGGACTCGTTGGTATATATATACCTATATATTTATTTTGTCACACGAAAATTCATTAATTGGAAAAGACAGCCTTTTATTAAATTTACATAAACTCATTTTGAACGGTCAATTGCAAACATAAAGTTCCGAAATCATTTTCTCACATGCTATTTTTCCAAAAATGGGGTAACTTACCCAGAATTTGAGGATCACAGGATTTTCACAGCCATATTAAGCATACCGGGGTCAGATCTAAAAAAATCTATGACAAGTTGCTACCTCAACGGTTGAGAGTGACAAATTGCTACCTCAACGCTTGAGAGAACAACCCTAAGTTCCTCATTCGACTCTTACGAGATGCACGGAAGGAGATGCAGCTGATGTATTGTAGTGAAGCCCCGCATCAGCACATGACCAAAACCATTCACACCCCTGTAAAGGTACCCAACTAAGTATCGAAAAAATCGACGTCCTTACTCACTGGCTACATGACGTAATTATCGCAGCACGCGGACAAAGACCTTTAAAAAGGCCTTTGATGTATCGCTCCAGCACATTTTAGAGGGCCGAAGCCGCAAAACTCAGTAGGCCCTGTAATTCGGATACTGTAGCCTTCTTTGGCCAGTTTTGCCAGCTTGGCGGTTTTACTGCCAGACCTGACGTAAGGAAACAAGGTGCTGAAGGAAAAAAATCATGTTCGTCGAGCGGCTGATAGATATTAAAAAGAAAATTTAAAACGCTTCAAATTTTGAATTTGTACTACATAATAATTTAGTAATATATACATATTACGAAACACGACATGGCAGTATTTCGATTTGATGAGTGAATAATTCCATTATTAAATTCTATAATAGATAATTATTAAACGTAATTTACACCAGTAACACACTCTATATGTGGAAAAACCTTTGTGCCTCTCAAATTTTACCTTATCTTTAATTGCGACAGTACGTTCATAAAATACAATTGGCAACATTGGTTTTGACGACGGTTATCGTAATTTCCATAACGAAAAAGAGGCTTAGGATTAAAATAATTATAATATGGCAAGAGAAAACAAAGAGCTCATTTTATAATGTAAACAGGAATAGGGTTGATGTAGGCCTCTCTAAGCTTAGAAACTGGGAATAATCTGTTTGTACAATCTTTATGGTGGTCCAATACGGCTTTTAAAAAAAATATGCTGTAGGTAAATAAAATTCATTTCAAAAACTTCTAAGTTTTATTTTTATTTAAAAATGTCTGGTAATCTCGGTTAAATTAAATTCTACATTCGATCGATTATATTTTGGGCGTTTCTAAATCCTAGACTATTCTATAATAAAACCTGGTAGTATATGATGGTGTATTTAAGATTAAATACTTTTGAAGTACTGCAATGCAAAACTATAGTCAATAATCCGACCTTGGACATCAAACAACGTCGATTACCACATCTGATGTCACACCTACCTAACCTGGCAGCGCCAGCTTCACGTTTGGCAGGTGGCTTCGACCAGTGGCGTCGAGATGGCCAGCCGCGTTCGGAAACAACTAATTTTACCATCCTACTCATACGCACCACTAAGTTTAGCTGCCCCAAGATAGACTCGGTCCTCGACTCATCCCGCATAAACTTTTCACAATTAGACTATTATTTTTGGTAGCAAAGTCAGTCGGTCGATTATTAATAGAGGCTTTTCCCAGTTTATATTCGGTACCTACGTGTGTTGTGGTGTTAACTTTTAGTGAATTTATACATAGACGATTATAAATAGGATGTGCTGAAGTAACGTCTGACGAACGGGGGAATACCTTCCTGAAATATCGTACTACGGCGGTGGTTTGCGTGGTTTCGGACGCATTGATAAACGATTTATTTATATATTGATAGCGGCGAAGCTGTGGCGCGGCGTGGAGGGCAAATGGGGCTGTGAATACGCCATTTTACGCTGGGAATGGACGAAATCTTACCGATTAACTTTAATGTGTTTTATTTTTGTTTTCGCTTTTATTTATAACTTACAGAAATGCCTTATTTATTCCTTAATGCTTCCAGGATTAGGGTAAGGGGAGAGCTATGAAAACGATTTCTATAATGTGAAGAATAAGATTTTTTTAAGATCCATACCAGCTACTAAATGATAGGTGAAAATGATAGCTCTTATTGAAAGAAGTACACTTACCTTATCTTTCAATCTCTACCTCATCCATCAATGAAGACATCTAGAGGTTCGAGTTAAAATCTACTTTGGGCTAAAAATAGAAAAGGTGAAGGCCCTTATTTGATGGGAATCAACATCTCTATTTACTCTTACTTAATGATCCAAGTTTTGCGTACCTAATGCTTAATCCGTTTAATTTAAAACGATATTAAAATCCCTTAAATAGCGTCTGTTCAATTTATTCGATGTAAGGTTTTGTTAATTACACTCCTAATAACGTAACGTATAAGGGAGTTTAATAAATAAATAAAGAGCGTCATAAAGTTGCATATACTCGTACATGTATAATTTGAATTAATAAAATCGGTTTTCAGACGCATATTCATGGTTATGTCATGTCATAGTAGTTATAAAATGACAGTTAAATTGACGGTCGATTACTCTACGAGAAACCAGGTATGTAGGTACGTAATAATAATAGTAACGCTGTTTTTTTATATTTTTAAATGTTTATTTTGTACTTTTATATATTGTAGTAAAATCATATTCATAAAAATGTACAAAAATAGAAAAATTATAAATAAAGGAGATAATAATAAATAATTTTATTCTCCAAGTAGCATTATTATTCCTACTTACAGATATATTAAAAGTTAGTTTAGTGAGAGGTCTACAGATTTAGGATGTCCTTCTGTGTCTATACTAGGCTATCCTGTGTTATAGACAACAGAGATTTTTCATGTACTTATCTAACAATTTACTATCTAACCTTACTTACAATTTAAAATAATAGAGAAAAATAGAAAATAAACTAGAAACTAAGTACAATGAGATCCTTGGAAAGGCTCAGAGAAAAAATTAAAACGTGCGTTTGGACTTCACGACCTAATTCCCCCAGCACCCTTCTACCACCGGACGACCAGGGAAACGTTAAGGCGACGGTTCACAGTTGAAGTGCCGAAAACTCTTACTAAGCGTTTTGCTTTCACATTCATAGTGCGAACGGCCAAGCTGTGGAACTCCCTGCCTGAATCCCTGTTCCCCATGAACTATAATCTTGCGGTCTTTAAGTCGAGAGTGAACCGGTTTCTTTTAGGCAAGCGCGCTCCATCTTAGACTGCAACAGTGCTTACCATCACTGTCTAACCCGACAAAATACAGGATAGACCGCACTAGGCGGATAAACTCAAAGGGTTTTCGATACCTAGTGTTTAAGTGTTTTTATAAATAAATGTAACAGGTTTATAATTTAATAAAAAATAAGGCGCGTTGTGGTCAAGTGTAAGCCTATTTAATATTAAAAAAAAACAAAATCATACGTGCCCTAAGGTCAAAATAACGTCAACAAATTTAATTCTACTTTAAATAATTATGTCTCTTAGGACAATACGTAGTTACATTAATCCTTAACTGACAACCTTACGCCACCATCACAGAATTTCAAACTATCATCTCCGATATTCAGAGAGCAGCATTAAATATGTACCGCTATGAAGAAAGGTAGTGCTGTCAAATACCATTATGACAGCCGGCAACTGCATCCAGTAAGGGGGCAGCACACCACCCTACAGCAGACGGCAGGGTATTTTGGTCTGGCCTGATCTGTCAATTTGAATTAGTGACTGGATAATTTGCGATGCCGCTTTGTGTTGAGGTAGGTGTGGGTTTAGTATGGGTAATTTAATCGGAGATTTGAATGTGTAATGGAAAGGATAGTAGGACAAATTGGGTACATAATAAATTGATGTCTGCTAATGTATAGGTATTGTTACAGCGAAAACAATGTTATACAGTCTCTAGAAATTTTTATCGTCCGTGTATTTACTGTTCATTTGACATATGATTTTTTAAAAGTTTTTGTGATTGTGCTTTTTCACAGAATCCTTAGGAAGGGCATTAGATTGGATTATACCTAGCAAATATACGGATTCTTGAATAATGAATTATTATTATATACATCACACCAAGTAATATTATAAACGCGAAAGTAAGCATGTTTGTTTGTTTGTTATCTCATCATTTTCATCATCATCATTTACAGCCCTAAGAAGTCCACTGTTGGGCATAGGCCTCTCCCAACAACCTCCACTCCGACCGGTCGGAAGCCGCCTGTATCCAACCGACGCCCGCGACCTTGGCCAGGTCGTCCGCCCACCTCGCGGGTGGCCTTCCCACGCTGCGCTTGCCGATATGTGGTATCCACTCTAGAACTTTCCGACTCCATCGGCCATCAGTTCTTCGAGCTATGTGCCCTGCCCATTGCCATTTCAGCTTGCTTGACCGTTGAGCTATGTCGGTGATCTTTGTACGTCTGCGGATCTCCTCATTTCTGATGTTATCTCATCAAGCTTTATTTACTCAATCTTCTTGAAAAATTTACACGGTATTAAATAAAATAAGTAGGTAACTATAACTTTGTTTAGTCGTGGGAAACAGCTAGAAGAAATATAATAGGTGAAGGACTTAAATAAATACCTAATCCCTTATTAAGATTCGAGTTCGTTTCAAACTTTTAATCTATCCCGTTTGCTAAAGCTTTGGAAATTGAAATTTCATTCGAAGTTACAAGTAATTTGAATTGATCTCTTCCTTTATGTCGATTAACTAATTTCTAAAGATTTTACTATATTGACCTTAATGTTGTAAATGAGGTATAAACCTTAATGAGCTTCACAAATATAAGTACCTAAGTATCATTAATCGTAAATATAAAAAAAAAAACAGTAGATATATTAAATATATTAGTTGGCCTCGCGACTCCGGCGTCGGCATAAAATGTCGTTAAAAATTAGCCAGGCATTAGGCTACCTCTGTACTCAATTTCATTTTAATCGATTCAGTAATTTTAGCGTGAAAGGATCTATAGACAGACAGAGATGCTGAAATTTAGCATATTTTTTTCTTACGAGAACATTAAAAAGAGAGTAACTTCTTTTTGAAGTATTAGTTGGGCACTACAATTTACAAAATAATAATAATAATTACATCACACACGAGTATTCAGTAACAAGAGCGGATAACAAAAAAGTTATTCCTGTAACGGTGTCACAAAAAAAATGCAGACAAATTGTGACAGGAAGCAAACCCAGCCGGTGGGCACAAAAAGCGGCCGGTCGATGACCCTAGTGTAACGCCGCTTTAACATCCGTCCTGAAAGGTAGCGTAAATAAATTTTTGATTCGCCCTTAATTCTGGGGTTAATATTCGTTTCGATAATTTAATTAAGCGAAACCCTTGGTTGAATAATTCTGGTTTTTCTATTTGCGTTTTCCGACTTTTGCGGTACGTAAAAGGGTTTTTATGTGTAATTTCGTGAATGGTTTTGGATTTTCTAAATTGTTTTTGTGAAGTTATGATTAATTCAGTGATTATCTAGTTATTTACCGTTGAATCATGAAAATTTAGGTTAGATTAGGCTAGGTTATTTAATAATTAAAATTACAATTCTGCATAACCTAAACCAGTTATGTATATAATTTTACTCAAAATATAATAAAATTAATCGACAGTTAATTATTATTTTAAATCTAAATGGTGACGACAGATTTAACCTCACGTGAAATTAATTTCCTCGCGGACTGAATACTGAGGTGACTCTATCATCCTCCCCTCACATCTGCCTGCGCTTGCGCATGGAAGTGAGGGGGAAGCAACTTTTGATTTATCGTTAATAGTGGTTGAACGTACTTTACTTATGATTGAATTGATTTTGATTTTTACAAATTCATTCTGAACTCGTAGAAATTATAAATTTAAAAGTGATCAAATATTATTTGTTTTTACTAATGGAATATGTACAACATATAATCACGCCTTTATCCCTTGCGGGGTAGGCAGATCACCAAGGGCCGATAGAACCATATGGTGCCACTTCTGACCAATTTTGAGGGTATAGTTGAGATGTACAAGTTCGGTTATGGAATATGTAATTTAAAACAATACTGACTATCATCAATTAGGAGTAATCTGAATAATCTTGGTTATTACCACAGTATTCTCCATAAAATAGCGGGATCATTAACATACGATTTGATTTTTTAGGGAAAAAGAATTACACTGTCAAAGTTGTCATATTACGAAGGCAGATGTATAGATAGACATTTTAAGACAATATTTAAAGAAAAACGACGCTACGTAGTGATCTCTACATCTCTTGTCCCCTCTATTCCTATTTATTTTGATTATTAAATAACCGTAGATAGTTCACTTCTGAAATGTTCAATGAAAACAGATATTAATTAGCAGGAGAAGCCAATTTGATATATAAAAATTATCATACGAGCACTAACCAAGAGGAAAACCTGTATCATTTAAATTATTTCTTTTACAAATTCCTAGATCCTGTTCTACAAATTATTTTGAGACTGTACTACTAATTAATATTGGCAAAACTTTTCTTACCCATCTCCGGACTGGTCCCTCAGTCTACATGCAGATAAACATTTTTCTAACACCTAAGCAAAATTGATGACAGACACACAGTCCCTACTGGCGAAGAGGGAAATAAATATTATTTTTATGCAAGTCTGTGCTAGGAGTATAGGTAATAATATGGTTACTGATTAGGTAACTTGTACATACAAACAATGAGATTGTGCCGACCCTTAAGAGAGTAGGGTACGACTATAGTACACTATATAATTTGACTATATAGTACCTACTCAGCATGATCCTACTGTTGCATTAGTCTATGATGCTTCCACCCTCTTTCAGTGACATCCGGCGCGACAACTGCGCGCGCGCCGTCACGCATACGCCTGTAGTTATAGGATTTTAATGCTCTTTTCTACGGTGTTCGGTAATGGAGTCAGTGTTGATGGGTGAACGAAAGATGTATGCAGTTTTAATAATCTTTTTGCCGCCAGAGTTATGGCGGGGATTGGTTAATAATGTTGTGATTTATATTTGAATACAATCGTTTAGAAACAAACTCTTCCTATTATGATGCGAGGTGAGGCATACATCAGCTACATTTTCTTCGGCGAATGTCGTGAAAAAGCCGACTAAGTAATTCAGGCACATATGCTCAGGCGATGACCAACGAAACATTTTACATCTGACTGCTATTCTTAACGTGGCTGAAGAATCTCCTCTATGATCAAGCAGTTCTGGCTACCCGATTTTAGGAAAACAGCCCTGTATATGTACGTATACATAAAACATTATAGCTACTTCAAACACAAGCAAACTACTTTTAAGCAGGTAATGTCTTCATCGATCTATCAAATTAAACCAATTTCCTATACCATTATCCATTAATTACGAAATTTCGCTGCATATAGGAAAGTATATCAATTAGAATAAACGCTGTAGCATCGACGATTAATGATAATGGCTCTCGATTTATCTATTTACAATCCATTGCTGCTTTCGTTAGTAATATTTACACTTTTAAAACAGCAAACGAGCAATGATTTACGAACTTATGTCAAATGCCAACAATTTTCAGTGGTGTTAGCCTGCCAGCCTACAGAGCTTGCACTACCAGCAGTATGCAAACAATCCAACCGGTGCATACATAATTCAGGCTTCACTAAGTGGCAGAGCCATCCGCCTCGACTGTCCATATATTATTCACCTTTCGACTTGACACGTCGACGCCCCCTTCACCCCTGGGGGGGGCCACGTCAGTCTGGTTCCCAATTATGCACGTTGAAATGTCACAGCCACTTACTGATGACCCTTAGACCCAATGGCCTTCGGATTCGGGTTAGAAAAATTGTCAGTTTTTTTGTCTGATACAAGTATCATGTCGGACTCCAGGTGGATATCTTGTCTTATGAAATCTTAAGAATCAATACGCGATTGCCGATTCGATTTTCTAATTGATTTATCGACGCTTTCCAAGTTTTCTTTTGGAAATTATTTCTGTAATATAGGCAGCCGTGCTTTTGGTCAGTAACCAGCTAACCAAAAAATGTTGACATGATAATTATACCCGTCTAAATAAAATTTCTCACACCAAAAACTATTCTAATTTACAAATTTTCATAAATAAAAATTCATTAACTTTCACAAAGTCCCTTTATCTCGCGGAGAGAAGCGAAAATAATTAACTTTGACAAAAGCCGAAGCAAAACACGGGAACCGTTGCAGCGCAAAACCGAAAAGCTTTTAACCAAATTTGACAGGAGCTCTTTCGGATTGGCCGAAATGCATTGAAATGCAGAAACGTGCTTATTCTCGGACAAGCGAACACTGAAAACCGCTTAACCCGCTATTTTATTAATGAAAATTGAGCGACATCCGATGTAACTGCCTAATATAGAACTAGACCTTACCTGGCCGTATCTGGGACATGTATTTTGATACTAGCATCTACTGCACTAATGCGCCGGGATAGTGATTAGCTTTAACGGAAATAAAACAACGGATCCGGGCCGATCATGTTTTGTTTACTTGCCTATAAATGTGTATTGACCTTTATTTTAAAGACTGGGATTGGAGACTAATTTTAATATATTATTTTTCATTAATGCCCAATAAAGTAGTTATGCCTAAGAAGTATAGGAATGTTGTGAGTAGCAGGATATTATCCGTGCTTAGATCGGGTTTCTCATCGAGACTGTACTAGACTGTGATCACAGTCATGAGATCAGATTGAGATAAAGGTACCAGGTTGGATGGAGGTTCTGCAAAGGGTGTTGGAGAACTCTATTTTAATCAAGTTTTAGAGAAAGACAGCATCAACTTTATCCCTCAGATAGGCTATCTGATTATTAAGAAAATCTGGCCTTAGTGACGTACTAGAATGACATTAAATAACTTATTGATTGCACTGAAATAGCAAAATTATGTTTTTTTAAAGGATATTTATCAAGAAACATCACCATAATCACAATCATCAATATAGCATTAAGTCACATGAAATTAATTTCCTCTAAAAATATTACTTAATTACTTCCAAGCATAATAATAATTGAATTAAGCACAAAAATACGGCCTTACAAAGGTATTCAAATTAAATTATACTCCATTTCACTAGGGAAGTCCCCTGAAGGAAGCGCTAGTTATACGCAGTTATAACACTGGGTGATACGTTTTATTTGGTTTTATGAAAATTTCTGGAACTTTGATATTATAATGAAGGTCCAAAAAATCTGAAACTGTGGGCGTTGTAACATACAATGTACATAATAATCACGGACGTTAAACTCGATATCGTTTTCTCAGAAGGGTCGCTTCGTCCCCAAATAACGAGAGAAAATTCCAAAGGTCAAGTTGGAGACAAGTGCGGTTGAAAAATGAATAAAAAAAGATACTTAACACTTGTATTTGTGTTTTCTGAGTTTAGGAGTTTTAATTTGTTTTTTGGAGGAAATTAATTTTAGAAAGTTAAAAAAGCTCAGTGGTTAGAGCACTGACACGCGGAATGCAGAGGTCGTGGGTTCGATTCCCACCCGGGTGAGGAATTTTTTCCATTTCTTTATTAATAATTTTATAAAGTTAATCTTATAAAATCACACATATTAAGTTAAAGATGTCACCGTTTATAGAATCCGATCGTTTTACTTAACAAAATAATACTAACATTAGTTAAAAATAAAATGTTGTATAGAATATACAGAATATAGTTAAAGGTGAAAGTGTACTATACGCGAAATTTACTTACCTACTACAATACTTACCCACTATAATTGCCGGTACGTGCCGGATACCCTCCCAATGTCAAATCGATCTTCCAGTGTCAAGTTGACCGTGGTTACCCAAAGCACAATGCCAATTTAAATATGTAGGTATTTCCAAACAACAATATTTGTGGAAGTAAGTGTGACATTAAGTGACATATAATTAACAAGAGTCACGTGTTGTATTGTCGACTTCACCCTATAAGCTGTACCTACCTACTCGTACTGAACTTAATATCCAATATTATTCATAGGTCTGTTATTTATGGTTTATTATTATATTTTTAGATGGGTTTATTGACCAAGGCGAGAACTAAATCGAAGACAATTTACAGACAGTAGTACACGTGTTGAGGAAATAATTTTTTTGAAGGTCTGGTTTGATTTTATATTGTGATGTAACGGAAAGCAAAATGGCGGAAGGCAAAGGATCTCCAATTCAAGAGAATGCTTCGCTATCAGTGGTTGATTTTCCCATATGTAAACTGCTACATAAACGTAAAGAAAATCTTACCAACAATGATTTTAATTAATTGATCTTCACCTGAGAGAACACCCCTAAATTCCTTAGTCGTCTCTAACAACATGCACATCTTCATACATTCGCAAAGCAAAATAATAAAAATTTCAAGGAAATAAAATAAACTCGAAACAACTGAAAAGCAATAGCTCTGAATTATAAATCAATAGCCGGTCAATATCGCTTCGACATGCTTTCAGAGAAATGAGCCGTCCGGACGTACAGAAGTTCTAACGGATAACACGTCTTGGCTCCTGTACTATGCTAGTCCGGAAGCTGAGTAATTGGAAGCTATTTTTAATCGGCGTATTGTTCTGTGGTATTTGATGGCTTTGGTAATATAATTATTTGGTATAAGTAAAATAAAATAAATACATCGTAGAAACATTCAATGAATTCACTATGGGTGCGCCCACCACCGGGCCCTACATCCTCCACTGACACTCGGATCTGATAACTCATAACTGCGAAAACCAGCACTTGCACAGTGGGCTCAATCCTTTGGTTACCTTTGGCTTGTACCATTATTTTGTTTCATATTATTTTTTTCTTATTCCAATTGTCCTTACAGATACCCAATGGGTGACGTTTGACAGCACGCCACAAAACAAATTCCAATACCTTAACAATACCTATATAAAGTAACCATGATCATCCGACCTCTAAAATCATGGGATAGGTCAGGTACATGTTGAATAGGTACGAGTAACCTTCACTTGAAATGATATCTAGAAAACCTGAGACTACATCAGGGCCAGAATAAAATTACTCTTACACCTGTGGGAGTTATTCCTATTTATATGTAAATGTTGTGAAAATCATATGACACGCATCTCTCTAGGTAGGTATTATTGACAATCAGAACCTTGTCACATACTACGTGCTTACTACATATATATCACATCAGGCTTGTGCTTTTAGATATGTTTCAGAATATGTATTCTACTTGTGTTGTGATTTTCTTAGTAAGATAAGCAAATATAACTTTTCACTACATTTTTTATTTGGAATGGATTAAAATCTATTACCGACAGCACTGATAAATTACATCTGACTCCGCTATACTTAACGTGACTGAAGGATATTCTTCATGTTCCGGCTACCCCATTTTGGAAACAGCCGTGTATGAAGGTCGAATAATAGGAGGAATAGAATAACTATATTCTACTAAAAATTTATGTAGGGGCAAAAGTGGAAAATAGGATGGAAACGTCGCGAGTGTCACCCTTTTATATTATGTACGGATTGGCGAAGGAGGAAGCAATACTGGCAAATTCACCAACTGGATTGCCAGGCGCCTGCGCAAATAGCACCACCAGATACAGTCCACTTCGAAGGTACGCGTTTCCATTCTATTTTCCACTTTTGCCCCTACATAAATTTAATGGTTTGCAATAACAGTATTGCAGTCCATTGCTGGACGTAGGCCATCCCCAGGGCACGCTACTAAGCTGTGCAATGCCATGGGGGGTATTTGCCCATAGTCACCACGCTGGACAACACGGGACGCGCTGCTACCCACCTCTCGGAATAGCAATAACAGGTACTTACTTTAAATTCATAAATGGGCATTGAATTTAAAAATCTCAACCGAAGTGCAGTTGATTGCGCGCAGCAAGTGTGCCTTATTACTATAAACAGTTTACGCTTTCCATTTAACTTTCTTTTAACTTTTATACAGTCATTAAACTGATGGAGTGTCAAATCGTTAAATTTCAGTAAGAGCCTCATTAACAGATCGTAGAAAAACAATATAGTGCGGTGAACAAAAAATGGCCACGCATTAATCACTTTAGTTTTTGTGGAGAACAAGTAAATCGATTCTGTTGAATGATTTGTATGGTTTTTGCTCTATTTTACTTAGATTACCTGAACATAGGAGAAAAACTTATAAGTACCTAATGTTTGGTGCCCAATTCAGGGTATTCGCAGATATTTATTTATTCACCTGCCATTCTTATTTAGCGTGCTGAAAATACGGAATAAAACGTCGGCTTGGGTTTAAAAAATAATAATATTTAATATAATATATATAAAATAATATAATAATTTAATATAATAAGCTTAAACAGCTGAAAATCCGCTATTAGTACTTAATTATAAAATCATAATATTTTTCCAAACCATGGCAACTGCAGTGAGTCCAAGAATAAAGCATTAACATAACACTATATCAACTTCACCTATACTATAACTTCTGCACCTTTGGCTATAGTTCCTAAAATTAGCTTTAATTTAAACCCTTATTAAAGTTACACAATACGCACCCGGTGCGTCACCCGAGCCGAGAGGTGTTTGAGAGCGGATGTCGAGCACATGGCCGTTCGGAGGCGGCTGCGGCACGGGCACTTTCAACAGCGATTCTGGATTTTGTGTGGATACGACACAGCATTGTATGAACAATAAAAATAATGTTAGGTTGGCTAAAAAAGGGAATAAGGTGGTGTTGCTTCTACCTGCCTACTTACTTCTTTTCTATGTTACTTCTGTTCGTGTATGTGTAATTTTCAAATAAAAATCTATTATATTCTATTCTATTCTATTCTTGTTAGTTTGTTTATATGTATATATGCAAATTTCCCTGTATTTACTGTAGTGTTTTGTTTACAACAAAGAATAAGAACTTTGAAAGAAAGAATACTCGTATTTAACATCTGACTTCGCTGTGCTGCGGTTTAGGTTATCCCATTTTTGAGAATACAGCTGTACATGTATGCAGGTTTGTAATAAAACATGATAAAATTCATCTACTAGGTTGGAATAAATATTACTAATCTCGGATTGATGGATGTGTCACGTCAGAACATATAGAGCGCGCTTTACAATATACGATCCGTAGTACTATAGTCACTGTCAATCGGTACAAAATTAAGAAAAAAAAAAAATTAAGCGATACTGCGATGGGCTATATAGGTAGCTTCTGTACCCTCTATGCACCAGAACTCTAGACAGGATCTAAAATTTATATATATTGAATATATCTTCTCATTTGTTTAGTCATATCCATGCTAATGCAGTCTTTGGTACCAGTGAGTAACATTAAAAATCGACGTGGCGAGCACGTGTGCTCGAGAACTTCAGGAAAATGCCTGAGCACCAGCACGAGAAGGTAATAAATATTTAGAGATATACATCCATTACCTACTACTTAGTGTGCTTGCATCAGGTGAGATTGAGGTCAAATAACATCTATATTTAAATATATATAAAGGATAATTAAGGGTCTAATCGTATGTCATGATTTAATGGTCATTCGGCATACGTTATCCAGACTAATATAATAAATGTGAAAGTAAGTTTATTTGTTAACCCTTTCACGTTTTATTTAGTTAATCTTCTTGGAAATTCTGCATAAATTTCGTTCTGGGTACGGAGAAGGACGTAGGCTACATTATGTAGTCCACGCGGAATAAGTTTTACCACTTCCAATGTTAAGTTTTAAAAATACTAAATATGCACTAAATATTTACAGGAAATACACATACCTATTACCATAACTATGATTTTAGCCATAAGTCCATTGCGCTGAATATAGACCTACCATAAGTGTACATAGTTACTTAAATAGTATTTTTTCAAACCCCTCTTAAACTTCCATACTCGTACTCTATGGTCTGACAGCATGCACCATGTTTTTAATCTGTGGCAGCAAGTCGCTGCAAATCTGCAGTTTTGCAGTTTTTATGGCGCAATAACTGTTTTACTGCCCTAAAGGGTCCTTCTGATAAACATTCTTAACGGAAAGCCTAATAAAAGCCACCAGTGTTGTTCTGAAATATATTTATGACGTATTGCATGCTGATATAGTATTGTTAGTAGGTAATAGTAGCGGGTTAAACGTTAAGTATAGGTTTCATAAGAATACATTTATTAAAAATATTTTAAATTATTTTTAAAGGAGTATTATATTGCCTGCCGTGCATGATTTGTAGTGTCGACTACTTAGATCATTTGGATTCAGCCACCCGCTGCTGGGAAATAGATAGATAGATAATTCTTTAGTGCACTATAAAGTTATGCAATGGCGAACTTAATGCTACATAGCATTATTTTCCAGTTAACCAGTACTGGTGGAGAACAGTTTGAAGGTAGTGCCCAAATATAGAAAATGACAAATTATACATTTAAAATAATGAAACTAAAAATACACATTGCAGCAACAAAATACAGGCAGATACAATAAATTGCCGTATCTACCACTGTGCAGTCATGATCTGCTTTTTAAAATAAAACTCGTATACTCTGGTCTTAAACACCTCTACAGAGGAAATGATGACCCTTTCGAAAATATGTACCTACCTATAAGTCTCTGCATAACTCAAAGGTTTATCTGACTTACCTATCTAATCATTCCAGTACTTGCTGCCCTAACGTATTTGGATGTTGGCCGTAACTTAGAAAAGCTTAGAGTACAGCGGGGCATTGTTGATTTTGCTTATAACAGCAGCGTTTACAATGTTTTGAACGATTGATCTTTGGGATTCTGGCGCGTTTTAGTACTCGCTGGTATGATCATCTACCAATGGTTAAGGCATTGTATATGTCCAAAATTTCATGAAGACTAGTTGAAAAAAAAAGTGTAAAGCGGTAAGAAACAAACAAGCTTACTTTCACATTTACAATATGACTTGGGATAATACACTACGGCTCGTTCTAGAAGACACGTGTACACGTTTACGTATACAAATTACCGACCGAGTGACATTTAGGAAGGTACAATGTGCATAAATGCATAATGAGCACTACGCCGACCTTCCGACCTCACCCTGATATCTTGCGTGACCTTTAAACGTATACGTTAGTGATACGTAACTAAAAACTTTGAGGGGTAAATCAGCCTATAATGATGAAATGAAATTTCTTGGTTTTTCTGTATAGTCATCTCATGGGAAAACTTGACAATTTTTGATAAATTTTACGGAAAAGTATAATAATTTACTTTATAAATAATTAGTGTTTACCTTATACTTGCAAAGCTCTTACCATATCCTTAATAGAAGTCATAAAGGAAACATTCAAATATTTCTTAAAAAGTAATTATGTATTTCATAAGATTTCATTATATCATTGTAATTATAATATAGACGGGAACATCATATTAAATGGACTTGAATGCTAAATAGAATTATATAATTACAAACATCATCAATTTAATAACTTCACGCTGGTTATATAATATTTTCTCTAAATAAAACCTAAAATTAATCAATATATTACTATGAAAGTATTTGTGAATCATGAAATTTACTTAAGATCGCAAACAATGTAAGGACTGAGAACGTATACCCTACTGCGGTGGACGCAGAATCAGGTAAACCGTTATCTTCACCATCTGTTGAGTTTTCCTCATCTTCATCACCACTTCCTTCAATTTCTTCATCTCCACTACCCTCCTCCCCCTCAACAACTTCAATTTCATCATCATCTTCATCGTCTCTTATAGATAAATCGAATGTACTGAACGCATCTAAATAATATTGTTGATAAAGTAACTCCCAGAATAATACTTTTTGTGGGTGTGGATCAACTAAAGCAGAGTCCAATGTTACATCCTCAGCTTCAATTATTTCATCTTCATCCAAAAATCGAATGAATGCTGTATTTTCAGAAGTGAATGGCAACCATTCTATAGCCGATGTCTCACTACTTGGAACACTGAAAAGATAAAAAAAAACTTATTTGAACATAGGTACACAGACATAATATAAAGAACAATCTATTTAAAATGATCTCATTTAAATTTTCTAGGCTACCTCAGTAATATCAAAGATACGCGTAATTAAAGACTTGCCTCATTATTACTGGTAATAATATGATGAATTATTTTACTAGTATGTATATTGAAAATAATTGGAAGAAAAACAATTATAATGTTCACAACATACCCAGTTTTGACAAAATTGGTCCACCTTTCGATAATATTGTCAGAAACTGCAAAATCCAAAGTAAGTGTTTCATCATCAATATCTTGATGAAATAGGAATGGCAACTCTCCACTATGGGCTGCGGATGGTACTTCCACGGGTCCTACGAAAGGCTCTCCTAAAGAGCCTTTGTAAGAAAATTGGTACAAATAAACTGGGACTTCAGTAGCTGTTGTAGCCCTTAAACGGGCTTCCCTGATAGCCGAGACTAAAATCATAGTATCACCCTGATACGAGAGAAAGTCTTCAATATCTTCAGAAGAAGTCCCAATTGAACCATCACCAAAATAGTAAGTTTTAATTTCTTCTGTAACTAACTCTTCTTGCTCTGCAGTGTCAAAAGCTAAGTCGGATTGTAAGAACTCGTTAAATGTTGAGTCCATTTTTTGTATCCACTCTGTGGCTTCCTCTGATCTTATAGTTCCTTCATTATCCACAAAACCAGTCATAAACGGAATTTGCAAGTAATCTCCTACACGAAGGATATTATATGGAGTATCGATGAGGAAAGGTACACTCTCTTCCAAGTCTGGATTTTCAATACACGGTGCAAAAGCTAAAGCATTATCTGTAAGATCAAGTTCATTTATTACAGCCATCAGCGCTGCCACACTGGTACGTGTGAATATTTGAGATAAACTTTCAATGTCCGTAATAGTATGACCTAAAGCTTCTGCAACTGCTATGGCATACTTCAAATTATTACGTGTTACCGCCCAAGGAGCCATTGCGGTACCACTTTGTGCTACTGCTTTGTGAACTAATCCGTTAGCCATTGGTGATAGAGTAACAAGATCTACGGCTGCTGCACCACTTCCATGACCAAAAAGGTTAATGTTTTCAGGATTACCACCAAATTCAGCTATATTCTCTTTTACCCACACTAATCCTGCAATTATATCCTTGAGTCCAGCATTTCCAGGAGCGGTTTCTGTTCCAAGGCAAAGGAATCCTAGTATAGATTCACGGAAATTCAGTGACACTACTACAACTTCTTTCTCAACAAAATTCTTAAAAGAAAGTTGATAGTCACTGTTTCTGTCAAATTCTTTTCCTTTAACCCATACAACCACGGGAAGATTTTGCGTATTGTCAAGAGTTGGAGTATAAATGTCAACTACTAAGCAATCTTCTGTGCCCTCATATCCAGTTCCCAAAGCATGCACACATTTAACGTTTCTTCTATTTGCTACGAAATCTTCTTGAAAACTAGGAGCTGGTAGAGGGGCCTAGAATATAAAACTCCATGTTAATTTCTACTAAGTTTACACATTATGTATACAGGGTGATTTTTGGTTGTCAACGTGCCCGAAAACTACGGAATCTCCTCGTCATCATCACTTATTTTTCTCCATGGATCTGTATATAAAAAACTAACATTAAACACTGGACCCTATAAATTTCGCCCGATCAAGTAATTTTTTTATTTTTCAAAAAAAATTACATCGTTTCCCAGCATTTTTTTGCATATACTTACTTTATTTGATGTCTAGAGCACCTACCCTTCGTTAAGGGTGGCAACGAAAAAACACCCTGTATACTTTAAATCGTGTTATTTAAAGAAAATATTTCATACTACTTGATAAAAATGGGGCTTTCAATTCTAGTGACGTACTAGTATTCACATCATCTGCACCTCCTTCGGTGCATGTCGTAGGTGTCGTCTGACGAACTCTGGCACTCTCTCAGGCGATAAGCTAGTAACTGAACATTGATATCTGTCTCCACCATGCGAAACGTGGCTATAGGATCTCCCTTATGATCTTGCAGATTTGGCTACACCATTTCAGGAACGCAGCTGTCTCTATATCGCACCTCTAATAATGTACGCGCACAACTCAAAATTTTTGGGTATTTCACTTTTTGTCACAGAGAGGCTATCATTATTACGAGTAATATGTATCTAGTCATGGCTCTCACTGAAATAGACAATGCTTTTTTGGAGACTTCCACTCTGCCACCCTAAGCCTCCCCACCGTGGGGCAAAGTGGAATGCTTAAAAATTTTGAGTGGAATCTGCCCCACCAAATCAGATTTTGGGGTGGCAGATTCCGCTCATTTTTAGTCTCAGTTGATTTTGCCCACCAGGGTTGGAGCACCACTTTAGGAGTTCGTGTAGATAGTTGATGGGTTAGATCGATTTTTAATTTTGTTTTATAGATATTAACTGTAAAAGGAAAGTAATAACTTCATTTATTTATAAGACTATTCTACTCACTCTCAGTGCTCAGAAACGAAATCGGATTACAACATTAACTCTTAATCTCGTATTGAATACTATGTTTTACCCATAGTAAATGAAAAACTGAATGATAAGTGTGTACCTATTTAACTTTAAACTACCTTGAATGAATATTACATATTATTCCTCATCTGGCGCTGTCACCACGGCTAAAGCTAATTGATTATATTATTATTATTTATAGATAATTTAACTTACATTTTATACATAATTAATTCAATTATTGACTATAATGGAAAAAAATACAAAGTCTCACGATAAAAATTCACTATAAAAAATAGATTTCAAATATAATCAAATCTCAAACCTAATTAGATGTAATTTATTAAATAATTAATTCATAAATATAAGATCTTGTGACTGTATAAGATCATGATGATTGAAATTTAATGACTTTTTATGGTTATCAGAATAAATCATCAAAATAATATGTCATACTTTCTGGCGGTGCCATGAAGTCGTACGAAGTGCGAAGTTCATATTATATGTAAAAAAAAATGTACGTAATTTGTACTAAATTGTACGCTATATTAAAAAAAATGTACGTTAAAGAATTCAGAGAAAATAACAACATGTCACCGCTAGGGAGGATACTTCCTAGCGGGCGCTATTTATTTCGCTTAGTACTAATGGACGTTTTGGTTTTGCGGTTAGCCAGAAAAAATGTACGAAATATGTTCCCTTATGTTATGTTACCTTATAATAAAATATGGGGCATTACGTACTTGCAAGTAACATTATTTCATTGTCATACTTTCTAGGGGTGACATGACGATGTATAGACTATTCATATTATATACTAGCTACAAAGTGTAACCGCTAAGAAGTACCTATCCTTCCTAGCGTGTGCTATGTATTTATTTCGCTTAGTACCAAAATGTAAGAGATATATTAATTTACCTTATAATAAAATATGAGGCATTATGTACCTACCTACTTTCGAGTAATTATCTCGAAATAAAGCAAATTTTATTATAAATTATTAGTATATTTGTGGGGGTAGTTGGCCGCTAGTTGTTGTTCGGCCCATGTATATATTTCAATCATTGTGAGAAACTTCGATATCGCGTTCTAGGATTTCGCATTCGATTGTGATTCTCTCCTGCATCCGATAGATGGCTCCGCTACATCACTCCCCTTCCAGATTGGAGGTCGATATGTCTTCGGCAGCACCCAGCGTGTACACTCACAAGTATGCATTCGGGTCAGTGAGTCGACCGGAAAGTGTTGTGATGAGCCTGCAGGCGAGATATGTTCTGGTCAATGAGTCGACTGGGAACGTGTTGCAGGCGATGCGTTCTAGTCTTTGAGGCGACTGGGAACGTGATGCGGCTGATGTGTTCTGGTCTGCGCGTGGACTGGGAACATGTCGTGCCGTGATGCCGTTGCGTGCGTGCATTGCTAACAGGTCCTGGAAGCTGTCATGGCGGCTTCTTATGAATCTGCTGGCTGCTGGCGTGCTGCTGCTGCTGTCGTGGAAGGAGAGGAGAGGTGATGCTGCTGTGATGATACCTTGTTGCGGAGTGCTGTGATGATGATGAAGTTCCTGAAGGTTGAAGGTTGCATATGTCCAGTTCACAGGGGTCACCAGTATGGGGGTGGTGAAAAGGGAAGCGTTTCCGGCCCCACCGGGCCACTAATAGTTGTTTGGCCCATGTATATATTCCAATCATTGTGAGAAACTTCGATATCGCGTTCTAGGATTTCGCATTCGATTGTGATTCTCTCCTGCATCCGATAGATGGCTTCACTACATATTTGACATTTACACTCTTATATACATTTATAAATGACATGTGATTGTTTTGGTAGTACTTGACCTTTTTACTTTTTAGTCTATATCGTCAAATTGTTCCCATATATCATTATATTTACAGTGTGCTCGGTAGTGGCCATTTCCACCAGGAATGTATTCAATCACAGATGTGAGTATAAATGACTTATTTTGTAGATTAATTTCATTCGGGATATCTTTAACAACGATGATTTCATCGAGTTCAAAAAAAAAATTACATGTTCGGAAGTTTCGCATCGTATCGTAGTTTTACCGTAACATAAATTGTACTTACAAGCAGAGATTTCATCTTTTATGATAGAAGAGGCAGATTCTTCCAGGGCAAATAGCCCTTTATCGGCCAAAATTAACACATTTAGTCCAAGGATTGCAGAGTATTTTTTAGATGAATTGATTACAAGTATCACAAGTTTTTGTTGTGCATGTGCTATAAATTTCTCCAAAAAGAACCTTTTCAAGAATAAATGTAACGTTGCATATACAGTCAAAGTTAAATTTCCATTTTTTATAGATGGATGATGCTGAGAAACAATATCAGTGCGCAACTTCAAATATTGACATTGTAGTCTTTTTGAACCATATGGCAAATTAATAAAAAAAAAATGCATTTCTCTGACCTAATCAAATCAAAAGGAAAATATAACTGACTGTTGTGACAAGCTACCACAAATGCTTGAGCCACGATTGAGTATGTATTTTTGACAACAATGTTGTCCAATCCTGAATTTGATATACTCCCGTTTGGTAATAAATCAACTTTGTGTACCCTTTTTTGGGTTCCGTTTTATCTCGTAAGCTTAATGGAACGTTATTGTATGCTTTGTTTTTCCAGTTTTCTATTAGGTAAATGTATCTCATACTCGTGGATAGCCAGAAATCTAAAAGCATCCATTAGTACTTAGCGATATAAATAGCGCCCGCTAGGAAGTACCCTTCCTAGCGGGCACTAGGAAGGGTACTTCCTAGCGGTGACATGTTGTATGTTGTTTTATCTTATTCTTTAACGTACATTTTTTTATAGAAGTAGAAAAATATAGCGTACAATTTAGTAGAAATTACGTACATTTTTTTAAATATAAGAATGAACTTCGTAGAACGACATGTCACCTCTAGAAAGCATGACGTGAAATGATGTTACTTGCAAGTACGTAATGCCTCATATTTTATTATAAGGTAAATAAATAAATATTCACACACTTCACAACACATTGACGTAGTCCCACACTAAGATCCCTAAGGTCTTGTGTCGTGGGTACTAAGCAACGGTATATAAATACATAGATAAGTGTATAAACATCCATGACTCGGAAACAAACATCGATATTCATCACATCAATGTTTGCACCTACCGGGATTCGAACCCAGGACCTATGGCGTCGCAGGCAGGGCCACTACCTACTACACCAATCGGCCGTCAACAAAAACGTATATATTTCGTACATTTTTTCTGGCTAACCGCAAAACCAAAACGTCCATTAGTACTAAACGAAATAAATAGCGCCCGCTAGGAAGTATCCTCCCTAGCGGTGACATGTTGTTATTTTCTCTGAATTCTTTAACGTACAATTTTTTTTATATAGAGTACAATTTAGTACAAATTACGTAAATTTTTTTGATATAAGAATGATCTTCGTACGACGTCATGGCACCGCCAGAAAGTATGACATTGGAAGCATACCTATCTGTAAAATTTAAAATTACAACTTCATTAATAAGCCTTCAAAGTTAAATGGGCAAGTCCATTTTTCAAATGTGAAATTAATTGAAAATTACATCACATGTCCACCTGCATCATTTACAGCCACTTTTGTTTGTATATTTAAAGAGCGACGTCATTATTGTGGTGGTCGTTTGTATGGAGCGTTTTTGGCAAGTCTAAAATTGTGATTTTGAAATCGTTGAAATCGTTATATGCTGGAAAGTATTCACGCTAGCGAAGTTTTTCTTTCGCAAATGTTTTTTTTTTATGATCTTTCGATATAAAATTAAACCTATAAATAAAAAACCGTAAACGACCCTATTACTTACGGAGTAATTAAGTAGTTAATAATTTCCTGAAAATGTCATTGATGACAATAAAATAAATTTTTCTTCCTTACTTAGTCTTACTATACCTATATATTAGGGCCGATTTACCAATTGTCAGATAGCCTATGTGAAGAATAAAGTTGATGCTGTCTCTATCATAATCAGGTTTTAGAGAAAGACAGCATCAAATTTATCCTTCAGATTACAAATAACCATGAACGTGTAAAGAATAACGGACAGTGTTGTCACTACACGGAGTGAAGTTTCATAGTAAGCTCAGTAACGTAGTAGGGATGTGTATTGACGCGTTATCCACCCACACATGCAAACCATAGTAAGCTGCGCGCCTACCAGAAAATGCGTACACATACACAACGCGCCGCCATTACGGTGCTTCAACTTATGCAGTGACCGCATTACGTTACGACAAATTAAAAATCAATCTAACCCATCAACTGTCTACACGAACTCCTAAAGTGCCAACCCTGGTGGGCAAAATCTACTGAGACTAAAAATCAATGGAATCTGCCACCCTGAAATCGGATTTGGTTGGGCAGATTCCACTCAAAATTTTCAAGCATTCCACTTTGCCCCACGGTGGGGCGGCTTAGGGTGGCAGAGTGGAAGACTCCGCTTTTTTGAGTTGTGCCCGCACATTGTTGGGGGTACGATATACATGTATGTAGGTAATTAAAAATGAAATTTACCTTAAATCTATGGGCACCCGATGTAGAGTCCGCGTATGGGATCCCATGGAACTCGAAGTATTCTCCATCGGAGGCTACTGACCCAATCACCACTCCTTGACTGATATTCACCAGAGGCAACTCATCGGGAGACTGGGCTACAACACTTAGGATCAGAAGGAAGAATAAACTTAGTTTTGACCACATGATTTCATTTCACGATCGAATTTCAACTAATAAAACTATCGATCGGAGCAAAGGCAGAATTCAGATAAGATAAAATTATCTAGTTTCGAGATCCATCTCGAGCTACATTTCTTCGAAGATACTGTATTGACGCAGTAGATAAAAAAAAATGTAACGTGAACTTTTGCGTAATCTATCTGATTTTAAACCAAATCGTCTAGATTATAGTGGCGTATAACATGAATAATGTTTAGTTAAGTTGATAAATAATATACTTGTGTAAGTTTAAGTATACGTTTTCAGTGACCTTGTATATAGGTAAAACCATTTGTAGATTATTTTTGCGTGTTTCATGAAAAATACAAGTCAATAGTTTTATTTGGACATCTATCTTGATGACTTGATTACTCACTGTTGTCTCTAAAGTATACCTAATATACATGTAAAATAAATGTACCTGGAAATGTTCTCGTAAATTCTAAAGATTCTATGCCAAACTTGAGATCGGCATCTCCTTTATAATCCTGCAGATCTGGCTACCCTATTTAAGTTAAAACTATTATGACCAATATCCACAGGTTCTCAACAATTTGCACACTTAAAATGAGGTCACTGACCCCAAAATCAGAGGCGACACAAAAAATTAAGACCATACAAAATGTGCCGTTATACATTTATTATGTTAAGCTGTAGACATGGTGCCTGTAAGGGTCAATTTTTTGTAACTTTTTTTAGTGTTCCCCTAGCGGGGGTGACAGGGGAGGGGTTTAAATGTGTGCCACATGTTGAGCAGGCGCAGTCTTCATGAGAATTATTGATTCACTTACATTATCTTTAAGAATAATGTTTTTATATTTATGTAAATTCAAATGTTTTAAGAAGTATGGTTTTTGCTGTTTCAATTAAATTTGGCACTTTTATTAAACACAACTTCGTATTATAAATTGAGTCCTTTAATAGGTAAATAGGTACTCATAATAAAATAAACTGTTTTTTAAATAACATGATTTAAACTAGGATATTTTTCTCTACACCTTTAATTTCAGCTATCTGGGTACTATATTATTAACGTTAATAACTACCCACTAATTCTAGATAAATTTAAAAAATAACTTTATTTTTGTATTCAAACTATGTGAAAATAAGTTTTAATTACTAAAAAATTTCGTAATCTTTCGTCTTTATGCTACCAAACGGAGCATGTGCAGCCCCACGTGGGTCTGAAAAAAAAACTTCAGTATAACCAAACATCGTAAATAAAAAACACTTCAGTCGCAAAAGTGTCTCTACACCAAGGCATAACGTCATAATTTTCAATGCGACGCAATTGATGATGATTTTTTATATTTTTCATATACCTTGTGGGAGTCAGAATGAAGACAGTTGAAAGGTTAAAATTTTATATCACAGATGCGTTTGTAAAGTGCGTTTTACCAAATATCACAATGCTAACTGCCTTGTGTCATAATCATCTTCCTGCCTGCCTGCTTGTATGCAATTGAATAATTTGATTTGATATAATTATAACTTAATGATACGATATTTTGAGCAAATTCATTATTTCTGTTTGATATTCAAAGCGTCATTTATATTAAGGGAACGTGTTTTGCTAGCAATTTACTTATCGCAGTCACTCATGAAACTACAACTAAGAAAAGGGCCGCATCTAATCTTGCTAATGTCAGCGCTATAATCTTGATAGAAGAAATCCCTTTTCACAATCTAATAAGTCCTATCTCTATCTGATGAGGAAGTGGAAATCTCTTTAATAACCTCCCTAAAAGGGGAAATATACTTAGGACTAAGTTAGAAAGTGTTATGAAGGTAAAGTAATAAATCTAATATATTTGAGTACCTAAATCTGACATAATGGTTAATCGTATATCTACGGTCTCACAAACTCTCTACGGTTTCGCAAAAAACTTGTTTAATATTATTGGCTGATCTGATTATACTTTTGTTACTATAGGTTCTTTCAACCTTTATTCATCACTTATTCCATTATTTAATATTGCTAACAATCGCTAAATAAATTGGTTTATGCCTGGCTGACACCAACCTTCGATGGGAAGAGGTACTTAATACTTTTATAACCTAAAATAAAGTACGTAATACACCAGTTCTAGGCTCGAGCAGACCGGATGCGTGTGCGTGCACGTAAGCGTAGACGTGCACGTACCGCTGAGTTGTAAAGTATGGAACTGTACTGTATAGGCACGGGCAGACCGCATGCGTATACGTAGACGTAGAGATTACATAAAGACATTGTGAAGGGAGCTTTTTCCATGGACTGATTAGACCTTGAATATCCTACACTCTTTGTACGGAAATTGGCCCTACGCAGGGTATTTAATTGCTAATTGCACCAACCTTCGAGCAATTACCGCTACAGCTTTCTAACTAGACCTTCTGAAGCTTTACCTTTTTAGTTGAAATGGAAGTTGATTCTGAATACTCGTTTTGCTTTTGAAATGATCACTTTTTTTGGAATACCTTGGCGCAGCGAGTTCATTGACTTTAGGTACTTTACAACTTTTAAAACATTCCAAGGAACATGCAACCACATTTATTAATTTTATTTCTACTCTCCCAATTATTTACATTCTTTTTGGGATATAAATTTGCATTTAGGAATTACCATGAACTTTTGAAAAATAACGAACTATGACTCCACACTTCTTTTAGCAAATGATCTTCCATAGAGCAAACAATGCTGCTTTGAAAGTTGACGATAAACTCCCATTCCTGTAACTTAACTGTAAAGGGAATCGGACATTTCATAATATGAAACACAAAAGCTGATCCATTTTAAAACGCTATGTCCTGAATGTCATAAAACGCTAATCATAGAAAACTGAAACTTGGAGGGTACATTTTTTTATGAAAAAAGCATCCGATAAGAAAGGATTTTCCAAAATTTCCACGGGAACGATTTAATGGGATTTCAAAAGTTTAAGCGGGCGAACGATAAAGTTCACTAATAAGTAATATATATTTTTAAAAAAACGAAAAACCTACTTTCTCCCCTATGAGCTGAAACTCGAGCTTACTAAAGTAAAATTTTGCTAAAGGGCAAATATATATTGCGTTAAGCCGTGTACGAAGTTTAGAAGGCATAATATTGTCAGCTTAGAATAAAGATTCGCTCCGCTGGAGCGAAAAACTATCATTAATCTAAGATTGTCAGAGATTTATATGCCAGAAAATGGGTAAATCGGCCACATGACGAAAGGGCACTGAGAGAAATGACTAGGGTTCGAAATTTGACGTCTGACAATATAAGCAACATATAATTACACTCCTTCCTGCCCTGTTCCCAATAATTTGGGGTCGGTGCAATATGTAGGTACTCTTCTTTCATTCATCTCTATTATCCATCATCCCGTTACTCTCATGTCTACCTCTTCCTCTACAACCAGCTTACTTCGGACACGGCTTAACGCAACATATAATTACACGACTTAACACAATTATCTTCATCTTGATAAGCCTATTGCAGTCCACTGCTGGACGTAGGCCTCCCCCTGCCATAGGGGTATTTTGTTACTAAAAAGTTCCACTATCTGTTTTTCGGCGGCTCCATCATCAGACCCTCGTTTCCTTTATATTATGTGTAGCTGACCAAAATTCTCTATAAAAATCTAAAAACCGTCCACTCGTGCCTATAATATTTGAGGATATCCCTAGATTCCTTAGAGAATCCATCATCAGATGTTAGGTATGTTTTATATGTAGGTGATCAAAACGCTCAGTAAAAGTATAAAATCAGACTACATGTGCCTACAATATTTGAGGATTGCCCTCGATTTCTCCAAGATCCCATCATCAAATCTGATGTGGTGATTATGGGACCAACTCGGAAGCATTGGTATGACCAACTATAAAAAAAATGAAATCTGTTCATAAATGACGGAGTTCTGAGGTAACACACATAAAAAAGACATACACAGACGAATTGATAACCTCTCTTTTTTTAAATCGGTGAATAAAGGAATATTGGAATTATATTTTATGTATTTCATCAGTTGGGTAGTTTTCCAGATATACATACAGGGTGTTTGTGACGGCCAGGCAAATATTAATTACCATGACTTCAGACCATGATTCTGAGGAGGAAAACACTGAAAATATTCACAAGAAAATCTAAAATTTTCCGACTTTTTTTCATATTTTCCGAAAAAAATAGTTTAGTTCGTTTAATTAGGCCATAGATTATGACATAAAAATAAAATTTTAACATGATTTAAAAAAAAGTTGCGCTCAATATAGTTCAAATAACTGATCAACACTAATGAAGAGTCACAACTGATCTAAAAAACAGCAATGTGACAGATAATAACCAATAAGCCCATTTAATTAAGTTACAGGATCGCCCGATACAATTGGCGCGGAGAGCAAAGATTACTGATAATCAAATCAAAAATACATTTCCTGCTAGTCGTATAACTCAACACAATGGTTGTTGTTGTTCAAAAACTTGTTCAGCATTTCAGTAT
Organism: Carposina sasakii; assembly: GCA_014607495.2. Classification (NCBI taxonomy): domain Eukaryota; kingdom Metazoa; phylum Arthropoda; class Insecta; order Lepidoptera; family Carposinidae; genus Carposina; species Carposina sasakii. The sequence goes on from CP053150.1 coordinate 3,494,271, forward strand.
TTGTCTGGCTGTCACCCACACCCTGTATGACAAAAAAGGACTTTTTATGCTTCTCTACTATGCAGCTACGAGTATATTATGTCTATATGATTCTGTAAATCTAAACGCCGTAGATGTCGCTAGTTTAAAATTAGAATGAAAATAAAATCAGTTGATTAATCCAGCGGGATCCGGCCACGATTTCAGGATACTACCAAGGTACATTAAACCCCACGTAAATCACCCCGGGCTGCGCGCGCGCCGAGGGGAACCGTACAAAAATAGAATACTCACGGATTCCCGAGCACGTTTGAATTACGAACTGGATGGACAGCACCTATGTTGTAGTTGTTTTGTGGAAAGAGGAATTAAGGTAGCATTAAGTTTTTCAAGATGGCGGCATATCTTTATTCCGACGTGCAGTTTAAATTTTTGTGATGTTTTTTAAATTAGGTTTGGAAAAGGTTTACCTACCCTTATTTATAAAAGACTCCTAGGATGTCTGGGTCTCTATTTTACTAGAAGTCTTCTCATTGTTAGGTCCAAAGAACTTAAATGGGTTCCCTAAAAGTAATTTGAAGAGTTTTATATCAATTCAACAAGATAGGTATATTGAACACACGGATTGAAAGATGGACGGCAAAAGTGCTAGTCTACGAAAACACTAGTGCTAGTGCTAGTCATCGGCTATTTACTGAGTCGGTGCAAATGGGTGTAATAAAAAAAACAATCAATCAATTTAAAAATATATCGTTTAAAGTTTATCGTATATAATTGGCACATACATCCGATTTTTAGTTGTAAGTGTAATTATTGTTGCTCTGTAAGTGTATCTAAATAAAGTATTCGTGTAACAAATTACACAGTTTACGTTGTCTACAAATATTTTCACCAAGTGTACTTTCCCATACCTCGCGTTGAATCTATAGATAACACCTCGCAGTCTTATAATTATTCCGGTATGATTACCGGTACAAAGGGTGTTATTAGCAGTGTGGAAGGTGATTTTGTTTCAATAATCAAGTTTTGTTTAAGGAATATGTACACAAAGACGCGATATTGAATTATTTCAAATATACCGTTCGATAGAGCAGCAAATACTGAACATTTTTGTTTATTTAACTCAAAATTGCCATTTTATTTTATTTTTATTATTTTTGTCATTTGCGTCAAGATTCTACCAGTAGATGTACATCTGTCATCCAAAACTATATTTCCTTAATTTAATTATATTATGTCGCTTAGATAAATATTTTTCTTTATGAATCTATAAAAGTTTTTTCTAAAACTATATTAAGTAAGCATTTAATAAAACAAAATGCTAATATAACCAAATTCTATGTAATGTCTGTATAGGCATTTACTTTTTTTTACATTCTAGCTATTTTCCTGCAAAAAATAAAAGTGAAAAACACTGTAACTAATGCTTTCAGCAGAAACGTTTATATTATACGAATATATACTTGATGGGCTGTACTGATGCTTCAATAAAATAAATTTTGAGAGATGCCTGAATATGTATCCAGGCATTGTAATATTTAGAAAAAGATTCAGTACCTCCAGTTTAACATTGGTACAACTAATTTGTGTTACGTATAGCTTTTTTATTTTATTCTCTTCTTAAAATTCCTGTTACCTTCTGTCACTAATTTTCTTTATTTTTGGGCGCGCCAGGAAAAGATTATTATTTTTTGTCATCGGGGTTCTTACTCGTATATTAATATCAATATTACTATACAGTCTCATTAGTAGAAACTACAGCTTTTTTGGTGCAAAAATTTACCAACACAGTATCGTGTGTACGCGCTTTTGGAACACCGTATCGAGTATATCGAGATATTGATTTTGTTTACAGAACGTTGTTTGTAATTTATTAAGTAGATCACCCTCATTTTAAAATGATGAATGAACAAAGCTAAGGTATCGTTTCCAACTCTACACACTCTCTATAGAGATAAAGTAGACACTGATACCTTAGTTTTATAAAGGTTTTACTAACGCACTCTAGTACATATAGTACTTAATATTAATCACGGATCCCACAGTCAAACGGCGCAAGCAGTTTTGTGGGACGTTGTACCTAATTCTAAGTTCTAGAATATTTAAAGAATAATAATAATAAATAAATAATTTTATAAAGAAAAGCTTGACAAGGAAGATATATATTTGCGTTTTTAAGTATCAATCACAATAATAACGTAAATACATGATTAAGGGCGTACCAAAATAATTATTATACACAATTTATTACAATTTCACATGTAAGTTTTTGTATAAGATATACAGGCTGTTTTTTCGTTGGCACCCTTAACGAGGAGTACGTACTCTATACATCAAATAAAGTAAGTTTATGCAAAAAAAAATGCTGAGAAATGATGTAATTTTTTTTTTTTTTTTTTAGTTGACCGTGCGAAATTTATAGTGTCCAGTGTTTATATAGGTATATATTTTTTCATAGACAAATATTAATTATTTCTCGTGAAAAAATCTTGCTACACGCGTCAATGTGCATTTATGCAGAAAAACGCAGTCTATTTACTCCACTTTGGACCCTAATATTTGGAAACCAGACACCTCCCAGGTATGCTTCCACGGAGAAAAATGATCGTGACGATGAGGAGATTCCGTAGTTTTCGGGAACGTTAACGACCAAAAATCAACCTGTATATAAGCAAAGTAGAGGGCATTTTTCTCAGAGTTTAGGGGTTATCCTAGCTAGGTTGATTCATTTGGATTTAGAAGCGGTAAGTACTTACGTAAGTTTTATAAAACACCAATAAAGTATAGTTTATCTGTGATAACTGACGGTCACGGCCATTATAATTTTAAATAATAACATTGAAAAAAAAGAAAATTGCTGTATGTATCCTGAAACGAATTTCGTATTTACGCTTCTAAAGTTCTCTTTCTTATTTGTAAGACGAAACTTTTTACATCAAAACACTACGCAAACTTGCTTCTTACTCGCCAGTTTTACAGCTCACATTCAGTTGCTTGCAAAATAAATTTACTTCACGTTTTTCAGCGATGAAATTTGTGCTGAAAGTTGGAGGGAACTGAGTTGTATTTCGTTTGTTTGTTGCTTGGAAGTAATGTGGGTGTTTAATGGTGGAACATTGAGGCTTGGGGACAGCTGTCGTCCCCTGGGGCTTAATTCTCATGTCCCACGATATTAGCTCTAAACTCGACATATTACCTGAAAAACAAAATGGCGGAGGATCAAACAACTGATACTAACTTTTGCAAAGTACCTATAGCTAGAGCACTGGACGTCTACTCTGAAGTGACGATAAACGAAGTATCGGCCGAATATCGAGGTGTTTCCTACTACGAACTTCCTTCGATCGGATCAGTCTTATAATATTAGTGAATGTGAATTATTCTCTATGGTTCCGAATGAGTTGTGAACTCAGATAAATGAATCCGAAGCAATTTCGTAGTAGGGTCAAAGGCTGTCAAAGGTTTCGATTCGGTCAGGCTTCGGTCGGACCGAAAGATTCGAAAGCGGCATTTCAAAGTAGTAGACCCCCTGGGCATTGTATCGATACGTGTAGATACAATCATGCAAAAAATTATCAACTCATAGTAAATCTGCCACTTAGTCTCCATTTTTAAATATTTGGGTATATGCAAAGGGTCGTAGAGATTTATCGAGGCACGCGAGAATAGGTCTCTAAGCTCGCCAAGGTTTGTTTACAACAGTCTCTAATGACAAAGCTCTTACGGGAATCGGATTCAGTTTAAAAGGGAACGACCTGAAGTGATTTCCATTCATAATCTTTGCTAAAAGTCGACTTTGAAGTAATGATTAGTTTCACTTGTAAGGGTGAGTGGAGGTATTTTAGAGAAACTATTGTAAGGTTAGTGATCTGATGGAATGTGAAGTAGGTACATACATAGTACCTGCTATGTTACTTGGATTATAGGATATATTTACGAATTATTATTTTCTACAGGTTTCCATAAATAGATTCCATCCAAGTCACAGGCCTGTACCTAATTTAATATTCTAAAATAATTAATAATTTTATAATATATAATATCTTGACTAAGATAAATTTATAAAAACACTTCTCCATTAATATAATCCGTTAGGATATGGTTGATCGTTTCATCTTTAAACATTGTGCTGAGGGATTCAGCTTTGTTTGCCGAGATTTGGCTAGTGTATAGCTATCGGGATGAAGAATAACGTTGCCAATATGTAATTTAGAAAAGAGATAGTAAAATTCGTCATCCGAGTAATTGATCCGGTGGCTTAGTGGTTATAGTGGCTAGCACGGTTTGCATTGGTCGTGGGTTCGATTCCCACTCGGGTGAAGAATTTTTTCCATTTTCTCCATTAATAATTTTATATATTCTAAAATTGTTACTTAGCTATACCCGAGGACGGTTAGCGTCAGGCACGGCCAAGTGATTTTCGAAAGAAACCATATCGCGCGTACCCGGTAAATAATGGGAAGATGGTGAATTTTATTTACGAATATTTTATACTTTCTATACTTAGGTCTACAAAAAAGGAAACAAAGGTTATAATTTTGGTTTGTTTATTACATAATATTTAGTGAAAACAACCCCGAAATAATTTATTAGTTCGTTCATATAGGTACAATAGGCAAGTTCAACAAACGGGATTGTTTACAAATTTGAATTATTGTGAATTTCCAAACTTTAGGCCCTTAAACTCATAACTACCAAAATTTTCAGGACACAATATTGTACGTTTCACAATACTCGATCATTAATATTTCATCAGTAGATTTTATCAAAAAAGAATGTCAAGGTATTTCATGAAATAACGAGTTTTTGAGGTCAGCTACGACGCTGTGTATTTACTGCGTACGTGTGTTCACCTTCCCTGGCGCTTGTCCAAAACATCGCGTTGTTTAGAGGAAGTGAGAATCCCGCCATGGTTGGTGGTGGCCACTAACAGGAGTTTGCTAAGGATAATGAACCCGTGCGTGCATATTTCAGGTCGGCCGGAGCTAGCCGCCCGCAAAGCACACGCCCTAGCTGCAGGAAGCTTTGTAGGGCGGCGATTTCCTCGACGGAAGCGAACCTGGCGGCCGTAGCATGAACCTAGCGGCGCATGTCCATTGGCTGACGTGCGTGACGTCACACCAAACCGAGCCAATGGGGGGGAGCGTGTTCGCGCCTGACCGCAGTCCTCATCGCCGCGCCTTCGTATGAGCCGTGTGTCGGTGCCGGAACCCCCCGCGCCCCGCGACGTACCGTCTCGCCCGCATTCTAGTTGTGGGTGTCGCGCTGTGCAGACCTCGCGTGTGCCGAACCGAACTCAGTGCGCCGTTTGTGAGTGCTATAGTTCCCGCTCCTAGAATCTGTGCGAAGGAGGATCCTGTGGTACTCCAAACCGGAGGATGTTAACAGCGCACGGTGAGTGATGTCGAGTCGACGGACGCTTATCTCCCGACGACGGCGCCACGTGAATGTGCTCTATTTATAAAATGTAAACACGCGCTAATTTGATTTGAGACGATATTGCAGTATTGCCACTTAAAAGCGAGAGTATAGTATACGTCCGGTTCGTGCCTCCACTTGCGCTCGCAAATTAGCAATAAAGACGCGCAGCGGTCGAGATTGCCCAGTTCCTGTAAGATTACGGGTGGAATAATCAGTGTCATCTGGACTAAGGAGAGACTTGCTAGTATAGTAACAATACATTTGCTTGTTAGATATTATGAAGTTGTTCAGGCGGTGACCTTGGATTGGATCAGGGCTGACGATAGCACGATAACGTGACCTTCGAGCGAATAGCCGGCCGGCGCTGGAGGCGCTCGCTCTTACTTTGGCAAACAACGAAATGTGATAAAATCGAAAATTGTTTTTTTTTTTGAAAAGTTAAATAACAATTTGAATGAGAATGAATTATTTTCACATAGTATTGGGACAACATTGATTCATTAAGATGAAAGAAGTAATGAAACTAAAGAGATTGGCTCAGCAATTTTGGATGCGTTTCAATTAAGAACAAGTGAGACTGTTTAAATGAGTAATGAAACGATTAAATGAGTAATTCAAATGAACATGAACGTCATTGCTCCTGGCAAACCCTTTGCGGTTAATGTTTATGAGGAATTAAGTAGGTAAATGGATTAGTTTGTTAGAATAATATATAATATTTGCAACAAATATGGGACGAAAATTATAAGTAACATTGCAATTTCTTCGGCACAATTTTCTGCGATGGCATACTGCAATTTTTTAGTGTCAGCCAAGTCGAGTCTATCCGGTTAAGATACCTCGATACGGTCAGGTTTAAGGCGTTAGTCCCACGCCTCGTTCCACATATTCTTTTCCATTCCAATACCTATGCTTGCTTGGTCACTAGGTCTTGCCAACAAACTCTACGTTCTCTCAATTTACCTATAGAATCGATGGCTTATTGGAATCTAACAAAACAATCTGTAATCAAGTTTATTTTGTTGTTTACAACTTCTCGAGTGAGATAGAACAATTTTTATGTATCGGACTAAAACTTGTTAATCCACACACGCAAAACAAAAGATGTTCAAATTAATAAGATTTAGGATACTCATTCGAATTTTTCATACGCAAGAGTAACTTTGGCAGCTATTTCTTTCGCTTTTTATGTATGGCGCCTGCATAGGTGCGAGTGGGATGGATCTAATTTGCGTCGAATGAGCGAACCGGCCATGCGAGATGTTCAGTCGTATCATAAATATTAATCAGGCGCTGGTGTCAACAGCCACCGCGTAACGTGACACCGCCGCGATCCGCTGCTTGCCTGGTACCTACATGGATTCAGACACTACTTTGCACATCGACATAGCAATTGATTATATTAACCACCTGAAAAATTAAATTACCTTGGAAGAGCAAGCCAAGATATAACAACGTTTAGGGTCTATACATTTTGCAGATAGAATTTCTTCGCTGAGCTTTACGACGAATATGACAATGCATGAATTTACACATTAAAATGAAATCAAAGTACTCATACTCATATTATGGACTTCTGATAAATATTATCACCGTATGCATATCCGTTTAGCTTACGCATGTAACCATGACCTGCCCTACTACTACAAGTCCCCGACAGTGATTGGTGAATGTCTTGCAGTTAATGGTAATACATCCCACGATATGGTACAAGTTTTTATAAATGAGAATGATGATTTATTATTAAGATATTTAAAGATATAATAGGTATTTCTAATAATTGAAATGATATTCATGATGCTACAGATGATAAGAATATTGGTAACTATTTCAATAAAATCAAACTCAATGCTTATAAAATATTACATGGATACTTGAAGCAGACGAGACACATGGAGACACATATTTAAAATCTAATTAGGAACCAGTCCTCATTATAATAAAGGGTATTTTACAAAGGTTATAATTTTATCTGCTCTCAGAGTGGTGAGGTTTTAATTATTGAATATAATACAGCAAAACAAGAAAACACGAGCTCTTTAAAGCTTTTCAAGTTCAGAACGACTACTTAAGACCAAAACGTCAAGACGCATCACAAAGATACTGGATTTGTTTGTATAAAATATCATATCACTTTTTGTAATAATGAAAAATGTGATGAAGAATATTTCTTCAACGTATCGATATAGAAATAAGAAGACAAATCGAAATAGTTCAAGGAGAAGCTAGTAGATTAAAAACTTGTGTAATGAAAAGAAAAATAAGTAACCTGCTCAAAAGTGACGTTGGCCAGGCACAAGATCAAGTCGCGCCGGTCGGTTTTTTCTGAACAACGATGCGTGTGAGCACATCTGCGATGTTTTTTGCCTCTATGTGTGTGTACGGACGTTTTTTTTGCATGTGTGTCGGCAGTTAGCTCCGCGGTTTTGTGAATATGTGCGTGTTTCTCTGTTTTCTTTTTTTTTATTTACTAAACTGTTCGTTTTATTACCAACTCTACCACTATGTTAGTATTTTGTTTTATTCCCCAGTTAATATTGCAATGACTCTGCTCAAAGATCATTCTGGTATGATAAAATCGCAGTAAATAAACCAAGACTCAAAAAATAATGTGCTGGTTAGCACTTTAAGCATGTAGAATGAGGTAGATCCGCTAATGTATACGGAAAGCACAGGAAAAAGCATGTTAGTATTCACTTCGTACGAGGAAGAACTAAACAATATTTGTCAGTTCGTAATGAAACGTATACCGAACTGTTTGGGTTCGGATTTGTTTAGACAAGCCGCGTCGCGTATAACGTTGCTTCTTTTGGCGCTTGTAATAAGAGTCACGAGTTGTTACGCAATATCGGGAGCTAATAACAATATTGTCGAATCAATGAGAACACTATGCAAACAATGGGCCTAAAATCTTACGCTACAAAAATCTCTGTGGTTCTCAATAGTTTTGTTGATATTTTAGTTTCAGCAAATGCAATAGAACAACATCATTTAAATAATATTGCAAAATGAACAACTAATATTTTGATGTATTTTATGTAAGTATAAAAAAAGAAACAGGCAAAAATTTGTAACACAGGTATCAATAAAGTCAGTCAATTTGTCTTTAAATACGATTAAATTGTAAAGTTCACTTCAAGTTGTTGCTTCTTCTTTACAAGAAATTCGAAGTGGGCTTGGATTAAAGTGGCAACTCGAATTTCAATTAGTAAAAGGAACTCGATGGAACACGAGCCAACAATTTTACGTACATCTTCGTAAAATTTTACCGCAGATATTGCCGCTATATCAAAGAGTTTTGAATATTTTATCTCCAAACCTGAACTAAACCGCTTACATATTATCCAGCACATCTAATGCGATTGATATACTATGATTAATGTTTTGAACTTCAAAATCTTCCGTGCACTATTACACATGAGAGCATTGTGTATGAGTATGATAGACGCCCAGTGAGTGATGGATGAGCTCTTATCACGAATGATAACCTTTGTCGTCGTGTCTCCCCCCTCCCTCCCATACAACAGATGTGTTTCAGGGAAAGCACTTCAATGCTCTGCATATTTACCATTTGAATATTTTTTATTTATTATATCAGCAACAATGTAGGATATTTTTATTTTATCGATTTAATACCTATATGTATAATGTGTCGCTAGAGAAGATTTAATGATTATTTTCATACTATACCTATTTATTATGTAGGTTGATTAACATAATTAGCATCAGCTGTGTATATAATTATGTATCGAGAACAACAGCAGTCAATATAACTTCAATTACGAGAACAGCATAAATCCAAGCAATTTTTTATGCGCTTAGTTTTTTTCTGCGGAAACCGCCAAAATGTAGCAAACAACGCGGCAACGTTGTCACCGGCGCGATCTCTGCTTCTGAAGGTTAATCACATAGATAACCTCGTAATGTTCTGCTAGTTTAGCAAAATGTTAAAGTGTTAACGCGAAATATAAATCCTGACTAAGTTGGAATATATACCTACCTAAATCTAAAGGGATTTCCATTTTCTTATAATATTTTCAACAAAATTTTCAGAATATTATATTTAAATAAAACATCTTATCTATCCTTATTGTTCATCTGCAGTCAAATTTAAGGAAAAAAAGTTTGAAGCACCACCTCTACGCATAGACGATATTTACCGCTTTTACATATATAATCAATAACCATTGTAACAGTAATATTATCGGTAGCATCATTATCGTGAACCTGAAAGAATATCAAGTTATTATCATTTATCATAAGTACATTTCCCTATAAAAGAACTTTATATTATTAATTTATCAGATCATGAGTAACTGGAAAAATTCAATTAATTAGCTGAAAAGCCAACTTTTACATAGCCTCGAGTTGGCCTCACTGAAGCCATGATGGAAAAAGTTGATCTTGTTTTAAGTAGGTATATTAAGCGGAATTGATATAACAAAACGAAAAATAAAACGATAGCACTTATTGATGTTTTAGAATTAAGCATTTACCCAGGAATGGGCTCGAAAATGGGTGTTTAATTATTGGCAAATGAGAGTCACTATACTATCGCGCAATGTTTGTGTGTATCTACAATATAAAGAATATTAATTAGATCAGAATAAAATATAAGTATGTGCTTATCGAAACTTCTAAGTTACCTTGGCAATTTGATAATCTAGAAATCAATCTCAAAATTACTTAGTTTTACCATTTCATCTACATTCTTTATACTGAAATTGTTCTAGTTGAACAGGTTCGAATAAAATCGTGCCCCTCCTCTATGCATTATCCAATTTGACTATCAACAGTGACAAGAAAAGTAGTCTCGGCTCCTGTGACTTTAATGTTAACAAAGTGGCTTTGAAATGCATTTTTTCAGCAAGTGAAAATTTCTGTGCTGATGCGGGGCTTCACAAGAATACATCAGCTGCATCTGTGCATGTTGTAAGAGTCGACAAAGGAACTTCGAGTCGTTCTCTCAGGTCATGAGCTAGCAACTTTTCATCGACCTCTGACCCCTCTAGGATCTCATTGATAATTCTGGCAACTCATTTTGGGAGCACAATCCTACATGCAATGTATAAAATTGCCCACGTAACTTAATCGATACCAGATGCATCGATTATATTTAAGTGTAGATTTAACAGCTAATAGAATTATTATTTTACCAGCAATTTTTTTTAAATTACTATTATTACCATAACTTGTCATATTTTATCATACGACAGCGTGCCTAATAGCTCCTTATCAAATATTGACTATCGTGTTACGTCACCCAGTAGTCTACGGGTGCTTGTAAAAGACCACTGTTTATGCTACCAACAATGAGGAATCTATGTTCCACTTTGTTTACTATTAATTGACTTACATTTTCGCACATTGACTGTAAGCTATCTGTTGGTATTGCCTACTTAATTATTTTAAATATTTCGATTCGGCCACTTAAAGGTTCCATTGCATGCACCAAATGCGCTTTTTAATTCGCGGTTTGTAAAAATAATTATCGTCTTTGCTTCATTGATTGATTTGAAACGGGAAAAAAAAACGTCAAGAAAATTAATCCGACTATTACCTATAAGTGACCTATCCTTACATTTTGATTGTTTAAATAATATGTACTAAGACCAAGAATTTTAGTCAAATAAATCGGATATCCAATAGTTTGACAAAAGATCTTTTTTGATTTTCTTCCGCAATACGCAAGTAGCAAAAAAAATTTGTTCTTTCGATCCAACCAGGAAATTCCGGGGTAGCTAAAAGCCTTGTTAGCCAGATTTTCTGGTTTTGTAGAATGCGGTAATGTCTTTGATCTTATTACGTGAAGGGCTGAAGTATAAATTTACGCCAAAATCCTTATAAACCCTCTCACTTATTGAGTTCAATGTACCTTAGTTTCGTGCGAATGTAAAAAGCAAGGTTTTTTCACCTGAGTTTAAAAACTAAGTACACCTTAATATGACGACATGTCATTGGAAGGGTCATTACGTCATTATTACGTCCAACATTACTGAAGATATTGAAAAAAAAAGATGGTGATTGTAGTATAAGTATATCAACTTGTAAGTACTATTCAAGCTGGTTGAGTTCAAACTAGCAAACGTCTAGAGTCGATACCTACTTTCATTAATGAAATTGTTGTTAAGATAAAATAAAATAAATATGTTATTGTTTATTAATATAATAATATTACTCTTAAACTTAATAAAAAGTGCAAAATGATTCTTGGTTCATAAGTTTACACACACCTTCAGTTTGGATCATATAAATAAACAACATGGTAGGTAAACATCGATGACACTACAGTTATGAGATAGCGTAAAGAACAAATAGTAGGAACAATCTACCACGATACTAGAAATTTCCTAAGGTCACAGGAATGCAAATATCAATATTGGCTTGATAGCACGACTTAGCTGTTCATTTACTTAGGCATACCTTTTACCCTTGTCATTGAAAGTGTTGAGTGACGAGTATAACAAGATTCGCCTATTACTTCTTCATTTACAAAGTACTAGTGGGTAGTATCTTTTATCTGGGTGTCATTAAGGGAAAAGAAACCACGCATACGTACGAGCAGAATGATGATAGATAGGTTTTACCTACTGGACAAAAGTTGACGGACTAACAGTAAGTAAAAATCAAAAAATGGATGACTTGAGAAATTGTCATAAAGAAATTATAACACATCCAAAGTATCTACCTATACTATACAATACAAAAATAACATATTTGTCATCTAACGTAATTATGTGTTCAAACGTATAATTTTTTTTGTCAGTTCTATTAATTGAATAGCGATGTTGACGTCACCATATGTGCCTGTGAACCGAATCACCTGGACGCATTTACTCGTATGTCCGTCCACTTTGAAATACCTTATTATTGAAAAACTAAGAAATGTAGTAAATTACGAAAACTTACTTTTTTTAGTTTAAAATGCAGAAACGGAGTTCCTAACGCTTTTATTATAATTTACTTGACGACTTTTGTGATATGTTAGCTTCCTTTGATTAGCTTCAATGTTGAAACAAAAGACGTAATCAGTCTGGTTTCCTCCAAAAAATTGTATCTCTGTTCAAAGACACAATGCTGTTTTAAGTCTTCTGAGCACCCATCTCGTAGACGACAATTTTATATTTAGTCGATTAAGTAGCCTGACATATAAATTTAGTTCATCCCAGTTCAAATCTACGCAGCAAAGATGAAAGAGGATGTCAGTAGACCATCATAGCTTTTGCAGCAAGGTTAACCGATTTCCATTATCAGGTAGCGTGCCCAAAATGATAGCTGCATTTTCAGCCGATCTTTTGCCAAGAGATTTCTGGCACATATCAGATTAAATCTTCTATTGTTTTTATACAATTTTTTTTTAAATTTTTATTTAAAATGTTGAAGAAGAAAAATCCGAGATTTTTTAAGATCTCTACAATTGAAATTGATCAAGGAAACCTAAAACTTCCGAAACAGACCTGGAGTCGATGAATGAATTCGTTCGTCAGTTTTCGGCAGCGCTCGTGTTTCGCTTTCCATCAAGGTCAGTGGAGAAGGCGGCCGACCCCATTTCCAAAGGGGATCGATGGGAGAGCCCCCAACGCCCCCAAATTCATGCGTTTCAGTGTAACCGGTATGTACATTTTCAATGTCAAGTGAATCATTTTCTAGTTCACGAACCGTTTCATTAGGTGGTTGGAGTTAGTTTCGTTTTAATGATTGTGGTGGTATTAAGGTTTGATATTTTATAGTTTTTAATAAGTGTAATAAAATATGTACCTACCTACCTATAAAATAACCTACCTAAGTACTACATGAAGTAAAATTACTTTGGAAATACAATCGATATGGAATATAATCTATCGTTATGTTTTTAATACAGAGCAAGTTTTTAAGCACATGTTTTTATGCTTCTTCTCAATAATAATTCCGGAAGAATATTGTTAAATGAATATAAAACAGAAGTAATTCCTTTTGCAAATACTAAAGCAAATAATAAAGCAATTAATACAAATTATAACCGTATCATTCGAGGGCTTTATTAACCTCGCAAAATTTATGAAGTCGCTGTTGTAAATGTAGAGATGCCAATCAAATATTTTACTTACCTTATTACAAAATTGTCTTTTAAAGAGAATAAGTAATGTTCGGCTAACAACAGCAGCGTCTAAACCTCCAAAGGAGAGTTTAAGGAAAACTATTATTCATGCAAAACTTTACACAATTTGCTGAGTTGTTAACTTGTTTGTAAAGTAAATTGCGAGGTTATTTACGAAATTACAAACCAATCATATCAAAATCTACTTAGTTTTGTATGTATATATTTTGATTTTAATTGGGCTAAAGGCCGACAATTTCAATAGTCAGTTAACAAATCTAAAGGAAAAATTTATGGTTTCTCTATTATGAAATTTTTGATAAAGATATCATCAATTTTATTTTTCAGATGGGCTATCTGACCATTGGAAAAACGGCCCTATAATACAAAAACACCTTTATTACTGGCAATAGATTAAACCACTACGATTCATATTGGATACATCTCTGTATCATAGAGGAATAAGATGTCATAGAGTGCTAATATCATACTAACTGTTTCGATGCACCATTAGACTTTTCGGTGCCTCACAATTCCAGTCCTCGACACTTAGATTCTATTAGTGTAATCTATAGTAATGTTCTACACATTACCTACTCATGTGTGGGTAACGTATAGTAATGCAATGTAAGTGTCAAGGACTGGAATTGTGAGGCACCGAAAAGTCTAATGGTGCATCGAAACTGTTAGTATGACATTAGCACTCTATGTCTACATATTATTCCTCTATGTCTGTATTCAACGTTGTTGTTGTCAAATATCAGTACCTACATACACAAACCTATATATTATAGGTAATATCTTAATTAAGTTGTTTGCGTAAAGAGGTGATTACGATCTTCTTGAAATTTTGCATACCTACCTATATTTGGGAGTATGAAGAAGGATATAAGCTACATTCTATAGTCCATGCAAACAAAGTAACAAATAAAAACGTAAGAAAACATTTTTCTAAAGTTTCACATGACATGTCACCGAAGATAAGTCTCTATATTTTTAACTGCCATAAAATTGGTCTTATATTATTTCATATACATGTACAAAACTAAATGTTGACACGTGTTTTTGGCCCATAATACTCGTAGGCTCGAATCCGGTCATAGACCTGGACACCAGAATTTAAATGTCCGATTTATTTACGAATTTTAATTATTATTAGCCAGTGAAGGCCGCCTAAGGTCACCGTGAGGAAACACGTCCTATAATTTGTCCCTGCTAACTTACATTTATAGATACTCAATACACTAAGATATCTAATACCTAAATACGCCGATCAATGCAGAAAAATCTTTACATATAATAAAAATGTAACGGATCGCTGTCTGTACATGGAAGATATGACAAAAAATATTATAGGAGACCTTTATCAACGCATTAGTACCCAAAAGAATGATTTTTGGAATTTTTGTCTGTTTATCTGTTTGTGCGTTTGTGCACGCTAATTTCAGAAAGGGCTGAATCGATTTTGATGCAGTTTTCAGGAACCCGCGAAAATGTTTTTATGCCGGATAATTTCCACATTTTGTTTTTTCTGTAGTCCATGCGGACGGAGTCGCGGGCGTCCACTAGTAATTAAATATATCTAATAAAGAGTAGCCTATAACTAATACCTATAGTAAGTAAAAAAATCGGATGGATATTTTTTGTCTTAGGGCTGATTCTTCCAAACGGCAGTTAGCCTATCTGATAAATAAAGTTAATGCTGGTCTCCATCATGGTCAAGTTTTAGAGAAAGACACTTTATTCTTTATCTGACGTTTGCAAAAATATAAGATGAAATGCTGGCTGCTACTTAGGCCAATAAGTATAGCAATCCAGCGCGGCAACGCAGCCAGCATTTTGGGCACGCTACCTAATAACGGAGATAGGTTGACCATCCTGTAAAACCGGAACTGGTCGACCGATCTATCATATACACGCTAGCCCTAAGTAGTTCTTAAATTAGTTATAGAAATTTCTACCCTTTTGTAAATATTTAATGTTGGTAAAATAAATAACAGATGAAATCCCTTGATATGGATAAAGGTTATCTAAAGTCTGATTTACATTACACGGAGAAAATAAATGGTTAATAAATAAATGAGTCACCCAACATTCATAATTTGGGTAGCATAACACTGTTTCTACGTCTGTACCTATATAATTAATCCGTTTTGGTAGATAATGTACCTACTCTTATAATTTATTAGGTCTAAGAACCCTGGTTCAATAACCCTGGGCAAGCAAGGTGAAGCTGTATGGATCCGAAACACTTGGGTCCACTCGCTTAGCAGATACATATTAAAATTCGTATAAATTTTTCACTTAATCGTAGTAACGAAGTTACCAAAGGGTACACTGAAGGACTGGTCGGTCATATTATATAAGTACAATAGTGATGCAGACAATTTTAGAATTGACATTAATATAGGCTTGGTGGCATGTCGTGTAGATGTTCAGGTATTGATGACAGGTTTTGGACTCTATCATCTTACACCAAGCACGTACGTAATTAGTAAAAAAGCTATTTTCCAATCCTAAGATGAATTGAAGTGACTTAACAGACTTATGATTGTGGATGTTGAAATGTTTAAGCAGATTCTTTCAGACAAGTAAGATCTCATATTATACGAGCTTATCAAGCTTTATTTAAGAGGTTTATTAACTATTCTGTACTACAGGGTGTAACAAAAAGGGTATGTTAAGCGAAAAGCTATGTAAATAGCCCACTATAGAGAACCTATCTAGAAAATTTAAGACTAGAAATCACATTTTTATTTTTCAAGATTGTATGAAAATTCCTGAGATATTTAAAAAATTTCCATACTATCCGGAAAAATAAACATGTGATTTCTGGTCTCAAATTTTGTGGATAGGTTCCCTACAGTGGGCTGTTCATATAGCTTTTCGCTTAACATACCCTTTTTGTTACACCCTGTATATGCACAATTAAGACTGTTACGGTACATAAAGCGAAGAGGCCACTAACTCTTTTTTACACTAATTTATGATATTAACATAACATTTCTGCTCATTACTACAAGTAACTTAATACATTTAAAGGGAAATCAACAAGAGGAAAAAACTAAGCTGTTATAATAATGAATTAATAAAATTCTTTAATACCTACTGTATTTATAATTATTTAACTATAACTCTAGACTAGTATCTATAAAAAAATACTCGAGGTGAACAGAACCTAAAAGCCCGCCTTATTAAAGAAATATGCACATATTTTTTAAATCTGATTAGAGAACCTAGGAGCCCGCCTCAGTACAGAAATCTTTTCAAAAATATGATCCTTTCTGATCAGTAATATTATTGAGGGCGGGCCAAAAATTCCACTTATCCTAAGGAGAATTTCTAATAAAGCGAGAATTTCTACCAAATTCAATTTTTTCCGTGGGCCACCCACCCATAAGAAATATTGTGGCATAATACTAAGGTATATTATTATTATTATATTTCTGTAAGATATTTTAATTTTATAATATAATTCTTCTATGCTGCTCTGGGAGTGAAAAAAAAACGTAAAATACTACAGCTGTTTCTCTTCCCGGGCATACTGTCAGTAGAGGGACAAGAGGGTCTTGGTGTTTTGTAGGCGATGGGCTGACCACTTCTCACTACTAACCGAACTTGTACATCTCAACTATACCCTCAAAATTGGTCAGAAGTGGCACCATGTGGTTCTATCGGCCCTTGGTGCTCTGCCTACCCCGTAAGGGATAAAGGCGTGATTATATGTATGTATGTATGTAATATAATCATCGTAGGGTCCGGATTTGTAACACAATAACGGATAAAAGAATTATTTTATGTATATTTTAACATACTACCTTTGTGAAAATACCAAATATTGTGCCTGACTATTTTGGTCTATTCTCAATACACCAAAACACCTACTAATTACCACAAAGGTTATATCTTTATCTAATACATGGTTATTCATGATCACATTCAATCATTCACCTCCACCTTTTATGCTAAAAAGTCGGATACAACAGAAATTCCTTTATCCACATTATCACCTAGTAATAAAAAAACAAAACCTATCTAATCTTCAGATATCAGTGATGCCGTGCAATCTGAAACGTCACTGTCAGAAGGTCACGAGGAAGAGCTAAGCTGGTCTACACAATTATGTTTCGCAATGCTATGAGGCGTGTGGTGCCGGCAGAATAGAGTTTGTACCACCCCATGCCTGCCCGTGGGTATCGTATGAGGTGATTGAGGTTTCCGGGAGGTGGGCAGCAGCGCCTCCCGTGCTGATAACATAGTCCAAAAATCACAATGCGGTCACCAACTCGCCTGCCCAGCGTGGTGACTATGGGTGAAACCCCCCTGTAGCAGTAGCCTTGTGGCGTGCTCTGCAATAGGCTGAAGACACTACTACGAGGTGGGTAATGCACGCAATACATTAATAGTTAATGGACTTCAATCAAGCTGCAATTACAAATAATACACATATTTCACAACACATTAACCTAGTCCCACATGTCGTGGGTATTAAGCAACCATTAAAAAATAACTTTTATGTCAAGTAGACAGGGTGCTTAGACAGACAATGTACTCGTAACATCATTTTTCAGTGATCGCCAGAAAAGTTTATGGGATACAGACAGAGATTAAGCCCACTTATAAAATTCTCTACATCTTATGCCACCTGCCATTGTCTCGTATATAATTGTGATGTTGCGGATCAAGTACATCCCCTCGCTTGTCCTAATGCGGAAGACGTAAGAAATTCCACATAAAAACTTATATTACTAAGCAATAACTATTATCACACGACAATAATGGATTGCACAATTTGCACCTATAAATAGAGAAATATCATCTGTCATTTATTATTACTTCACGTATTTGACATGTTCAATTATTAGCTAATTATTTGCAGTTATAACAGATTCCCTGCGATTAGATAAAGATTCACTATACCTTATGGTTTGTTGGAAGAAATCTATTTTACACGTAAGCTCGCCTTTGGTGTATACACTTTCTATTAGGATTATAGCTTTACTATATCCTGTGTGACTCTCATTAGGGTTTTTTGAGCATAAATATAAGTAAGTACCTACATGAGTTCTTTATATGAAAATATATTTTATGAGATTTTCTTTTCGCCCGAGCTTCTGAGCGGAATATAAAATTAATAAAAGTGTAGATCTGAATCTTTGTCCTAGCAATCGCAATCTTTGCTATTCTAGTTAACCTTTTTTACAGCTTTTATATAGGTAGGTAATTAGGTATAGTTTAATAATGCTATACATCTTCCATTGTTTTTATATGACGTAGAACAGAATTTATTTTAGATATTTTGGATAATAATGGTAGACTAAAACGCGTTTCTGGTATCTGGTTTTAAAAATATACATTATTTTTATTAGTCACTTGCTTACATACAAACAATAACATGTTCAATTTACAATAAAATTTGTTGTTTTAAGTCAAAACAATCTGATCCAAGCAAACTTAATATTCAAAACCAACTAGATAAAAAACCGTAATAAACAAGTAAATGCAAAATAATCATTAATTAAATATGTTTTGGATACATCGTTCGCCCGACACTCCTGCGCAAGGTCGAGCGACACCTACCTTAATGTACTTATTCGTATGTATAGGTATATGTATATATATATATATATCTTACTAATATACCTAATGAGAATGAATACAGTCAGTCAGTTTGAATACAGTAGTTCTGAACTCTACGACCGTTGGGCAAACTATATCTTCTACAGGGTGTAAAAAGGGGTGTGTTAAATAACTAATAAAATCATAGAACAGATAAGCATAGCGCGGACAGATGTAAACAATCAGTGACTGTTGCTAGCTTATCGCCTGAGAGAATACCCTAATTCCTTACCATGGAAGGAGTTGCAGCTGATGTATTCTAGTGAAGCCTCACATCAGCACAAGTCATTTTATAAGCATAATGTACGTGTTTTATCCTTTCTTCTCACTCTTTTCTAGACTAGAAAACATTTGCCCTTAATTCTACCTGAAGGTAAGTTAGACGAGGTCGAAGAAAGATAGGTAGGAAAGAAACTAGCACATAATACAACCATACTTTTACGAATCTGTTACTTAATCTGTATCAACCATCTGGGACCAGACCATAACGATTGTATCCAAGAAAGAAGTGCAATAAAGAGATGCTATAATCAATGTGAACGTAATGTCACCATGGCTAATCCTATATCCGTGCACCTACTCTGCTAGATACTCTGAAACCACTTGTATGTTACCCGGGACATCATTAGGTTTTTTTTTGGTTGGTTTTGGGTGGCTGTTGATGATACTTTTAAATAACATCGTATTTTAATTCATATTAATCACGATAAATGGGAATCGGGGCTCTCGGGAATGGGTCCGTAGAGAGAGTGAATCAATTGCTGGCAAATATTTGCCATCCTAGTTTGCACAGTCAGCCTGTCACCCGTGCAACAAAAGCACGCAGCAACACTTATCCATTAAAAACATTAGGCCACCTCCTCTATATAATTTGTTCGTTCATGATCGTATCATTTAATGGTACTGTACTGCTAAATAAACTCGTGCATTGGCGCCAGCTCTCAGTTTAGATTAATACTAAATTAAACGTTATAATTTTTAACAATTGAACGCACAGTCGGCCATCTTGTCCTAATTGTCTGGGAAGGTTCCTGGATATGATATTTTTATGTTTATGTGACAGTAACTAACATAGGATGGTTTTATGTGGAAATCCTTGAAAGAGATAATCTTTCTATCACTTTGTATGTTTGTACATCTTTCTTTGAGCAATTTTAATGAAAAAGATGTTAGGGTGATGTTATTATAGTTACAGCCTTATAAGCATAATCATGATCTTTACTTGATTCGTCAAAAAAAGCTTTCAAAATGTAGTTTGTCCAGTTTTGATACCTATCCAGTTTTATACATATTCTTTGGCTTTGTAAAATAGCAGTATTTTCGCGCCGTAATGCTATAATGTTATGAATCACTACTAAGCAGCGATTCATGCTAGTCTACTGCGTACCTACTTACGCTACGCATGCATAATTCATGCTCATTCAGTGACATAAGTTAAAATGATATTGAACTGCAAGACTTGAAATTGATAAAACAGAAAAATGATAAACATAAAACATACATATATATTAATACACCCGATTGTGTTCCCGAAATTGCGTAGTCGGAACTAGGCTTGTGTGATTTTTTGCATATCTCAGATTTAATCTTCAATTGTTTTCATACGAAATTTCAAATGAGGAATAAAAAACCGGGCAGCCACAGCATAGCGCGGTCAGATGTTAATGATCAATGACAAGTTGGCAGCTATAGTGAATGTTATACAAATGTTAGTCGACTCTTACGACATGCACGGAAGGAGATGCAGCTAATGTATTCGAGCAAAGCCCGGCATCAGCACAGGTCTTCAAATGATAAAGCACGGTGACAATATCGAATTAAAATTTGGAGGTCAGTAAGCGGAAACCCATGTAACCAATTGTATATCGACAGTGTTAAGGCAAATACGCTAAAGGGCACTTATGGTCGGAAATGAGTAAGTATTAATACATGACGCAAGTATGTAAAATCAATATACCTACATTTACAACTATTATTAACTGTTTTTCAAACAATCTTTAATTATATGTTATATTATTGTTTAAATTTTTATAGTAGGTACGTACTACGAAACATAGAGTAAAATAATTCTTTTAGTGTCGTAGGCAGGTTTCTAGCTCCGGAAATGCCGGCCCATGTTTTCTTACACTTTTATGGATACATTTTCATTACCTACAAAAGGAAAGGAGGGAAAATACAAACATGTGGTTTAATTCTATGTACCCACATAATCAGCTTTGTAACTCGACAACTAAAATATTTTGCATAACAATGAATCTGTCCGCAGTTTAGGGATGTCGAAATTCAGTTGATGGATTTAAACTGATATTTAAATTTTATAACAGCTTTTATGTATCCGTTAAAAATGTATTCGCTACTTATATTTTTCTAAAGAAATGGAATAAAAAATTAAATTAGATTTTTTATTAATAGTTTATGTAAATACCTAAATGTCGAATTGTTAAATTAATCGATAAAAATCATATAGAACGACTTACTTAATAACTGAGGTCATTGTAAGTACTGACTCTATAGGTACGCACTGACAACCCTAGAAAGCAACTCAAATAAACCAGATATCATCTGTCCTTAACGTGCTAGGTACATGCATTACTGTAGTTATGCTTAATGTCATTGTAATTTGTTTGTTTCAGGCACAATTTCGCTTTAATATTTTACTGCTACGACAATGACAGTAGTTTCCGAATTTGTACTGCTTATCTAATAAAAAGTAATTAATTTTTTTCCTACGTAGAGGTAGAAATTCTGTCAATTTGAACGAGTAGTTGAACAAGGCAGGCAGAGCACCAAGGGCCGATAGAACCACATGGTGCCTACCCCGTAAGGGATAAAGGCGTGATTATATGTATGTATGTAGTTGAACAAGTTAGGACTAAAGCATACCTATCTGGATTTAAATATAGTTCAGGGTTCTTAAATTTTCCTTAGAAAATCATTTGAAACTCTACAATTTGGCTAAGTAGGAATCTGCTTACGAATTCCAGAATATCAAGTATTTAAGTTCGTTATCTGTAAACCCGCATGGTTTGATTATACGGTAAATAGTAAATACATAGAGGCCTTTACAATTTTAAAATTGATTCTAGTCATATGATGACACCAGATTGAACTAGTTGTTGATTCATACACAATATTTGTTAATGTTACAGACAACACAAGTATTTCAGCGAGGTTCCATCGTCTCTAAGGTCACACAAATAAGACGAAAAGTATGAATTATTTAAATTTATTATACATTTATTTAGATCAATATCAGTTTTAAGTCTGCTAGTCTTGCTAAAATAAAAAGATATCTGAAACGATTTCCATTAATTTTGGTGGGTTTAGGAAAGAAAGAGTTGAAGTGCAAAATCGGAATCGTGATAGATGATTCTTAGATAATGTAACATCGCTTGGCATCAACGTTTGTTGTCGCAACTCTCCCCCCATATGGCAGTTCATTACGCGACTTGACGACCGTAAGAAAATGAAGGCTTACTATTAGAGCAAAGGTGTTGGTGATGAACGTCTGTCGATTCGATCGAGAAATAATATGTATACTTTGTCTAAGGCCCCAAATTCTATCTATATCGCTAAAGGGACGTTAGCATTCATTACATATAAAAAGAAACTGCAAAAATCAGAAGGAGAGTACTCGTAATCCAAAACGTATTCCGAGTATTCTGACCTCCTTGACTTTCGGACAAGCGACTAACAGCGGTTTACGGAAACAAATAAGGATTTTTTTATTCGATGTCGTAACTCCACGGTCAATGTCGACAGGGCGACCTTGCTCAGTCGAGCACGGTTCACGCTTGATTATTGTCCGAATAGTAAATAGTTACGTAACTATTCGCGAGTTATCGCATAGCGTATTCGATGATTGTAGGCTGTGCGGTCAGAAATTAAGATGTGCTCTTATTCTCATTCTATACTAGCGTCCCGCCCCGGCTTCGCACGGGTGCAATGCTGATACTATACATATAAACCTTCCTCTTGAGTCACTCTATCTATTTAAAAAACAAAATCCGTTACGTAGTTTAAAAGATCTAATCTAGGGACAGACAGCGGGTAAGCAACTTTGTTTTATACTATCTTATTATCTCCGCAAAAAAAAGTTTAGTAATTAGATGTATGTAGAAAATGCTTATGTTATCAAGCGGTGATAGCCCAGTGGTTAAGACGTGCACCTTCCAAGCGGGAGGCGTAAGTTCGATCCTAGTCACGGGTCTGTACTAATAAATTTATTTCATGTACAGATTTTAATGTTGTAAAATTGTTACTTAGCTCGTGCCTCGGAAAGCACGTAAAACCGTAGGTCCTGCGCCTGATCTCTCTCCGGTCGTGTCGGCTTTCCGTCCCATCGGACTATAAGAATAACGGAATAGAGAGTGCATCTGTGATTGCGCACACACTTGTGCACTATAATATCTCCTGCGTACCTGGCCAATCTCCGTAGAGATTGGTCGCCTTGGCCGAAATACGATCGGAGATAATCATCATGATGATCATCATCATCATGTTAATACCTAAAAGAATCATTGAATGATGCTTGGATGATAAAACTTATGACGGAAGCAAGACTATTATGATAATATGTAAGTTAAGTATTTAGGTAATTATAAGTATTAAAACCTGTGTGCTTAACAGGGTGTAAGAAAAAGTATATGTTAAGCGAAAAGCTACGTGAATAGCCCACTGTGGACAACCTTACACCAATTTGAGACAAAATCACAAGTTTATTTTTCAAGATTAATGAAAATTTCTGAGATATTTAAAAATTCTCCATACATCGTAAACATGTGATTTCGAGTCTCAAATTTTGTGGATAGGTTCTCTATAATGGGCTATTTACGTAGCTTTTCGCTTAACATACCCTTTTTGTTACACCCTGTATATTTGATATCTTTTTACTCAAAGTATCATAATAAAATTACCGTTAAATCAAGTACTTGAATAATTTCGGTACTACATTTCGCAAGTATATTCTTTGATTTCGCATGTCATACATAAAATATAGGTAGTTGTGATTGTGACGTAAATAGTTTAATAGTACCTACCTAAGTAATTAATGGTATAATTTTAAATGCTTCGATTCATTGAACGACGTAAAAATTTAGGCTAATAAATGAGCAATAAAACAGCTAAAGTTTGACCTTATTTTCGATAGTAGGCACTTAGCTATACTGGGTGTAAAAAGACAACTTTGTTCTTTTAATACCTCGTATTATTTGTAACATCACGATCATTTTTTTTTTATGGAAGCATTCCTGGGAAACCACGGGTTTCCAAGATATTGAGGTCCAAAGTTACATTAATATTATAATTTTTTTTACATAAATCCATCTGAAATAGGTTAACAAACATTTTTTTTAAAGATACCATATCAAAATATTATAATGTTAGTTTTGTAGGTACATTTGTACTTTGCGCATCAAACGAATACATTGCTTGCAATAAAATGACAGTATTTTTTCATAATTTTTTTGTCGTTTCATAAATAAATATTCCACTCAGCGAGAAAATCTAGTGCATATGTCTGTCGTGGCCATATTGTTAAATTGATCATTTCATGAAATGGTCGAGCATTTCATGAAGTGGTCGCATTTCATGAAGTGGCCATTTAATTTGACCAATCGTTAAATCGTCTACATTTCACGATTTTGTCATCCACGTTTGGCCAAATCGATTAAAGGATGTCCAAAAATCCGAATTGGTAAGAGCTTATATAAATAATATATACGACACCATATATAAGTTACCATAAGGTATGTATGATGTTTTTTTTTTGCTATTATTTATGTGATTTTCCAATATAATATTTAAAAACATAAAAGACTTTACAAAAGCGATTCGCATTGGCACACGCCGGACGCTGCCTGGGCACTCGCTCCGCTCGCTCGGCTCGTGCGTCATTTGTCAGTCTAACCTAACCTAACCTTGTAATCTAAGGTTTTTGTTTAACAATATTATTATAAACCACCATTAAGTCTAATATACATTATACAATATAACACACTATCCGTGAACTTCTTCTGCATAGTCACCCTATCTCTTTAATTTGTTTTATAACCAAAAAGAAAAATCCGCCATTTCAACATAAATAAAACGCGCGCAGCGCCTCTACCGTGATTCATGAACTATTTTACGATAATAATAATCTTGACCACTTCAAGAAACGGGCGTTTAGTTGCCCATATCGAGAAACGATTTTTAATCTCGATCTGCCCAAACCATATCATGATGTGGCCAATAGACAGTTGAACTTTTCATGAAATGCGACCATTTCATGAAATGCTCGACCATTTCATGAATGCTCGACCATTTCATGAATGATCATTCTAGATATGTTCCATAAGATACTTATAATCAAATATTCAAAGACCTAAAGAAAATAATTTCAACGAGTTGAATTGTTTGAATGATTTTCCGTGTTCTTACACGAACTTTAAGTCATAATTTGGAGGAAAGAATACCAACTTAACCATAGTTGAGATGATAGAAAAGAAACTTCAAGTCTCAGTTTGGAAGAAAGTAATAGAATTTAAAATCATAGGTTGGACGATATATATATATATATATAGTCCGTACTACAGAATAGATTTCAAGATAATTTAAGTCATAGTTCAGACGAAAGAATACGTACTACGAACAACATGGAGGGGAAGCACTTCGGCCCCCTGATTACGTAAAAGCAATAGCAAAGCCGAAGCCGCGCGATCGCGATAAACTGAGAGTGTGTGCGTGCGCGGGACGAGGTGCGGAGTGTGGGAGGACGCCGAGCTCTCGTTGCGCGCACGCACACTCAATTATCGCGATCGCGCGGCTTCGGCTTTGCTATTGCTTTTACGTAATCAGGGGGTCGTTAAGCAAACCAGGTGATCCTTCGTACACTAAGGGAACCTTAAACGAGAAGACCTATATCATAGTTGTCTAGGTACATATATGTATAAAAAGTTATATCACCTATTATTTAAGTATTAGTTATCACTGGCGCGTGTAAGGTGATAAGATAGGAACGCGTTTACCTACCAAAATATGAGTAGCTCCCGATTCGGTTTCTAAACCTATAGGTAAATGTTTAGGGTTTCAGTAAGATAGGTACATGTTACTTATGTGTTTTTTTTTTATATTTCGACTGCTCTTTTATTTAAAAACAGATATTTAAAAAGTGATTTTGTGCTGTGTGCGTCTTATAATTTTATGGATTAGCACCGCTTTTTTTGTCATACAGTGTTGCTAGAGTAAAAAATTTAAAAAACAAAAATGAATTTGATAATCAATTAAATATAAACGACAGCGGTATTTAAAGTTACTATTTTGTTATTTAACAATAGACAAATACAGAGTTTTTTTTTTTTTTAGTTTATTAACCTTAAACCCGATGACATTTTTTTTCTTAATCATCAAAATGTTATTAAAATAAAACCTATCAAGCATAAATAAAGCAAACAAAGCGTAAGTCAACGACACTAGCAATATTAGCATTATCTATCATCCACTTTTACCAACATAATACTGTATATGGACCAACACAAGATACCAACACGCGTATATCCTACCACTGACCTTACGTAGTAGCTAGCGCCGCAATCAGCTGTCAAGATAACTTGGTGTAAAACGTCATAGCTCCATTATATTTAGCCTAGGCGGTACTAAAAATAGTACAACAGTTATTACTGAATTAATATTTCTAAAAATGTCTCTACTACGTTTGTTGATAACGTTGTTGGGTACATTTGTGTACGGTCGTGTAGCTATCTATAGATGAGTGACGTATTCGAATAATTTTTATAGGCGGTATACAGGATCAATATTTTTCTATATGTGCATATTCATTGTATAAATATGAAAGTTCTACTTTATAATTACTAATTGTCGGCATTGTATATGTAAATAGAAATTTTAATCGAAATTGATATTGTGTGTTTCAATAATTTATGCGCTACTGCTATTTATTTGTTTTGAAAATTGCAATTGTAAAAAAATTTAGTTTATTTTCGTTATCATGGTAAGGCCAGTGTCAAATGACCCACCGATGTATCCGTGACCCTACACCGAATTCCTGCTCGGATAAGATAATAAATAACTCAGTTTAAAAAAAATATTACTGCACTACTCTAAGTTATAGATATTTTGAACTGCTATCTGGTTTCTTGTTTTTAAATAAATAGATAGAGTTTGGCAAGGCCAAGTGTTAAGTCCTAAAGTCCAAATAATAAAGGGATAGGTATTGTGTTAAAAAAATTTTTTTGGTTCATGGAATACCTATGTCATACTTACCTACGTATCTGTATCACTCATACGTAGAAAATCTCGTAGGGTTTTGGAATGAATTTCAGCCTTAGGACTTAGTTGCTTAAGTTGCCTCTATTTATTCCCAAACTAAATTTTTATCAAAAGGAGATATCATAAAAATTATCACAATCGATGTTCAGAGTGAAAAAAATCATACATTACATTCTTCGTAAATCATCTGAATTTGATGACTATTTCTGAAACCTAGTAATAGGCTAGTATCTTTACACAGCTCAGGTTACGAAGTGGAAGTAAAACTCAGTGGGTAATAAATATAAGGGGGGTGGTTAGCGTGCTAGACACCATTTCTGTTGACCTAGCAAGGCCGAGCTCACTTACACTGAATCTTGGGAGCAACTCGTATGTGTTCGTTTTTATGTTTTTTATAATATGGGCTAAGGTTACTATGCATTTTGAACATGCTGTTATTAACGCTATTATTCATAGAAGTTATAATTTACAATTATGTAAACAAATTAAAGCCCAACTTGCACCATCTCCTTTATTTTAAATGACTTCTTTCAGACACCACGTATTATTCTGCTAATAGCATAAAAATACATTTAAAAAATATAATATAAAAAACGTTGGTGCTAATTTTCAGATAAAGTAAAATCTAGCCTTACGCATTCAGTGCAAGTGGAGCTAAGAACCCTTTTTCTACTCTACATAATGTATAGAATCTGATTTTTGGTATAGGGAACCTACTAAGCTGTTTTTTCTTTTTAATAAATTTACCTATACATCTTCCTAATATCTTTTTATTTCTTATCTGCTCCATGTATTGTCATTTTCTTTCATAATTGCACCTCATAATTACGTTTAAAGTAGATATTGCCAGAACTAACAAGTTTAGGGCACTCATTATGTGCCCTACTTGTTATCAGGTCAGTTAGCAGGTTATGGGGCCCTAACACGCATCTTATACGTCATCGCACACCACTCCATTTGGATCTAAGTAGGCCCTTAGCTCTACCCTTATACCACGTGGTTATAGGTACGAAAAAAGTACATAACGACATAATTAAAGTTCAGTTTTCTGTATGTTTCATGAGAATGAATGCAATTAAAAATATTCTGCATTTAATATTGTGTTGGCTAAATCTTATACTGAACGAAGTATACATAAAATAAAATAAAAAAAGAAGGTATGTGCTGATTTCTACGTGATTTAAGGCTCGAGCACACCGGATGCGTGTGCGTGCACGTAAGCGTAGACGTATACGTACCTCTGAGTTGTAATGTATGGAACTGTATAGGCACGGGCAGACCGGATGCGTATACGTAGACGTGAGCATAGACGTCAAGCGGTGACAGTTCTATACATTAAAGTCAGAGGTACGTGTACGTCTACGCTTACGTGCACGCATACGCATCCGGTGTGCTGGAGCCTTTATACTGCAATACACGAACTTCTGTATTTAAGTAGGTACAATTCGGTTCTAGCCTTTCGTGGTGTTCAATGATATATTATATTTTTGAAAAAATGCATAGCCCGCTTTTCACCAGTTAGCCTATGGAGTGCACAAGTCTTAAGGTTAGGAGTGAGACTATCGCCGCCTTTTAAGCATAAATACATGATGATGATGATGATGATCATGGTGACATTACCCTAACGCCCTTTTGTAAATGTAAATTGCGTGATTTTTCAGTTAATGCAAAATAATTTTGTTATGTGGCCATGTCATTTCATACTTAACAATGTAGGAAAATCGATAGTTTGAGAAAGACGTACTACCATACGGAACCTTGCTTGAAGCTAAGCTAAGCTAGACTTTAACTCAGATTTATATGGCTTGATTTTAATTTATTTCTCGACATAACTTAACTTACCTTGAGAAAAGATTCTATTGAAAGTCTTCGTCCGGCAGTACCATACAGGATAAAGTGAAAACTATTTGTTTTACACAGGTTACTTGGAGTAAATTCACATTCAGATTTATTACACCGATGCTATGAATTTTCTACATTTTCTTATGGGCAATTTCAATACTAGAGATTTTGTTCGAAATCTCAAACCAAATAGTTTTTTTTTTTGTAAAGCCATCATAATGTCCCACTTCTGAGAAAAGGTCTCCCCTTTTGAGTCCACACGTCTCTGTTCTTTGCAACTAATAACTAACTTTGTTTTTATTTCAGGTAAGCACTAGAAAGAAACCGCTTCACTCAGCTGTTCTACCTAAATACTTCCCCTTGTGTCAACATTTCAAAAGTTATTCAATGGGTTAAAGAACTACTGTAAGTAGAAAAAATAATTCTATTTTATACTAGACTACTCCATATTTGATATCAATTTTACCTGTTTATATGATGATCTCGATGATAGGTAAACGTAGGAGAGTCCCACCAATAGAAGATAATAATGTTGTTTTTTGTGATATTTATATTAAAATGTGCATAAGTCTATATAGTTACATGTATTTTCTGGTTCTGAATGGGATGATTTTAAAAAGTACCTGCATATTACTAGCTAATTTAAATAAAATTATTTTGCGAGAGTGATGTAGCCACGTGTAATTTCAAGAGCGAAAAATTACACTACTCTTACATGGTGAATATGCTTTTATGTATAATCTAGACCCACCATGGAATTCTAGGTATTAAACGTGTGTAAGGTTACTTAGCCGCGTGGTGCCGGCAGAGTAGAGTTTGTACCACCCCTGCCTACCCGTGGGTATCGTACGAGGCGATCAAGGGTTTCCGAGAGGTGGGCAGCAGCGCCTCCCGAACAACATAGTCCGAAAATCACACTGCGGTTACCAACCCGCGTGCCCAGCGTGGTGACTATGGGCAAAAGCCCCCTGTGGCAGTAGCTTTGTGGCGTGCCCTGGGGGAGGCCTACGTCCAGTAGTGGACTGTAATAGGCTGAAGAAGAAGGTTACTTAATTTATTACAATAATTCATGGTGCGAAGTTATGTAAAACATTCCTTCCCTAATTTCTAAGCCATTATCATTAGTTAGCAGGATGACTTAGAACGTATAAGAATTATATACATACCTACATTATCTGAATAAGTAGTTGTTTTGTATGACAGGTATTATTGTGGAGACTAGAATTTTATAATTCACTAAAATATTTACTAAGAATTCTAAATAATAATAATATATAATAAATATTCACACACTACACAACACATTAACCTAGTCCGACATTAAGATCCCTAAGGTCTTGTGGCGTGGGTACTAAGCAACGGTATACAAATACATAGATAAGTATAGAAACATCCATGACTCGGAAACAAACATTGATATTCATCATATCAATGTTTGCACCTACCGGGATTCGAACCCAGGACCTATGGCGTCGTAGGCAGGGTCACTACCTTCTAGACCAGTAGGCCGTCGTTTTTCCAAGCTAAGTTCCTAGCTAATTTTGTTCCTAGCTAAGACATTAGTTGGTACTTTTGAGCAACAGCCTTTATAGTCATAGGCCAATGTAGCTGACATTGGTAATGAACTCAGTTTAACGTTTCTCGTGTAAAACGATATTGTTATTTTTTCTTCTACTAGCGAAGCAGTTGATTCACTTAGAATTACTTACTCTAAAACTTGATCATAATAGAGACATCATCAACTGAAGACCAGCACTGGTTGGTTACAGCCAGCAGTAAGCTGAGGTGGGACCGAGTTTGTGACAGAATACTTCCTCTAATGTAAATATTTTATTTTATTCTTTGTTATGTTTCTGTCTCAAATAAAGCTTTCGTTCATTCATTCATTCATTCATTCAACTTTATTACTTAGATAGGCTATCTGACATTTGGAAAAATCGGCCCTTAATGGAATCCGATTGGACTTGGTGTAGTTGTGCACCTAAACTGGACCCAGTAAATTTGTCAATTTTTAATTAGTATTGTTACACTAAAAGAAGAGTAGTTAAATTGTTACAGAAATTATACAGGCTATACAAAATAAAAAAAATAAGATAATTATGAAGTAATCAATAAATTATTACATTCAAATGTAAAAAAAAAACTGTATATTCACGAAAAATCAATATCCAGCAAAAAGTGAATTCCATAATTCCGTACAAAAACTAAACCATTAGGTAAACTAAACCTCTAGACGACGTACCAGTACCGTTTCTGAAGGTCTGTCGTTTTTATGACAAATGATGTCATTATGATGTCAATTTATGAATCAATTAAGACCGCGCTGACTACAGACTTTCTATCGGCCGATTTAGACGCGATTACATTTTAGTTCTTTAACATCTGACGTGGCCTGCAGTTCTGACTGCCCCCTTTCTTAAGATTACAGCCGCGTAAATTATGTCTTCTTCTTCAGCCTATTGCATTCCACTTCTGGACGTAGGCCTCCCCCAGGGCACGCCACAAGGCTACTGCCACAGGGGGGTATTTGCCCATAGTCACCACGCTGGGCAGGCGGGTTGGTGACCGCAGTGTGACTTTCGGACTATGTTGTCAGTACGGGAGGCGCTGCTGCCCACCTCCAGGAAACCCTTAATCGCCTCGTACGATACCAACGGGCAGGCAGGGGTGGTACAAACTCTACTCTGCCGGCACCACGCGGCTAAATTATGTATACATGTGTAACTGAATAATTATACAGGGTGTAACAAAAAGGGTATGTTAAGCGAAAAGCTATGTAAATAGCCCACTGTAGAGAACCTATCCACAAAATTTGAGACCCGAAATCACATGTTTATTTTTCCCGATAGTATGGAGAATTTTTAAATATCTCAGGAATTTTCATACAATCTTAAAAAATAAAAATGTGATTTCGAGTCTCAAATTTTGTAGATAGGTTCTCTATAGTGGGCTATTTACATAACTTTTCGCTTAACATACCCTTTTTGTTACACCCTGTACAATTAGGCACTCGATCTAAAATACATAAATAGCTCTAAAATTTAAAATCTGTGTTTACAAGGGGCTGAGATTTATATTTATAAAGCGTGGAATGTACCTAATGTACCTATAGAAGCAAAGTAAACAAATACATATGACTAATAATGTTTTGCATAAGGTTCAAAGTTTACACTTACTCCCGCCAGTCCAAATCTCTTTTAGTATAGGTAGATACATATATATGAAGGAAAGAGGTCCATATTTATTAATTACTCTCTGTCGAATTAATTACAGGTTTTTTCCTATATAAGATATTTATACATCTTCTATCTATATCTTCAATACATATTATTATTTATTTTATTTTTATCTATACACATACCTATAATAAAAATGTAACGGATCGCTGTCTGTACATGGAAGATATATGAGAAAAAATATTACAGGAGACCTTTATCAACGCAATAGTACTTAAAAGAATGATTTTTGTAATTTTTGTCTGTTTGTCTGTTTGTCGGTTTATCTGTGCGTTTGTACACGCTTATCTCAGAAACGGCTTAACCGATTTCGATGCAGTTTTCAGAAATATATTGTGACAGGTCCCACTTAACATATAGGCTACTTTTTATCCCGGGAAAATGTTTTTATCCCGGATAATTTCGACATTTTGTTTCTTCTGTAGTCCACGCGGACGGAGTCGCGGGCGTCCACTAGTACACAATACATAAGTTCATTGATCAAATGCATGTATATTAGTATTATTGAAGCCTTGCGACCGCAGATACCTAAGCCATTATAAACAATTATAACATTACTTAGTTTACCTAATTCAGCATTAATTTAGGAAATAATCAAACAGTTCTACTTAAGATTACCTTATTTCTATTCAATAATTTATTTTCTGTGAACCAGCGCAATATCGCTGAGACGACATAGTTAGCCTTGCACATGAATGATGATTTAATATATCATAATATAAACTGCATAGATAAATGAAAAATACGATAATACAAGCAATAATGATATAAAGTAACACAATTCTATGTCAGTGTCATGATAATGATTTCTTATTAAATGTTGACTGAGTAATTACACTATAGTACTATTGGTATTGGAAGCCAAGGTGTTATTGTGTTTGCTTAATGACATCATAGAAAGGGCCATGGGCGTATCGCGATTGTTATGTTTCGAAGTTTGTTAGAGAAATGTCTTTACACTTTCATATTTATTTATCTTACTTAATATTATAAACGCAAAGGTTTGTGAATGTGGATGGATGGATGGATGTTTGTAACCCTTTCACGTAAAAACGGCTGGAGCGATTTTAATCAAATTTGGTATGGAGTTAGCTGATCCTGGATTAACACATAGGCTACTTTTTATCCCGGGAAAATATTTTTATCTCGGGTAATTTCGACATTTTGTTTTTTCTGCAGTCCACGCGGGCGAAGTCGCAGGCGTCCACTAGTTATGAATATATTTATGTAAGTGGGTAAGTGATTTGTCATATTTAGGCTGCGACGCTGATGGGTTTACCAATTTGGCTATATTTGATATCGTATCAACATTGGAATGGCAAAAATATAAAAGCGCTTATTTTAAGTAAGTATACAGGGTGTAACAAAAAGGGTATGTTAAGCGAAAAGCTACGTAAATAGCCCACTGTAGAGAACCTATAAACAAAATATGAGACTCGAAATCACATGTTTATTTTTCCCGATAGTATGGACAATTTTTAAATACCTCAGGAATTTTCATACAATCTTGAAAAATAAACCATTGATTTCGAGTCTCAAATTTTGTGGATAGGTTTTCTACAATGGGCTATTTACGTAGCTTTTCGCTTAACATACCCTTTTTGTTACACCCTGTATACTTTGACCAATCGACGCAACAAAAATGCAGTTTTGTAAAATATACAAACTCATTTTCGTTGTAACGTTTTAGCTTTTCGACATCAATTACCTTAGGTTATATTATGTAGAAGTATCTTATAATTTTTATGTGAATGAAATCTCGGGTGAAATTTTTTTCATTTCCTTAATATTATTTGTAATGAATGACCTAAGCGTGCATCGATGATAATATAATTTGTATGTTTAATTGCACTAAATCATTTATCAGCTCAATTTAGGTATGCTACGAGTATTTATACAGGGTGTAAAAAGACAACGTTGTTATTTTAATATCTCGTATTCTTTGTAATGTAACGATAATTTTTTTTCTATGGAACCACCCCTGGGAAACGAATTTTTTTTATTTTTTTTTATTGCAAGCAATGTATTCGATTAACAATTGTACCTACAAAACTAACATTTTTAAATATTAATATGATGTCTTTAAAAAAAATGTATGTTAACTGTTTCCAGATGGATTTATTTTAAAAAAATGCTGATATTCATGTAACTTTGGACCGCAATATCTTGGAAACCTGTGGTTTCCCATGGGTGCTTTCATAGAAAAAAAATATTGTGATGTTACAAAGAATACGAGGTATTAAAAGAACAAAGTTGTCTTTTTACACCCAGTATGTATAGGAAAATTTTAATTAAGTTAAAGGTTCTCTATAACTTCGGGGAAATGGGCTTAAGACTTTTTTAAAATAATATGAAAGTTGATTGATAGAGCCATATTTTTTCGATAAAAACACAGCATCTGTCACACAATTTTTAGATTGACAGGTTACGTTCTTCAAGAATCTAAGTAAGTACCTATAGGTATGTAATTTGCTTTACCTCCCTACTTACTAGTACATGCACTAACCGGTATCTGAACGTAACGAAATTACAATGTAAACGTGCCAATCATTGCATTTCCTGAAGGAAAGAGGTCCACATTTAATTACTCTCTGTCGAATTAATTACAGGTATTTTCCTATTTAAGATATTTGTACATCTTCTATCTATATATCCTATACATATTATGTATAATAAAAATATAACGGATCGCTGTCTGTACATGGACGATATATGAGAAAAAATATTATAGGAAACCTTTATCAACGCAATAGTACACAAAAGAATGATTTTTGGAATTTTTGTCTGTTTGTCTATGCGTTTGTGCCCGCTAATCTCAGAAACGGCTGAACCGATTTCGATGTAGTTTTCAGGAATATATTGTGACAGGTCCCATTTAACATATAGGCTAGTTTTTATTCCGGGAAAATGTTTTTATGCCGGATAATATCGACGTTTTTTCTGTAGTCCACGCGGACGGAGTCGCGGGCGTCCACTATACTTACATAATATTATTCATAAAGATATATTCCTAAATCAATCAGCATTACCATACTTTGTCTAGAGTCGAAATACTACTATTGCTCTATACAGAATGATTTTTGGTTGTCAACGTTCCCGAAAGCTACGGAATCTCCTCATCATTACGATCGTTTTTCTCCATGAAAGCATACCTGAGAAGTGTCTAGTTCCCAAGATATTAGGGTCCAAAATTTAGTAAATAGACTGCGTTTTTCTGCATAAATGCACATAGACGCGCGAAGCAAGATTTTTTCACAAGAAACATTTAATATCTGTCTAAGAAAAAACTAGCATAAACACTGGACACTATAAATTTCGCCCGATCAAGTACATAATTGAAAAAAAAAAAAATCGTTTCCCAGCATTTTTTTAGGCATAAACTTAATTTATTTGATGTATAGAGTACGCACCCTTCGTTAAGGGTGGCAACGAAAAAACATCCTGTATATCTGAAAATATCTAATACTCATTGTTTGTGTGCATGTGAATTTCTTTTGTCAATATTTATCTACTGATACAATATATTGAAGTCTTATTAATATCTTGAATATTACATACATACAGGATGTTTTTTCGTTGCCACCCTTAACGAAGGGTACGTACTCTATACATCAAATAAAGTAAGTTTTTGCCAAAAAAAAATGCTGGGAAACGAAGTAATTAAAAAAAAAAAATTTTGACTTGATCGGTCGAAATTTAAAGTGTCCAGTGTTTATGCTAGTTTTTCCATAGAGAGATATGAATTATTTCTCGTGAAAAAATCTTGCTACACGCGTCAATGTGCATTTATGCAGAAAAACGTAGTCTATTTATTCAACTTTGGACCCTAATATTTTGGAAACCAGACACTTCCCAGGTATGCTTCCAAGGAGAAAAATGATCGTGATGATGAGGAGATTCCGTAGTTTTCGGGAACGTTGACGACCAAAAATCATTCCCTGTATATACTACATGCATATCTATAGCGATCATCGCAATGACAGGTGTATACAAACATACAGAAATTGGTAGTGGTCAAAAAACTAAAAAATAACCCTTTGCTTAAAGTTTTAAGTTTCAAAATGCGTGAAATAAAAACTGCATAGGTGCTTTGCGATCCCATGTCGTCAGGTACAGTACGTTGCGTTTTTAAGGTTTTTTTTTCTTATTTTAAACGGGTCTACAATGAGAAGATTCTGGTTTTGCAAGGCAACTTGCAATGTCGATACTTGATAGCGTTTCGATTGTATGGACCGGTTTCAATAACTCTGTTTCGACCGTTCATTTTTTTTAGACTAGTAGGTATAAAATTTGTATTATAAAAAAAAAAAACTTTGAGTGCCTACACCTACTTTGTGTCCATCTAAAAAATCTTTTTTATTTTAAAGTATTAAATGAATCTGTAATCTAAAATTAAATATTTATGAAAATTGAACATATTAAATAAAAAAAAGAAATTAAACCAAATCATAAAAATATGAACATTTGAAATAATACAAAACGCCCGCAGCAGGGTTGCCAATACTCGTAGCAACTTAAATTATCATTCGTATAGTAGAAAACATGATGCTATTGAAAATATTTAAAAAATAAAATAATAATTCCTTCTCACGCAGCTAAAAGCCAAGTCGAAGTTTAATTCGTTGTGGGAGACCACATACAACCGGTGAGTCCAGTCCTCCGTTCTCTACACGAACCATAACGTTTACATTATTGCAAGTAATGATTTTCTGGTTCATTACTCCGTCATAACCTTCAAACATAATTTCGTTACCCACCACCTCAGCAATGGATACGGCTAGGCGATTTAAACGATGCCTCTGTGCAGATAAGCGGGAATGTTTAAAGTTGCACAGCCTTAAGGCCCTGAAGCGACGATAAAAAAATGTAAATGCGTCTCTGTGACTAGGACAGCTTCTTACGACCTTGGAGGCGGCCATTTGCTTTTTTTCGCGCGTTCAATGTTGCCAGCGCGGCGGCACTACTTTTGCATTGTTTTATTTTTTATTTTTGTAGAATGCTGTGTAATGGTAATGTTATGTCACTTTAAAAGCGTAACGGTAAAAAATTTGTTCCTAAAAGATTTTAATCAAATAAAATACACCTGTTTACCTAATCAAACATCAGATATTGGCTTTAGATATAGGTAGGTTAATTAATTAATCAAATGGAAGTCTGCAAAAATTAACACATTTCCAATTTCCCAAGATGGTTTTTTAAACCAAATGTTATTTTTTATCAGATAAATAAATTGTATTTCGAAGTAAATTTCACTCGGGTGAAATTTTTTTTCATTTTCTTATTAATATTTATAAATTTATGCATTTCTACAAAAGTCACACGCACAAAAATTTTTGAACATCAAGTTGATAATTTGTACTTCGATTTTATTCAGCAAATGCTATTTACCGGCAGGTTTCTAATATAACCCTATTCGAGCTTGTTATGTGTCATTTGATAAAATAACACACAAATAATAAAATTATTTAATAACTAGTGGACGCACGCAACTCAGTCCGCGTGGACTGCAGAAAAAACAAAATGTCGAAATAATGCGGGATAAAAACATTTTCCTGGGATAAAAAGTAGCCTATATGTTAAGTGGGACCTGTCACATATTCTATATTCCTGAAAACTGAATCGAAATCGGTCCAGCCGTTTCTGAGATTAGCGTGCACAAACATCGATCCGTTACAATTTTATTATATGTAATAATAATAATAGAATAGATATATTATAAAATTATCAATAAAGAAATGGAAAAATTTCTTCACCCGAGTGGGAATCGAACCCACGACCACTGCATACCGTGCCAGCCGCTCTAACAACTGAGCTACCGGTTCAATTACTCGGATGACGAATTTTACCATCTCTTTTCTAAATTACATATAGGCAACGTTATTTTTCATCCCGATAGCTATACACTAGCCAAATCTCGGCAAACAAAGCTGAATCCTCAGCACAATGTTTTAAAGATGAAACGATCAACCATATCCTAACGGATTATATTAATGGAGAAGTGTTTTTATAAAT
This sequence comes from Carposina sasakii, assembly GCA_014607495.2. Taxonomy (NCBI): domain Eukaryota; kingdom Metazoa; phylum Arthropoda; class Insecta; order Lepidoptera; family Carposinidae; genus Carposina; species Carposina sasakii. The sequence continues at coordinate 3,532,725 of CP053150.1, forward strand.
TTATCTTAATATAATATATAATTATAATAGATATAGATAGAAGAAGATACATATAGATAGATAGATAGGAGACAGATATAAGTAGATACTTACCTATACAACATTTTTACGAGCAGTACCTAAATAAGTAAGAAAATCGCAAATATGAGCGTAAGTAATATTGTTACTAACATAACAATCTTACGTTTAGATAAGACTAACCAACACAATCTTATCAACACTTTCCGCGCGATTTTAAGGAGTTATCACATTGTGATTTTATCAAACAAATAAATATTTATAATCGCAACGGGTGGGTGTTTAGCGGAACATGTGACGTACAGTCTGCGCGTATTCTGTCGATTTTGGTAGATTACTGTAGATTTTCGTAGCTTTCGGTGTTGCCAGCAAGCGATAGGGTGTACGTTATCTGTATCACGGATGATGGGACTCAGTAATCCGCTTCCTACCTTGGATACCACGTATTTCGGATTTAACGATGAACTTAGTTATCCAGAGCGTTAAGATTAAGTTCAACATTTGGAACTAATTAAGAGTGTTAGTTGAGCTGCGAGATCAATTTTAGTGCTAGTTACTTGTAGGTGCATTTACAAGAGTTCTAATCTAGATTTTTTTAAATACATATTCACACGGCTGTGTTCCTAAATTTGGATCGGCCAGATCACGAATACAGATACCGGTTTTACTTAATAGATGAGAATCTAAAAATAATACACTATTTACAAACTAAATATATTTCTATGAGAGTGAGGGAATAGAGAGTGCATCTGTGTTTGCGCACACACTTGTGCACTATAATATCTCCTGCGTACCTGGCCAATCTCTGTAGAGATTGGTCGCCTTGGCCGAAATACGGTCGGAGATCATCATATTTCTATTGCAATAAGCCAAAGAAAATCTCAAAAAAAAAATCATACCTAAAACAAAACCGACTGAAGAAAACTGGAGAAATTCCTTTGATACCATAACACGTCGTTAGTACTATTCAAGGACAGACTATAGGGCGTAGTCGCGGCGGCTACTGTTGCAACTGTGAGACGTGAACCTGGGACATAGGCTCGAAATTCCCGTGAGCAAGTGCAGTTTCTCGTGGTCTCAGATTAAATAAACTACTTGACACAGATTCGCGTTTGGGCGCAGTCGGGTCAGAATGTACGTACAGTGCGGTAAACAAATGCATGTTACGACATCGGGAAAGAGTTCCGTTTCTGCACTCTGTTTGAATGTAGATGGTAGTGTCATAGAGGAATAAAAGACTATTCCTCTATGGTAGTGTCAAGGAATAGGTAGAATGATTGCTATAGGGAAGGCTATAGTTAAATTCAGATCGAAAAATTTAATGCTTTGATAAGCTATTAATTTACCAAATTGTATCATATTTAATTCAGATCCGGTACCTTGATGTAAACAAATAACATTTGTAACAAAAAAACCTATACCTTTTTATGCTACAAGAGTATAGAGAAGTTCAAATAAAGGTAATCTCAATGACTGATAAGTAGTTTTAAGGCAAAACAAAGTCATTCTTGTGGAATTTTTCTCATATACAACTTTGTAACTAGGTAGCAAGAATAATATGTTTTTAGCAAAGATCTGACCTACAACACCTGCCTGGATATAAAATTTATGTAGGTATATAATATTTTATCTCATAGGTGTGAAGTATACAGGATAAAAGTGTATTATTGCATATAATTAACAAAAGATTTTTGAAAATTTTGAACCTTGAAAGTTACATAATTTGAAAGAAATCGAAACACATTTCATATTTAAAAATATAAATAGCTAAGCTCATGATATGTAGGCAGCAGTTTTATTTGCATTAGTTTACTATGCTTTAATAAAATTACTATATAAAGAAAATACTATACGTTGTATTCTTTTGGATATACGTTGGTTAATTGTACGTACGTGCAACGCCTAATAGTGTTCATTAGGTACTCTGGGATAGAAAAATATTAACAGTAGTAAGATCATCAGTGGTTAAACTATGTGACTATAATTTCATTCACTGATCAATTTCTTGTTTGCTTCATAAAACTATTTAATTGATGCGTGAGAAAGACTAGTCAATAATTTAAGAAATAATCGATGAAAAATGCTTTGCTTTTGTCCTGTCTTAGCTCATATCCTTGTTCATTTTACAATGTTTAAGCGCAGATGATATAAATCTTATGCTACTGCTAATAGGTCAAAAAGTCGAACAATAGTGCTTGCATTATCTATATTGTATATAATTACTAAAAGGTACCAAACCAATTTGTACGGAGGCACTTCTCTGGAATTTCAAAAATATTTTCTGTCTATTATTACCCATTCATATGAGAGTCTCTATGGCAGTCTCGCTCAACTCTAGAATATTTATTTGTAGGAGTTACCTTCTACACACATGTAATCTCATTTTAACAGGAACGAAAATGATGCCAGGTTTAGAATTAAGCTTCTTGTCTTGCCTCAGGTTCTCAATGAAGATATCCAGGATTGATGAGATCTTACACACATTGGTTTGGGATTTATCATACCTAGAGTAGCTAGCTTGTACGATACCATCAGTTCAGACATGCCTTTATTCCATGCTGAATGTATTATCATATGAAAGGAACTCGAAGGTTGACATTTGTGATCTTCTTATACAAAACCAGGGACCCGAGTTCTTATCGGCTCATGTTTTGCCAACGATATGGAATTTTAATGAGATTTTTGTGAGTTTCGAGTTTTTAGAGGTCGTATTAAAAAAAAAACTATGTATGACACAATTTAAGCTTTTCTCATTTCTATATTTGGTATTGTACTATTGTAATCGTAAGGTAGATCGGCTGACCATCCTGTAAAAATTTGGATAGTCAACCGACCTCCCACAGGTACACCATAGATCTAAGTAGTTCTAAGTTAGCTATAACACATATCTAAATTATTGTTGGAAATAAATTCAATTTACACTATTCTTAGTAAAAAATCGTATACTTATAATGAACATCAGTCTAGAAAAAAAGTCTCATGTAAAAAAACTCCAATATTTAGTTGTATCTACCAAAATTCACATGTATCAACAACGTTGGTTATATCATGTATATCATTTACATTGGTTATATCATTATAATGTAAACGATACTCCTTAACAAATCGCTTCAATTTCAAAGAAAGCAATTCAAAACTGACGAACGATGTCACCGGAGTCTATAACTCAGTATACTTGCAGCGTTGGGGTACACCCACCAATTCACCTGGCAATTGTTGAAATTTTTACCCTTAATAATACGGGTATCTGTCTAAATGGTATACATAATGTTTGGGTCGGCTGTACATTCAACTGCGATCATAGTCAAATATTCATAGTGCAATGTCCATATGGAATTTACATTCGGTTACAGTGTTTTGTGGCTGAAAATCTGGTGTGCATTGATACAGTTTGGCGACAGCGAATTTTGATTATTTGTGTGGTGTCTCAGTGAGAATCTAAATTACAAAGCTGAAGAGTTTGTTTGTATGTTTGTTTGAACGCGTTAATCTCAAGAACTACTGGCCCGATTTGAAAAAATCTTTCAGTGTTAGATAGCCCATTTATCGAGGAAGGCCATAGGCTATATAGCACACTGCCCCGGCTTCTCACGGGTGCGATGACCCTTCACGCGGACGAAGAAGTGGGCGGCCACTAGTCACAGGACGCTGACATCTATTCGTGAAGTCTGAATTATACACAAATGTGCCGTAAAGTTGTGAATGTTTTATAATTTCTTATTTGTGAATGTGAATATTTTTCTTGTTTCATGTAATTTTCTGCGATAAATTATCTAATCGTGTAATCATTGCAGGCGATCCTTAACTTTAGTGAAGCCAGTTCTTGAGGTTTATTTAACTCAAGAGTGGCAGAGAGACATACATACAGGGTGTGGGTGACAGCCAGGCAAATGCTGAACAAGTACCATTGTGTTATGTATGTTATACGACTCTCAGGAAATGTATTTTTGATTTGATTATCAGTAATCTTTGCTCTCCGCGCCAATTGTATCGGGCAATCATGTGACAAATTAAATAGGCTTATTGGTTATTGTGTGACACATAGCTGTTTTTTGGATCACTTGTGACTCTCTATTAGGACTATTTAGCTATTTGAACTTTTTTTGAGGGCAACTATTTTTTTTTTTGCAAAATCATCTTTTGAAAAAAAAAATGGCCTAATTAAAAGTTCAACTTAACTATTTTTTTCCTAAAAATATAAAAAATGTCGGAAAATTGGGGAATTTTCCTGCGAAAATTTTCAGTGGTTTTCGATTCAGAATCATGGTCTGAAGTCACCATATCGACAGAGGAAAGGTAAAAACGCCACTCCACTGTCGATATCAATATCTGCCTGGCTGTTACAAACACCCTGTATAAATATAATATCAGCAAGTGATTAGTTCACATCGCGTTTCTTATTTCACATTACCGATCGTATTGCAACATTGATCTTCTGTGTCCTTTGACCAGTTACACTCACTCAAAAAAACTTCCCAAATTGTAAAACCAAGCACTTGAATCACAAGTCGCTTTGTAACCAGCTGATTGAAGTCTCATGCTACAAATATCCAAAAACTCCAACTCACCGTTTGTTTGTAATCTAGTATTAATTCGATTGCTTAGATTTGGCAATCAACTTCATTCACACCTATCGCTGATTGGTCGATACATAACTGGTCTCATCAGACTACTAATACACTAGGACTACCAATCAACTACAATCATTCATTTCACACACAGGGAAAATTAAGCGATAGATATATAGGATTATAAAGATAGGTTTTATCAATAATTAACATTTACTTGTATGTATACAGTCACGCCCGTTATCCCCCAAAGAGTTGGGCAGAAGTGTGCAATGTACACACTCGCTTATCACCAGTTAGCTCATAATTCCTACGTGGTAAGGGGTGATCCTGCCGCCGCTTTTCGGATACAAATACAAATATCTAACTACCTATAACGAATCCAATGGACATGTTACCGAGTCAGGGGATGGTACAAATTCTACTCTGCCGGCACCACGCGGCTAAATAATTTTATAAGACATTAAATTATTTGGAAACGTTTTTCCTTGTCCAAGTTATCTGATTTCAGATGATCACTGTTGTCATTTTCAATTTCCTTCATTACCCATTTCATCCATACCAAGGTTTTTATATTTTTTACGTAGGTATATAAATTCCACGTGTAACAAAAAGCTATGAGTGAGTGATATTACATATTTCTACATTTTTATTGTTTATGGGCCATGCATCATGGTAATAAATATTTAAAGTATACACCAACTCACAAATATTTACAGAACCCCAAAATTAACAATACATTAACTTGGTGTCCTTGTCCCTTATCTACTATGTATGTCTTCAACTAAATATTGTTTCTGGAAATAAGTTGAAATTCCAGAATTTTCTAGTCATGAAGTAGAGTGTCAGAATTAATCAAAGCCTCTTATTTTGCGTTTCAGTGATGAAGATCACTGCGGTAGTGCTCTTGTAACTCTGACAGTTGCATTTATTAACTTATCTAAACTGATGAACGTCACTTTATCTGGATGTTACAGATATCTTAACGGAACTGTTATGTATTATGTTGGCTTTCTAATTTAATAAATAAATAAATTAAATATTGTCGTTCTCTAAAATTGGTCAAGATGACAGCATCAACTCTGTCCATCATGTATCCTTAGGGCCCTTTTTTCAAAATGGTCAGATAGGTTTATTTGCAAGATAAAGTTGATGGATCTTAATCAAGTTGTGGAGAAAGAGAGCATCATTCATCCGTTAGAACCATCTGCCTATTAAAAATCTGCCCTTCAATTCGTAAGAAATCGTGAGATTCCGATACAACCTATTGGTTCATTCAAAATCATAACCAGTCGGAAGTTAGTAGTTGAGTTGATATCACGCGTAACGCTTACTCAATCCATATTGGTAATATTAAAATGTAATTTAGTCTTTATAAACTAATTCATTCTCCGAAAGATTATTATAATTATTATTTCTTTGACCATATTTAACACTAAAATATCGCGATTTCTTGAATGATACATACTAGAAATTATTATGGAAGCTAATGGCACCCACATTAGTATCGCATTGACACACAGGCATGTGAATTGTCAATACACGTTTTTATCAATACTGATTGTGTGTTCGTGTGCGTGCAGTGACGTCACCCACGATTGTCAACGCTGTCATGGCTAACGAGCGTCTACTTGAGCTCTCGATCACCGAATAATACTTTTATAGGCCTACCAAGTTAGCGGTAGATTACGTAATCCAAATAGGAACATACGCTTACAACATTAGGAAGCAAGGCAGTAGCGCCACTGATAGTTTAGCTTTTAATTTTGTTTCACCAAAACTGTATTACGCTGTGTTCGATAATAATCACGTAATCTCTGTCTATTACGCACTGTTGGTTGCTCTTGACTTTGTACATGATGTGTGTTTAATGACGGAAAGTAAAATATTTAGTAAGCAGCAGCACATATTTTGTTCACTTTTGAGTACTCAATTCATTAAGCATTTAGACATTGGCTTGGCATTCTTTCTTTGAACTCGTGAGGGTTCAAAGATAGGTCACAACACTCACGAGCATATGATGTCACGCAGTGCGACGGCAGTGTATCGATTTTGCAGGTAACAAAGTTACATGAATTCTGTCTCCAATTCTTCTTTCAAGGACAGTGTTTCGAGCTCAAGCCTCTTTTTCATTGGGAAGTGTCGTCTTCGGAGAGACCTTGCCCCCTCCCCCGCCGTGATGACGTCACGTTCGCCATCTTGCTACGGTGACGCGTCGCTTAGCAACCGTACATACGCAATTTGTGATTGTGAGTTGTTTATCCGAGTTCAAGACGCTTTTTCAAGATTATCCATCGAAGTTCTGGTTTATGGAAATTAATTGTCATGATTGCTATTATTGCCACTAATTAACGGTAATATATGGCATAAGAATATTTTTACCTTACTTTATTGATTTTTGCTATGATGTCGTTTACATCTCTCATCTCTCCCCGCTATACTAAGCGTGATTGTGGTATCTGCTGCAGTATTCCTAGGGGTGAGCACGAACCTCTCGATAGTCCGTAACGCTAGCATCAAACTGTCAAATCACATAGATTTTGTTAGCGAGTCGCTAGCGTTGCGCCGCCACGTAAAAAGGTTCGTACTTACCCCACTGAAGTCCTAAACCCCATTTCGGAAATACAACCGTATACATCGGAGCGCGAACCGTAAATAATGACATTTTATTTGGTGTCTATATTGTGCGTGTGTGTGTGTGTTTGTGCAATATACATTTGCTGACCGATACTTATGTTGTATTGTATTATATGGGTCTTTTGTAATTTATTTTATTTTACAATGTGCCTGCAATAAATGATTATTATTATTATTAATTACAATTTTCGGCCGATTGGTGTAGTTGGAAGTGGCCCTGCCTGCGACGCCATAGGTCCTGGGTTCGAATCCCGGTAGGTGCAAACATTGATGTGATGAATATCGATGTTTGTTTCCGAGTCATGGATGTTTATATACTTATCTATGTATTTATATACCGTAACTTAGTACCCACGACACAAGACCTTAGGGATCTTAGTGTGGGACTAGGTCAATGTGTTGTGAAGTGTGTGAATATTTATTTATTATTTATATTTAATTTTGACAATTTTTTTGCGCGTGTTCTATTAGTTATAAAGTCATTGGTTGTTATTAAAATATCTATAGGTATTTGGTACATAATAAATAACAGATGTACGAGTATTAACAATTGGTCATTTATAGTGTTATCTCAGATGAAGTCATCTTGTAGCTTCAATAATAAGATCATTAATTATACTCCTTCTATTTTATTAGGTAGGTACTTACCTATATTAAACTTGTTCAAATTAGTTACAACTTTATAATCGTGTACCTATTTGATTACCCACTACCCTCTTTAAGGTTAAATTTAAACCATTTTTTATTACTTACTTTGTATTCTATCTTTACTTAACTATGCAATTATAAGTACAACTTGCCTATGCTGAAAATTGCTAGTCTTTTAAAAAGAGTAAATGAAAGATTATGGACTGGGTAATTGTTCACAGCCCCTAATAATATACAGTTAAACTTTTAAGGGGATGCTATATCAAACAGACCAAGATGAATTATCAATAAATGCAACTTTGCTGTTTTCATAGTTTTTATTTATTACAGTTAGGGCTGATTTTTCCAAACGTCAGAAAGCGAGTCTGAAGGATAAAGTTAATGCTGTCTCTATCTTCATCAAGTTATAGAGAAAGACACCATAATTTTTATCTTTGCTATTTTTGAGCATTGGAAAAATCGGCTCTTAATCACCTTAAGTAACACCTCGTTGAGTGGGAACTCAATTATCGTATCAAACATTCAAACGTTAAAAGTACAAAGGAAGAAAAATTGCCGATAAATACAGAGTAGGTATATTTACAATTTGCATTTTTTTACTTTGCCCACTTATTTCCTTATTTATTCTTTCATTGTCCCTTTACATTGAAAATTACTGTTTCCTTCGACTCCATCTGCTATAAAATTTTAGACATAAACACCGAAAATTATGGTTATTCGTATAATATCAGTATATTTTCAGCTTCAGCTATAATTATTTAATGACCATAATGTCAAATATTGTAGTACGAGTGATCCTGCCTGTGACGTCATAGTTCCTGGGTTCGAATCCCGGTTGGTGCAAACATTGATATGACAAATATCGCTTGTTGTTTCCGAGTCAGATATGTTTCTATACTTATCTATGTATACGAGCACAAATACCGCTGCTTAGTATCCACCACACAAGACCTTATGGATGTTAATGAGGGACTAAGTTAAAATATTGTAAAATTTGTGAATATTATTTATATTGTAACGTTGCTCCTGATTGCCAATCGTTGCTAAATCTGGGCCCACGTTGGGCGTCACGATGACAACAGTAGATGTAAAATGTAAATACATTACCTAGGTCTAATACAATTTTTTCGATCGTAAGGTATAGATACCTATGCATGTCATACTTTCAAAAAATTACCAATTTTTTTTTACCTAACATGAAATGACCAATACCTACAATGATAATTCTACCAGTGGGGTGAGCACGAACCTCTCGATAGTCCGTAACGCTAGCGTCAAACTGTCAAATCACATAGATTTTGTTAGCGAGTCGCTAGCGTTACGCCGCATAAAAAGGTTCGTGCTTACCCCTCAGGTACATAATTCACGACAAATTGGATATACTATAGTAATTCTAGTAAGCCATTTGAAGAAAAAATCCTACTGCGTAAATAATTTGACCGAGTTTCACTCCCACGACTAAGACGAATCTAATGATACTCTTTAATTCAAATGCGACAACCTGTTTAGACTTTAGAGCGTGCCAAAGAAATATACAAATAAACATCGTCTTCAGCCTATTACACTGCTGGACGTAGGTCTACCAGGGCACGCCATAAGGCTACTGCCACAGGGGGGGTTTGCACATATTCACCACGCTGGGCAGGCGGGTTGGTGACCGCAGTGTGATTTTCGGACTATGTTGTCAGCACGGGAGGCGCTGCTGTCCGCTTCCCGGAAACCCTTAATCGTCTCGTACGATACCCACGGATAGGTATGGAGTGGTACAAACTCTACTCTACCGGCACCACGCGGCTAACAAACATCATCATCATCATCAGCCTATTGCAGTCCACTGCTGGACGTAGGCCTCCCCCGGGGCACGCCACAAGACTGCCATGGGGGGTATTTGCCCATAGTTACCACGCGGGCAGTAACTTTGTATTTTGGACTATGTTGTCAACACGGAAGGCGCTGCTGCCCACCTCCTGGAAACCCTTAATCGCCTCGTACGATGCCCACGGGCAGACATGGGGTGGTACGAATTCTATTCTACCGGCACCACACGGCCATGTATAACAACAAACATACACTCGACAAAACATTACCCTGACGCAGTCTTCAAAAGCCCCACTGGTCCCAACAATTAACTTTTCACGAACATTTCTCGCTATTCCCCTCCGCACTTCCCGTTAGCCTTACTTCATGGGAAGGTCAGCAAATAATTGAGTTTTCCTGCACGTGCCGGAACCCGTGGCGGGAGTGAAATGAAACGCATCTGCCACCCACTTTGGAGGTGCGGTCCGTTCTACGCATGCAAATTGGCGTATCGATTTCTGCGAGGGCTTAATTGCATGTAGGTGCGAGACTGCAAATGTGCAGGTTTAAAATAATTCACTTTTGGAAAGCCCTTGTATGCTCGTATTGTAAATTAAGAAGTTTTCATTACTCAACTTTAGTTTAAGGATGCTGGGACACGTGACAATATTTTGGGTATATTGATGCATCTTTATACGAACCTATGTTCGCCATCTCTGCCTCTGCACTAGATGGATAGATGATAAACAGACTTGGAACAGAGCTGTCTCTGATCATAGACTGTTATTTCTGATCCGATTGGTAATTTAATTAAATATAAGTTATTCAAGGCTGGTCAATATTTTGGACAAAGAATTAGCCTCGCCATCCAGCGGGGCAATGCGGCCAGCCTTTTGGCCACGTTGACAGCGGTGGACGAGTTGCAGACAATATTCTATATGGTAAATTTCGTCATCCGAGTAATTAACCCGGTGGCTTAGTGGTTATAACGGCTGGCACGGTTTGCAGTAGTCGTGGGTTCGATTCCCACTCGGGTGAAGAATTTTTTCCATCTTCTTTATTAATAATTTTATAATATTCTATTTGTAAACTTGTTTTAGATTTTAGTGTTTTTTTTTGTATTTACCCAACTGCATAATTCAATAAAATAATTTAAATTATTCATTTATTAAAAATCATCAAAATATCTTTTAAATTTATAGGTAACAATAACATCTTCTACCTAAAAATGTGGGATGACCAATAATTGCCGTGGTTTTATTTTCGAGTAAAGTACCGTAGAATAACAGGAAATGAATTTATGAATAATAGCATTGCCCCCAATGGCTCATTATTAGTTCGTATATTATACTTAAAATGTACCAATGTATTTTTTGATATAGAAATTTTCTCTCAATGAAAAGCTTAATGCTCGGATAAAAACTTGAGCTTAATAAATCGCTATAATTTTTTTAAGCACACGTTCGGTCTTCAGATTATACAGGATGATTTTTGGTCGTCATTCATTTCGATCATTTTTCTCCATGGAAGCATTTGATCTCTAATTTTGAATAATTAATATCTGTCTATATAAAAACTAACTAAACACTAGCACTTTTTCGCACAAATTTAAATTTTTTTTATTTTTTTTTTAATTTCCCAGAAGGTCACCCTTCGTAAAGGTAAAATATAATTCATTTCGTGTTTGATCTGTATTAATGGAAAAATATTTATTTATAAAAATATTTATTTATAACATTTAGAAGGTAGCTAGAGGGTTTAGTGCTTGTCAGGCGTATAAGCGTAGCAAGCGTTCGTAGTCTTAAAATCGTAGAATGCTACGAATTTCGGGTTTCAATATAACTGCAGTGAATTTCTCTAATCGTATGTTTAATACGCATAATTAATGTTCAATATAGAGATATAACTCATAATACAACAGGCACTTGCACTAACTACAATTATGAGGACCCGAGCTACCTAGCATTGCAAGACGATTTGCACCATTCCGAAATCTCCAAAAACTAGATAAATAATCTACATATGTTTCGCCAAGTGGCATCCTCAGGATTATTGCCTAGAAATTAGTAAAGTTAGTACCACTAATGTATGATGAACCTGACCTAAAAAAACATTACTTAGCTACCCTGCTACTAAGTATTATATACACCATGTATATTTCAAATAAATATATACTATTTGTGCACACGCAAACCATAGTATTGGGTGAATTAATTAAATTTAAATGCTACCGATAAATTAGTAAAGAAAAACAAGGATGCCTATGCAACAACATATTCCATTGCCCACAAAACTTTGTTATTGACATTGACGCCATTATATTCTAAGATACGCAGGTAAAGTAAAACTTTAGCATTTATGGGCGCATGAAAAAATATTATGTAAACGTTCTTGAGGATTTTCCCGACGATTCATCGTCCATCCAGAATACATTTTACCAATGATTAGGCTGTATGAGTTCATAAACTAAAGGTTACTATATTTATTCTAGCTATAGAAGTTAATAGTTTCAACCTGTTCATTTAAAAGGTTTACACCAGAATATTTGGCTTTCAAAAAAAATAATAGTGAATGTTTGAACTGTTGTATAATACAATGTATAATAAATGTTTGGAATAAATTGGGATAATTCTACATTTATCTTCCACGCTACGGTCATGTTAACATGTATGGCAAATATATCAGGAATTCTACGATAAAGTGAATAGAAAACCTATCATGTAGTTATTATACAAGATTTTATTGTGATAATAAAGTTTGCCTACTTACGTTTTTTGTAGAAAATGTTGATATAAGCTCATTACTCAATTTATTCACGTATTGGTATATCGAAATCAGGTCTATTGCTACACCATCAGATGATGCCAGATGCGGGCACAAGGATTAGTTTTTAAAAGTGAAAATATAGCTTTATAAATCGATACATACGAATTTACTTGTACATCTCATACCCTCAAAATTGGTCAGAAGTGGCACCATGTGGTTCTATCGGCCCTTGGTGCTCTGCCTACCCGGTAAGGGATGAAGGCGTGATTATATGTATGTATGTATGTATGTTTTATCATTTAATGAAACCAAAGAGCGAAACAACACTTTCTAATTTAGTAAAAATCATAACACAAGCCAGAAACAGGTGTCTCTAATGTAACATAACATTTTGTCACTGAGCAAAAAAATTATATTATTTTCAGATAATATAACATTACAAGATATCACATGTGTAGGTATATTACCTATGCTTTAAGGTGCGAACATAACTTAACATATAAAAAATTACAATCGACAAATAAGTTTGTGTACTCGTATATTTGAATTTAAGACGGTTTAACCTAGATGGTTATTTTTATCATTAAAATTATGAAAAATTTGAGGTAATATTCAACTGTTACCTCCTTTACCAGAAACACGTGTAAATAATTTATCAACCAACCTATCAGAATTTCTTGAAAATCCTCATACCAGAACGAATGTCAACCAAAATTGTGTTTTAACGAGCGAATTGTGTCTCAATCCGTGAAATTTGAATGTGTTATGTTTTGTCGGATCCTTTCGGGGTTCGTTAGGCATATTTGATTATTACCTAAATATAGAATTACTTACTTATGTGGATAAATTACTTACCTGTGGATAATTCCGTTCGCTTTTTATGTTTGTTATTAGCTAAGAATATTCACAATAATTGCCTAAATATAAACGGATATTCTATACATTTCAGCAAAATGTATAGAATATCCGTCAAATTTAGGCAATGTTTCGCTTAAATGATACTTATATTCTTTTATAATAACACCATCGGTTGTTAAAATATAATACGAAAAATTTTTTATAGATCTTGTATTTATCTATAAAGATTAAATAGGTACTATATTAAATTTATATCTAATTCAAAAGGCTATTGTAGTTGTAAAAAAGCTTTGATTATGATTGTCCTTATGTTAATTTACCTAAGGAGACTTATTTACCATCTTTATTTATTGCCTAGTACACCTAGAGTTTTATAAATTTCGCTTAATATATATATATAATCTATGTCACTAAGCCAAGTATATTAGTATTCTCCATTTGTGATAGGTTTTATGTAACATATGTTATCTGTCAATTATTAATTAAGATCCTTAACTACATATGAATGCAATAAATTATTGAGTATTGAGTATTTAAAATGAGTTTTAATTAAATTATACAGATGCGGAGCATTAATGTAGTACTGTCTTTTGGCATACAAGCTGTTGGATACAGGTATATTGATCCTATCAAACCGTTTATTAGAAATAGGAAGCAAATGAACCGATTTGCAATGAAAACGTACCAAACTTCTCAAAACATATAGTTTTCTAACAGTGAGAACATTACATGTAGTATACAAATCAGATGTTGGATATCTAAATTGAAGGCGCTTATTTACTTTTAGGAGAGTCTTTGTGCCCTTTCAACTTTAATCATAAAAGTAGTAAAGCATCTTTACTTAATCTTTAAAAAATAAACTAAAAATTGACACGTTTACTCTCCTATGTTAGAATCTTCTATTTTACATTAAGCGCCTTCTATTTTACATTAAGTATACAAGATGTTTTTTGGTCATCAACGTTTCCGAATCGGAATCTCCTCATCATCACGATCATTTTTCTCCATGAAAGTATACCTAGGAAGTGTCTGGTTCCCAAGATATTAGGGTCCAAAGTTGAGTAAATAGATTGCGTTTTTCTGTATAAATGCACATAGACGCGCGTAGCAAGATTTTTTAACGAGAAATAATTAATAATAATGAAAAAACTAGCATAAGTATAACTCGATCAAGTAATAATTAGTTTTTTTTTTAGAAAAATTTACATCGTTACACAGCATTTAATGAAAAAACTCCTTGTATAGGGAGTTAAAAGGAGCTTTATCTGGTAAATACCTAAACAGGACCCAGTATTTAGCTCCATTCATTATCACTTAAATACACCCTTTATTTACATCGTAGGCTTTTACGCTACACGCTTTTGCTAACCTTTTAAGAAAATACCTAATGAGCCATGAGAAAAAAGGGAGGCGTCAATCAGGTGTTGCCTTTTACTAAATACGTATCAAAATTTCCAGTTGATCGGCCTTGGGAACCTATCCGTGCCTTCGAGGACACGTCATTGACATCGACCCAGTCATATTCGAATAATAGATAGTAAACTGCGCCCGTAGCATGAATTTGGTGAGAGCGAGATATCTCACATTTAAACGTCAATTCACAGAGCTATATAATAAGTAGACAAAAGACTAAGTTCGTACTTTGCGTGTAAAAACGGATTTGGGAATTAGAATAGACACTCGTACTCAAGCTAAGACTGTATGAATTTCACCTGAAAGAAGTGCTTTGCAATCCCTTTTTACACGTAAAGTACATACACTTACATATCTAATCATTACATAGCTCTGTGAATTTGTCGCAGAAATGTGAGACATCTCGCACTCACCAAGTTCATGCTACGGGCTCTGTGCTAGTAAATCGTGTAACAAAAAATACAGTTTAGTTTTCTGTATTGACGATGACTATAGAAAAAAATTCAAACGATTTATAAAGACAGAGTTCTGAGGTTACACACATACAGACGAATTAATAACCTCTTCTTTATTCAAGTTTGGATAAAATACAAATATAAGTACTTCCTATGTGCGTTAAAGACATAGCGCTGCGATCTATAGCATGACAACTTTTCTTCACTTGTATCCAAACCCATGAAAGCTTTATAAAGTCTAAGTTTTTTTATTATTTACTTGAACTAAATAAACATTAGGAATGGATTAGGTAGGTATAGTAATAGTTAAACACAGTTCGATTCCAACAATATCTTTTCTAGTTACACTATGCTATTCTACATCTGAAAATTTGTAATAACTTTGTCAATCAGCGCTTAATTTAATATTAAGTGCCACCTATCTTCATACTTCACATTCTGTTTTGTCTATTAGTTTTAATACTTTTTAGTCGCTTGTTAGGCCCCCGGGATTTTCTATGCTTGGATTGCATTTTTCTGGTCGCCTCTGTTGATCCTGGCTTACAGGAGTTGCAGAGGCGGGAATGAGTGGTGGACCAATCCCGATACATCTCAAAATTCAGTTTCAAGGAAATCCTAATTTGAGGCTGAACTGACTGACTTAATTTTCATATAAGATGAGGATTTATTAAAACCGCATGAATCTATACAGAATTCTTCCAACCAGAATTCAAACCCTAAACAAAACGTTATACCGATCATAAAAACAGCTAACAAAGATTCCCACGCCGCATCCCTATCCCCATCCCTAAGGCTTTGAGTGTGATACTGCATGATTACGCGCGAGTGCGGCGTAACGTGCCACCTACAAACACAGTGACCCGACACCCCTACTACCCCCTACCCCTACCTTCACCCCTGACGCACGAGTATGCTCCAGGGTGAACGGGTTTACATACAAAACGCGGATTTTCATACCTAACAAGCTTTTTCCTGATGAAATATACAAGTTAAAAGTAGTTTTTTCAACATTAAATCAGATTTTTAAATGAAGAGCAATTAGGTAATAATGTGATGGATGACTCATTTTAGTTATGAGAGAAAACAACGTTATTATCTAAATAATATAAATATACGATACGTCAAGATTAAAAGAACCATGTTTGGAATAAATAAATAAACTCGTCACCTTACATGTAGTTACCTAATGGTATTTTTGCTTAAAAATTCCTCTTGGTTTTTGTGAAATAAATGGATAATTTACAGGGAAATACTAAATTCCTTATCTTGTTCACTATTACAATTGTGGTTTAAAGTTGTCACTATGTTAGTATAATGATCAGGAAAATATTTAATTCTGCTTTAATATTTCTTGATTGTGCGGGACAGCCTGGTTGTTATACCTATGATGGACTGTCTCGCCAAGATGTCGAATTAGTGGACTGTATGTTTTAGTGAATAGGGCGCACTTGGTATAATATAAGAAAGTCAAGAAAAACACAATATTAGAAGTTCACTTGTATTGTGCACACACTAATAGAAATATAGGAAAACAGAAATTATAGCTTGTGACGTAATGTGTCCTTATACGAAGCTAAGCTAGGACTTACTAGAAAGCGCAGTTAAAAAAGGAACATTAACTTTTTAAGTGTAATTTTATATGTTGCCTGCAACATTGATTTTATAAGAGGTGTCAAATTAACTAATCCCTATAACTAATAAACAAATACCACTATCATGGTTAGTTTTCTGGTCATCATCAGCCTATTGCAGTCCACTGCTGGACGTAGGCCTCCCCCAGGGCACGCCACAAGACTGCCATGGGGGGTATTTGCCTATAGTCACACGCTGGGCAGGCGGGTCGGTGACCGCAATTTGTATTTTGGACTATGTTGTCAACACGGGAGGCGCTGCTACCCACCTCCCGAAAACCTTTAATCGCCTCGTAGCGATACCCACGGACAGATATGGGATGGAAGTTTTCTGGTATTTGAATGGAATAGGTCGTACGTAGCCTATGATTCCATTTGGGAATACCAACTATATCATAGAGGAATAAGATGTAGACATAGAGTGCTAATGTCATACTAACAGTTTCGATGCACCATTAGACTTTTCGGCGTCTCACAATTCCAGTCCTTGACACTTAGATTGCATTACTATACGTTACAATATATTAGTAATGTAGTATATTATTATACATTACACTAGTAGAATCTAAGTGTCAAGGACTGGAATAGTGAGGCGCCGAAAAGTCTAATGGTGCATCGAAACAGTTAGTATGACATTAGCACTCTATGACATCTTATTCCTCTATGACTATATGAAAGTATAAAGATGATAATTTTTAATCTTATTTCTGGAGAAGTATTTGAAGCATAGGCTTATTTGATGGTAGATGTTTTTGTGGAGTTGTCTTTTATTTATATACCACTAGATAATACTCGTATACATATTGGTAATACCGTTAATTTTCGCTCCTGTTGGAATTTCGGAAAATCCTTTGTTATCGGATGCCTACGTCATACAAAGTATATACTCTCAGATTCATGTTCCTGGCTGTACGATGATCAATTATCATTAATTCAGTAGGTATAAAGCTTTCATATTGTGTATAGATAAGCACCTAGATGTGAAAGCTCTAAATAAAAATAATTCAACTTTATTCCAAATTTTATTATTATTAAATGAAGTCGTTTTTACGTAAAATAATAACACGTCCTTTTAAAAAATCTAGAGGATGTATGTATATCTCATAAAAGTTTAATTATTTTTAAGCTGGATCAAAATTGACAGCACATAGGCCATCGAGAACATTTTTTTTACGTGAACTATACACAGTGTTTGTGACAGCCAGACAAATATTGATACCATGACTTTAGACTATGATTCTGAGGGTAAAAACAATGAAAATTTTCGCAGGAAAATTCCAAAATTTTCCGTCATTTTTTTTTTCATAGTTTCAGGAAAAAAAAATTTAGTTCATTTAATTAGGCTTTAGATAATGTCTTAAAAATAAAATTTTAACCATAAGATGATTTTAAAAAAAAAGTTACCCTCGAAACAGTTCAAATAAATGATCAACCCTAATGGAGAGTCACAAGTGATCCAAAAAACAGCAATGTTTCACACAATAACCAATAAGCCCATTTAATTAGTCACAGGATCGCCCGATATAATTGGCGCGGAGACCAAATATTAGATAATCAAATTAAAAATACATTTTCTGCGATTAATAACACTGTCGTCAAGCTCAACACAATGGTACTTGTTCAGCATTTCACCATTACCCACACCCTGTAGGTAATAATTATATTGCTATAAAGTTTGTTTCTTTGATATTGAACTTTTTAAACGAAGTAAAATTAAAGTTCAACAATCCGTGGAAATGTTTCAAAAGTGTCGTCAACTGCTTCTTTTGTGACCAAACACGTGCCGGAGCTTACGTATAGGTATGGTGACGTACATACGTTTGAGTTGTGTTAACATACTTTATGCCTTGTTTCCATTATTATTATTATAGTTTTTAATGGCTGTCCTAAGCTATATTAATACATTATGTGTACATTAATTTGAATTTAGTTATTATTGCTTCCGATTTGAAGAATTGACAGCGATAGTGTGTAATTAGGTTAGGTATTACCTAATTAACTTTACATTGTGTCGAGTATGAAATTATGGTGGCTATTTTTATGTGGGTAGATCAATTTTTGTAGTAAGGTTTGTTGTGCTATGTCAAGCATAATATTTGAAAATATAACACAAAACATACTCAATTTTCATTGTTTTATTTTTCAAAATTGTATGAACATTATTGGAGGATTAAACAAAGTAACATTTTTTTCATGTCGATCGGCCGTTAATTCACGTTTATGTAGATTAAACGAACGTCATACGCTGGGGGCTACTACTGCTTACAAGTTAGCTAGAGGGATACAGTGTCAGTAGAGTCTTGGTGTTTTGTAGGCGATGGGCTGACCACCTGTCACTACTAACCGAACTTGTACATCTCAACTATACCCTCAAAATTTGGTCAGAAGTGGCACCATGTGGGTCTATCGGCCCTTGATGCTCTGCCTACCCCGTAAGGCGTGATTGTATGTATGTATAATATAGAGAAATAAACATAATAAAAAAAAAACTACATTGTCTAAGCACCCAGGACAATCGCGCAAATTGACAACGTTAACGGAACGTTTTAGGTTTGGATTTTCGTTCCATTTGACAACGTTGGAAACGTCTAAAACGTTGTCAAATGGAACGAAAATCAAAACCTAAAAAGTTTCGTTAACGTTGTCATTTTGCGCGATTGCCCTCCTGGAGGCATCTCACTTTTGACTGTTTTGCATGGTTCTGACCATGCCAAAATTTAGCGCGATTCGAAATGTGCATAACGTAACGTTTTTGCTTGTGGTTCAGCTTTGGTAAATACGTTCAACATTTGCGCGATTGCCCTCCTGGGCAGTTTAGGAATTACCTGTATACGAATACGTATCTGTCAAACATGGGCTAATTCTACATAAATTATCAGACAATAGCATAGGTTTTAGCTGAACCTATACTTTTATATCTTGGTTTATAGGGCGGAAGTAAAGAAAAAATATCATTTAACAACATAAATTAGTAGCTTCGTAATCTATGTATGTAGGTAGATAGTACATTGTTTACACAAATGGCTTGACACGTCTATCGATTCGCATTGTTATTTGATAACGATTAGCGAGCTGATTACGTCATTCATGTTGTTACGTTGTTGTAAGATTTTGCCTATTAATGTGTTAGCAATACAGGGTGATTTTTGGTCGTCAACGTGCCCGAAAACTACGGAATCTCCTCATCATCACGATCATTTTTCTCCATGGAAGCATACCTGGGAAGTGTCTGGTTTCCAAAATATTAGGGTCCAAAGTTGAGTAAATAGACTGCGTTTTTCTGCATAAATGCACATAGACGCGCGTAGCAGGATTTTTTCACGAAAAATAATTAATATCTGTCTATAAAAAAACTAACATAAACACTAGACACTATAAATTTCGCACGATCAAGGAATTTAAATTTTTTTTTCAAAAAAAAAATTTTTTTCCCAGCATTTTTTTTGGCATAAACTTACTTTATTTCATGTATAGAATACGTACCCTTCGTTAAATGTTGCCACAAAAAATCACCCTGTATAGGTAAAAACACACTAAGTTGTCTGAACACCTTTGTGACTAATGGAAGACTATTTGATAGTTCCTATGTAAAATCATGTAAAAGCTATAAAACTGATCCAAATTTTCCGTATATTATATAAGTAAATGGCGGAGTAATCGTCACACGTATAAAAAGCTATACGGGGTATACTCTATGAGTACACTAAAAAACACATATTTCTAATAATTATTTGAAACTTGAAACAACATGGAGAAATTCAAATATTTTATTTTTTGTTTATTTGTTATTAGTTATTAGTTGTAACAACACAGCAATAACATACGATTAACAATAATTTACATATAATGTGTGTAGTGCCAATAACAGTAACAACACTTACAAGTTCATATAATTAATGAATGTTGATATAATCTTGAAAATTAAATATGTGATTACGAGTCTCGACTTTTGTAAATAGGTTTTTAAAGGTGAACTGTTTTCATAGCATTTCACTTAAAATGCCCCTTCTGTTAAACTTTTCTTTGTCATCACCTTTTTCTGTTTACCATAGCCTAAGAGATTGTATTTGATTTGCCAGCAGATAGCAGCTGTTGACGTCCGCCTACCGCCGCCCGGCTTTCGTTTCGCCCCCGTCCCCCTTCACCCCTCCAAGATTGCTGCCACCATGGGTCGGAAGAAAATACAAATATCTCGGATCACAGATGAACGGAATCGGCAGGTACGAATCAATACTGTTTTCCCGTTAATAGAAAAATATTAATTGTAATGGAAAACCCATTTAATGTCTCTCTCTGTTTGGTTCTCAGACATATTCTTGTGTCATTATTTTACATTTGATTTTGAATAAATCTTCTTATCAATGACACATTATGGTTCATTCATAAAAAAAAACAATTAACATTGAATACGAGACGTATTGTTAATTTTACTTGAGATACGTCTCTAGAGTCTCTACCTAGCTGCTAGGTAAAATTAAGGAATATTTAAACCACTTACTTTATGGATATCTATCATAAAAACCTGAGATCAACAGACATCAATAAAATATAAATTCTGCGTTTTTAGAATGATCTGGTTACAGGCTGATATAACCAATTTCTTTGGGTAGAGCTTTATATGACGTCATTACATTACAATGGCAGAACCTAATGCCTAGGTATATAGAATCAGACTAAGTTAAAGCCTATAATGATAATGGCATAGGTAAGTCACGTTGCGTTGGTTTAAAAGTTTCTATTTTAGTAATGCAAAGCAATACATCGTAGGCATTGTCGAAAAGAAAATTTGCAATTACATATTGGTATATGGTTACTAAATAAATTCCAAATGCAAATGCATCGAATGACTCATATTTCCTTTGCTTAAAGTACCTACCGGGTGCAGAGCTGTAAAACAGCGAAATGACTTTGACCCATCTCATCATATCAGCACGGCCAATACTATCGCGGGTGCAACGACCTCTCTTGTAATTTATTAATTATTACTACACACACAACCAATGAAGGCAGACCTTTGCCAGCCCTGCACGCCCCTGCGAATTTGCAAAACAGCACGGGTCAATACACCCGGTCGAAAGTTGTCAAGGGAGACAAAGTAAATTAAATGCCCCGAGTGGAAAAAGCTCCACTTTTCTGACACTTTTATCTTTTACTTATTACGTGACATTGATACACTTTGATCAATGTTTCCAGCTGAAATATGCCGGGAAATTGAAATTGATGCTCTTTGTGATGACATTTTCTTTATTTTATGAATCTAAAAAGGACATCATACTTAAAAATGATTTCGATAATCAAAAATTAACTATATGTATACGCAGCCGTGTTCCCTAAATGAGGTAGAGCCAGAACTACAGGATCGTGAAGGAGATCCCAGAGCTACGTTTGGCATAGCGGGGACAGAGTTATCGTAAATGATCAGTGATAGGTTGCTAGCTTAGGCTAGACCGAGTTCCTTAGTTGAAAAAATAACCTAAAGTCATGAACGTATAAAGAATAACGGACAGAGTGTTGTGACTACACATGAAGCATTCATACTAAGCTCGGCAACGATATTCAATGGAGTAGGGATGAGTATTGACGCGTTATCCACCCACACATACAAACCATAGTAAGCTCGGCGCCTACTGGAAAATACGCACACATGCCCAACGCGCCACCATTTCGGTGCTTCAATCGGTGCAGTGACAGCATTACGTCCATTGTTCTTTATACGTTCATGCCTAAAGTATTAAAAAATATACTTCATTATAGGTCAGTAAATATAAAATAATATTAGTAATTAAAGAGTGGATTGAAATGATAATATATAGGAGAATTAAACCGCAGAAACAATAGTCGAACTAATAAAACAACCATGCAATTAGTATTGATCAATATTAAAGTTAAAATTACATGCCACGTGACATATGCCGACAGTCCACACATAATGGGGATTCCTACAATTATACCTTTCTTCATTGTCCATAACTCGAGGAGTTATTAATACTTTATTATTATTATTTATTTATCATTAATACATATTTTACAAAGAATAAAGTACAGTGTCTCATAAACTTTATGCAAGTTTTTCCGTACACCGTTATCATCATCTACTTAAAAATGTATATTAATCTACAAACTGAAGAAATCCATTCCGATTCGTTTAAATTGGTTTTTTTTTTCAGGATATCAATGCCCAGAAATAATGTGTCTACCTATACTCTGATTTTTAATTATGTAGACTAAAATGACATTTGGAGTGTTACCCTTTGGCGTGATAAAAAAAATAGATATTCTCCATAATTACTCGAAATTATCCATTGATCTTTTCAATTAATTTCATAGAGGGGTTAGTATGAGTTTTCACCTCGAACTCGTTCGCGTTAATGTAAAGCGGCTAACTAATCACGTAGTGCCGTTGTTCTCACGTTTATTACGTCACGTCATCACGCTATAATGTGATTGTTTGGCTGCTTTACGTTAACGCGATCGAGTTCGAAGTGGAAACTCACACTAAGCCCTCAGATATTTCTATTACGGTTAATGTTAGGAGGCTAATTAATGTTGAATTCAGACATTAATTAGCCTCCAAACATTAGTACTAAACGTACCGAATCGAAAAGTTTAAAAATCGGAGTATAGTAGGTAATAAGTATATATTCTAGAGTATTTATTAATCAATATATAGGTACATATAGAGCGTGCTTTACTTCATATGATCCGTCGATACTGAGGTCGATACAGATATGAACGTGTCACTGTCAATCAGTAGAAAAATAAGTTTTGGTAATGCTGGGCGCAAAAGAACGAAGCTAATACTGGTACTTTATAGCTTATGTGTGTATACTCTATAGAATCTATAGATTTGACAATACTTAGTAAAGACAGTAGTTCAAAATACTTAAATTCATAGTATTTTGCTTAACAGATAAACACTTTTGTTACAACCTGTGTAATTAAAAAAGCACCCGATCCGATGTACAAAAATATCGTTCCTTATTTTCAGGTGACGTTCAACAAACGCAAATTCGGCGTGATGAAGAAGGCGTACGAGTTAAGCGTGCTCTGTGACTGTGAGATCGCCCTCATCATCTTCAGCTCAAACAACAAGCTTTACCAATATGCCAGCACCGATATGGACAAAGTAAGTTACCATTATTGACCACTAGTAGCCCCTTAGCAGCTTTACCGCAGGGCCTACTGAATCCGAGAAAAGCATTTAAACCTTCCCTTAATCTAACACATAGAAAAATTCTTTAAAAGCTGTTGAGCCCCCTTTGGGCTCTATCGAAATAAACGATTTTTGAAATTCATTTCTTCGCTTGGCGGTACGTGGTCTTCTAAACCTTATGTGCCTTGGCTACTGTAAATTAAGTTATGGGTCGTTGGGCTATATCGGTGACCTAGTGTTCGTCTACGAATCTCCTCATTCTTTATTGACCCCTTAGTTCTATAATATACAATAACTCTACCAATATTTTTCAGGTGCTATTGAAATACACGGAATACAACGAGCCGCACGAGTCCCTTACCAACCGGAACATCATCGAGGTACATAAAGTACGGCGTCATCTGTGTGCTCGTGATCGCAATGCAATGTTCAAAGATATTGACTTTAAACATTAACCGCGTGCTTTCTACTTACAATACAACCCTGATTGTGCTACTAAACATCCCTTCCGTATTCTCCCTTAATCCTTAAAGCGTTCTTGGGCGTGTTTTTACGGAAATATAACATCTTTATAATTTGTTAATTACTATATGCATTATATAAGGGTTACATTTAAAACTTGGAACAAAGTTATTTTAAACAAACAAATGACATTTAGTCAGATTGTTTATAGCTATATTTATAATGACGTCACTCAATATATTGTAATCACCTAAATGTCTAAAAGGATAGTCAAATGTTTTAGTTCATACATACACGCTATAGACACGGCTAGACACATCCAAAACTGTTTCACAGACAAAATACCTATAGCTGCAGTAGACACCGTCGAAACGACAACAGCATGTTACGTTTGTTTCCTGCTAGAAAAAGTGGACCAACACCAGACACCCCGTTTTCTACTAACAGTTTATGACTAGCCACCCCAAATATTTATATTATTTTTTCCTTGTACAGCATGGGTTTTGTAAATATTTTTGTGTTTATTTGAATTAACCGCGCCTGCCCGATTGTTTAAGGGTAAAGTCAGACTTGCATCATTGCATTCGACACAACACACATATGTACGCTAAAAAGTTTCACTATATTTTTTTACACTTAAATTAATTGAAATAGATAGCACTTTTTATATTTTGAACCCTCCGGTACACATAAGTTAATGTATTTTTAAAGAGCGCAAGGTTAGAAGTTTGAATGAGTTGTTGTTGTAGATGTTAACACTAATAGTGTGTAAGGGTCTTTTTTTATTAGACGAGATAATCAGCTGGCAAAGCATGATTAAATTGATAATATCTTTTGGTCTTTATTTTCAGCTGAAACAGACCGAATATTTTTTTATTACGCGTTTTTGAGAAAAAGTGTTCTAAAAAACCGACCCACATATGGGTGTGTTTTTTCCTCCAAAGGCTCCTTTATAATACCTTCGTTATTGTCATTTCTAATAAAGCCTATCAACTTTTTTGGATTGTTTCCTACCATCCAATATTCCAACTTACAATATCGTCTAATAAAAAAAGACTTTCAAGAGGGTGATCTAACGATTAACTGAGTGCATGCGTTAAACAGGCAGTGGTTTAAGTACTTGGCTTGTCAAGCCACCTGAGCTGGTTTCGCTGACACTTGCAGGCACTAACGAAGAAGGAGCATAAGAACGGAGTGATGTCACCAGACAGCCCCGAAGCCGAGCCAGAATACAATTTGACCCCACGGACTGAAGCCAAATACTCGAAGATCGACGAAGAATTCCAGATTATGATGCAAAGGAACCACCAGCTGAACGGGTCACGGCCAGGAGTTGGAGTCACCGGCAGTAACTACAACCTGCCTGTCAGCGTGCCAGTCGGGAGTTACGATCAGTCCCTGTTGCAAGCTAGTCCTCAAATGCATACTTCTATCAGTCCACGGCCCTCATCCTCGGAAACCGATTCAGGTAAATCTATATAAAATTTCATATTGCAGATCCTGTGCTGATAGGATGAATAACCAAAACACATCAGCTGCATACCTTTCCGTGTATGTCACAAGAGTCGACTTAGGAACTCGGGCAGTCTCTCAGACGATAAGCTAGCAACTTGTCACTAATTATAAATAATTATAATATATATATATATAATTTTTTTTAGTTATAAATAATTTTATTTTTTTATTTTCATCAGTCCCCTCTATGCTAAAATGGCTGTGGGATTCGTATCCTTTGCGTGCGATGCGGTTTCTTTATGATCTTGCAGTTCTTGCTACTTAATTTTGGGCACAGATGTGTGGATATGTATGTACGAGTATGTAGGTACATCATCTGCACAGGAATTAATGAATTTATTTATTTTAATAAAAGTTATTGAACCATTGTCTTGTTATCTAACCAAATAAATATCTATTTCCAGTCTACCCAAGCGGCGGAATGCTAGAGATGTCAAATGGCTACCCTGGGTCCGGTTCACCGCTCGGAGCCGGCTGTACCCCATCACCGTCTCCTGGACCTGCCCCATCACCACACCGACACCCCCACAAGTCTCACGCCCACGCTGCCCCACCACACCACTCGCCTCGGCACAATAATCTGCGCGTTGTCATACCCAATTCTATGCCACCACCTCAGGACGATATATCTTACACCGGAGAGGTAATTTGGAATTCTTTGATACTATAACAATTTTATTATTATATAGAAACAGTTTTGACAGTAGGACAGTTTGTTCAGTCTTTGCAGTCGTAAAATATCTCCAAAGGTTCTGCTTAATAAAAATCATCTAAGGGCCTTTTGCTTGATCAGTAAAGCTTACTATTAGTCAAAAACGTCACTTAACTCAAGTATTTTTAACATTCACTTTGAGTAAGAGTAGTGCAAGTGCTTGTTTTCGCAGTTATGAGTTATCAGATTCGAGGGTCAGTGGAGGGCGTACCCACAGTGAATGTTTGAACTTCCGAATTTAATTTCATTCCTAATACAATTTTATTTATTTTTGTCGTATTTTACTTACTTGTGCCATGTGGTCTCGGCAAAGTAGAATAGCACCACTGCATGTCTGCCCAAGGCTATCGTAATACGTGGGCAGCTGCGTTTACCATACTGACAACATAGTCGAAAAATCATACTGAGGTCACCAAGTGTGATGACTTTGGGCAAAGCTCCCCTATATGGCAGTAGCCTTGTGGCATACCCTGGGGGCGGCCTATGTCCAGCTGTGGACTGCAATAGGCTGAAGTATGTTATGTTTAACTAATACTGATCAAACAATTTGCATCTTGCAAATGACCTTAAACTAGAATACCTAGTTGTTAAAAAAATTATATAGTTATTAATAACTAGTGAAAAAGTAGTTAAGTCTGCAATGTAAACCTAACTTAACCATAACTTATTACCATTCCAGACACCACTAAGCTACTCAGGACTCGGCAATTTCGGACCACAGGACTTCAGCATGCCATCGGACATGGGAATCGGACTGTCATGGGGAACACACCAGTTACATCCACTCCAACACAACAGGTACATGTCTGTACAATTTTGATTCTTTTTTTTATTAACCATAATGCTTTTAGATCATTTTGATGCATGCATTAATAAATTCGTAATTGGCTTGCACTAGACGTTATATAATGAAATCGCGTCCCCCTGACTGTCTGTCCCTATGTAAGCTTAGTTCTTAAAAACTACGCTACGGATTTAATGCGGTTTATTTAATAGATATAGTGACTCGAGAAGAAGGTTTATAAGTATAGCAATGGACTCGCTACAGATTAAATGCTTATACGAGATTCCCCGTTACGTGGACAAAGTCATGGGCAGCCGCTAGTTTTAGTCTATAAAATTGTAATGTCAACATTGACGCTTTTAATTTACCTACATAGATAAAATATCAGAGAAAAACGGTACCAAAAAAACAAAAGAATATAACGGGTATACCTATTATAGTAGAACTTTTTAAGTAATAATTTTATATTGCATAACAACTAATAGCATAAACCTCTTTTCGCTATCGTTTGGCGCATACGAATATTTCTGTAAGTCAGAATTATCTGTACGCACCATAATAATCACAATGTATAATCATCACATCGCAGAAAGTTCTGGCCGTAGAACCAGAACCATAATGCTTACAGCAAGAATCATCTTTTATGATTATTGCAACACTTTTCTAATCAGGCGTTATCGCCACATGAATCCGTACCCTTAGTTGTCATATCGATATTTTTATATCCTTGCCCATGAGAGCCACTAATAAGAGGTCACAGTTCTAACCTAACCTAACCTACGCATTTTTAAAGAAGAAAGTAACCCAATCTAGAAATTCTATGATCTTCATAGTATGCCTAGTTAAATTATGCCAAATAATCTGTACTCTAAATGAACGTTATGCCAAAATTATAACTATGCCACGTATGCCATTCTAAATTCGGTCATTTATACCTAAAAATATTTATGTCAAATATTTTTTATGCCTAATAAATGATCGACTAAAGCTGCGAAGTCAGTTATCCCAAATAGGTTTCGGAGTATCAAGTTTCTGACCGCCCCCGAATGTATATTATGGCTCCGTGACAGTGTGACACTGCCGTGACCAGGATTCGAACCTGGGTTACTACGGCCACAACGTAGGGTCCTAACCACTAGACGATCACGGCTATCGGAGCTGTGAATTTTGTTGTCAAAATGCTGTTCACTTTGGTCTCGAGCTGCCTTGAATAAGATCACTTTAACTAGTCATGGTTCACCTTACTCGCTTATTTATGCCGCGAAATGGACAGTTTTTGCATGATTTAAATTATTAACATTCACATAAAATACCTAACGACAACGATTACATTTGAAGAAGCTTTTTAAAGTCGTGAAGATTTTATTATCCAGGGTATAAGTGACAGCCAGAAAATATTGATATGCTGACTTCAAACCATGATTCTGATGCGAAATTCACAAAAAAAAATCGTAGGAAAATTTCTAAATTCTCCGACTTTTGTAAAAATAACGGTGTTTGTTCGGCATTTCAGTGTTTTCCTGGCTGTCATTTACACCCTGTATACTTTGTGTCTTGCTTGTCTAAAGCAAAAAATAATTTACTTTTGCATTTGTATTACATACTATCGTAAATGTGTATTTCGGTGACGTTTTTAAAGCAATTTACTTTGGCAGCTATTTGCGTTGCGTGGTGTCTTTCTTTTATGCTGCTTTACTCGATTTCAAAAGACAAATTGAATAAACAGACTCTATTTCAATTCTATAAGCACTTAATACAAATAGTGTAAAATAATATATCTCATTTAGATTTCATTATTTCATTTATCAATAAAAATAAGCTCCGCCGTGACAGTGAGACACTGCCGTGACCAGGATTCGAACCTGGGTTACTACGGCCACAACGTAGGGTCCTAACCACTAGACGATCACGGCTATCGGAGCTGGTGGTAATTGCATCGAAACTATTTATTATATCCCACTTTGACCAGTCAAATTAGATCTCTGTTTTCTTCAACTAATAACAAGAAGAGAGGTCTATAAATATTCATTCCTTGATAACCATTAATATGAGACTCCTGATGTATTCGCAGTAGGTTGTTAATGCAGACCTAGATATAATGGTCGAACTGTAACTGTATCACTTTCACTGCCGTTGTTACGCCTCAATGCGCTCGCGCAGATAATTGCTCCTACGTAATTTTATTTTAGCAGCGCTTGTAGAATATCAATTAACTACATTGATAGGGTTCATTTGTTTCTTAATTAGCATTTGTTTGTTAGTTTTTAAATTTCTTTCCAATCTTCTAATCATATTCTTTTGCTTTTAAAACAAATATTTTAGCGATTTTCTTCAAATCTTATTAACTACAACAGCAATCCTCTATTGTTACAGTAGCAGCCTCCCAGTGTTAGGCGGTGGAACATCCCCGCCGGCTTCGTCGCCTAGCAACGTGAAAATAAAAGCAGAGCCAGTGTCCCCGCCGCGGGGACAGGACCACCTCCATCGTGGCTCATCTGCGCCCGCGCCGCAACCCGCTCACTTGTCTGGAGTGATTGATGGTGAGATATTCTTTCCATGTCATGTTTGTGTGAACTTGCATTGCATTTTTTATAGGGAAACTCTTTACTAAAGAAATAAACTGAGAGATTGTAACGGAGATGTATAATAAGCTATGATAAGCTATAGAGCGCCAGTGCCGCTTCATTCTATTGTGTCCAGCATAATCAAAATTTTCTTGTTTTTCTACTGATTGACAGTGATACGGCCATAGGATTGCCTGTTCATTACATACATTCTAGAATTATACTTAGAATAGAATAGACATTCGTCCATCGATGATGTACCTATAGGTAGACTAATCAAATCACTTATTTGACAGTTTTTCGTTTCCTACTATGCCTAACAAGTATTTTCAAAATGCGTTAAATATTTTACCTAAATAATATTTCCAGGTTCAGTAACGTCAAGTAACATGGGTTCGCCGGCAGGGCAGGACATGCGACACTCCACCGTCTCCCTAGACTACGAGCAGCCTCATTCGAAGCGGCCCCGGGTCGAGGGCTGGGCCACATAGCTAGGCTATGAGGCCTTCGGTCCCTACCCGAGGCCCCTCCACCCGCACTGCTAGACCCAGCCGCTCGGCTGCCCACATCGAGCTTCTGACCGTCCTCGGCCACGCCCCTTCACTCCTTCAGTGCAGAGATGCAACTAGGTGCTCTGTTCATGACGCGGTCCTTAGTGCAAAGCGCACGCTAAAATCTCAATGAGAGAAACTTAAGTCTTCACTCAAAGACTCAAACTTTACAGGTGAAGTTTCTAGAGATTTCTATGAGAGATCTTATTTTTAAATAAATTGTTCAAGTTTACATTTACTCGTACATTTCTATAAATACGTAATTTATGATTGCACACGCAAGTACACTTTAAGGTTTAATGTTAAATAAGTACAATATAATTAGATGCAACCCTTCTGAACAATTTGGTAAATAAATTACATTTAGATAGGTTTCTAATTCCTATGTACATAGGCGTCATTTTATGTGCAATCCGTGCCATTATCTGTTTAGCTTAAAAAGTTAGTCAAATTAAAGTTAGTGGTAAAAAGATAGTTGCAAATCGTTATAGTTGTGAGTCGCACGATTGGACACTGAGCACTTAGCCGGCGCAGGAGTTTGTGTAGTGCGTTATGAAAACTTAGTTCAAGTGAATAAAAAACGTTTAAGACTTAAAACGACTGTTGACTTTTGTGTTAGTGTTTTAAAAGTTTTTGTGCCATTTTAAAATATCATAGTGTGACATCCGAACTTTGAATCTTGTAAATTTAAGTAAGAGTAATGACATCACAGAGAGTAATGTTAAATTATGTATTATATCTATTGACATATTTATACATGAGAATCATAATGATATTTACATAATATGTATACACGTCCCGTTAGGAACGAATGTTATGTAAAAAGGTAATTGTAGCTAGAGTTAAAGGTACCATACACGAAGCTTTAAAAATTCTTATGAACACTTGCACTCTAAGCAGTCTGGTAAGTCAAATCGCGATTAGAATCATAGTAGATGAGCTTCAGCTGTACCTATCCAAATAGAGTCAAGATAATAAACCTCCTCTTCGTCCAAAACTATGTTTATAGAATTACAACGTAACAATGTTGTTAGGTTGTTAGTTTCGCAATTTCAATCGCTCGTGACTGTT
Organism: Carposina sasakii; assembly: GCA_014607495.2. NCBI lineage: Eukaryota > Metazoa > Arthropoda > Insecta > Lepidoptera > Carposinidae > Carposina > Carposina sasakii. The sequence goes on from CP053150.1 coordinate 3,564,328, forward strand.
TAAGACCAAATACAAAGTCAATTTTGAATATCATCATACGATTGTAAAAGTATTCGTTAAGTAATTAAGGTTTATGTATTTAGTAAATAAATTGAATGTGAAGTGAGATTGTTGAATGCATTTCATGTTTTGTTAATGTGATCTGAAGCAGAAGGTTTCTGCGTTTTTATATACATTTAGTTTCAACTATTGAACAATACTAACGTAAAGGACACAGCTTTAACACAAAGAATAAAAATATTTATCACTAAAATTTTGTATTTTGGTATAGCACTATATCACAATCCGCCCTATTTTTAGATAATGTGTATTCTTATAGTTTACAAAGTATATAATGTCGATATAGTTGATCCCGAGATCTCATTCTATTGTACAGACGCCCTGCGTTGTCTTGACTAGTATGTGTGGACCTTTCATCTACTTTAGTGTTAATCATCACATCTGCTTCCGTGTTTAGAACCCCTCCCTTAGTACCCCGAGTCCCTCATATCATCTCACTGTAGATGCCTTACTCACAGTGCCTATATGTACCATTTTGTACCAAATTTTGTATGTTATAACATTGTGCTTATATTTTCACACCCTGATAACTATTAAATGTAAGAAATGTTAATCTTGTTGATGACCGTAGCACTCTGCGTAGAGTACGAGTACCTAACTAATATCTACTTTAAAATATGTACTCTTGATGTTTAATATGCATGTAAATTCCTACGGTCGATAATGTTATATTTGTCGATATACCACATGTTTAAATACAGTTAAACTGTTGAAAATTTCTTATATATTAACTATGTGATTGTATCCATGTAAGTATTGTAAGGGATAATATTTGTATGGTAGTTATAGAACTCCTTAAAGGTGATCCTTCAAATCACAATAACAAAATGTTGAATGTTACGATGTTTGTTAAATTTGTACAGGGAAATAACCAGTTTTGAATGTTCAAAAGTCTGAACGAATAGGAAAAGAAAAATGTATTTTCGCATTGTAAATTAATATACACAATTAGCTGTAAACGAATTAATATTTTAATACCAATGCATAATAAGTGTTAACCCATATATAGGGAAGTATAAATTCACCTTCAATGTTAGAATAAATTGTTAATGTGATATTACACGACACTGTTACATTAAAATGTAAAATTGAGATTATAATGATGTGTTTTTCAAATTTTTCGGTCGTTCGTTCCTATCCGCTCCCACGAAGAATTTTAATAGAGTAAAGTTGTTTCAAAATTATTTTTATTAAATCTAATTTAAAGATAATATTTTACGCCCTCGATTGTTTGACGTTAGGTACTGTGAATATTGTTGACTATACCTAATTGAATGTAAAGAATAGGTAATTAATTTGTAAACATCTTAATCAGAATCTGTGCACTGTACAATCGTTGATGGAACTAGGTAATTAATGAGATGGAATTAATCAAATCACAGATTACAAAATGTAGATCGCACCAAACATTATCAAATTAAAAGAATTACAATTAAGATGGAATATCTACACACGATCCTTATATATAATGTTTTTCCGCTCATATGGATAAATAATGCAACTTCTGTACAGGTTTTTGGTACCTAGATTTCTATTTTATAGAAATGTGTTTCCCTTCCTTCATAGCTTAACAGCTATTGTCTACAAAATCAACACTGACATTAACTTTGTACTCGTAGAAGTAAGATATTTGGTGTTGCAACTTCTCAAGTATTATGTGCAATAAGTTTGCTGGTGTCGCATTGAAATTTTTTCATGAGTGTTCATCCATTGACCCTATAATAGGAGATCGACATAAATGTTTTAAAATTAAAACTAACGTTGTAAGCATAATGTTATTTCTCTTATCTGATAACGACAATATCTAGTTCAAATGAATTTTTGTCGGAAAATCTTGAAAAAGTTTAGACAAAATCGTTCATAATTTTGTCTTGCACATTCTAGAGTTACATAATTATCTTGTACATTTCAACAGTAAGCTGGTATTGGGAGCATTCTTTCCGAGGTTGTGAGCTTTATCGGGAATGAGTTCTAATAAAATATAAATAATATTTAATGTTATATTATTTTAACGCACAACTGTGTTGTGTGGTCTTGTATAAAGGGTTTGCTTGGTTTTTTTTGTAGATGTATCTATTTTTGTGTATGTTTTACCTGTTTAACCTGCTGTGTGCCAATAGCAAAAAGCTATTCTTTTAGATTCTTTATATCATTTAGAATGGTATAATTCATTGCATTTAATGAAATTAGTCATTAAGTTAATATTTGAAATCTTATCCCGATTTCATAACAGTAGTTGTAACTAAGTCATCTGATTCAACCCTTTCTTTTTGCTATTGCTCTACAGTGAATGTGAAGAACCCGAATAGTGTAGGTATAAATACATATCCTTTCATAAATACTCAAATCGTTTCTACATTGGTTTCTCATGTAACATCAGTTGTGCAATACATATGTATGTAACAAAGGCTTAGGTAGGTGTTAGGTATATTTTATCATTTGATTTTACAAAATGCAAAATTGTTGTATTTTATCAATATTTTTACTGGTAAACGAGGGGTAGTTGCTGTCTTTTGTAGCTGCCCTTTGGATTTTTTTAGTCATATTGTAATTATTTTTTAGGTAAGGCCGGGCCAAATATTGCATTAATTTAGGTCATACGGCGCCTATATTTTGGTGTTGAGGCAGCCAATTCTGCCCTGTATGTAAATTGTATGATGAAAATATCTCAGTGGCTGAATGATAATATTGATGTTTATCGACAGTGTTAGAAAAATTGTTATAAATTATTTTGATGACTGTTCGAAGGATAATAAAGAGTTGGATGTCATAAAGTCTTTTATTTACTAATATTCGTTATTATTTGTGAGGACACCGATTTACACAAGAAATTAAGATAATTATCGTAGGTATTTGTGACTGCCGCGTGGTGCCGGTAGAGTAGAGTTTGTACCACCTCATGCCTTCCCCATGGGTATCGCTATCGTATGAGGCGCCTCCCGTGCTGACAACGTAGTCCAAAAATCAGACTGCGGTCACCAACCCGCCTGCCCAGCGTGGTGACTAAGAGCAAAATCCCCCCTATGGCAGTAGCCTTGTGGCGTGTCCTGGGGGAGGCCTACATCCAGCCGTGGACTGCAAAAGGCTGAAGAAGAAGATGTGATATTTTATATCACATAATTGGTATCTTTATGTAAAAGTTCTATCTTTGTACTTAATACTATTATTTTTTTAAGTTAGATGTAGATATAGAAAACTTTTACATACGCTGGCTGATTTTTAAATAGGACTATCCAGATCACAAATATTGTGGTTTTATTTCGAAATGTTTCTTTAAATAAATCTTCGTGTAAATAATATTTCCTATATAAATTTTATTCCATACTTTTAATTATTTTAGTGCAAGTGTGGTCCAAGTACTATATCCGATTTTGTTTCTATTTTATCATTCTGCTCCAAACTGTCGTGAGCATTGGTATTTCGTCTTCGGAAATCACTTTCGAAAATCTCTTGGACTTCTTTATCCAGATCAATTTGACTTGATCTTCTAGAATCCCAATCATCAACATTTAGATTATCATGAAGAGTTATATCCTCCTTAGTTAAACTTATAATTTGTCCATCTAAACTGTCTTTAGTTTCTGCACTTGAAGATCTAGAGTCAAAGCCATGTGAGATATTTTTGATACTAGTTCCAGGAGAGGATATTAAATCTTGTTGGGAATCTGCAGCATTAGAGTTTTCATCTTTATTTCTGCGTATTCGACATTTTCTGGTAAATCCTCCCATCCATTCAGATATGAGAGCTGTGGCTCCTAACAAGAATCCGGCTGCTAGTAGAAGAAACATGCCTTGAGTATCTTCCAATGTCAAACCTTTCTCTTCAAGAGGTCCTAATTTTAGTGACGATGATTTTACCTGTGGAAATAATGAAGAATAAGTAAAAAATTTACTTATTTGTAAGATTTAATTTTTAAATTAAGTAATTTCATTACTTACAGAAAGTAGTTTTCCAGTGCTAGTCCTTTGCATTTCCCAGCGAACTTCATCTATTATCTTGGCCATAAGCCCACTCTGAAATATTCTACTAATATCTCCACTCAATTTTGATGTATAAAGTGAATTATTAGGAAATCCCATGGTAACACTAAAAGGTACGAAGCATTCATTTGAAATGTGCAACATTGCACGTTTTGATCTGTAAAGACATACGGTCGATTAGGGAATAAATTAGATTACTTGTATTGTACCTAATTGTATTTATATATAATTTTTTTTTTAATTTACGAACCCAACTTTCAACTTTTCATGTAAGAAAATGGTTAATGAATATTTACGAGGGCTTGATTATTTACAATCTGAAGCTCTATTTGGTTGCTTTTTGTAGATGCGATAGAAGTTACTCTTATACATCACATTTTATACACTAACACAAACACACACATTTTATACATTAAGACTACATAATATTATGATTCAGGTACCATATATTGTATTATATCATTTCACAATTAATCACATAGGTAGCTTTATGCACTTGCAATGTTACATACAAACTGGTTAAGTTACAGTTACACGTCACACTTGAGCGCTAAAGTTTCATTTATGAATGGTAAATAATTTATAGTTATAGTTTTTCATGTTCTTTTGTTATTATTAGTTTTAGGAGAGTTTTAATATGCTCACCTAATCGTGTCTGCAACCAACTTGGTACAACATATTCAAGGTAGACCTTTTCATTCTTTATAAATTGGTAATATTTTATTTCACTTAGGAAAGTCATTGTAACCCTGCAGTAACAGGTTTTACCTAGTGCAGGGGACAAAGGATCCTTAGTGCAAATGGATGTAACTTAGATTTTATCTTATTTTGTACAATTTATCTTTGTTTTGGAAGCAATAAACGATTATTATTATTTGTATCTCTTTTGAAATTCTCGGGATTACAGAGTCCCGGTCCTTTGAGAGGTGTGCATCGGGCCGTGGCCAAGATGTAGAGGCCCTTGAACTGTGTGTGTGTGCCTTGAATATGATGTGGGATACACATGGCGGATACCATCGTCGACCGCACAATATGATACATCCGGCGATGGTCCCCGCCATGTGCAAGACTATTGGAGTGCAGATCTATGTCATGCGATGGAAACAAAGGTCATGGGCTATGGGGCTGAATGTTGAGTGGGGTTGGGTAACTGGGCTATTGAAGGAGACTAACGGATGCCTGCCATTACAACCAAGTCTAATAATTGTATGGTGGCAGGCGGTGACTCGCCGACTCATTTCATGGGCCCCCTGAAACGGCCGCACGCACGGAGCGACAAAGGGGGCAACATTTGGTGAGCGGCTAGGGTGGAGTTTCATTCTTTGCAGGTCGGTTTCTGTGTCGATAGGTCTACCGTGGATGCCGGTATCCGCGTTAGAAAAATAGTAGATGAAGCGCAATCGAACTATGTTCTTGGCATTTTTCTCGGGAGGTGCCTTCGACAACGTCTGGTGGCCGTCAATTTTACTTAAACTTAAAATTAGAGGCTGTTATAAAAACATTTACACTTTATTATTAGAGTATTTCACAAATGGTTCTACTAAACTCAAGCTGGGTCATTACACGGCGTCCAAAGTTCTGACCAGGGGCTGCCCTCAAGGTTCAATCTAAGCACAATTTCCGTGCCTTCAAAGAATTTTGTCATGCTTATTATTGGCATAATAACTCATAGGTAACATAAAGTAAATGTATGTTCCAATTGTAATAATATTGTCAGTCAGTGCTTAACGTAATATTAAGCATACCTATCTTCATACTTCACATTCTGTTTTTCTATTAGTTTTAATGCTTTATAGTCGCTAGTTAGGTCCCCCGGGATTTTCTATGCTCGTCAGACCTCACTCCGGCGCCGGAGATGAGGAACAAGGTCTTCCCCCGGGAGTACTTCAGGTCCGTGGGAACGCTACCTCCCAACAGCTCGCCACAAGCTGCCCTGCGGGCATATTATTATTAACTTACGTCGGTGAAGAAAAATTAGCTTGTACAATGTATTCTAATTCCGCACGCGATCCCAAGAATGCGTAAGGCCAGAAAAAAGCTTTCGTAGTATTTCTTATTCCAGCTGCTACATTTGGCACTAATTCTATTTTCCTTAGAAGTTTATTAGTTTTCGGGTCTGATGAGTTGAAAAACCATCTCTCCCATCCTCCACGATCTGAGAAAAAGTTATTATAGTTTAGGTAGGTACATATTGAATAGGTCTTAAATCAAAATTATTTTTAAATAAGTACACCTTCTTTGACTACCTTACCTACCCAATACAGGGTACCTACCTGTGCTATATCTACTGTATACCTATTTACTCACCTAAAGTACCAACTCGGTAGAACCCCATTAATAGTTGCTGTATACTGTCAACAGTTTCAGGAAAAACTGGAAGTGTTACAAAAGCTATGATAGATCCGGTATAGCAACTTGTTATTATGATGGTAAATAACCAGTACCAACCTTAAATAAAAATTCATCGTCATCATTTACAGCCCTGAGAAGTCCACTGTTGGACATAGGCCTCCCCCAACAACCTCCACTCCGGCCGGTCAGAAGCCTGCATCCAACCGATGCCCGCGACCTTGGCCAGGTCGTCCGTCCACCTCGTGGGTGGCCTTCCCATGCTGCGCTTGCCGATACGTGGTATCCACTCTAGAACTTTCCGACTCCATCGGCCATCAGTTCTTCGAGCTATATGCCCTGCCCATTGCCACTTCAGCTTGCTGGACCGTTGAGCTATATCGTTGATCTTTGTACGTCTGTGGATCTCCTCATTTCTGATTCGATCACGCAGAGAGATCCCAAGCATAGCTCTCTCCATCGCTCGCTGTGCGATCCTGAGCTTCTTTATGAGGCACATAGTTAGAGACCACGTCTCGGCACCGTAGGTCACCACCGGCAGCACGCACTGGTTGAATACCTTCGTCTTTAAGGACTGGGGTATCTTGGACACAAATAAGCTTCGTAAAAGCAAATAAAAATTAAAGTAAATAAATGTGCCTATTTAAAAATAAAATGTTGGAATGCCAGTCTCACCTATCAAGAGTCTCGTAGTAATCTTCGTAGTTTTGCTCCACGAATTTTTTCCGACAAACGTGAAGCAGTTGGTAAAAGTTCCGAAAACATACCAAAACATGTTTTCTATTTCACCACTGTTATGAATCAAGTGCCTCAACGAGTGTTTGTCCGAAAAGGCTAAAGGGAAAATTCCGATCAGGTACGTAAAAGTTAGGGCTACCCAAACATGCCAGTGAAACGGGCCTAGGATTGCTCGGTACCTGCAAATAGTATTTTTTTTACTCGTATCAATCCATTAGCTTTTATACATTACTTGCTTTTGAATGATTTTACAAGATATAAGTGATATAGATATTAGACTTTTTCCGCATGGGCTTCAGAATGTAGCCTATGTCCTTCTTCTACTTCCAAATATATGTGTCCAAAATTTCAGGAATATTTTTTGAGTGAATAAAACGTAAAGAGGTAACAAAAACTTGCTTTCGCGTTTTTGTTATTGGTTGAGATTTATTTCAGGATTACTCGTAAATATCCTCCTCCACTCTATAGATTATGCCTCATTTGACCCTAAACCATAAAAACTTAGACAATTTTAACCTTGGTAAAGCTGTAGACATGAGCGTTATAAAAGCGGCACAATCTTGTGAATGTCCGACAGTCATATCCATATCCCGCGCTCTGTCATCAGTCATGTACATCCCTGCTACTCCAATGTCTGCTCTACCTTGAGCCACTTCTTTGGCTACTGCATCACCTGGTCTAAAATCAAGAATCGTGAATATACCCAGAGAAGGTCTTATTGTATCAAGCAATTGTTTATTTAAGTTACGCATAATAGATTTATTGATAAATATTTACGTAAGACCAATAGTAATTGGTAATACCTAGAAATACCTATTACCTAGGTATTTCTAGATATGTTTTATTAACAGATTGGTGGTAAGATGATAATAATGAAATATACAAACCCCAAGTTCGGTTCACGTGGTTCAATAAACTCTATAGAGAAATTATTTCTGGATGCCAAGAGCTGTAGCAACCTTATTTCAATGCCATCCCAAATTACTCTCGGATTACCTCCATCTGAATCACTTATTATCCTGAATTCAGAAAAAAAGAGACATATGAAATATAAGGGCGAAAACTGATTAATAAATTCGCCACTAGATGCATATTATAATTGCATATAGGTAACTAATTATTTATCTATATGTGTAACAAATTTTAACGTTAATAAATAGTTTGTCTTACCTTCTAAATACATAGGGAGGCTGATTAGCAGTTGCCACTAAAAATCGATGTCCAGCGTAACCTGCTGTCATTTTTACTGGAAACAGGTTCATGTCTCTAGAGTACTTTCCGTGCGTCCAAGAGTTCAGAACTCTAGGCTGACTGGCGCCTAGGCCGTCTGTATATAGCTTGTGTGTATATAAAATGTAAGGCGCTTCCTACAATATCAGGTAATTTGTAGTTTTCAAAAGTAAATACTCGTACACGCTGAACTATAATTTTGATCATCAATCTAACTTTCATTGCACTACTGACTATAGTTTTCATGAGTTATGTTGATTAGCCGCGTGGTGCCGGCAGAGTAGAGTTTGTACCGCCCCATGCCTGCCCGTGGGTATCGTACAAGGCGATTAAGGGTTTCCGGGAGGCCAACAGAAACGCCTCCCGTGCTGACAACATAGTCCGAAAATCACACTGCGGTCACCAACCCGCCTGTCCAGCGTGGTGACTATGGGCAAAACCCCTCTGTGGCACTAGCCTTGTGGCGTGCCCTGGGGGAGGCCTACGTCCAGCAGTAGGCTGAAGACGAGATGACGAAGCCTACGAGAAACCGGCAGTATGTTAGCCGTTCTACTGTTTTTTTTTATCTATTGCTTGCTGCGGATAATGATCAATATCAGTAACAAATGGAACAGTGAATGTTCAAAGGAAATAATCAAATTTATATTCTATCACATCTATCTATACATATAATAAAATTGTTACGGATCGATGTTTGTGCACGCTAATCTCAGAAACGGCTGAACCGAATTTTTATCCCGGGAAAATGTTTTTATCCCGTATAATATTGACATTTTATTTTTTCTGTAGTCCACGCGGACGGAGTCGCGGGCGTTCACTAGTACTTACTATAGATGTATCGTCATCGTCCTTAAAACTTGGCGCAACCACCAGCAAGTTAATGAACATTCTAGAGAGAGGACCGGCTAGGAATTCCTGTACCGCCCACTGCGAAGATCTAGCCACAATGACCACTTTACTCTGCGACTGCTTCCCTAAAACCTTCGCTATTACACTTACATCCTTCAGAAAAACCATGAAATGTATACACTCCTTAACCGACTGTAAAAGTGCCGGCTCCATTAATTCATTCCTTTCATTTATATAACCATGAACGTAGGACACCGGAAAATCTTTGAAGAGATTTTGAAATAGATAGCTCTCTTGATTTTTTACCTGTTTATCGTACAGTATAACGGGTGTACAGTCATCGAGATAAGTCATAGTGATATTGTGCAGAAGTTTGATCAGTGACGGAGTTTGGTCAAAAGCATTGCTCAAGTTCAGGAAATGTTCATTCCAAAGCTCTTCCCTAGTTTTAGGATGGCCATGGAAAACTGGATCTGCTGACCTTTTAATTTTTACTACATCGGTTTCCTTCGCTGGATTATTGAATCGTCTAAATTCTAGTTTAGAACCATTCCTTGAATATCTTTTTCGACGATGTGAATGAAAGACTTTGCTTTTTTTGCTAGACAAACTTACAGATTGTGATGGATAATATTCTACATCTTCCGAGCGGACCACTTCAATAATACAGAAGTTAATAACTAACTCTAAATAAAATATAAGTAGACAAATATTTTTACGATGGAGAATCATTACGTTGGACAAGTTCAAGTGAAGTTGGTACCTTAGCTGTGATACCTTTTATACGGTGATCTCGACCTTGGGCAAAGGAAATGTCATAGTCAAGACATTGCAGGTGTCATGATTGAAATTTCATGTTTTATGAGCTTTGGGCTAGGTTTTCGGTGGTCACGGTTATAGCTTATTGGATTTCACCATCCCTTGACCATGGAGTTCGGTTAGAATATAACTTGGAAGGAATGTGAATGTGGAATAGATTTTTAAAGATTCTAGAAATGGAATTCTTTGTTATTTAAGAAGCCTATAGGTAGGTATGCTAGTTTTTCTTATACATGTTCAGTAGCCATTTTTATGAAATGATAATGTAGGCATATTAAATAAAAATAAGTTACCTTACAGCATTTTATTTATTCAGCACTGGTTGCATTAGCCAAGTACATAAATATAATCATTACAATAGCACACAGTATTAATGCGCAAAATGATTTTCATCAAAATATCAGTGCTAAATCTAGAAGTCCGGAACAGAATATAGCCAAGAACAGTAATCAGATCTTTAAAAAAATACAACATATAAAAAGTGAAACTACCAATTTTAAATACTAAAATCTAATATTTACATTTAAGATTCTTAAAATGCCTAAATTTAAATAGATTCAGCGATAATTTTTAAATAATGTTTACGAAGAAGATTTGAGTCATTTCGTACTAAACGATAAATAAATATAGTAAATAAAATTAAAATATAAATGAAAATCCTTATCTGACTCAGATACTCAATACAGAAACTTAGTTACAATCTGAATATAAACTAGCAGTCACATAGACATGTGCCACATCAAGGACTCGATGTGGGCAGACATCTACGTAATGCTATGAAATGAAATATTTCATAATCAAATAAAAGTAATTTAAATATTTTATTAAGCTTTTCTGACTGAACTCGATTTCAGTCTAAAAACATCAAATCTTGTAAAACTTATGTATAATATAAATTTAACCTAGTATTTTAATATGTACAAAAACTAAAAAGGCAGTGTCAACCACGAAGCTGGCAAGATTAGAAAAGACACGTATTTTCTAAATTCAATTAATATGGCTTTCACAATTATGTTGAAAATGGTAATCGGTTTCGTAAGCGATCTCAAATTAGCTACTATACACATGAGAATACTGAAAATAATGTAACTTGAATATCACGCATTACAACTATAAACTAAAAATGTCCATCCATACATAACACAAAAGAGTATTTTATAAAATTAACTAAAAAGATACATTACGTAATAATATACGAACACAAAATAGGAAAATATTATTGCTAATCAATTATTTTTACTCGTATAAAATAGTAAAAAATTTTGCTCTTCACTTTCAAGAATTGAAAACACTTAATATCACAGTTTCCAATAAACTAAACGACGAGATTCTTAATCTTAACAACGGTGAAAAACTTGAACTAATAAGGGTTTGAAAGCACCTACTGCATATTGTATGTAGGAAAAAATCAATTCTTGCTTTGTGACCATCAATAACTAAATGGCACGCGTTGGTGACAAAACAACTTCTATTAACTCTGTCCTCCTTGAGAGGTGTGTGTGATGTGACTTTAGTTTCATTACCATTACAATCGCCCTAGACAAGATTCAGACTTATTCAATAATGTATTTATTGCATAAATTATCTATGCATCCACAAAGTAATTTACATACATAACCAATATTGAATCTTGTCTACACGTCAGATTTACTAACAAAAACATCTCATTATCAGGAATGTTGTCAAATATCCTAAGTTCCTAACCTAAATTAGTTCATGTTTATTCGTCTATGTCGTTGTCGACCCTTGAAGACCTGATTCCGCTCTTGCCTGTCCAAGGATAGATTTCGGGACAAGGTTGGCACGTCCTCATGTATCTCACTCCGGATTTGTGCCAAAGATTGCAGACTTTTGGGTTGTTGCATTTCTTTGGTCGGTCCTGGAAAATTAAGCAACGTAGCTATTTATTATGTTTTAATTTTACAAACTTTAATAAGAATTGGTCATATTTCAACAACTCTGATTTTCAGCAGATGCCGAAAAAAATTCTGAACTCATCCTCTTTCTGCCCTTATCTCATTATGTATTGACTCCAATATGGTTTCTTTCGAAATTTAAGTCTCTTCTATTTAATTATTCTTCTATTCAGTATTTAATTTTCAACTAAGTATCTTGTAAAAAAATCTCACAAAGGAATAATTCCAATATCTAAAAAAGTGCCAAAGAAGGTATTAATGAAATAATACAAACCTGGTAGTTACACTGGAACGGTTGGAAGTTATTTAGTCTGTTGAGTGGCGTAGGGTCGCGCACCCACTGCAAAGCTTGCCAGTTAGTGACAATGTAGACATCTTGCATCTGGTTGATGAAGTCAAGGAACATAATGAAGCCTGCCTTATGGTGAGGCTGAGTGAACCACGCTGCGTGATAGAAAAGACCAAATGGCGCCCTGAAATTTTAGAAAAGAAATATGAGCAAACTATAGTTACCAAAGAAAAGTTCATGTGCTTTAAGTTAAACCCTAGAAACTTAGTTTAATGGCATGGCTATTCTATTTGTTAACTAATAGGTTTACGTACCTGTTTGTAGTGTAATGCCTGTCGAAGTTCTTCAAGAGCATTTTATAGACGTTTTCAGCCTCCGGAGGATTAGCACAAGCATCACCCATAGAGCATCTGCCACCGTTCAAATCTTGCCACATCACCATGGGAACTTCCCAAACTCCTAAAAATATTATTTATCAAGAGATTAAAAATCAACTTCATATGTAAATTATCCATATATAAAGATAATATCTTGTGCCGATAAGAGGCGGTAGGCTCAACCCCTACTAAATGGGATTTCAAAAGCTAACTGGCGACAAGTAGATGTGTAATTTGCACGCTCGTATGTAGAGCAGAGTGTATAGAATTGTATGGCTTACAAGCTAAATCTTACCGGGATATGATTTAGTAGGGCACGGTGGAATCATACAGTCATGGAAAATTTTGTAATCAAGAGTGTAAGGCCAGCTCGGTGGTCTGTTCTCATAGACAGGCATGGACGAATCGTATGTAAAGTTAGAATCATACAACATTTTGAACATTTTGTTCCCTCCAACAGATAGGAAAGGAGCTCTCATGCCACGAACGTCCTCTACTTTTACTCCACCATAAGCTGCAAGGATTTCTCTTTGTCCGGCTACTTCTCTGTTCCACTTCTTTTGCGAGAATTGTTCACCGAAACTATGCCTAAAATGTTTAAGAATAACAATTAGTACATATATTTTAGGCGTATTATATCAATTATATAGAATGCATGCCAATAGAAATTTTAAAGAAAAGAGTAAATTAATCTTCTGGAAAAATAAATAACTATATTGTGAGTAATATAAATGTATAAATTTATAGCATCTATGTAAACTAATAACAAGTATTGGTTAATTTGATGTGCCTTATATAATGTAAAAAATGATCATGTTGAACATAGTGCAAAGTAAAATTTTGTGCTTTAACTGTTACTTGTATTGACTTACGAAATCGTGTGTGACGCCATCTCGTGTCCGGCCGAATACAAATTTTGGACTTGGCTGTAATCGGTCCACTCGTGCGACACGTAAAACGTGGCAGTGATCGGACAACCGTTAGGGTTGACGCGACCTTTCTCGAATAGGTCAGCGTATAAACCCTTGTTGAGGTCATTGACAGAATCATCAAAAGTCAGGAGAACAATCTGGGGCACCGACTCCACCGGTAAATCGCCTGTTATGTCGCGGGATGTTGGTATGTGTGTGGTTATTGGATGTGAATACCAGGAATAGGAAGATTTAGAAAACGGTAGGTAGGTAGAAGAAGGAAGAAAAAGAAACATATATTAGTATATAAATTATAAAATATCAAAAAAATAATTTTTAATGATTATGATGTTAGTGACAACACCTATATATATTGATACAGTTGGAAGATTCAGTCCAAGTTCCAGGCAAGAAGGAGCAGCAAATTACTGTATAGACTTACGATATCGTATGAGACGCAAGTTCATGACCATCTGCGTAAAGATTTTGAACTTGACTGTAATCTGTCCACTCGTGGGACACATAAAAAGTACCAGAAATAGGACATCCATTCGGATTTACCCGTCCGCTCTCAAATATCTCCTCATAGTACATCTTATTTAAATCATTTACAGCATCGTCGAATGTTATTAAAACCATCTGTGGTACGTCGTTGACAGGTAAATTTCCTAATTACATTAAAAAAGTTAAAGAGATTTTATAGTTATAACTTCAAAAGTAAATTGTCATTATTCAGATTATTTTCACTTAAGTATAACACCATGCAAATATATTAAACACGTTACGAATAGTAAGAAATCGAGTAGTTCTTACCAGGAATGTCTTTGCCCCCGCAATAACAGTCGGGTAGTAAACAAACATCCTTTCTGCACTTGGCTGCAGTTTTATCCGGAGTAGGCTGAGGGTATACCGGAGCAGGTCTAGAAGGAGGATGGGTGTAGATATCCACAAATTCTGATGCCTTAGACACAATTGCTGTTGATGGCTTCAAAGTGGGGCGGTTCCGGCTAATGAAGAGTGAAAAAGAAATTTAATGTATTTGGATTTTTATGACAACTGTTTGGAACAGGTTGTGATAATGATTTTTTGAATATCTGCAATTACTTTGCATCATGCTAATCAAATTATTGATGATACTACAAAAATGGAAGAAGCAAATTACTACACATATAGAGGTAGGTACTAAAAGCGTGACTTTGCGCATTTATGATATAGGTATCATTGTATCAGTTCTAACGTTGGTGGTGTTCCTCTGTGGGGGGGTGGCTGAGGAGCAGCTTCAGTAGCTGTGGAGTAGTGAGCTGATCCACGTCCTCGAGTACTGCTTGGCCTGAAAAACAACAGCTATGAGAAAAAGTTTAAAATAATAATTAATTCTGTTAGTATGCGTGATCTAAAAGACAAAGCTTATTGCTTTTTTTATAAGTATGCCAATTAAAAATGTTGTTTTTGAGAAGTTGCATTACTAAAAGATATAATTAATGAAGCATTTAAATTTATTATTATAAATAATGTAATAAAATTTATACACTCAAAATATTGCAAGTCAGTAAGTTTAATATTATTATAAACTTTTACATTTTATTGTCATGCATTCATACTTACAAAATTTTTGTAGACTAATGTTTTAGGTGCTCTTACAACTAAATGATGATTGCTTTGTGCATTTAGAAGTAAAACTACATTGAGGAACTTTCTACAATAAATACATCACAAATTGGCCATTAAATATTCAGTGCAGGACATGGAAATGGTCACGTCAGGAGTTAACAATACAGAAATTAAACTCAACCGACTTGAAGTCCCCCAATGACAATAGTTTGTTAAGCGACAGAGTTTAGCTTTGGGTGCTATTAAACGACTTTGTAATTCATGCTAGTTACTTCGCGAGGCGGAAAGTAGATTTATTTGGTAGTAGACGAAGCCTCCACCTTCGAGTTCGAGTAAATGTGAAAAACCTAGAGACTGCTTATATTACCGGCCGGTGAGTAATACCTCTGGTATTTGATTTCGTTGCATTTCGGATTCGCTTGCAGACTGTTGTCTGATGAGCAATTGGACGACGATTGGTAACTCCTGCGCCCACCTCCAAAGTTTGTAGCAGCCAACTTTATGGCAGGATTGACGCGCGATGGCCGTGTAGGAAAGGATATACTTTTAGTCGTGGAATTAAGTCCAAGTTTGGCAGTCGTCGTTGATTTAGTCGTACTTGTCGTTGAAGCAATATCGTCTAAAGTTTTGTAAGTGGGTCCTACAGAATCGTTTTCAGTGGTCATAACATTTCCTACATTAGTCTGAGTCTGTTTTGTCAAGTCATTATCAACAACATTGAAATTGTTTATTTCTTCATCGGCATAAGAGGGTTGTTCACTAGTAGCGTATTTCAAAAATTTTCTAGAAGGCTCTACATTTCCACCGCCATTTATTTTAAATAAGCTCTCGTTCTCATGCTCTTCTGATTCCGTAGTATCGACAGCAAATTTAAATTTCGTTTTGTAACTTGATTCTGTGATAACTTCTCGAGTCATTTCTTGATTTTGATATGTTATTGGAATGTTTGTAGTACTGGTCGAGACTGTGGTGGTTGTAGGGATATTATCGTTAGTTTTTATGGTAAAAGTGTTATCATTGTGTGTAGAAATTTTATTAAAATTCGGTTCTGTCACTATTGTGACTATTCTGGATTTATGAGTTGGCCTGTCATTGGGATAAATTGGTGTTTTTTTATGAAAACCAATATTTACAGTACGCTCTTCATATTTAGTAGTAGGACTAGACGTTGAACTTAAATAATTCTCGACTTGTATTGGTTGTAAAGTGGTGCCAAAGTTGTTGAAAAATGCCTTGATTACATTTTTTATTTTTCCACTAAACACTTCAGTTGTGTGATCAGGGACAATCTCATCAACAACTTTGTAGGAAAAATAGGTGGGCTTAGAAGTTTTATCGTTTCTTATTGTCTGATATAAGCTCCGTTCAGGTGTTGCTGTTACATATCTTATATTCGCTGTACTGCTAGTATGGTCATCGACGTCGATTTCCCTTTCATTTTGTTTCTCAGAGCTATCTGTGTCGTGGGGGTTATTTTGCAAATTACTTAATGTCTTATATGGTGACACATTTAGATCCTCGGAATTTTGTGAGAGAGCTGGTGAATTTTGTAATGGTATGTCCGACGTGTTGTCTGATATATCACTTGTGCGTACATTGTTCAAAGCAGTATCAATCAATGCATTTGTGTTTACTATATTCTCTGTTGAGTCTTCATTTATGTTATTTGTTGCAGAAAATGGTGCAGGTCTTTTTATGACAGTTTTCAAGTAGTACTTAGTACTACTCGTTGGTGCAAGAGTAGTCTTTATTCTGATTTTATTTCTAGATCTAGACTCACTTGTAGGCATTTTGTAAATGGTGACATCATCTTCGTCAACAATTTCGGACTCAGAATCTTTTCTTCGCATTGAACTTTCAGAAGTTTCTTTATTAAGATAAGCATCTTTTTCAGAACTAGCTTCTACCGATTCTTCAACACCAATATTACTTTCACTTTCAGGAGACTTTGTTGTCTTATCTTTCCATGAATGATTGTACTCATCGTATGGTCTAGTTAAAACTGTCAAGGTATAGGGATTGTTAGTATTATTCACATTTCGCCTAATAGAGAATCCCGTTGTTAGTGAAACCACTTTTTTATGGTCTTTGTTAAGCGATATTTGCTGTTCTCCCGTTTTAAAATTAGTATTAGTCCTGTCAGAAGTTAATTTAACATTTTCTAACTTCTTTGTTAGAGTTAATGTCTCTCCTAACCTATGCGAGTTGTCAGTCTTTTCAAAAGGTTTAGCTAAGGATGAGAGATAATTAATAGAAGAAGGGGACGAGGAATCTTTGAAAGTAGACCCGTCAGATGGGTTTTTACTTGTTTGGGAGTTAGGAACGGGATTACGTTTAGGACTTTCATCTGTGGATGATCTGTTGAATACAAAGCAAAAGAAACCTTTCTAATTTAAGCTCTAACGACTTTATCGATACTTATTAAATACATATTAGTTGGAGCGAGTGGTTTGGACAATAGATAATTAAAGTTGGTAAAGTTAGTTTAAGGATAAAGTAAATATGTGTGAAAGTAGATAGAGGAAGATACCACAAAAGCTAAATACTATAAATGTTATAATATCATAAGTACGCCAATTTGATAAAAGCATATCCAAAACATATTTTTACAATTTTATACATATTTCTCTATTATTTCATCTACCTACAACCTTTAAAACCTACCTAAATATATTATATACCTAATACCAACACAAACATGCTTTATATTTTAAGAAAAATGATGTTAATTAAATGGCAAGTTGTAAAGGTTGTTGTAAATTTATGTACATTATGAAAATGGATGAAGAATGTCGTTAACGAATTTGGAATGAGTAAGCCTGATGAGACTAAATTTTTGATGCGACAATCTTTTGTAGTACCTTTGCGTGTATCTAGACGGAGTCATTGCTTCTGTGAAAGGTGCAGTGGTAGGACGTTGTGTGGTTGTGGTTGTGGTTGTGCTTGTGCTAGTCGTAGAAGGAGTCGTGCTTATAGAAGGAGCTTCGTATAATGTCGTCTTCACGCTGCTTGGATTATGGTCATAGCCCAATTCGTTACCTTCGCCCCTAAATTGATTTTATTTTTATAATTAGATAACATTACTATGATTTTAACTACAAAACAAATAAGATGCTAGAGGTTAGAAACTGGTAGGTTACAAACAAAGTATACAAACTCACCTAGTCGATTGGCGAATGGGCACTTGATATTGATTCTGGTTATTTATCTGTAAATCGTTAATAATGAGATAATAAATAAAATAAAGTGTAAAGTGTAAGTATATTGGTTTTTCAGATACGTTGCTTTTAATTGTTCATTTATGTGAATAATAGCTAAAAAATCAATCTGGTTTAAATAATAATCGTAAAATGCATCACTAGGAAACATCAGCTGCATCTCCTTCCGTGCTCAATGTCGTCCTCGCATGAATCGACTAAGGAACTCGAATATTTTATTCCCACTCGGGTGAATTTTTTCCATTTCTTTATTAATAATTTTATTTTATTGCTAATAAAGTAGCATCTGTTAAATCATTAACATAAATATGGCTGAGGTATCTATCTTCTGATCCTTCAGTTCCGACTATTCCATTATGGGAACACAGCCGTGTATATAAAAAAAATTATACAAATTTCATACCTGTCCTTGAACAAGAGCATCATCATAGTCTTCAGATGACAATGGCCGTGGTGTGTAAGACTCAACTGGGCGTCTTGCTGGAGGTGGAGTGCCTCGGTAAGTCTGCTGGACTGCCGGTCGGAGTGAAGCCGTATTATATTGCTGCACATAGTCTGCCAACACCGTTACCAACCCAGTTAGTTCCTTTCGTGCTCCCACATTGATTGTGAACTTGTGAAACACTCGATAGGTAGATCAGTAAAGATAGTTAGTTATATTATAATAAATAATGTAATTATAAGTTAGGAAAAGGAAATCCATTTACAAGTATTATATATACTCGTAGTTATAGACAAGATAATGGCGTGAAAAGTATAAGAAAAATTGTGTTATAAGTAAATGTAAATATGTAATTTCTTTATTAAATTAATGTTACATAATGAAAAACTTCTAGTAGTAGAGAAAGTTAACGGAAAATACCTCTAGAATAATATAACGTTTAATTATTGAAATATAAATAGATTAAATGTTAAATAGGTAAATTGTGATTGTTATTTGTTTTAGCTATTGCTTACCTGTATCTTTATAAAGTTCACCATCCTCATCATAAACTGCGTAGAAAGGATCAAACTGATCAGGACTATAGTTTTGGGACCCATTGTAAAGCATTTTTGGTCGAGGGCTGGGTGAGAATGATGCAGGAGCTAGACTTTCGGTTGGTTCCAAGCTAGAAAGTATTTTAAAATGTTTAACTTTAAAGTTTTGGCTGCAGTGCTGTTTGTTGTCAAATAGTCAACAGTCAAAAAGTCAGCGATTGTTAGTAAAAGTGCAAAAAATATGTTTTTAATTTTGGTTTTCTGTACAATTTCAAGTGTCAGTTGTTAGTGGTGATTTGTCAGTTACTCATATAATTGCGTCTTATTACCTGTTTGTTTTGTCATCGTGCATAGTCTTTGTGTAACGAGTCTCTTCTTTGTGATTGTCACGAGGAGTAGTCATCTTCATTTGTGCAACTATGTTATGATGTCTTAGTCTGCCACGTTTAGTTTCTTCAGATTGAGGACTGGAGTCTTTTACAGTAGTCGGCTTAGCTAACCTATGCCTAACTGTATAAGGTCTCAATGTAGTTTGATTTAAAAATTTAGGGGGTTTTAGTGTAAAAGGATTACTATCTGAGGAAATAGGTTTTCTCATGTGTATTGTTCGATTGCGTGGATGATGAATAATTTCATAATTAGAAATTTCAGGGCGCATCAAAATAACTGTTGTTGGTGTTACTAAATCCATCATAAAAGGAATTTTACCAGTAACAAATCTATTCGAATTCTTCACAGGGGCTTTAGTGACGATTGACACGTCATTATAGTTTTTAGTTACAGACTCTCCTTTATATGCATTATGTTTTTGTGGATTCCGAGAAATAAATTTTGTTTTATTAGTTTGTTTGTTGCTTTGGTTATCAATGTCATCGTATTCTTGATCATTTTGAGCCATTGGCGGTCTTTGTGGTTTAACTTCTGAACTAGGCATATATTTTGACTTCACTGGTGGCTCATAATAAGATTCTTCATCATCTTCGTAATAATAATCATTCATTTCTGGGGATGGTTTTGGAATAGGTCTTCTCTTAGCTGGAGGTTTAGTTGTCGTAGCTACATTATTAGTTATAGTTCTGTGATTTTTATATGGAGAAGGTGAAGTTGACTGAATGGCTTGAGCGAATAAATTTTCTAACTTAGGAATTTCAGATATTGTACTAGGTTTCAAAGTTGATATGGTGTAATATTGTTCCGTTGAGGGGTTTTTCCAATAATGCTGTAGAGTCAATAACTGTTCATTGGCTAACGTCGTCATTGGTTTCTGTGTTGACTGTCTGAACATGTCTCTAAATAGTATATTTTGAGGTTTCATGCTAGAAACCAAATAAGGTTTACTAGTACCACCAAAGTAATGTTGAATTTCAACATTTTTTTCAGGCTTCAACATGGGTGAACCTGTAGGTGTAAGAATATAATATTGCTTGTTTTGATTATTTTGTTTTTGAATTTCTTTATTAAAACTATAACTTATGGGAAGTTGTCTATCATCATTAAAGTTTGGAGGCTTGAGTTTTGGCCTTAACGATTCCAAAGGAAGTCCAGCACTCTGAGGATGTCTACTATAAACATTTTCGTTAAATGATTGACTGTAGTATTGCCGATTTTCTTGAGGCCTTTGAATTAGTTTTTGAAATTTCTCAGGGCGTTTGGTTGAGACATTATCTGAATCCTTTGTTACGTTGCTTGGTACCGTAAAAGGTCTAGGCGTACTCATTCCACTATAATTAATAGTAGATGATCTAATCCCTGAAATTTTACTTGAAGTAGTAGATATTTCAGGATGTAACTTTGTGTTTGCGTTATTATTAGGTTTGTTTGCTAACGTTTCTTTAGTGTCATCGGATGTATAATGATCACCTCTCAATTTCGCTAGAAATTCATCAAAATCAAAATTAGGATTAGCAAATGGATTTTCAATATTTGCATATTTGTTACTTGGGTGAGTAAATTCATATGGTGGTTCGGGAAAATTATGTTTGAAACTCTCGTCATCATCTCCTTGTTCTGATGACTCTTCTTCGTTAGAAGTGTCATCATCTTTATCATCATCATCGTCTTCTTCTGAACTGTGAGCATCTTCTTCTGAACTGTTGGAGTCATTTTGATGTGAATTTGAATTCCCAACAATTTTGACATTTCTTTGTGGTTGCTTACTTTTTATTTGATCACTATTTCTAATTTGATCAGGTTTTATTCTAATTTTTCCACGTGGTCGCGGAGTTGTTGCTGCTTGAATAGGTTTTCCCGTAACTAGGGTGCTTGGCAACTGAGATGAATCCACAAAAGTGATTGGGTTATTTGGTCTACTTGAAGACGATACTAGTTGTTTAGGATTTTGGTTTGAACCAACATTTTTTATATTGCTCGGAGCATTGTTATAAAAACCACCTGCTAATGCGGAGAAAAAATTCTCATTGTTTGATAATGATGAAATGGGTGGACTTTTAGTTATTATTTGACTCGCAGAATTAATTGGATTATGAGGTAGCCTGTGACTAAAGGGATCTGGTAAACTGGGTTTGAAAGGATGTTGAGAATCAAAAGATGAATAGGGATTAGGAGTGGAATGTAAATGATTATTCAATCGATGTTGACTCAAATCAAAATAATGACTATTCCCTATCCCATTATAAACTGGTTGATATTTGTTGTTCTGAACATTTGAGGACAAGCCGAAAAAAGGTAGCTCTATGTACTTTGCAGGTTTCGAATTAGCCCAATTTTTTTCAGGAACTTTATAACCATTTTTTATATAATGTCTAACTTGTCTTTTCCCCCTTTCAGTATCAGTATCCTGATCGGTTATTAGTTCTTCTTCTTCTGGATAAGTTTCGAAGTACTCCATAATTTCATCTAGATCTCTGCGCTCAGAAATATTTTCTGTCTGTGTCGAATTATTGTTACTAAATGTATTATTTGTGGCATCAATCTCTCTTTTACTTCTTAAAAGTAATGTTGCTGAGTCATTACTTATAGATAGTTCATTAGTCTGAATGTCTATATGTCTGTCAATTGCTAAGTCAATCAGGTCATCATAGTTACTGTCTTCACTGAAATCATTACATATTCAACGATTAAAAATGGTACGATAGAAATATTTAGAAAATTACATATTGTGTTCAATTTGGGAAGACAACAGCTATAGTTATAGTAAAAATTGTAGAAACATAAAGCCAATAACAGTCCACACTTATAGAAGCTTATGAGAGCTAATCAGGTACTAATGACACACAATTTTATCAGTGTTTCACAAAACCTAACAAGTTATCAAAAACAAACATAATAATAAAAATAAACAATTTAGGTTCTAGATAAAATTTGGCAAATACAAACCTGTATGCTCTTGGTGATTGTGGTGTCGCTGTTTTCCTGTCATCAACTTGAGTACCGATAGAAAATGATCCTATTTTGCCACTATTTTGAGGTATCGATGCAGGAATGATGTTTGAGTTAATAGTTCTTGAGTTAACAACTTGAGAACCGTATCCATCTCTGTCTTTTTGGACTTGACCTATAGTTTGGGGCTGTTCTCTGTTAACACGTTGTTGTCTATCGCTTTCGATTTCTTCGACTGGTGCAAAATCATCCACATCGGCGTATAACTGTTGCTGCTGAAGGCAATAAAACGTTTTATTAGAAAACATTAATAGTAAATGTATGTAAATATATATAGGTACATACATGCAGAGTGTTTTTTCGTTGCCACCCTTAACAAAGGTTAAGTATTCTATACGTCAAATAAAGTAAGTTTATGCCAAAAAAATGCTGGGAAACGATGTAATTTTTTTTGGAAATAAAAATTATTTACTTGATCAAGCGAAATTTATAGTATCCAGTGTTTGTGTTAGTTTTGTTATAGCCAGATTGCAATAATTTTTCGTGAAAAAGTGTTGTTACACGTATATATTAACATTTATGCAAAAAAACGCAGTCTATTTACTCAACTTTGGACCCTAATATATTGGGAACCAGACTCTTCCCAGGTATGCTTCCATGGAGAAAAAAAGACTCCATAGTATTCGGGAATATTGACGACCAAAAAATACCCTGTATAGTCACGCCCATTCTCCCCCAAAGAGGTTGGGCAGAAGTGTATGTAAATGTAGGTTATTTTATTTTTATTTCACGCCCACCTTTACAAGTTGGGCATAAGGTAATTAAGCCAATGATCAAGATGGAAGACATTAATCCACTCATAAAGAAGTAGAAAAAGAAGTGAAAGTTATGAATACTGAAATTCCGGATCCCTCTAATAGTACAAATAATAAAAATAATTTTTACATTCCAATAGGTATAGATGCTACTAACTTTTTCATATTCTTCACGATTAAATTTAGGTTGTCCTCGCGACGTGATGACTGGGTTTGGCTGCGGCTGAGAACGTGGTTGCGGCAGCGGTTGGCGTCTGGGCGGCGGTGGTGGTGGAGGTGGCGCCCTCTCATTCAACCGCTCCAAATCATCATCTCTCACTATAGAGAGAGTGCTGTCGCAGCCTACGTTTCGTGGCCAGTCACATGTTTGAAGTTCGTGGCTGAAATGGATAGAAGTTAAATTTTTATAAAAGTACTATACTCTTAGGTTTGTGTTATAAAATATAGAACTGTCTTCTCGATCGCCAACCGACTATCATTTTTCTATCAATCTGCCATATTATTATCGTGGATCTGCATGGACATTCCTACCGGCCGTGAATCTGCAGTCACGGTTATTTAATAATAATAATAATTCACAGAACAGAGAAGGTACAAATTTAGCCAAGAAATCAAATAAAGAAAAGAATACAAAAAAGGTT
This sequence comes from Carposina sasakii, assembly GCA_014607495.2. NCBI lineage: Eukaryota > Metazoa > Arthropoda > Insecta > Lepidoptera > Carposinidae > Carposina > Carposina sasakii. Next base: position 3,588,449 of record CP053150.1, read on the forward strand.
AAATACCTATACATAAGTCCACCAGTGCAAGACTCGAGCAGTGCGCCGCCAAAAACGCATACATAATACAGGGTGCAGTCGCTTGGGTGAGGGTAGTATCCAAACTCTTCAGGGCAGTCGAAGTTCACATCCCGCTTTATATCTGCCGCTACAGGCACGCTCCTGATTGGTCCGGAGCGCTGCCGAGAACGTTCTGATTGGGCTGATAGACATCCTGGAAGAAAGAGAAAACTTGAATTTAAAATTGGTCAAAACAAAGGCATTGTGATAAGATTGGTACCTCCCAATAGATAGGTAAACTTTATGTGAAACAATCACATCAAAATTCACATAAACTTTTGTACACCAACATTGATATAAAATGTTTCATATAAATTAAACTTCTATGCCATTCGATGATTAATAAACATACAGACTCTCGACGCACGATTGTTATGGCCGCTCGAAATTTAAGGTATGCAGCAATTGCAACACATCATGTCCTTGTAAATAAGGAGGGCATTGTTGCATTCCACACGGTAAATGCTCAGTGCAAGGATCTAGATCTAGACGTTAATCAAGATTAAAATCCAGACATTTAGCAATACAGCCGCACAAAATTAAATTACAAGTCGACAGTTACAAGTTCTAGCTTGTTAGGTTTAGCATTAATGATAAAAGAAATAATAAAAAACCGACTTCGTTAAAAAGAACCAAACAATGTAATAATAAAAAAAACTTAACAGATGAAAACAAGCACTTAGATGTCCGGTGGTCTAGAATTCTATAATATTATTATGGAATGAATAATATTGAAGGAAATAAAATATTTTGTAATGATGTAACATAACAACTGAACAGTCGGGATCCATTATCTGACAGCTAAGCTAAAGGTGGGTTCCCACGGTGCGTGATTTCGCGGACGGACGCGGACGCGCCGACGGCTACGAACGGACGCGCACCACGGACGCGTCTATATTACCACGGACGCTCCGTTTCCCACGATCCGTGGTGCGGGCTGGTGCGCGTCCGTCCGTAACATCACGCACCGTGGGAACCCACCTTAATATTTCAATGGATCCTGGCTGTTCAGTTGTTATGTTAGAACATATTTTATTTACTTCAATATTATTAATTCCATAATAATATTATAGAATACTAGACCAGCGAACATCTCAGTGCTTGTTTCCATCTTTTCAGTATTTTTATTATTACATAGTTTGGTTCTTTTTTACGCAGTCGGGTTATTGGATTTTTTAAATTATTTTTTTTATACTTTTTAGTTAATATAGCTACTAATAGGTAGCCTTGCTCGGCAGCAAGAAGTTTTCTTCTTGCTGCTGTCTAAAATCTTATATGCGAGAATTGTTACGCAATTTTAAATCGATATAGATCCTAAACGGACAGTGGAATCGGAAAATGTTCAGAGAGAACTGATAATGATTTTTAAATACCTATTCAACAACATCCCACTTGATATAGTTTGTAGACTTTAATTTTTTTCATTTTCACAATATGACGTCCAGTAGTCGCCATATTGATTTTCACAAAATATTAAAAGATAGATTTTATTTTTTGTTCGAAACAGATACCGATTATGATGTAAAAAAGTATGTAGTCATAGAAATCTAAAAAAATTATCAATTACAATTTCAAAATCTTCACTTTTACAACTAAACCTAGTGCCATCCTCTATCATCCTAATTAACCTGAGAAAACACCAGATTTCTTTAAAATTCATTGTTACTTAAATATTTCCGCAATTCACAAGAATTTGAGCCAAGGACGTGGTACCACTGGCAGCCTTAGGTACGCTGTATGTGTTAATATTCGCGGTGTGACTGTTCATATCTTTATTGTTATCTGCTTTGAGTCTAGCAACATTATGCTTTATCTCATTTTGACAAGACAATTTTGTCACGTTCCTTAGTGTGGGATTCGGAGCAGACGTCCACTCTCGCGCACATCTTTCTAGCATTATATTTGATATTATAAAATACATAAAAATAGACACGGCCATGTTTCCGAAATTGGGTTCTCAGAATTATAAAAGAGATCCGAAATAAATTTAGACATTTCTCTGTATATTCAGATAGTCACAATTAGCATTATCATATTTGTGATTCCAGTAACCAGTCACTAAATTGATTTTAGAGTCACCACAGTCAACTTCTTTCAAAATATTGTTAGGTATTATCATTATCATATTTCATTATTATCATTTAACTATTAATGCAATTGAACTAGTATAGGTATAATATAGATAAATAAGTATGCACTTGGTAATAAATCTTAAATTTTCATTGACCATACGATACCATACGATGAGAAAATATGCATTTGCCCTTATGAGAATAGACTTCGTACTTCATAACTTCACACTAAAGACCGTATCGCAATATGACCTTGAACACCCGAAATTCCTTTAAAACCAACACTTAATACATTTAAACAATGGACATAATAACCCAACAAAAGACAACAGTTCCCACAAGTAGCAAATCCGTGTTAAATTTAAAGGTAAATTGCATTGATATAAGCCATGATCTCACGAATTTGCTTAGCTAAATGAAATTCTATGTCTACAAGATTAAGGTACAGTTTTGATTCATACTAAATAAAGTCTAGGCTGGGTGTCGACACATGGCCATCGTGATTCGGAACGCGTGCTTCTCTTGGTCAGTTAAGTCAAACCTAAGGCATAAGCTTTTGTACGCAACTCTGCTTAACATCAATACCATTAAAATATCTATAATCATAAATCTTATCTATTGCGTCATTTCTATTTATCTGTCAGCATTATATAATATAACCTATAAATGTATGACTTGATTGGTCTACTTTTAAATTGTAGAAATAAGTGTCATTAACAAACGTTATATCATTTATATTGATAGTATCTAGTGTTACCGTAAAATTATAATGTCGGCAAGGACAAGGTCTATCTAATCTAATTCTAGATCTTCTAATTCTACTTAGGGTCAATTACTACATAAATAAATCTACGAGATAATGTCAATTAATGTTCAAAGCTGCGAAAAATAAATAAAGATTTTCAGCAATATCTCATAGAGATTCCGTAAAATACCGGATGTTTTGCACAATCACCTAGCCTTGAAGCAATCCGATAAACCGCAAAACGCAACAAAACATATTATTATCAAACAACGAAATCGACCTAGATACAAATACAGCAACCGACAAACTATTATGCTTATACCTCATTAATCAATCAACTGATTCCTTGATCGTGGCTTGGGGTGTTGCAAGGGTGCATTCTGGGGCCGTCATAATCATTTTCAAACCTTATTGGCTTAAGATTTCTTGCATGATTTGATACGATTATCATTCAAGTAGGTTATTGCTCAATTATTATTGGTTATGTTCCTATTAATGTAATAATAGTGCATAAATTAGATAAACTACTAGAGACTCATATAACCATACTGTTGAATGTATAATGCAAAGTAACATAATATTCTGCCTAGAAGAAGTTAACGTGGTTAGAAAAGTATAAGTGCAAAAAAACCTAGTAGAAACGTTTCCGCGGAACACAAAAATAGAAATCGTCAAGCGATGAGTACACTTAAGTTCAGGATATTGACCTTAGTATGTAATTCACCGTAATAAAGTCCAGTTATCTTAAGTATTCAAATTTATTTACATTTACAAAAGGATTTTATATCCACTGTTTGATAACATTGCAACGTGGGCGACGTACATTGGATATTAGCGAGTGTTGCAACCGATTTGCATTCTACAATGATCTCAAAGACATTAAACACCCACAATAGTTGCGAATTCTCAGGTCTAACAAAAACAGGCCTGAAAATTAAGAGACTGGTCCTATCTTTAATTGGTACGTAGGAGTGTAGGCTAAATAAAGAACGTGCAAACTCTATTTTCTTTGAACTTGATCTTTATTTACTGTACGTACCCACGTAATATATTATTATAGTATTAATGTATGTTTGTTTATTTACCAATTTACACATAGAATTCACCACATATGGTATGTTAAAAATATAATTATAATTAAGGAACATTACATATCTAAAACAATGATTTGCCAAAGTAAGATCTCTGAGTAAGAGCTCATTTCTCACAAATGTATTTTGAATAAAGGTCGTTAAATACTTACTTTAATTATTTTAAGTGACAAGCTATATATAAACGAAAATATAATCTTGAATTGATACAAAAAAAAGATTAATTGCATTCTGATAAAGTATGGTGATACAAAGAAATGATACTAAATGATTTTTTTTTTTTTAATGATATACTGATGATAGCCTGAAGGGCTTTGTCATCTTCACCGGGCTACTTGGCGTGCGCTGAAGGCGCACAACCGAATGGTTGATACTAAATGAAACTACATGAAAATAAATATGCACTGTCACATAATAAACAGAAATAAACATCTTATCTAATTGTAGAGCCAATTAAAGTTATTTTTTATCAATTCGTCTGTATATTTTTATTTGTTTGCAATCAAAAACCTAGAACGACAATAAGGATAAAAGCATTTGCGTGTAGGAGGTTTATCGGACAGGATAACCAAGTGGACTGACTAGGATACCGTGAGTCCGTAGGCGATTATGGACAGACATGACTGTACCATATTTATTATATCTTTAATCTCGCAACGCTAATGTTGCAATAAATAACGAAGGGTACAAGCATTTACATGAAAAAAAAGTATTATTCCATTGTATAGTATTGCGAATTATTTCTGCAACATTTTGACTTATGGCTTGTTGAATGGAGAGTAAACTTTGTTTGCTTTTGATTCAGAAATGAGGCAATAGTCCGCGTATAAACAACGCAAGCATATCGTGCAGGCATGCCCTTTGTTAAGCTGGCCTTTGAATTTAATTCCTATCGTAGCCTATATCACTTCGGCAAACTGCCCATTCGTGGTTGGCCAGTACAATATAGATAATGATACATCAAAAGCAACCTTGGACCTTTCACTCACAATAAATTCATTAATAACAATAACAACCGTGCGTGATATATAAAAAATAATGATCAATTTTGCATGCGACCAATCGCGGTTTGGTTTATTAATGACTTTCAGATAAAATGGTTGAAGAGCTTTAGCCTATAGATTTCATCTGTATTCCATATAAATTACTTCCTAATATCCTAAATTTCGTTTAGATGTATGTTAATACTTAGATACTTATAATAGAATAAACTTAATGAGTAGGTACATAGTACTGATGAAGTAGTTTGCGATCATTATTGTCTTTTATTCTAATAAGCTGTCAAATTAAAAAATATTTTCATCGCAATTAAAGTAGTTATGAATATTAATTCCCAATTTTATGGAAATAGTTTCATCGTTATATGTACATTTATTACTCTATTAATTTAGTTTAATATTACGATTTCCGTACACAAGGTATAATTGCTGTGTAGGTATTTTATATTTATTTGATATTTACATTTACAACGGTGATTGCCCCAGCCCCTTTTCATGTTTTTTTTTTAACTAAAACGCATCCAAAGAACCGCTGAAAAAACGCAGTATATTAATAGCAATTTCAGCACACAGCAGTCGTGTACATTATAATCATCAGGGGGTCATCGAGAGCGCGCGAAGCGTGCTCCTGTCTATGGGCCTGAGGGAAAACCCCTGTGCCCGGGCAATGCATACGACATAACAAAAACAGATTTATTTAGCGTGCTATAATGAATCACATTACTTTACCGTAAAGTAATAATTTGTTTGAAATGTGCTTCTACAACATTTCCTTTTAGGTTGCGTTTAAGCAAAAAAGCAACAAACTTTAACTGAATGCTCATTGCTAGAATGGAATGTAATGCCCGCAACTATTTTAATGTAATGTACTCATTTAATATTAACGAGTACTAATGAATAAGTCCTGACATTAAAGAAGAGTAAGAAAGCAATAATGCTATCCAGAAAAAGGATATTACTTACTTCCTATCACAAATTCATAACATGGTAAAGTATATTAACTTGAAGTACCTTCGTTTCTGACCATAGGTATATTAGATTAGATCGTCGGTCGAGAAAAACTGATCTCAAATGCAAGTGCAAATTCGACTCCAAAAGAAAATACTTAACAACTTACATACGAGTACATCCATAAAGAAACTGTTCAAATACCATTAGAGTTGAGCTTTTTAGTCGTCTGCATCATAATATTTCGTATTTATATTAATCAAGATAATTAACAGTAAATTAGATATATCTTTGTTATGTTTAATTTTTAATAGTGTTGATAAGTAGTGGCTGTTACGTTCTATAGCCCAAGACAATGTTAATTTTGTCGATCATTGCACCGTATTACGTACGATATAAGGTTCTGCGTTTTTTTGTGTATGGTACAAGTTATGGAAGAAGGCAGAAGTTGTACGTTCTGACCAATTTGGAGGAAAATAATTAATATTAATGTCTTGTCAGTAACATTGTAAGTGCCTTATAATTAAACTCTTTGTCTATTTTTAAGCTGAGGCTGAGCAAAAATTTACTAATTACACAACTAATCTACCGCCGTTTTTCGGGCATAAATAGTTAATTCTATCCATATAACTCCTGCAGTTTTGGCTATCCCATTTTGGGGAACACATTATGTGTGTCTACGTATGAACATGAATATGTATATTGGCTTTTTAAATAACTTTTATTTCTGTTTTCTATAAGGATTTCTATTTGCCGGCTTCGGCAAATATAATAAAAAATCGCTGTGAGTTGATAAATTACCCACTCTATGTTTCCGTTGTCACGCGGACCGGCCTCGCGACTTGAAGCCATTTCACTTTTTTTCTCAACACGATTGACTAAACTATGCCTACAATGTTGAAACGTTATAGAATATAACATAATTCAAGGTTAGCTTAAATGATTGGCAGCGATTACTAATAGTTATTGTTCTCTATGTTTGTAATGCTAGAAAATTTTGTGATAAATTTTGAAACTTTTTCATAGGCAACTATTGACTAGGTATTAAAAATATAACAGCTATCAAACCCTAAACTAAGCCAAGGTTGACGTTAGTTATAGAAATCATTCTAAGATTTAGCCAACAGCCAACTTTATGTACCTACCACACAACAAATTAAGAATGAAAATTAAATAAATGTCTATAACATTTTGAGATTGTAATGTTGATTTGTCTAGCTAGAAACTCGGAATGTGGAATCGATAAAGGTTCGTCATTAAAATGTTTGCTCCAATAAAAAACCCTCATTTTTGTTCATTCGTCGAATCTCGGGATGAAGAGTAACCGCTTAGTGGAGAACGATAACGAACGTCAACGCAAAACGATGTTACATTATTTAAACAGCCTGGAGTGTCTGAATGTTTCTGACAAATTTAATTACGTACAGCATGTATATAATAAGGTAAATAATTAAATACATTTGGCCAGGATGTTCAACTAATAGAAATTCCATTTTATCCGATTACCAAACCTTGACATTAGCTTTAGTTTACCGTATGGGCGTTAATAAATTAAATAAATGAGTTTCTTATGTGGTAGTAGGTACTTGTAATACAACAGGATTTTTGCTCTATTTGGGTCTGTTTTATAATTATTTCCTGTTTCAAAATCTTGTTAGGCAAATCTAAATTACTTTGCGAATTAATGACACGTGATTATTTATTATGACGAGTTCTATTCAGTTATTGTCATATCTTCTACACAATTAGTGCTTTTTGGTCAGTACTACTTATAACAATGACTAGTCCTGCACTAAATATGAACATTTCAATCGTCTTCGTCTTCAGCCTATTGTAGTCTACTGCTGGACGTAGGCCACGCCACAAGGCTACTAGGGAGGTTTTGCCCATAGTCACCACTTTTGATTTTTGGACTATGTTGTCAGCACGGAAGGCGCTGCTGCCCACCTCCCGGAAACCTTTAATCGCCTCGTGGGGCAGGTATGGGGCCATCCATACGTCTAAGGGGGAGGGAGGGGGTCACTGCCAAGGGGGTGGGAGAGGTCCTAAATTTCGTGACCACGCGCAAAAAAGCTACGAACTATACAAATCCAATCATGAGTGACATCTCATAATACAATCTAAAACAATCTAAAATCTCCTGACTTATCCAACAATAGTAAAACATAACGTTTCGTGCAAATTCCCAGTTAGTAGGTAAATGTCAAGATACAAACACGTGGGTGGCGCCCCTGATGCACGCTAGCAAATGTGCAACCATAACTTTGCGGTTGGAAATATAGACACTAAACCAGAAATGCTCAGAGCAACAACCAAATCTTACAAGACGGCAACGTAAGTGGCGCCGCCGTTTTGTTCAATAAACCACAGTTATGTAGATGCTCAATCGTGATCTTCATTGAAATCCACTTGCCTATAACAATGAAGAGTAGGTATGTCCCTAGCCTAGGTATCTCTAGCAGGTGTTTAAAAGTCATGGATGCGGCAGGGATTACGAGTAGTTCCGTGAGAAAACTTTTTGCCCTATGTTCCTACCCACTCGAAAATCCTGAATTCTTAACATGTTTATGTGTAGTACGAGTATACCGACGGTGAAAGAGGAAGATTGGCACGTAAAATTAACTGGAGAGCTAACTTGATGATTTGTATGTACAGTGAAAACTTTCAGAAAATCTTTCTTTTGATTTTATTAATATCAAATAAAATCTCAATCTAAGAAGCCATCAATGTTTATCATAAAGTATCTGATGAGGCAATATGTAAAGTTGAACATGGGTAGGTACTAACAGTCGAGGCAAAATCATTTTAAATTATATAAACGTTATGAAATATGAAGTCAATAATTTTATTTGTTTCCTTATCACTTTACTTATTTTGGGTTACGCCACGTTTCCGAGACAAGTGGGCGAGGTAACAGGTTCGACTCCCGACGACAGCGACAATCGCAAATCACGGAGTCGTGATCGTGACTATTGCAATAGTTTACATAAATGGTTATGTGCAAGTTTTGAGCTTACGGCGGAATATTTAGAGCATTATTTAATATTAATTCCCCTCGGCTAAGTTCACGCCGAGTACAGAAAATGCAGAAAAATAAGTACCTTTGTTAAAATAATAAAGGCGATTGTGTAAGGTTTATTTGCCCTTACCTCGAGAAATAAGGAACTATTCAGGTTTTTTATAATTATTTTGAAATTTATTTCTACAAAACAATTTTAAAAATATGTTTTTGTTTTTACGCCTCAAAAGAGGATTTCTGTGGGCTCTTTAAGCAGAACTTGTATCTATCTACGAACTAGCTCGGTACGGACATGTGAAGCGACGGGATGAAAGTCATATTTTACAGTGAGCTTTGGGCATGAATGTAGATGGATAAAGAGGAAAATGTGTCTAAAAGGCTTTGAATGGATTGTGTAAGAGGAGGGGCGTGTACTGAAAGTAACTATGATGGATAATAGGGATGAATCGAAGAAGAGTACACATTACGGTGACCGCAAGGAAATGAGAACAGGCCAGGGAAAAGAAGAACTATATTATGATATTATGACACTCCATGGAAGCATACCTAGGAAGTGTCCGCCGTTGCTGCTTTTTCTGCATTTGGACCATACTGTCTAAAGGGAGCTGCATTTTTTTTGGCATTACTTTATTTCATGCGTACCCTAGTTCTGTACACCCACCGCCGTGTGCTATTTGGACAGGGAGCTGCAATTACATTGCCTAGTTACTGTTACAGTTTACTCGCCCATTGTAAACTGACTCCAAGTGACTCACGTTTAGTCAAAAACTTGACAACTAAGTTATATCGTGTCAAGTCTTTGTGTTCAATGGTCCATTATAGCCTAAACCTACCTCAATACTTGTACGTGGGTATACACTGAATTGAAAAAATCAAGGCTCTAGTTTTATGATTATTACATATTATGATTTCTTATTTTAAGCTTATAAATAGAGTACTTTTGTAAAATTATGCAGCGTTGACAACTTGCTAAACGGAGATATATCCGATTTTACCTGTAACAAACAAAAATAAACACTTGTTAGAATATCTATAAAGAAATTATATTGATAATTACTACATATTAATTCTACTCTCATCACTATCTAAGAGTACGGAGAGATATACAAGTGTGTCCTATGTAATAAGACGTGAGCCTACCGCTGTTAATTATTAATACGCATCTGTTTTTTAATTTAAAGTTTTCAAACGTAAAATTAAATCATCCTTCTATTTTTATCACAAACTAAATCTATTTGTTATAAAGGTAAGTAATATCATAAAAAGATACGTTATTTTAATATTAGGTAAGAAATGGTGTCATTTGTCAGTGAATATAAACACCATAGCCCCAAGTCATCACGATACAGATTCTATCAAAATCGTGATATTTAAATTATGATAGTTTCAAATGAAATAAATAACACATTACTATGTTACGTTAGAGAAATCGGGACATTTTGGCTCGTGCGCGGTGGCGACTATACCCAATAAAAAAGCTTTTGAATAAAACATATAAATTTAATTATAATATACACCATCCTTATATCGCATTATAATTGGCTGTTCTTATATGCAGGTAAAACTTGGGTTCTTCATGGCGCAATTAAGTTTTCTTTAATAGTCTCTATCAAATAGCATTACTTATAATATAACATTATACCCGTTTTCATAATACAAAAATATTTTGAACCATAGTCCATACTGTATGGACATATACTTCTTTGCCATTCTTTCAGAAAAAAACGCCACAAGCTGCAGGGATGCGTGAAATCAGATCAAAATTGGTGCGATGGCGTTCGCGTTTTAATTTTATTTTAATTAATATTAGGTATTTGCTTTACATGGCAAGGAAAGATTAATCCATTTTATGGAATTCCTCTATATACACTAGTTTCCACGACTTTTAAGTTCATAACGTATAGTTACAAGTGACAAATTGTGTAGGGAGTGCTCCTAAGAAGATGTCATTTAAGTGATTCCGAAGGCAGAGCTAATAAGCTCTTTCATGTTCTTTACCATCTTAAATAACATTAGTTATTAACCACGACTCCATGAACTAGAGAATATACTATTTATTTCATATTTTACAAGCATGAATAACTGACATACAATATTTCATCTCCGGTTTTTATAGTTAAAACTATGTTAGTTAAAATAATATTTCTAACACAATAAAATGTAACTTACATCTACATCCAATAAAATTCTAACTGGCTACATCTAGGTATAGCTGAAATTCGGGTTCTAGTCGTAATATATAAATCAGATAAATAATGAAATTCTCTGTGATTAAAAATAACTGCCTTGCCAAACAACATTATATGCAGTGACTTTGTCTTTGTTTTTCACCTGACATCTTGTCAACAAAAAAGCCATAAGCTATAACGTTACGTAACCCCTTACAAACAAATAACTAATTAATATTATGACATGTTGTAAAACCATTTGTAACATTTAATTAACAAGTTAAGAAGTTGTAACAATTAAGTATAGGTATACTGCCTACGTTTGTCTGTAATCGCAATCTTCTATACATATAATAAAAATGTAACGGATCGCTGTGGATAGAAGATAAATGAGAAAAAATATTATAGAATACCTTCACCAACGCAATAGTACCCAAAACAATGATTTTTGGAATTTTTGTCTGTCTGTGCGTTTGTGCACGCTAATCTCAGAAACGGCTGAACTGATTTCGATGCAGTTTTCAGGAATATATTGTGACAGATCCCACTTAACATATAGGCTACTTTTATCCCGGGAAAATGTTTTTATCCCGAATAATTTCGACATTTTGTTTTTTTCTGTAGTCCACGCGGACGGAGGCGCGGGCGGTCACTAGTATTTAATAAGTTTACAGAATTGTGAAGTTTGGGTAGAATTAATACATTCTTGTTAAGTATTTTCTGTAGGTATGTACCTAAAGTCTTTATAATATTCGTTATAAATATATTTATAAAGTAGAGCATAGTATTATAGTAAGACTTCTAAAGTAAATTTTATTATTAGCGTACGTCCACGACATTATCTACGAGAATTTATATAATTATTAATATTATAAAATTATTAATAAAGAAATGGAAAAAATTCTTCACCCGAGTGGGAATCGAACCCACGAATTATTAATATGATATAGCAACATAACTGCTAAATTTTATAAAAAAAAAACATCCAGCCTGACTTTTAAGTCTGTACGTAACACAGGTGCGCGCGCGATTGCGCGCGTCAACCTTTTCGTATACCTACGAATGGAACATAGACTTACAAATGTCACGACAGTACAATGAAAGCTTGAAAAATCATTTTTAACTAATGTATTGAGTTATGATAAAACTCGTAGAACAAACGTTATTGTTTATGATTTTAGCTATCCAGTCCTGCGAGGTTATTGATATTTTAAATTTAACCCTGTATAAGTAAGAATCTGTATACTTACTAGAAATCGATAAAGAATGCATCTTACCAATTCATAATAAAGCATATTTTATGATGATTAAGTAACTAAGTATTTGGTAACTATAGGTATATATATTTTAATAGTTCACAATAAAATATTGCAATACCGGTCAAAACACTAATCGGAAGTATGGCATCGCTATGACCTATTACCTAAATCGACATTGAAAGGCGTCAATCATAAGCCTTTGATTCCAATAGGGTTACCGACCATATTTAAATACTCTTGGCTCTCCGTGATGAGAACAATCGTCATAAATCACAACGTATTTCAACAGAACGTTTTTGGTTTAGTTTTAGTTTAGCTTTAGTCTGTTCAGTTCATAGCATTTCATTTTTGAATTGTAACCCGTCCCTCTTAAGTAGGCATCTCCTTAGCTAACCCGGGGTTTCGCTAGTACTATGCCTACATTAGCTGCATTTCCTTCCGTGCATGTCGTATAAGTTGTGACAACGGGAACTCATTTGTGATTCTGCACACCTAGTTACCCTTTTTAAGGAACACAAGCGTGTCAATATGTATTATGTATTTACATGTTTTCCCTAAGGATGATGAAGAAAATTGCTCGCATTGCAATGATAAAATTCCTTTACGACTTCAGAGCAGTACAGATAACATGTTTGAGAAGATCACATTTTTATTCTAGCATTTTAAAAATAATCATTTAACAATACCTAGAGTTGAGTATAATCTACATATTTTAGATTACATATTACAGAAATAGGGGCACTAAATCAAAATCAAACAGTATAAGATATTTAGCAGAATATTTTCTCAATTTAACATCCCTACAAACACAATGTCGCACTGGCCAGATTCAATACTAGATTACGTAACTATTCAAATTGACAAGTGATTGCAATTGTATAACACCATCACGAGGATATTTAGTATTTTGTTCACGAATTTCTCAGTTTTTGTTAAACGTTTGTGTCTCTTCCGGTATCGATGACAATAAGGAGGCGGAGTGAAGACCGTAAATATTGAGTTTTGTAACAGCAGATAAAATTCCAATATTATTGTTTTCATTATTTTTACTCCCGTTGGAGTACGAGTGATATCTATCTATTATTTTATAGGTTCATGATGTTAATTAATGACCAAAATATAAGCCATGTGTTTACTTCTAAAAGTCATATTTTAATGTTAGTATTCACTTTAAATAAAAATATTTCGATGTTGTGGCATATGGCGCAAATGACGACCTCTTAAGAGATTTTATTTTCTAACATCACAAAAAAACGTTATCAAGGGCTCTGTTTTTTGGTTCACGTAATAGGTACGTTCATGAGCCATGGTGTAAGCTCGATAAAATGCCAGCATTTACTCATGTTTTGGCTATAATATGCGGTAACTACAGGGCGAAGTAAGTGAATTATTCATAAATATGATAAGTGTTGTAACACCTAACAACGTGGGCAAGCAGCGGCAACCTATGATGTGGCCGGATTTTAATAGAAGTAAAAGAAAGTGCATAGAAAAGTATTTGAATTGCTGACACCAGCGCCATCATAAAAATTTGCAACGGTTTTATGATGGGTCGAAAGTTGATATGAATGTTAATAAGTAACTTTGAAAACGGTAAGTACTTGTACTTTACATACAGTTTATTTGAGATTAATGTACTTAGTCTTATTGATTTCAAAAATCTTATTGTTAAATTAGTTTTTTAGAAATGATTGTCTTTTTTCGCAAAACTTATTAACAAAATACTAACTTATGAACTAATAACAATAACTAACTAATTTAAAAAAATACGGATATATCACCACATACATTCACGTATAATTTATATAAGGTATCTAAATACGAGTAAATACACGTTTATGTACATATTGTACATCTACGCAGATATCACTTAGATAGGGATATTTGCAATAACATCTTGTCGTATGACGGCACGATTTATTCCCAGTTTGTATACATTTATTCACAATGTATCTAGCAAGAGATTAATGTGGGATAATGTGTAGTCTATGTAAATTGTAAAGAGAAAAGCGGAATATTTTATGGTACTCTTAAACGAGCTATTTCTCCGCAATGTGTGATTGATATCTGATAAGTGATACAGAAGCAAAATTGTGAACTGCAATAGGCTGACAAAGACGAAGATGTTTCACCATTTATCGGAAGGGTAATAGGTCCATTCGGCCCTACAATATCTGGGCAATGGACACTCATCTATATTGCAAATATATTATTGCCCGTTTCAAATTTTTCACTTTAGAGAAAAGGTATTTTGCTAGACCGACGTTTACCTCTCTACATAGTCAGTAGCTCTAAGACCGCCCTGTAACTTTATTTACTCAAAGGTAGAATTGATATCTACCTAAGTGAAATATGACGACCCTATAAATAAGATTACAACGCGGTAGATTCTTAAAACGGTTTAAGGTAATTTCCATTTAATGAACACTCAAGGTAAACATGAAAAAAAACTCTAATTTTAAATAGTGCCTACCCAATTATTTTATTACCTAAATATAAGGTGTGGTATTTAAAATTAAGCTTCCTTGTATAGCATCCTGCTTATCTAGATTATTTACAAATGTCTATATTGAGCAAACTAACTTAAAATCCGGTGGAAATCGTGAGCAAATTCTGCTAAGTTATTCCATGTATAGAATCGAACAGCATTTCTGTAAATACAGGATGTATACAACTTCCTCTAATTTAACTCTAACATACTATATCCTATGCTATCATACGAGTTTATATCCTTGTGTTATAACATGAACGTAATGCAGTTGGCATGTAATTATCTCTAGCGTAGAACTGAGGGAAAACTAATTGAGTAATCATGCAAATTAGCTTTTATAAGGAATATTTTAAATATTAGTCTAACTGAAGGATGTGCTTATTAATCGATTTCAAAAAAAGCGGCCAAGGCGAGTCGGACTCGCCCATGAAGGGATCCGTATGAAAGGTAATTGCAGTTTACGATTTATGACCTTTAAAAAACTACTTACTAGATCTCGTTCAAACTAATTTTCGGTAGAAGTTTGCATGGTAATGTGCATCGTATATTTTTTTAGTTATATCATTCTCTTATTTAGAAAAAAATATATTAGAAACCTCAATATAATTTTTGAAGGCCTTTGCATAGATATCCCACACGTATGGTTTTGATGAAAAAAAATTGAGTTTCAGTTCAAAGTACGGGAAACACCCAAAATTTATTGTATTTCTTCTATTTTTGTGTGAAAATCTTAATGCGGTTCACAGAATACATCTACTCACCGAGTTTCAACAGTATAATTCTTATAGTTTCGGGAAAAAGTGGCTGTGACATACGGACGGACAGACAGACAGACAGACATGACGAATCTATAAGGGTTCCGTTTTTTGCCATTTGGCTACGGAACCCTAAAAATGAGTATGCAGGCTTACATATTACGCCGACCTGAAGTATATTGTTGTTGTAAATGAAGTCATAAATAAATAATCAGGAGCATGAAGATTACAATAGTAAAAATATTACATAGTTAATGTTATGCTATTTTACACATTAGGAAATATTATGTAAAACAGCTAAATAAAAAAACTAAAAACATTAAAAGTAATATCATGGTGGATGAAGGAGAAAGTGGATAATCTTTATATCCTTGCTTTACGCTATAAAACTAGAAAAAAGCTTAAAAAGATTTTTAAATTCAAGTAATTTTTACGACTTGTAACATTTAAAAGGAGAATGTCAAGATTTGGTTCAACTACCACGAAGAGTAGTTGTTCATGATTTTCATTGTAGGTACTTACGAAAATGAAAATGTTCATGTCTGAGATAAGAACATTTACATGATTTAATCATATTTATTATAACACTAGAGGCTTCACACGGGTGCAGTGCTGAAACTATAGTCCAAATAAACCTTCCTCGTGAATCACTCCATCTATTAAAAAAACCGCATCAAAATCCGTTCCCTAGTTTGAAAGATCTAAGCATACATTGGGATGGACAGACAGCGGCAAGCGACTTTTTGTAATATATAGTGATTACCAAATGTAAATGATTTAATAATTATTTCAATTTAAGAGATTATTGATATGGTAAAGATTATAATAATTGTTTTCGGACCCATATAAAATAAACTATGCTGACACAGAGCTTTACTAATACTCGTACATCAGTTGCATCTCATCCATGCAAGTTGCCGCTGATCATTTGCATCTGGACCCGCTATACTAAACGTGGTTGTAAGATCTCCATAATGATCCTGCAGTTCTAGTTTTTGGGAACACGATACTTAAGCCATATTTCATAGGATAATGTTGGCCCAGTTAAATTATCTTTAGTAATGATTTTTATGTAGGTACGAGTTTTTGCATATACCTTTCTAGACATACATGGTGTAACAAAAGGGGTATGTTAAGCGAAAAGGTATGTAAATTGTCCACTAAAAGGACCCACAAAATTTCAGACTCGAAATCACATGTTTATTTTTCCAGATAGTATGGAGAATTCCTACACAACTCAGGAATGTTCATACAATCTTGAAGGTAAACATGTGATTTCGAGTCTCATATTTTGGAAATAGGTTCTATATAGTCAGCTATTTACATTGCTTTTCGCTTAACATACACTTTCTGTTACATCCTGTATAATTACACACTTGTTTCTTTCGCCACGGCCTCAGTTGATATAGTTTTGATAACTTTGAGTGTCACATAAACTCGGTATTACCACACTCTTAATTAACTATACCAAGGTCATATTGTTAAGTGCGGGTTATATAAATATATACCTACTTAAAAGCAATTGTATATAATATAACTCGGTCATGCAATATATTACCTGTTTATTAAATAACAGATTTCTTGGCTCCATGGAGGTGTGGAAAATATATTACCTGTAACAAAGTGGTTATCTATTAATAAAGATATTTCGCAATATTTTTCTATTTTTTACATACATACATATATTCACGCCTCTATCCCTTACGGGGTAGGCAGATCACCAAGGGCCGATAGAACCAAATGGTGCCACTTCTGACTAATTTTGAGGGTATAGTTGGGATGCACAAGTTCGATTAGTAGTGACAGGTGGTCAGCCCATCGCCTACAAAACACCAAGACCCTCTAGTCCCTCTACTGACTTGTACAGTATGCCCGGGAAGAGAAACAGCTGTAGTGTTATACGTTTTTTTTTTCACTCCCAGAGCAGCATAGAAATTTTTTTATAAAAACGAAAAGATGACCGATGCTCTATCAAAAATGTATTACCTGTTTCATATGAAAAATAACTAATCGATCCAGTTGGACTTTGCCCTGTTTATTTATTATCCAAAACCTATTTATAACTTGTGATCATAATAAATAAAAGTGTTTATGATAAGGTACCAATAATATTTAGGGCAAGTTACGAGTATTACATTGGCAGTTACGCTTAGTGTGCATTAATCAGAAGACGTGAAAATAATCATAGTTTCACTGACGTATTTTAATTAATAGCAGCTTAACAACCGATCAGACAACTGGCCCTTATAAAAGCAGGAATCAATGCAATAAAAAGTTGCCGCAACTCTAGGTAATAGCAAACGCAACTCCTACAGCATGGATATTGCATGTTTTTAAACCACTTAAGCATCTATAAAGGACCTTTTAACAACAATTTCCATAAAGCAAAATTGCACCACCTATAGCTAGTCACTTAAAACAGAAAACGGCATGTCAAATTGTCTGTCTTCGCCCTGCGATAAAGTGGCCAAAGCCCATACATTTTACCATACAGCTTACGCAAGCTATAACAGGCACATTAATCGCATTAGCCGAAATCAGGTGTTCAAATTTATAAGAGCATTATACAGCAAATGTGCAAATCACGACGCAAAATCTGAAATTATAGGGGAGTTGATTTAGGAAAGGAGCCATTGGTTTATTGTTATGGGCTGCACGAATATGCTGCAGACTTGAATGTATGAAGGACTTTTTGAGTGAAAGCAAATAGATACTATACGCTATATGGTGGTACTAAAGGCTTTATAGGCAGATACTTTAACCCCTCCTATAAACTTGCTCTAACATATAGTCATAAAACAAGGAATTGCACCAAATAATAATAATAATTAATAATAATTGTGAAAAAAAACCATATTTCTAAACATTGTTAGATTTAAATTATAAATTATGACTTTAAGATTTTGAGATACATTTTCACTATATTCTCCAAGATTCGATATTATTTAATGAACGTCTTGTTCCGTTTTAACTTACAAAGTAGAATTTATTAATTACATTACTGTTATTTTGTGTTGCTTAATGACTAAAGGCGAACGAAAAGGCACGTGTCCAAATAATAAATCGTTTATTTATTATGCAATAGTTTATTAAAACTGGCAATTAATTTTAATAATCAATTTGATTTTATTGCTTACTAGTGGACGCCCGCGACTCCGTCCGCGGGGACTACAGAAAAAACAAAATGTCGAAATTATCCGGGATAAAAACATTTTCCCGGGATAAAAAGTAACCTAACCTGTCACAATATATTCCTAAAAACTTTATCGAAATCGGTTCAGCCGTTTCTGAGATTAGCGTGCACAAACGCACAGACAAAAATTCCAAAAATCATTATTTTTATTGCGTTATAAAGGTCTCCTATATTATTTTTTCTCATATATCTACCATGTACAGACAGCGATCCATTACATTTTTATTATATGTATAAATAGATTTGGATTTCTCTATAGTTAGTATAGCTGATATATTAGGTTAAAGACACGCCCTCATAATGCGTTTTAATTATTTAACACTATAATTATTTTATGTGTGAAAGCATAGTAGCATGCGTAAGCGCTCCTAAATATCTGAACGTCTGCAAATTACTTGCTAAATGTCTAGGATCAGTCGCCTTTTTGGGATTTCCTTCAGTTGCAGAGACTCGCTAATATCGATAAACAGCACAAAGATATAAAAGATGTAACGTTTTATTCACTATCTACCCAAATCCAATTGAATAACACAACATAAATTAGAGTAAGTATGCAATCCTATGTAATCATTTCAATCCTTAATCATTTGCTATGCATCAAAGGTGTTTCTCTATTGAGGGATCGCCCACCACCGGGCCCTATACCCTCCGCTGACCCTCGGATCTGCCTACTCATGATCACGAACACAAGACACTACAGTCGCAACGAGAAGCCAGATCCAAGCACCTAGCATGCAACCATAAATACATAGCTGCTAATCCGAAAACCAATTAAAATTTTAATCGACATATGTTTCGCCAACACCCGTGGCATCATCAGGATTAGTTTTCCATGTTAGTTCTATCTACCGAACCAACTAACTAACAACTAAAACCAATGTATTGCAAATCATTTTTATACCCTCAATCAACATAAAAAAATAAATGTTAATACCTACATATTAGTTTAGAAATGTAAAATTATTATAGATAAATAAATATTAAAAATATACATTAGTTATTAATTGTTAAATTATTAGAAGAAAAATAAATTTATAATAATATTAAATATATATAAAAAAAGACCATATCAAGGCTGTACGACAAAGTCATTACCTTTGTCCGATCCTATTGACTTTGACATTGACAGATTGCAGCCAAAACTGGGCTAGTGTTTACAAAATCTATTTGATTATTTACCAAATTAATACCTGAAAATTTTGCTTTCATAATTTCTAGTTTTCTAAAATAGACAGACGGATGCCTTTATCTGCAACATGTAGAACTCTTAACTCATTATTATCTGCCAGGGAGTGGCCCGCCTGGAGTAAATGTTCGGCAAAGTTGGATTTATTAGGATTACCATTTCTAAAAGCTGATATATGTTCCTTGTATCGAACATTAAAACTGCGACCAGTTTGTCCAATGTAACAAGCATCACATTCATCACACTTCAACTGGTATACACCTGATTTCTTTTTAAGTTCCAACTTTTGTTTTGTGTTAATTAACTTTTGTAATGAATTATAAGTCCTAAACGCCACAAATATGTATTCTTTTTTTAATAATTTAGATAATTTTTCTGAAAAACCTCCATAATATGTCAAACTACCAGTGTATGGTTTTTGAATCTGATCAACTTTAGGGTATAACATTTGTTTAACCAAAATGTTTTCCTTTTTATTGACCAGATTATAAATTAATTGAGGACTGTACCCATTAGATCTGGCAATTTGAACAATGGTATTAAATTCTTTATTATAATTGTAATTGTTAAGCGGTAAAGTTACCAGTCTATGTATCATAGACTTATAAGCCGCTAATTTATGTTGCCATGGGTGGAAAGAATCAACCGGTATTGTGACATCTGTATGGGTAGGTTTCCGGTATACAGCAAAATCATGAAATTTATCTAATCTTGATATAGTTAAATCCAAAAAATTTATGCTATTATTAACTTCTTCTTCAATTTTGAATTTAATTTTGGCATGCTTGGTATTAATTTTGTTGACAAAAACATGAAACTGTCTCACTGAGCCTGTCCAACACAAGATAACATCATCTACATATCTAAAATAATATTTTATCTTACTATTGTTAACTATAAACTTATTTTCATACCAATCCATAAAAATTTCTGCAAGAAACGGTGACAACGGAGAACCCATAGCCAAAACCATCCTTCTGTAAATAATAGGTGTTCCGATAACAAAAATAATTTTGTTTCATACAAAGTCTAGTCAGTCCAATAATGTTATCAACCTCCGTTGGATGTAAATTGACTTTATCACACCAAGTCTTAATTATGTCTAAACAATCTAATAAGACTTGGTGTGATAAAGTCAATTTACATCCAACGGAGGTTGATAACATTATTGGACTGACTAGACTTTGTATGAAACAAAATTATTTTTGTTATCGGAACACCTATTATTTACAGAAGGATGGTTTGGCTATGGGTTCTCCGTTGTCACCGTTTCTTGCAGAAATTTTTATGGATTGGTATGAAAATAAGTTTATAGTTAACAATAGTAAGATAAAATATTATTTTAGATATGTAGATGATGTTATCTTGTGTTGGACAGGCTCAGTGAGACAGTTTCATGTTTTTGTCAACAAAATTAATACCAAGCATGCCAAAATTAAATTCAAAATTGAAGAAGAAGTTAATAATAGCATAAATTTTTTGGATTTAACTATATCAAGATTAGATAAATTTCATGATTTTGCTGTATACCGGAAACCTACCCATACAGATGTCACAATACCGGTTGATTCTTTCCACCCATGGCAACATAAATTAGCGGCTTATAAGTCTATGATACATAGACTGGTAACTTTACCGCTTAACAATTACAATTATAATAAAGAATTTAATACCATTGTTCAAATTGCCAGATCTAATGGGTACAGTCCTCAATTAATTTATAATCTGGTCAATAAAAAGGAAAACATTTTGGTTAAACAAATGTTATACCCTAAAGTTGATCAGATTCAAAAACCATACACTGGTAGTTTGACATATTATGGAGGTTTTTCAGAAAAATTATCTAAATTATTAAAAAAAGAAGACATATTTGTGGCGTTTAGGACTTATAATTCATTACAAAAGTTAATTAACACAAAACAAAAGTTGGAACTTAAAAAGAAATCAGGTGTATACCAGTTGAAGTGTGATGAATGTGATGCTTGTTACATTGGACAAACTGGTCGCAGTTTTAATGTTCGATACAAGGAACATATATCAGCTTTTAGAAATGGTAATCCTAATAAATCCAACTTTGCCGAACATTTACTCCAGGCGGGCCACTCCCTGGCAGATAATAATGAGTTAAGAGTTCTACATGTTGCAGATAAAGGCATCCGTCTGTCTATTTTAGAAAACTAGAAATTATGAAAGCAAAATTTTCAGGTATTAATTTGGTAAATAATCAAATAGATTTTGTAAACACTAGCCCAGTTTTGGCTGCAATCTGTCAATGTCAAAGTCAATAGGATCGGACAAAGGTAATGACTTTGTCGTACAGCCTTGATATGGTCTTTTTTTATATATATTTAATATTATTATAAATTTATTTTTCTTCTAATAATTTAACAATTAATAACTAATGTATATTTTTAATATTTATTTATCTATAATAATTTTACATTTCTAAACTAATATGTAGGTATTAACATTTATTTTTTTATGTTGATTGAGGGTATAAAAATGATTTGCAATACATTGGTTTTAGTTGTTAGTTAGTTGGTTCGGTAGATAGAACTAACATGGAAAACTAATCCTGATGATGCCACGGGTGTTGGCGAAACATATGTCGATTAAAATTTTAATTGGTTTTCGGATTAGCAGCTATGTATTTATGGTTGCATGCTAGGTGCTTGGATCTGGCTTCTCGTTGCGACTGTAGTGTCTTGTGTTCGTGATCATGAGTAGGCAGATCCGAGGGTCAGCGGAGGGTATAGGGCCCGGTGGTGGGCGATCCCTCAATAGAGATTTGAACTTCCGAATAGTGACGCCTGATACAATTCAATATCAAAGGTGTTGTTGTACAATGCGTATATTATACGAGAATGTAGTCACGTTAGGTACATTTATCACGCATACAAAATGCGTTTTAGTTACAATTTGCTGCCTAATCAATTATCTACGATCTTATATACCGTTGCTTAGTACCCAAAATATAAGACCCTACGGATCTTACTGTGGGACCCTGGTTAATGTGTTGTGAAGCGCGTGTGTGTATGTATCTACATTTCGGTTTTATAGAGATGACTGTAGCAGTTTTAGTTAAACCGTCAATGTATATTACGCTCGTTACGCGGAAGTCACATCTCACTATTGAAATTGCAGTAGTAATGAACAGATTGTTTGTAGATAGACTTAGAGAAATGATGTATTCAATAAAGGCATTCGCGCATTAAACCGATACTTATGAATACTCCGGTATAATTCCAGCGTGATTTAGAAGGGTTCCGTAACGCCTATGGACCACAAAACGTAATATACCTGTTTAGTATTCAACAGTATTCTGTTACTTAATACTTAATTACTTAGTGCAGATGCATTGATTTAACAATAGGAATCTAGATTTCTGGACTAGTATTTCACGTTTCTTATACTTGGCAGGTACTGATCAGATAGGCAGCAATTAAAGATGTAAGAGTCTACTTATCAGGTTATATCATGAATCGTCCATCATCAATACTCATCAGGTAACTTAAGGGAAAACCTGGGAGGTTACAGGATTGTCTTCATGGTGGAAACCAGACGCTGCTATATGCAATTTAGAGCAACATCTCGCTTTCACGATGAAAATCCTCAATAAAATTTATTAAGGGATGCTAGTAGCAATTTTTCTCTTGATGAAATTTACTGTGAAATGTTTCGCGTGTATTCTCAAAGTGATCGTTTCTGATAGAGATGTTGAAGATTTTTTTATATAGCTGTCATAATATTACAAAGCCTTTTTAGTCTTCTGGTTTGAGATTTTGCCAACTTCGGCCACTCTGGCAGAAACATATCGAGTTCGTCCCGCCATCTATGTCTTGGCCTGCCCCTACGCCTGTAGCCGTCTTGTGACTTAAGTGTCTTTTGGGTGGTTTATTTGTGACGTGATTTTAGCTATTTATGGTGACATAAATAGGTGAATTACCGCTCATGCCAGTTCGCTACCAGTCCTGAAAACTATTAAAAGCGAACGTTGCAATTGCAATACCTATATTTTTATATAGGATCAACATTACTCAACCTAACAGAAGAACCACTTTCCTTTTAAGGTTTCTGTGAATACGGTGAAGGTGCAATACTCAGGTCAGACTTGGATCGGTTGAAATGTCGGTAGCATTTAAAATTTCCAGATTTAATAGCGTTATTAACGCATAACATATAATTATGAACATTTAGAGAGCAATCATATTGCGTTATCCCACACCTTGGGTGAATTGTAAATACCAACTGATAATCAACTTGCAGCTAGTAAGTCCCACAAAATTTAATCCAAAACAGTCCAGCCCGTCCAGACGGATATGACAGAATATAAGATAGTGTTGTAAGTAAGGATCTAATGTAAAATACGGCAAACTAAACTAACTAAAACTCTATCATCTGAAGATGCAAGTTAAAATTTAGGTAAAAAAACCTTTTTAAAAACAAGCTTTTATTTAAATGCGCTAAAAAGAAAAAATTAACTTTTACACTAAAACTTTTACTGTTAATTTATAACGTCATTTCAAATTTAACACATTTGACACAATTTATATGTTATAAAAGCTTGTCGCGACATTTAAGTACTCGTATTTACTTTCTTAGTTTTAAATTTTTAATAAGTCAAGGTAAGGCCGTGCCGAGGACTGAGTGGCATGATGACATGATGTCGTGAACATTCCACCTCGGGGCACCGGGGCGAACCCTGTTGTATATTACTCTCTTAGTCTTCTACACGAAGCTCTGGAAGGGTCGACGGATATTTCTTCGATATGCGTGGGAACAATATGGGAAAATCTGAAACATCAACACAAAGATGCTGCCTAATAAACATTTAAAAGTAAGAACGTAAATACGAGTACTTAAATGTCGCGACAAGCTTTTATAACATATAAATTGTGTCAAATGTGTTAAATTTGAAATGACGTTATAAATTAACAGTAAAAGTTTTAGTGTAAAAGTTAATTTTTTCTTTTTAGCGCATTTAAATAAAAGCTTGTTTTTAAAAAGGTTTTTTTACCTAAATTTTATTTTATACTAAAAATATCTGTTTCAAAATAGATTTTCAAGTTTTTGAAGTCCGCCATATTGGATTAAGAGTGACGTCACAT
This sequence comes from Carposina sasakii, assembly GCA_014607495.2. Lineage (NCBI taxonomy): Eukaryota > Metazoa > Arthropoda > Insecta > Lepidoptera > Carposinidae > Carposina > Carposina sasakii. The sequence goes on from CP053150.1 coordinate 3,613,542, forward strand.
TTTTTTCGAGTTACTCTCAGCTAGCCCTTTAATTTGATACCCATATTGTAGGAATGCATTAAAAATAATTGGTCCGCCATTGTGGGTATGCCGCCATGTTGGATTTAGAATGACGTCACACTCTTAATCATGCATTGTCATCCGAACTGAACGTGCTCACCAAATTTCAGCCCAATCGGTTGAGGGCAAGTGCCTTAAAATTGAGTTGTAAGATTTCACCCGAACAAATATACATTGCAAGTTAAATAAAAGCTTGTAAAAATTGACATTCAGGTTATTGAAATTCAATTATATTAGTTTATAATCAAGTGCAATATCCAAACTATGAATATACGGACGTTAAATTCATACTATTACTGTCATTCATACTTGCCACTAAATCTCTGGCAATTTTCATATGGCCGTAAATTTTAATTTCTTATACTAAATGCGAATGATTTATGGATATTTTGATATACAATTGAAGATTTCTTAAGAATTGAAATCATTTTATGTAAGTAGCCGACTGTGTAAGATGTTTTTTAGCGTGCCTAGAAGTGAGTAACGAGATGACGGATAATGGGGATGAATGAAAGAAGAGGGCATATTAGAAACAACGGGGCAGGAAGGTGATGATGGTGTAAGTAACTAGACCAGAGTCGTGGTAAGTAAAATCCATTTTTGCATTTGATAGCCAGAATTATTTGTACCTAGATAAAAATATGTTCATCCCAGAATGTTATTTTATAAATAACAATTACCTACCTACTTTCAACTCGAAACGTCACTAAGTATGCTTAATGAGGAATTAAGTTTAAATACATAAGTTTTAAATCTGATCATTTATGTAAATACTAAGTAGGTATTAACACAGATTTAATAATACTTACTACGGTATTAGGAGTAGGAAGTTGGTGTACATAGTTTCTTTTAAACTTACTTTGAGTAACTTACTTTCATCATCATCATCATCAGCTTATTATTACATCAGCCTCCCCCAGGGCACGCCACAAGACTGCCATTAGGGGTATTTGCCCATAGTCACCACGCTGGGCAGGCGGGTTGGTGACCGCAGTCTGATTTTTGGACTATGTTGTCAACACGGGAGGCGCTGCTGCCCACCTCCCGGGAACCCTTAATTGCCTCGTACGATACCCACGGGCAGACATGGGGTGGTACGAATTCTACTCTGCCGGCACCACGCTATACTACTCGTAAGTAGGTATTAACACAGATTTAATAATACTTACTACGGTATTAGAAGTCGGAAGTTCGTGTACACTCTAGTTTCTTTTAAACTTACTTTAAGTAACTTTAACTTATGTTAGAGTCCTAGTACGAGTATGTACTCGTATCCCCAAACCAAAAGGTTATCCAAAGATTATGATAAGGTAAAGGTACATACCGGTGCAGGTTTTGATTGACGTGCATCTAAGTTGACGTGACATTTTTGTGTTGGAAACGATGTCGCCTAATGTATTTTAAAGGTTACAATATTTAGCCTATTTCTTACAGAGAGATTCACATTGAATCATTTCTTATTGCCAAATGATATACCTACATGTGAATTTTATGCTTAATTTCTATTCTACGTGATATTGAGAATCCTCGACCGTATCGTGTACATTCAACCACAAAAGTTCTTAACTAAATTTTACGTAATAAACTGTAACACGTAAAATTATTTCCTATGCAAAATTGCTGTTAGAGGCCTGTAATGCGGTAGTCAGCTCCTTTACAATTTGTACAAGCACAAGGCTTACAACCGACCTTATTTCAAGTTAATAGGAGCTTAAATTCAACGGCTAATCTTTCATTATCTAAGCATAGGACATGCAAATGCGCTCACGACTGTGTAGTTTGGTTTACTTTGTGAAATTGTCTCAATTAAAGAAAGTGGTTACCTCATGCCGTGAAACATAATATTAACTGTAACGTTAATATGTAATTACAATGTTTGTTACTGGGTTGCTCTCGAATTATATAAACCTTATTATACGTATCAAACGTGAGAAAATGAAAATGGAATTATTTTATTACAGAAATATAGTAATTACTATTATAGAATTACTTACTTACTAATAATATACTATCCAGCTTAAAAACCTTTGAGGTTTTAATTTAATTTACAAAACAATAATAAAATCGAATCACCATAAAAAATAATTAAGCACAATACCCATTTTAATTAGCTTATTAATACGCAGAACAAGAATGGCATTAACAATTTTACAGTTAATTGTACAGAGTATCATCATCAATGTCCTATACAGCGTTAATTGCCAAAAAGTACTGTCTGACACACTTATGCGCTGAACTGTTATGACAGAGATTGCGACACAATACGCACTTGCGTTCTCATTGCACGCACGTCCAAGAAAGCCGTGATGGACGGAAGGACATGATACCAAATACGTGATCTGATATTATGGAGCAGCAGGCAGATCCTGGGTTACATAACCTAATGCAATCTCATTGATTATTTGTTATTGCTAATGTTGGTAAATGTTGTTGTTATGTGAAAAACAAGTCAAAAATCGTGATTCGTTTAAATTGCTTTCGATAATTTGATCGGTTAAAACTTTGAATATGACCTGACTTTTTTTTGATACCTGGTCTTGCTATCCCAAAGATATTTATGTGTAGTCTCTTATTTAAGGCATTGAAAATATTATTATCATTGTAAATAGTTTATTGTAGACATAATTTATTATTAAAAAATAATTGTAATACACTTCCGGAAGTACTACTATTTTATTAATCAGACTTAAAACGTAATGGTTAATTAAAGTTCTATTCATTATAACTTCGTAACGCTTAGTTATTAGGTGCCGAATCAGACGATAAATTAATAAATCTATTTCAATTAAACCAAGATTAAGATATAAATCACTGCAAAAAATGAGCATTTCATAAAAACATTTCCCAATTACGATTACTATTGAACCACTTATCGGAATCGAATCAGCAGTCTGAACGTTACTGGTCACCTACATTCTATTGCGATGCGAATAATTGAATTATTCGGTATCTGTTGTGGTTTCTGCTCCAATTGGTATCTGGTATCGACGTCTTTATCAGCTGTCGGCATCGAAGGAATTAATCGGCGGACAGTGAAAGTTGTGCGCGACTGTACTTTGAATACCAATTGTGTAGCTATTGTTACTCTAATCCTTTTACGTAATATTGTTACACATAAATTGTGATTGGAGCTAATATGACGACGAGTGTACATTCATTAGGATTAGCTCACACGTAAGACGCGAGCACAGATGTTTGTGGGTGGTCACAGGGCAGGTGGTCACATACCTACTTCCTGTTTGCTTTTGGCACGTGTGTGGTTTAGAACCACAAAGCTTGTTACTGTTTCTTCCAATTCTTTTCTTCCATTTTACAATTCTTCATTGTAGTTTGGAGATATGATATTAAGTACCTAATTATGGTCCTCTGAAATAAGGCTCCCACAGAGAAGAACATTATATAGTACAACTTTGACTGAGAAAAATACTTCCAAATGCAAAATTTTATAAGTTTTTTTAATTTAAGTTGACAGTTTTTTAAATTGACAGTCTGGTAATTTTATACTACAATATATTATTGTAGAGCAAGAAGCTATTCTGTTATTTTCTAGTCTAGCAAATTCCCGCTATATTCATTACTCAGTGTAAACAGGACCTCAGTGCGGTAGGTTGCGTAAAGTCTAGCCAATGGGCCCATTGAAAATGCTGTACCTAAATCGATACAGTTTCATAATTTACCTTAGACACTGTCCGGTGTTACGTATATTGTGGTAACTATTCTATTTCGCTGGTAACGTGACCTAAATGTTAGTAATTTATATGTATTAAAACAAACTACATAACCTCTGTCTGACGTATAGATAGATACATAGTTGAATGTAAGTATACAGGGTGTAACAAAAAGTGTATGTTAAGCGAAAAGCTACGTAAATAGCCCACTGTATAGAACCTATCCACAAAATTTGAAACTCGAAATCACATGTTTATTTTTCAAGATTGTATGAAAATTCCTGAGATATTAAAAAATTCTCCATACTATGGGGAAAAATAAACATGTGATTTCGAGTCTCAAATTTTGTGAATAGATTCTCTACAGTGGGCTATTTACGTAGCTTTTCGCTTAACATACCCTTTTTGTTACACCCTGTATATTATGGTTTTTCAATTAGCCTGCTGTAGAATTGAGATAATGTTAGAGAAGGTTAGGCTTATTTCCTCTTCTCAATATCTTATCTAAGCACCGATTTTTTCAATCCAAATGATAAAGATGACGCCGTTTTAGAGAAAGACAGCACCAATTTTATCCTTCAGATAGGCTTATATCTGACCATTAGAAAAATCGACCGTTACATTATATACATTAACTACGTTCGATGCTACCATTCGCACTTAACCACTTTTTATCATACATACATACATATAATCACGCCTTTATCCCTTACGGGATAGGCAGAGCACCAAGGGCCGATAGAACCACATGGTTCCACTTCTGACCAATTTTGAGGGTATAGTTGAGATGTACAAGTTCAATTAGTAGTGACATGTGATCATCCCATCGCCTACAAAACACCAAGACCCTCTTGTCAGTCTACTGACTTGTACAGTATGCCCGGGAAGAGAAGCAGCTGTAGTATTATACTTTTCTTTTTTTCACTCCCAGAGAAGCATAGAAGAAATTTTATCATACGTTACTGATAATGGGCGCTTTTCCACGATGACGATACAGTCACGACACGACCACGACTTTTTTGGAAACCAAAAATGTATGAGATAGTATGGCACGTTTTTTCATTTGACGACTCGGCCCCCTATACTAGATGACGAAATGTCGTGGTCGTGTCGTTGTCGTATCGTCTAGTGGAAAAACGACCAATAAGTAACTCGTAAAGCCGTCACGCCATTAAAATAAGATAGACCAGTAAAATGTCCCGTAAAAGGAGATGGGCACAACTAATATAAGCTAACGTAACAAGATGTGAAACGAGCGGCATTGACCGAGAGGGAAAGCCTGCTAATACCAGTTTTTAGTACGATTAACCGCACTTTTACGTCAAATATTTTAATCATTGGTACACCAATAGCGACTGGATGGCAAAAACGGGAGATGGAGTCGTGTGGCGTGCTCTGGAGAAGGTCTACATCCAGCAGTGGACTGCAATATTATAGGCTGGCGAACGATACCAATAGCACCTGCGCCAATACGGGACTTCGTTGGAATACGAGTACAGCTGCATCTCCTTTCGTGCATATCGTAAGATAATCTATCCTAAACGTAGCAGTAGGATTTCATCCGCGATGCTGCAGTTATTACTTTTGGTAACACAGCTATGTAATACGAGTAGTTAGTTATTACTCGTATGTAAGTTAGTATATATATTATGTATCTGTGTGTGTGCATCCGTCACTTTTTTTGTGGACCAAATATTTTTTTAGTTTAGTTTTCCATATTTATTTTCAATGCAAAGATAAAATTCTTATTTTATAGTATGTATTACGGTGGCAGTGAATAAATGTAAATGGTAATGCATCATGAGAGGATACGTAATCGCAATAACATCGACAGCACGAACCGACCCTGCGCACGCGCCGCTTTTCAACACATTTCAGTGTTTCGTGTATTTTATGAATTCAGGTCGCTTGCTGTGTAATTATAATATAGTTCGTTTATGCAGTTCTAAACATCAATATACAGGGTGTATATGAAGTGCGATGTAAAAATGTCTCTATGAATATTTTTCTAAGTTGTTAAAGAAAAACTGTCAGCAAATATTATACCCCATTAAAAATATTAATTACTCAACTATCATGTAGGTTTAGATATTTTTATATCTTCTTATTGCAAACAAAAATTGTGTTATGAAAGAATGCATAAAACATTGAATTATTCAAGGTCTATCATTTAAGTTTTAATCTTATTAATATTTATTATTTTAATAAATATTTATTTTACTTTGTTCAAAAAAGACAAATTTTTTGTCTATCTGAACCAATAGAAAATTAAAAGTATGAATATATAAGAATATATCATTAACATCACAACTCAGTAGGTGTGTATGAATTTCGCTCGACTTCTTAAAAAGAATGAAACCAAAAAATACTGTATGCAGATACAATTCAAATTCAAAACAACCTTCCACAAAACTCAGAGACTTTAGACATTTAACATTGAAATAAGACATTTTGCACTAAATATCGCAAACTCGGCTATAAATCGCCCCCAATTCCGCTAGTGGTCGCCACTGTTGCAACGTTCCAATTGTTTCGCGCAGCCTTGAGCAGCGCAACCACGGGCGAGGTAAGAACTAAACGTACTCGTACCTACCTATATATTATAATGTAGACGAGCCACAATAGTTACTAATTAACGATCAAGTTTCACGTAGACTTCTGTGAATAACTGCAATCTACTGCCAAATGTTGATAACTAATTTGACCTGAGCCACCTCTGTTGGAATTTTATTGCCACCTCTTGTAGGTACGCGGTTGTCTAAAGTATGTACGTACACATTTATACTCCCTTACTTTCTCACCTATTAAATAGACAATGCTTGTATACGATAGTCAACCTAAGAACAATCATGGTAATAAACATATTATTTGAGATAGTTAAAATTATACTTAAACGTTATGTTCACATAAATTAATATTACAAGTTAAAATAGCTCGTCTGCACGAACCCGGCTATATTTTCACCTTCGGTGGTCAGTGGAAAATCCACTGTCACTTTCACGGGTCGGCAACCGCATTGCACTCGTTTTGTTATCTTATGGGACCTTATGTACATATTTTTTACTGTAGGTAATTATTTAAGTATATAAAAAGTAACAGGAATTTAATAGTTTCATCCGTCTACCCGTCCAGGTAAATAAATATAGGTGGTTTGTCTAGATTCCCGATGTAATTGTTGTTGATTCGTTTTTTCTTGCTCTAGATTTTCGATGTAAGACTAATTTTCATACAAAAATTATTTTTACTTTGAGCCCAGACAAAAGATTTACATATCACAAACGGCACATTATGCAAACAGCATATGGCTCTTATGTATAAATTATTTATTTCTTATTAGTTTAAGGGGTTTGTTTTTAAAAAGGACTAAAATAGTCACCTGATCACTACCACAGAAGATTTGACCACAAGCTATAAATCTAAAATAAAACCCCTGCGGCAATATGTGGCAATAATCACTCAATTGCACAGGACATTCGATTAGGCAAGAAAAATTGCAATTTATGCCTATTGATAAATGTCTGTAGAGCCTTAGGGCAACAGCGGAAGTTGCCTAACTATATCACTTGTTAACTGTTGTCATAAATGTAGACCTAGAAACTAATCATAGGTCTTGGTCAAGCTAGCTCTAATGGAATGGTAGAGTAAAAAAAAATCTTTAAATTAACTTCAAATGTTTACCTATAACATAATCATAAAAAGTTAATTTTGCAGCCATCTTTTTATCACTTAAAATTTACTATTTGCGACTACATAATATAGTAATAATTTCATGAAATTTCACATGAAAATTTAAGGTGTTTGATTCCATTCATAACCTCATACATCTCAGATAACAAGCAAACTTAATGACTACATAGTGACATAGTTTAGCCTTCTTATGGGGTTACAAAAAGTGTAAACAGTATGTTAAGCACAAAATTAACGACTGACAAATCTAATGATACCTCACTAGCTTAAATACGACAAGCCGTGTAGGCTCTAGAGCGTGCCAAACAATATCCTACTATATAATACTAGCTGACCAGGCAAACGTTGTTTTGCCATGTAAAAGGGGTTGATCCTAGAGGGGTGAAAATTCATGGTTGTATGTTTTTTTGTATGCTGTATCATAAAAAAATAAAAAAAAAAAATTAGGGTTGGACCACCCTTAACATTTAGGGGGATGAAAAATAGATGTTGTCCGATTCTCCACCCTAACCGATATGCATGCTAAGATTTACGAAAATCGGTCGAGCCGTTTCGGAGGAGTTTAACTTCTAACACCGTGACACGAGAATTTTTTATATTAGAGATATACTATATATAGGTATATATTTATAATATTATAAACGCGAAAGTTTGTGAGTATAGATGGATAGATGGATGTTTGTTACTTTTCCACATAAAAACGGCGGGAGCGATTTGAATAAAATTTGATATGGAGTTAGATGACACCCTGGATTCGCACATAGGCTACTTTTTATCCCGGGAAAATATTTTTATCCCGGATAATTTCGACATTTTGTTTTTCTGCAGTCCACGTGGACGATTCAAATACTTGAACTTCAAATATTACGACACATTCAAATACTCAACAAAACATAACCCTCCGTCCGATGCAGTCGGTTCATAATAGCACTAACTAGCGAGACTTTACACATAGATGTCACTAGTGTGCCGCACCGTGATTTGGCACTGGCTTTACGCATTAACCTTTATGAACGGACGATTTTTCTCACCAAACCATTCTCACGAGCGCAGCGTATGATTTACTTACGCCATCACTCATTATGTGGGTACTAAGGGTTGCCACATAGAGGCGCGAGTTATGAGATGTGCGCGTATATGAAAATGATAATATTACAGGTAGAACTGATGTTGGTGTACCTACTTATGTACCTAAGCACGGAATACTAAGTAATACACTGGATGTCTAACTCAACATAATGGTAGTTGTTCAGTATTTCACTACCTGCATTACTTACCTTACATCCTGTATACAGGATGTTTTTTGGTCGTCAATGTTCCCGAAAACTACGGAATCTCCTCATCATCACGATCATTTTTCTCCATGGAAGCATACCAGGGAAGTGTCTGGTTCCCAAGATATTAGGGTCCAAAGTTGAATATATAGACTGCGTTTTTCTGCATAAAATGTCAACAAGTCAGTAGAGGGACAAGAGGGTCTTGGTGTTTTGTAGGCGATGGGCTGACCACCTGTCACTACTAACCGAAATTGTAGATCTCAAAATTGGTCAGAAGTGGCACCATGTGGTTCTATGGGACCTTGGTGCTCTGCCTACCCCGTGAGGGGATAAAGGTGTGATTATATATATGTATGTATTTAATGTTATTTTAGGCATTAAAAAAATATTTATAACTAAAATCGCGTCGATTTTTTGTCGATCAAATTTAAGTCAGTTCACGTCTCGGTTCTCTTGTAAATGCACATGCGCTGGCGCATCTAGCACACTGCATCTCTATTACCTTGCGTCAATCATAAGGGCCAAATCACATTGATCGTTTTGATGTTTGATGCAACTTGATGACCGCATGTTACAAGGTTCGACGACCTATAGACTGAGGTCCAGTTGTTATATCAGCAGCAAAGCCTTATATTAGATAAAAATATGTCAATACTATACCCATATTTTGTAGTAGTAAACGTAACTGGTAACCAATTAAAAGGTACTATTTCAATTGCTATTAATTTATTAATACTAGTACAGATACCGCATCTCATTCTAAAACAAGAACACAAATTTATACACAAAACTAATGGTTTGCATGAACTTTATTATAGTAATTAAGTATTCTTTTTTATGGTTTTTAGTTTTTCCGTTATTAGCTAACTGTCTTTATTTAATCGTTAATTAAAAAAGATACCGATGACAGATGAAATATTTAATTTGTCTATCTATATTCATATAAGTTACAGATAGATCGCATACGATTGACTAAGTAACTAGTTTTCTATTATGTGCTGCCTTAGACTTACTGATATTGCATTTGCGATGGTAACCAAAATTAGAGCAAGATCTTAGTCTATAATAATGGACGCGTGTTGTCAGTAGATGTATTAGATGTATTACACTAATTCATTATAAATATAAATCGAAAGTGAATTAAGATACTGTAATAAGTATGAAATTGTAAAAACCGGTTTCAATGTCTGTTTTGTCAGATGTAAAGTATCTGAACGCGAAAGTTAATTTGTTCATCATAATTTCGATTAAAAATGGTACCAGGAAATAATTTACGGAATTTACTGTTGATAATATTATAAATTTGGTAAAATATCCTTAAATGTCTTGGATCTGGGCTAATTAAGGTTTAAACTTAGACGTATAATAGTTCTGAGACGTTTTAGGAGGTTTTACCTACCAATACTTTCGATTTTTACTCATTAGTTCGGACGATAAAACTATGTTTGATTAATAGCGTCGAAAATAACTAGTATTTCTATTTCATGATAATCATGTACTATAATAGAGATGTCTTAACTCCTTTCAATAATAATTTTGCACTATAGATAGACGATTAGATAACTAAAAGGTATAATCGATTTGTTGACGTTTGATAATATATCTCGAATTGGTTCGTCATCTTATTATTTCAATACTGAATATTGCATCAGTATCCTTTAAAATAAATACGAAACATATTTCATTATCAAATATTTTAATAAGAATCTAGTATATGTAATGACGTAGGTCCTATAGCTTTACAAAAAATAAGTACATGCTACTTACAAACCTCCTAACATATGGATAGATAACAACTAAGTACCTACGTTTTTGGAAGATTATCCTAACAACTACCACAACATTATGCCTAAAGGGCTAATTATCCACGTGATATATTTTTAGACTGATGAAACAAATAATCGATATTGCTCGAGATAGAATCGATATATCGGTACGAGACAATCGATCATTTTGTGGTGAGGTTGCGCATCAGTGACCTTGTGGTCATGGGATAAGGGCTATTGGAAGTACATTGTAAAAAACGTATTACGTTTATAACATAGTTAACAATAAATCTTGGCTAAATTGTGTAATATTCATATCGCACGAAAAATGTTTTGGTGAAAAAGAGGCCAAGTTCTCTATAAACTGATTTTGTTACGCCAATAAGAATTGAATACTAGTGTAATAAAATAATAAAATGCAGCTATTACAATATTGTAAATGTTATGAAACATATTACTTATTAAAAGGGTCTAGTAATCTATAGATATAATAAAAATGTAACGGATTGCTGTCTGTACATATATGAGAAAAAATATTATAGAAGATATATGAGAAAAAATATTATAGAAGACCTGTATCAATGCAATAGAACCCAAAACGATGATGATTGGAATGTTTGTCGGCTTGTCTGTGCGTTTGTACACGCTAATCTCAGAAACAGCTGAACTGATTTCGATGCAGTTTTCAGGAATATATTGTGACAGGTCCCACTTTACATATAGGCTATTTTTATCCCGGGTAAATGTTTTTATCCCGGATAATTTCGACATTTTGTTTTTTCTATAGTCCACGCGGACGGAGTCGCGGGCGTCCACTAGTAAATAAATAAAAGTAGAGTTTTTATCAAATTTGAGTCTGGGATTGTTACAGAAACCTGTTTACACCATCTTCTTGCATTATTTTACATACATAAATATATAGATGGCTGTGTTCCCGAAATGGGGAAGCCAGAGCTGCAGATCATAAATGAGATCCCACAGCTACGTTTAGCATTGCGGGGACAAGTGTAAATGATCAGTGGCAAGTTGCTAGCTTATCGCCTGAGAGAATGCAAACATGTAATATGCATGTTATATTTTATATGGATGAATAAGACTTTAAAAATAATCAACCAATATCTGTCATTGATCTGAGCAACACGTATCTATCAATAATACTCTCGTTTACTATTAATGTCAAGTTTTAAGAACAAGGTCGCGTTTCTTAGCCATACTGTACGGATTGAATAGAGCCTAATGATCGATAGATCATTAAAAAAACGTTCACCTTTAGATCGATTACCTTTAGATAGTCTGCTATCGAGAGCAGAAATTGAGAATAGGATTAGATACATAATAATAACACTTAAACATACATATAATCACGCCTTAATCCCTTACGGGGTAGGCAGGACACCAAGAACCGATAGAACCACATGGTGCCACTTCTGACCAATTTTGGGGGTATATTTGAGATGTACAAGTTCGGTTAGTAGTGACAGGTGGTCAGCCCATCGCCTACAAAACAACAAGACTCTCTTGTCCCTCTACTGACTTGTACAGTATGCCCGAGAAGAGAAGCAGCTGTAGTATTAGGTATATATATTTTTTTCTCTCCCAGAGCAGCATAGAAAAAATAACACTTAAAATTTGGTAACAATGAACTTGTACATCTGAACTATACCCTCAAAATTGGTCAGAAGTGGCACCATGTGGTTCTATCGGCCCTTGGTGCTCTGTGCTCTGCCTACCCCATAAGGGATAAAGGCGTGATTATATGTATGTATGTATGAAAAAACTTCTCTAAAATTATATTAGATATAGATAGGTAGCTAAAATTTATATTAAAGTTAAGATTATTTTGTTTTAGTAACTATTAGGCTAATAATGCAGAATCTAGTTTTAAAATTATTAACATCACTACAAGGATAATAGTATAAACATGAAGGCTATCTCTAGAAACAAAGAAATATCAAGGTCATATTAATATTTAAGGTACCTAATTCAGCATAATTTCCAATTCACAATATGAACTCTGAACTTGGCACCTTTTTACACCGAAACTGTCACACCACACGTATAGAAGCTTCATCAAATATTCTTTCGTCATATAAAATAGGTATTGTGATTGCTTTCAATGAACTTGATACCAAAACTTACTTCCCTTCAAGTAAAGTATTTATTCGAGCTACTTTATAGAAAGTTGGATTCGTGAGGTGTGAGGAAGGGATCAATGATACTCTAAACGTGCTTCACGACCGTAGCCCTGACCTTGCGGTCACAGTATTTCGTAATGCGATCTACAATAAAAGTACTCTCCCTTTGGAGTTCGAAATTGAGAGCAAGTCATGCAAAAGGCATTGTTTTAAAAATAATGAGAAAGATTTCATTGTATTTGTTGGTTTTTTTATGATCTAACGAATATCGTTAAAAAACTGGAGGCATGCAATCCTATACAAAATACCGAACCACAGATAAAGTACAGAAAATGAAATATTACATTTTACATCTAGCTTTGAAATATGTTGGACACTTTAAATACATCCTAAAGAGTAATCCAAAAAGAAACAATCCAGTAAAAATTACACCATTATACACATCGCATTGGTACATGAATCTAATTATTTTACATACAATAATATTTCGACACTTTGTATAAGCAGCTATAAAACTATGCCCGCCTTTCTAAGTACCTATTCTAATTTATTCTACGCCGGTGCATGTTACGTCATAACGATAAAAGTAAGTTCTATTCCCTTCCGACAGATCTAGCGCCTCACCTGGCTACTACTAATAGTCCCATCAAAGAGCAAGATGGTTATCGCTCCATCTTATAAGAAATGGTCCACTTTGACTGCGCCCGCGCCGATGCACCGAGTGAAAGTGCCGATTACAGCAATCAAGTTATTAGGTAGCCTGATGTAATAATCGAATGCACTTTTTATCGTGTCGTTACCGAAATCGATTGTTATTCGATAACGTTTCAATTGAGCGTCGACTGCTGGGGACTGCAATTTGTGTCAGTAATTTAAATCTTTATAGAAATAGGTCTACGTATATTCGTGCTCATACATACTCTTTTTATTTTACTTACTCAGCTATAAGCTGCTACTAATTAAATCTTCTGATTTGTTATTACCTGTGAAGAAAAAAGCTTTATTAAAAACAAATATTTTTTCCTATAATAAAGATTAATTTTTTATATTATTAGTCATATATTGTGAGACTTTTTACAGACAAACAGTTAAGACAAGAATAGTTAAAGAAAATTCATAACTAGTTACAAACCAACCAACCATGACATACTATAAAGTTACAAGTGACAGAGAAATGATATTTTTAGAAGGCACAAAACATTCCTACGCGTATTAGAAAAATAACCTTACACGGTTGTAGAGCTGATTACTTATAAATGATTTCTTATAAAACGTACTTTATTTCGAGTGTAACTTAAATTGTAATGGCACTCCTGATTCCCTGAAATTGCCGTGGATGTTTCTTTTTTAAGTAATCTCATCCAAAACAGTATACTAGTACAGTATAACAATTACCAATATTATCATTTACGTTAAATTCATAAATGAATCCAAAATCTTATTTATATTCATAGCAAGTAAGATCGACCTTAAATGTTATTTCTGGCGCAGTGACTCCAGCGAATTCTCTCATAATTGCCGCTTAAGAATCCGCACAACTGGTGACCGAAAAAACGTGTTTATCCAAATCTGATGAGCAACTCGAAATGTGGAATAAATATTTGCACATCTCGTAACTGTAATGCTCAAGCGAAAAAAAACAGAGAAAAGTTCCATAAATGTAGGTTACGGTCTTATAAATAATTCAACTTGAAGAAGTTGAAACTGTAATCTTTGAAATTGATGATTTCGGGGAAAGAACTGATTGTTACGACATACTTAGTAAACTTGTCTACCAAACAACTTTTGGATTTTCCCATCAATAAGTACTCAGATAGTCATTAAAAAGAAATCCTTTCTAACGAAATAGTTACCGTCATATTGTGATATAAATTATTATATTTAAAAAAATACAGCAAATCAATTCTAACATTAATAGAGTTATCTAAGTATTTTGATTTCTTATAATCGATTTACTCTAAGCTACATTACTCAACATTTTAACAACATTTACTCACCAGGAAGCACTGAGATTAGTTACAAATGTGTAACTGATCTGTATTAGTTGCTTCCTAATGTTACGTGGAAAGTCCTTGCTTTGTCCTTTGTATTAAAACATATGCTCTTTAAATAACAAATTTTAATATCAAATCCATTACCAAATCAGAACAATACCTGAAATACTACCTACATTTTAAAAGTCTAAGACATAGATTATCATAAATCAGATTATCTTATAGAGACTATATATAGTTTTAGACTGCCATTGAAATATTTTAAATAACGCTAACTAAATCCGCAAATCAACTGTGTTTAATGCTGCATTCGACGACATGTTAGATGGTTATTAAGGTCTCAACAATGGACCGAGATGAAGGTATTGTGATGTCCGCTATACCGAAGGAAGTAGAGGCTATACATCTAAACCTTGGACGGGTGAATAGCAATGAATGAGCGACGAATGTCCTGATCGACGACCGCTTTGCAAACAATGCTGATCCTTCACTGTCAAGCAGAATTAATTGGCGGGGAAATAGGGTGTAACATTAGAAGCGGAACCGACAAATAAGATCCGTTCGGGTGAAACAATGGGTCGTTAGCACGAGCGGTTGTATAACCACAGAGATAGGTACACAAGATGATGAAGTTGTCAAAAAATTTAGTTCGAAAAAATTTACTCCATGTTGTAACTTCACTTTGCACGCCAACTGCGCCTATTATCTAATAGAGTCGTCGTTTGACGTTTCGGTTAAACGTTTTCTTACAATTCGCCTTAAATAAGTTGTCATGCTATATTTAGTTACCTCGTTACGTGTAGCGTTTCTTATTTTTATGACCTTAGAACACTTTGTTAAAGGGAGATTTTAAATAAAAGGATTGTATGTCAAGTTCGTATTCAAGTGATTGAAATATATATTCAAATTGTAAGGATGAAACGAAGCGAAACAGATGCGATATTTTATTTCTTTTAGTTCTATAAGAACAGATTCTGCAAGTCAAGGATCAAAGGCTGAATACAAAGCAGATATGATTATGAATAATGATTCGAGACGGGGTCTTAGTTATTTGGAATATTGTGGTGAGACATTTATAGAATACGCTTTTATTTACCGGCTATGATTACTGACTGATTTAAATTAAATGCGTTTCAATATCTGACTTCTGCAATAGCTTTAACCTGTAAACACTAACTCTAACCAAAGGTAAGACTCTACCGCGAGTGTAGGTAGGTGACAGCCAGGCAAATACTGAAATTCTGAACAAGTACCATTATGTTGAGTTATACGACAGTGTTATTACTCGCAGGAAATGTATTTTTGATTTGATTATTAGTAATCTTTGCTCTCCGCGCCAATTGTATCGGGCGATCTTGTATCTAATTTAATGGGCTTATTGGTTATGTGGTCTAGGTGTGACACATGGCTATTTTTTGTATAACTTGTTGAGGGCAACTTTTTTTTTGAAAATCATCTTTTGATTAAAATTTTATTATTAAGTCATTATCTAAGGCCTAATTAAACAAACAAAACTTTTTTCCTGAAAATATGAAAAAATGACGAAAAATTTTGGAATTTTACTGCGAACATTTTCAGTGTTTTCCGCCTCAGAATCATAGTCTGAAGTCATGGTATCAATATTTGGCAGTCACAAACATCCTGTATACAGTGCGATAGTATCTGAGTCTAAGATCATTGCGTGTAATAAAATTTGTCACATATAATTATATTCATACACAGTACGAGTATTCGTAACAGTTTGATTGCTGCCTACACCTGTCTGCTCACCCACTATTGACATATTGGTCAAGTGCTTCAAGTTATCGTGATTTATACATATAATATAATAATATATAAGTATTTTCGGTATTGCTAATGCGTAGCGGAATTATTGGCAAATCCGATAAACTTTTTTCAAGAAATGTAAAGTTTAGTAGGAACGTTTGTTTGTCGACGGAAGACGGTATTTATTTGTCGATAAAAAATTGTATAACGTTTTTAAATTATACATCAAAACGCAAAATTATTCATAATATATCACTGATCTAAAGGTAGGGGTATAACTTTCTAGGTTAAGAAAAAATGTTTTAATAGCTGTACTATAATTAAGCATATCGGTAAACACAATCAAAAAAACTTCCAAAACCAGCCGTTATCACACGAGTAGGTAATTTTAATATCTAACACAATTCGGCCATAAAGCCTAACAAAGGTCGAGCTAAAGCTAAATCTTTATATAACACATTTAATTTTATTTTATGAACACAATAAAAAACATTTGCAAGCAACGTGAGAATACTTTTGCGCCATGAAACAATGTTTAATTCATTGCTAATTAAATTTAATTAATAGGATACCTACTTATTACTATGACACCTTCGCGATGATCTATTTATACGTTTACATAATTCTACATCTACTCGTAACTATTTAAATTGATGAACGGATGATACGGTAACGTTATTTAGAAGTTTTTTTCCAAAATAAAATCACTAGATACACAGAGAGTTTGTTCCTATATTCAACTATAATCAATAATGTTACGACATATAGATAACAATAGTTAATACTTTCTGTATGTTTCTAAAAAGCCTGTTATCGTAGAAGCTATTACATAATTGGCACGCATGAAGTTCAATGTCAGTTGATGTGAAAGTGGCGTGACGTCACATGGCACGGGAGAAATGGCCGCAGCTACCGCGGTTGATGTTATTGTAGTACGAGTAGGTTATTGTAGACTACCTACTAGCAATGCACTCGCTTTACTCGGTGGAAATTGAGCCGGTTTTTTCCATGAGAACATATTTTAGAATTTAAATACAGGATGATTTTTCGTTGCCCTTAACGAAGGGTACGTACTCTATACATCAAATAAAGTAAGTTTATGCCAAACCCAGGTACGCTTCCATGGAGAAAAAATTATCATGATAATGAGGAGATTCCATAGTTTTCGAGAACGTTGACGACCAAGAATCACCTGTATAATACCGGTTTTTTTGTTCTTTTGTTATTATGCTTTATTGATTGAAAACACGAAAGATAATATACTAAGGCGAGCTTATCTTCAATAGTGATTTCTTCCAGCCAATAGTTAAAATAATGTGATACTGATTAGGAAACATAAGGTAGTTGTCTCCAATATAAACTTATGTTTGCTACTAGGTTCATTCGTTACAACTTCTGTTCCTCATAAAAATTAAAACGTTTAAAAACAAACAAACAAACTATCGCATTGAGTCCAAACCAAATTTCCAAACATCTACTTTATTGTCTAGCCCGAGTTCTTGTGAAAATGAAGCCATTTCTCGCAACCCGTACGTGGTCGGTGATTTGGACCAATTGTTTCTTGCTCAAACGTTGCAAAATAGCTGTTCTAGAGCATTTTACAGTAATGGCTAGCAGTTAGCGGTATGGCAAGGTCGAGAATTGTCAGTGTACTGGGGGACTTTAAACATCTTGACGAAGTGTAGTTCCTGTGCTCATGCGGAGCTTCACTCTCTAGAATCAGCTGCATCTCCTTTCGTGCATGTGAATTTTGGGGGCGTTCCATAGATGATGAGCTAACAAGTTTACATGATCGTTTACATTCCATCTGACCTCGCTATATACTAAAACTGACTGTAGGATCTTATACGCGATCCTGCATTTTATTCCTCATTTATTTATTTTACTACTGGACGCCAGTGACTCCGTCCGCGTGGACTACAGAAAAAAAATATATCGAAATTATCCGAGATAAAAACATTTTCCCGGGATAAAAAGTAGTCACAATATATTCCTGAAAACTGCATCGAAATTGGTTCAGCCGCTTCTGAGATTAGCGTGCACAAACGCACAGACAAACAGACAAAAATTCAAAAAAATCATTGTTTTGTGTACTATTGCGTTGATAAAGGTCTCCCATAATATTTTTTCTCATTTATCTTACTCGTACATGTACAGACAGCGATCCGTTACATTTTTATTATATGTATAGATTGTTTGTTTCCGAGTCATGGATGTTTTTATACTTATCTATGTATGTATTTATATAGCGTTGCTTAGTACCTACGATACAAGACCTTACGGATCTTAATGTGGACTAACTTAATGTGTTGTGAAGTGTGTGAATATTTATTTATTAATATATTTATTTACTCTTTTTTTAGGAACACAGCCGTATGTGTTGAGTTGATCGCTGTTGCTATTTTGTTGCTGAATATTTTTTATCTTCCCGCGTTCGGTTCTCGATTGGATTAAATAGTTGAATGGTGGAGTGGCTGTAAAAAACTTGATTTGAGTTTTTATGTCGACTAAATTAATTTCATTTTGAATATAATGTTATTGTCTTGAAATGGTAACTTCGATTCATATAAATTGACTGACTACTCGTGGTAAAATAATACGTCTATATGATCACAAAACAAACATTTATTTTGCTTATGATAATGTATGAAGATGTTATAAAAATATTATTGCAGAATCATATAAATATGGAATTCACAATATAAAGCATGCACCTACAGAATTTCCGTGCGGACCGTCCGTCCATGCGAAAAAAGGATAAAACCAACTTTACCTTCTTTTACTCTTTTTGTAAAAAAAAAATACAGTTGTTATCTAGATGACTCACATTAGCTGGTAGAGAATGCCATCGATGGCATTTAGCTCGCCTTTGTATTTAAGTCATCATTGTGATCAGCCTATTGCAGTCCACTGCTGGACGCCATAAGACTGCCATGAGGGGTATTTGCCTATAGTCACCACGTTGGGCAGGCGGGTTGGTGACCGCAGTTTGTATTTCGGACTATGTTGTCAATACGGGAGGCGCTGGTCTATCTCCCGGTAACCCTTAATCGCCTCGTACGATACCCACGGGCAGACATGGGGTAATATGAATTCTACTCTGCCGGCACCACGCGGCTGCATGGCGAGGTTGCATTTAAGTAGTCCAATTTAATTATTATTTCATTTATTTTGTAGTCAGTCACATATTATTTAGCAAATACAGCCTAGTCTTGTTCCAAGTACTCGTAAAGTCACTAAAATAAATGGACTCGTATCCTTGTATTAAATTATATGTCTGCAAAAAACTATGTCATTTCTGCCACAGCCTTATTACATCCTGGTTGTGGTAAATGTTGGTAGAGTATGCAAAAAATATGTTTCTTGATTGACGTCATGAAAATAATACTATGTCGATTTTCATGAAATACCAGTAGATAGTAACCATACATTTGGTAATAATAGTAATGAAAAATTCTCTTTTTCTATACCCTATTTTTATTCTCTCTCGTTTTCTTAGGCGATAATCTAGTAACTTTTACAGCTCTAGCCCGAAGCAAATTTTAGAATGGAACGAGATCCAATTATGGCGCCTCTCCTGTTTGCTCTTAATAATATATACCTATATCTTTACCATTTAGGCGCCCTGTAGGGAAAAAATAATAATAATTAAAAAAAATTGGCGCCTGGAGCGACTGCTCCGTTCGCCGTATGGGCGGGCCGGCCCTACTTGTAAATAATCTATAAAATTATTAATAAAGAACATGGAAAAAATTCTTCACCCGAGTGGAAATCGAACCCACGACCGCTGCAAACCGTGCCAGCCGCTATAACCACTAAGCCACCGGGTCTATTACCCACTAGAACGTCCAACGCTCTCAGCGTATCGAGCTACTTACGTCCCAGCCGACGCTACGCGAGCGTGGCGTTCCACGCTGCGCGATCTTCTCGCTAAAACTATTTATCACATAAAAAGTACTTAAAGCTATTCCAAAACCAAAAATTACTTAAATAAGGTATTATATAGCAAATAAACTTGAGTAATAATATGTATCATCATACCTACATTTTCACAAACTAAAAAATGATCAAACATGGGAAGGTAGCATTTTTGGACTGATTTTTTGTAAGTTTCATTTTTTTTTGTGATTTACTTTGGAGTGTAGGAGAGTATGTTGTTTTTACTCTTAGTTAACGTATAGATTATAAGGAAGAATTACATGTATCACAATCCTATAAATACACAATAAATAAAAAGAACTCACGGCATATTGCAGCACAACACTTGCTCAAAAAACTTCTTCTCACTCTGTCGTCAAAATATTTTTTTTTTCATATTTTTTGTTGCCAGTATAGGATCTTAAGCTTGAACTTGTTAGAAAAATCTTTGAGAGTGCCATCTAGGACGACGGTAAGGAACTTAGCGGCACAGACACCATTTAAATCGGCAGCCAAAAGTGTAAAACTTCGTGTGGCCATTTTGTACCATGAACGTAAGCGGGCGTAAACGTTTCTGACACTTAAGTACCACGGGACGTTCTAGTGGTTACTCGAATGACGAATTTTACCATCAATTTTCTAAATTACATATTGGCAACGTTTTTCTTCATCCCGATAGCTATACACTAGCCAAATCTCGGCAAACAAAGCTGAATCCCTCAGCACAATGTTTGAAGATGAAACGATCAACCATATCCTAACGGATTATATTAATGGAGAAGTGTTTTTATAAATTTATCTTAGTCAAGATAATATATATTATAAAATTATTAATAAAGAACATGAAAAAAATTCTTCACCCGAGTGGGAATCGAACCCATGACCGCTGCAAACCGTGCCAGCCGCTATAACCACTAAGCCACCGGGTCAATTACTCAAATGACGAATTTTACCATTTTTTTTTCTAAATTACATATTGGCAACGTTATTCTTCATCCCGATAGCTATACACTAGCCAAATCTCGGCAAACAAAGCTGAATCCCTCAGCACAATGTTTAAAGATGAAACGATCAACCATATCCTAACGGATTATATTAATGGAGAAGATTAAATAATCATCAACATCTGTTCCCGGTATGCTAGCTAGCTATGTTAGTTCAAGCTTTTTAAAGTAATAAACTTGATATGAAATGTACTTGCTTATTATTAAAATTATCAATGAAATAATAACGTAAAAGAAACTTGATGTCTGTGTTAGGTTTGCACAGTTCCCGGTGTTTTAATATTTATAGCAATGAAGTCAAAAAAAATCTTATAGGTACAATAGATTGTGTAGTAGGTATTAAATTGTTTTTTTTTTCTATTAACACATTTAATCCAGTTCGGCTGAGAAAACTGTGCTAACACAAGTGAACGGACTAGTCGGCCTCGGCCACGCCTTGGTTAACTTGCACAAAGTTATCTATTCATCTACCTAAACGATAACTACGCAAACTTCTATATCAATGAAACGGACTCGCATAGACAGTGGCGTCATTCCAGGTGTAAATGTTAAGTATGTTGGTCTATATAGGGACAGTTACCACGCGGAACCTTTGCAAACAAAAGGGCAGAATGGACAACTCATTGTAAAGATAAAGTTATGTTTTAATCGCCCTTGGAACTAGTGTTCGACATTTAAAAGATGTCACGACGTTACGAGAACATTGGCAAGTCCTCAGGGTGTTTGTTAGTGACAACGCAGCGACAACTTTTGGAGTTAATAATAGAGATTCCATCATATTGAGAAGACTTCATAGTAGTATCCTTATTTAGTTTCTGTCTCAAATGCAAGGTGAAGTTCTTTTGTTTTCGTTGGCGGCGTAATGTAACAAAAAACGGTCAAGTGCGAGCCGACTCGCGCACGAACTCGATTCTGTCAATAAATAAAAAAATTGACTTGCGTGCACCATCGTAGTACGTGCTACGAGCTACGAACCGACTACGAAACTGTGTGCTATTTTATTTTGCAATTCAGGACTGTATTTACATAGTTTTGAGCTTATTTATTATACATAGATAATTATAGAACACGGTTGTGTACCCAAAATGGGCAAGCCAGAACTGCAGAATAATAAAGGAGATCCCCGAATCACGTTTAGCGGTGTCAGATGATAAAGATCAGTGAAAAGTTGGTAGCTTATCGCCTGAGAGAATGCCCGAGTTCCTTAGTCTTATATCTCAACCGCGACGGCTGCGAAACCGCGCAAATAACCGCCCCCTGATTACGTAAAAGCAATAGCAAAGCCGAAGCAAAGCAATAGCGAAAATTATACAATATTCGCCTTGAAATGTCAAAGTTCTTTTGAAATTCATTTTACGTAATACGAATTTGACAAGCAATCAGCGATTTTTGTACAATTTTCGCTATCGTTTTGCTTTTGCTAGTTAGGTAACAATGGGGCGGGTTTCGTGAGTTTAGAAATAAAACCGCAGTTCCACCACCGCGGCGGGCATGGTACAAAATCGCTCCGTGAGTCCTTAGCCTTATTAGCCTTACTGCCATACTGATATAGTGAATATTGAAGTTTCTATATTTAACTAGGTAAGAATATTGAAAACCAAATGCATTGACATAAGACCTGAAAAATCATACAGTGGATCCATCTTAGGGTGAATATTATGTTATAGACATTGTTTTTTATTTTACTAATCAAGCTAAGATAGAGCACGCGGGCCTAATGAAGACCTTGTGGGTAACACAAGGCCTTTAAACTGACTCACTAATATTCATTTCGTAACAGTTTATACTATTTCACTATTAATAATAGTAATAAAGAGATAAATATCTTTACTTGCATAATAAACTGAACACACCTATTACACCTAGGTACCTATGTTAAAAGTTAAAGTCAACATCAACAATCGCGGAATGAAGGATACCAAATAAAAATAATCTAATCTATATTCTTCTATACATATAATAAAATTGTTATAGATTGTATGTTTGTGCACGCTAATCTCAGAAATGGCTGAACCGATTTCGGTGCTGTTTTCAGGAATATGTTGTGACAGGTCCCACTTAGCATATAGGCTACTTTTTATCCCTGGAAAATGTTTTTATCCCGGATAAGTTCGACATTTTGTTTTTTCTAGAGTCCACGCGGACGGAGTCGCGGGCGTCCACTAGTAAAAGAGATCCCATAGTCACGTTTAGCATAGCAGGTGATAGAATACCCGAGTTCCTTAGTCTACTCTTACGACATGCACAGAAGGAGATGTAGCTGATGTATTCTAGTGAAGCGCTGCATCAGTACAGGATAATTTAAATAAAAACATATTTGGGCGGGTACATACAATCTATATGAATTAGTGAAGTCTGGATTTAATAGAAAATACACCAAAAAAGTTATGCGATTTTAATACGAGTACACTTTAATAGATATTTGTGCACATCAGAGGATTAAAGTCATTAGAATTACGAAGAAAATAGCACCCATGTTATAGACCTCAATCCCCTTCATATACAGAATGATTTTTGGTCGTCAACGTTCTTGAAAACTACGGAATCTCCTCATCATCACGATCATTTTTCTCCATGGAAGCATACCTGGGAAGTGTGTGGTTTCCAAAATATTAGGGTCCAAAGTTGAGTAAATAGACTGCGTTTTTCTGCATAAATGCACATAGACGCACGTAGCAAGATTTTTTCACGAGAAATAATTAATATCTGTCTTTAAATAAACTAGCATAAACACTAGACACTATAAATTTCGCCAGATCAAGTAATTAAAAAAAAAAAATTCCCAGCATTTTTTTTGGCATAAACTTACTTTATTTTATGTATAGAGTACGCACCCTTCGTTAAAGGTGGCCACAAAAAAACATCCTGTATACATAGGTATAGACGGCTGTGTGAATCATAAGGATATCCTATAATCACGTAAGCATATTATGGATCAATTCAAAATAGACCTCAATCACAATAGCAAAAGCATTCACTTTAACTATCCTCGTAAATGTAAATGATTTGCACTTGACAACAAGCCGCTTTTACAACACGACCAAAGTTAAATGTACTTTTAAGGAAACCGCGGATATCAAAGACTTTTATTATTGTCAGATGAAAACGATAATGCGTCCAGATTAAATAAACATTTCCTGCTTTTGATATCTTGTTTGTGATTTAATTTACTTTGTACCGGGAAATTTGGAGATATTCCAAGGTTCATACTCATTATACATTAGATTTATAATCGTTACCAAACCAGCCTGTTTGCGGTGATAACTTTAGTAAAACAATTTTTATTTTATTTTCAAGATATAGGTATCTTGAAAATAAAATAAAAATTGTTTTACGTGATTTGCACGTTTACCACTTAGTGTGGTGAGACCATGGGTATAAATTAATTACCCGTATTTACGAGTAATTTCCGAACATTGTTCAGAACGGTGGGACTACGAGGAAAAAAATACCCGTGGTCCCACCAGGGGGACATGTTGGGGGGACCACGGGTAATAGTCGACAAAGTAGTCTAGTCACTATACTAACGGATAACTTAATGATCTCAAAATCTTTAAACTCTTCATTAAAACGATAAAATTGAGGGCGTATAAAGGGATATTCGAGGGATATTGTAGTATCTGTCTAAATAAATTTAGTCTAAAACTGTGTTTGATAATTATTTTTTCTTGCAATACCTGATTCTGGTATGTAAGTTTTACTTGCAAAGGTGAAATTTGATATTTAGATCAATTACCAATGAGATACCTAAGTAAGAAGATACCACCGTGATCATGCAACAGTAGTAGGTATATACATAATTTTTTTTTATATCTAACTATACTTGTCCTTGCTTAGGTATGTTGGATTCCTCCACACTCGTGTCAAATATTATGTTATGTATGTTACCAATAACCATCTACCAGCATCCGGTAAGTTTCGTGAAAGGTCCAACCTTGGAGCTGAAGGTCTACCGACGGCTTCCGTATACTTGGAATTACCCATAAATAAGTACACTGATAATGAAGTTAAATGGATCATAATTTGAGAAAAGGCAAGGGCATCTTATAATATAGCGGATTTTATGGTTGTTGGTTGGTAATAGTACCTATACAGGAACGTGATTATGACTGCAATGAGGTAGTAGGTAAATTATCTACGAAGAACAGCTCGATATTATGATATGTGTGTTCTTCATACAATTAGTGATAACATAGGCGCAAGTCGCCAAGCATACATTTATATAAAGAAGTATGAATATGTCGGCATTATTGCAAATTATAATCTAATTTAATCATTTTCCCTATTTGGCATATGTTTTGAAATCAACTACTCTGTAATTTAAACTAATAACTCACTTGTTACCAAACAAATTATAAAAAGTAACGATGTAGTACAACCTCTGTGGTAGGCTGTTGTTGCTTAACACTTACCGTAGATTACAAGCTATGCCTTGAACTCTATTCTCTTCATAATAATGAACATACCTGAAACAATTAAAGCCATTTTGTTAGCACTGCACAAACTGGTCATGGAGGAAGTATAATAGGGAGATGTTCCATAACGTTTGTTCTATAAAAATTGTTGAGAAATGTACATTGGAGATAAACCATTTCTGGAGGAGATAAAGTGCACAAGTGTGAGCGCAAACACATATGCTCTGTCTGTTCTCTAACTCTCATAAGCCGATTGGCCGGCAATCACACTGGACTGGAAAGAGATCAGGCGCATTACGTAATTTTCAAGGATCGACTATCTAAAAATTATTGGAATAAATATTTTCGTTATTGGCGGCAAGCATAGATATGACTATATTGTTACAGCAACTTCTGTTTAAGAACGAGTATCTGCTTCATTGTTATTACAAATAGGCCGCTCTTAACATTCAATGCGATCGTCTTTCGACGACCTTTCTACGTAACATTGTCGCGACGTCCAGTTCATATGAAAACAACGAACAACCAGATAAAATAAATTTATTAACACGTTGTATTGCGTATTGCCAATTTAAGCTAATTGTAAATGAACATAATATAAGTGGAACTTATCAGTGTTGATTCGCAAGGCTTCGATGGAACCTTGATTTTTTGTAACATTGATACGAATAAAAAAACATTGCGACTATTTTATATATAGTTTCGTAGACTGAGCAATGATTTAATTAATTTTTAGGACTAGTAAAAACAAACTTTGCACGATGAAAATATGACATAACAACCAAACAATAATTAATGTATTGATTTGTTTTCATTTTACTTCTACTCGTATATATTTAGCTACTACAAATCATCACTACTCGTACATATTATAAAACAAAATCGCTTGCCGCTGTCTGTCCGTCCCTCCCCCTTATTACCTAACTAGCAAAAGCAAAGCGATAGCGAAAATTGTACAAAAATCGCTGATTGATTGTCAAATTCGTATTATGTAAAATGAATTTCTAAGGAACTTTGACATTTCAAAGCGTATATTGTACAATTTACGCTATCGCTTTGCTTCGGCTTTGCTATTGGTTTTACATAATCAGGGGGCTAGATAGAGGGGGAGATAGAGTGATTCACGAGGAATATTTATAATATATAACTAGGGTCCTACCCTGGAGTCGCACAGGAATAATGCACTTTCACGCGGGCGAAGCCGTGGGCGGCCGCTAGTAACATATAATTTAGTCACCTTCGATAATGAAATATCGCATTATCCTAAGACAAAATCTCAAATGTACCTGTCACACCGTCGCTTAAACATCCACTCAGCGTAGACAAAAGCAGCATGTACCATGTATCATGACAACCACAGTCAGATTTTGACAGAATAAGAGGCGGTATTACACATTGTAATGTAACCCACCGAGCTTACATAACATAGACTCAATAAAAGCTCTACTTTTCGAACCGGTCGTTTGGCGACCTTGCTGGTTGGTGGGCGGTCGTGATCCGTCATCCGCATTGATGGTAACGACGTCCGAACAAAATTAATACAAACATAGACGACGTGACAAGGTCACTGCGCCGCCCCAGCTTCCGGCGGAACACTTTTACGGAATTTCATTTTTGATACCATCATTCTAAAGTAGCTTCTGATGACCTTGGATATGGATGTTTCTGTTAACTGTTGGTATTGTTTCATTATTTCATAGCTGCGTTAAGTCTATCTAATTATAAAAGAAGTTATAGAAATATATGTGTTCTTGAAGTTTTGAATCGATTCAAATAAGTTTTTTTGCGACCTTAATCTACTAATGATTGAAACTGTATGACAATGGTAATGAAGTCCGGTTGACTTTTTTTACTCTACCTAATTCATTCTTCCGCGTTGCTATATCAAACAAGTGTTTCTAGGTGAAAATTGAGTTTATTTACTCGTAGTTCCTGATCTAAAAGACATCTAATCTTTTGCCATTTAACAAGGCAACAAGATTGGAGCTTGGACAGTGTAACAATTTTACTAGCGACAGCATTCCTATTGGAGCAAAAGTCTCGATAACGAATCTTTATCGAGATATTTATGTTAATTTATCTAAGCTCTCTGATTTTTAGCTCAAAGACATCTAATCATTTGGCAGTCAAAAAGCAAGGTCGTATGTGTTAAATTATAAATATAAATATACGTCCTATATACCACTAAAAGAGGCAATATCTAAGTAATTCGTGCCTACAGTACTTCTACAGTATAGTAACGTAATACGTACGTACAAACTCGTATTAACCTAAGCAAATAATTTATTTGCGAAGCCGTTTCGTAACTTTGAGTTAGTAAAACCTCATGTAGTAAAGGAATTTTAATTTATTGAGATGTATGGATGGATATGCTAAACACCAACAGATAGACTTATGTCTGTAGTACGTAGGTATCTTATTCACTTAAACTATAGCTTATATGTTTTTCTGGTAATATTATATGACTACTTAGCTGTCAAGTTTTACCAAAAATTGCATGTGCATGCGGATTGAGGGCCCACGTATTAAAAGAGTTTGAAAGGGTTTGAAACTGTGCTTAGGATTTAGTACTCATTCTAAAACAATTGTACAGTTACTTTACTCGGTACTTTTTCGTGATAGAGTAACAATCATCTAAAAAAGATTTTCATATCCTCAAATTCACACATTCCTACAAACTTTTACGTTCACACGTTGTCCCGCGTGACCGCAAACTATAATAAAGCTGTCCTTTTAATAAGAAATATCGTCGTCAGCCTATTGCAGTCCACGTTTTTGTCATCCAGTCACTACCAGCCGCTCTCTTTAAGCCATATGTTTATATATAAAAAAATCTATAAAATTATTAATACAGAAATGGAAAAAATTCTTCACCAGAGTGGGAATCGAACCCACGACCACTGCATAAATTTACTATAAATTACTATAAACCATTTTATCGTTCAATCAATCTTCTACTTCTACTCAACGTTTACCACTTAGAATAAGAGTGTTAATCTTTTATATCATAACTGTAGTTAGGAACTATACCTATGTGATTTATATCAACTGAACCGTAACAAAACTAGACGTTGTTATTTCAGATCTAACCACAAAGCATTTATTCTTCCGGCTACAAATCTAGAATTACATCTTGTAGAACTAAAATGCCAGAACGGGAGTTGATGAACGAAATTTAGTAAGTATCTACTAGGTAACAAATATTATATTTATTCAGAAAACAAAATAAATGGATGTGATACAATATAAATACAAATATCTTACAAATACATATACAAAAAATATTTATTTACTAAAACAATACACATCACATAGCATAGTAAACATAATTCGAATAGAGGTATTATGACTTCTAGTACTTTTTTTTTATTTAATTAATAAAGTTAAGTTATGTTAGAACTCTTCAAATAACAACGCGCGAGCCGAGCGAGAGTGTGACCGGCAAAGTGCGTAAGGACTTATTTAGGAATATTATTCAAAATACCTAGCCACTTTGTAATACGATGTGTTCTTCAATATGCCTGCGACACATCTAACTAGTATTTATTTATTTATTTATTTATTCAAATATATGTTTATAACATAACAGTATCACCATATCGTTACAAACATTAATAATACAAACCCATACATACATAAGTACCTATCCGTAACATTTATTGGATGGTACTCGCAGGCATTCGTCTTTCTATCATACTCTTGCACTCAATCATCAGGCTCCCGATCGCACTCACAAACAGATCACACTGTGGTGCCGAGTCGAGCAGAGAGTTGAGCAGCGCGAGGCCTCGAGCCACTGGCGCATGCCGGTGTGCTTGGGTGCGCGCGCAGGGTGTCGCAAGGAGGCGGTGCTCACGCGCGCGTATGTATTTGTCAGGTGCGAAAAGAGACAAAAAAGAGCTCAGCAAAGTTGTACAATCGATCTTACCACGGATAATGCCAATGACAAACCTCGCCAAGGCGAGCTCCCTGCGCAACTGCAGTGAGTCGTATCCTAGTTGACCCTGCAGAAATAACGTGGGGTACATATACGGGTAGAAATGGTACCTAACACGATATAAATTTCTTAAAAACTTTTTCTGAATTTGTTCCAACATAAGGATATATTTATTCTCATGCGGACTCCAGACCACTGTATTAGTTTCAAGTATACTACGCACAAGAGCCGCGTAGAGTGCGCATATGGCTTGTATCGTTAATGGCGCCGCGTTGCGAAGCACAAATCCAAGTCTGCGGTACGCGCTATCTACCACCGCTGTGATGTGGTCATTAAAGGTGAGCTGCTGGTCAAAACGTATGCCAAGGTCGCGCACGCTCACTGCCCGGGCTATGGGCGCGGCTGCCAACGTGTATTGATGATCGAGAGGCGCGGGAGACCGCGTGAACGACATCATCTCGCATTTAGCAGGATTGAAGTATAGCTTATTGCTTATACTCCAACGGAACACAGCATCGATATCGCTCTGGAGCTTGTCACAGTCGGCTCGGCTTGTCACAGGCATTACTAATTTAACGTCATCGGCAAATAGTAGGACCTGCGACTCGCTCACGGTTTCCGGTAAGTCGTTTATCATGAGGACAAATAGAAGGGGCCCCAGGTTCGATCCCTGACTTACACCGGAACGCGTACTGTAGTACTCCGAGATGAAGGCACCATACTTAACAAATTGTTCTCTACCGGACAAGTAACTCGCAAACACCTTCAACAACCGTGGCGTGAACCCTAGCGTAGCCAGTTTTGTCAGAAGGACATCATTATCGACGCGGTCGAAGGCCTTCTGAAAGTCAAGATAAATAACATCTACCTGGCCTTTCGCGTCTAATTTGCTAGAAATCAAGTCCACCAGAGTTACAAGGTTGGTAGCTACCGATCGTTTAGGTAGAAAAGCGTGCTGCGACCGTGATATGTACGGTAGACACTGTGGTAGTAGGCGATAATGTAACGTTGACTCGAACACCTTAGCCAGGGCAGACAGAATGGCTATCGGACGGTAATTTTCGACTTCTGCCTTGGAGCCGGATTTTGGGATAGGAGTTACCCTTGACTTTTTCCATATTGTTGGATATACTCCAGTATCGATGATATTATTAAATATGTAAGCAATAGGTTTCTAACAATTTGTCCACGCACCCTTAAGTACCAACGCTGGTATGGAATCAGGTCCCGCAGACGTTCTAGGTTTGAGTTTACCTATAGCGCGTTTTATGTCAGCTCGAGTAAATCGACGTATATCAACATAACGAGAGTCGGCGGGAGCAGTAGCGGCAGCGGAGTTCGGGTCGAGCACTGGCTCATCAGACAGGAATACGGAGCTGAAGTGCGCCGCAAACGCGTGCGCTGCATGAACACCCGACCGCTCGACGCCACCCAGTGTTACCTTTGTTCTAACCCTCCCTTAGAGCGAAGTGAGTTAACATACGACCAAACTTCGTAGGATCACGACTAATATTATTAGAAATTTCTTTTACGTACTGAAGATGAGCGCTTTCAATGTCTGACTTCACTTTTGTCGAAGTTGCCTAAAACTATCCGAGCCATCTCATAGCCGGAGTGCGTTTCCTATGTCCGATGAAAATTAGTTCGCCTTCAAATGTCCACGATAATTGCTTCGTGT